>CM069164.1:29247130-29914630 GCA_035221665.1 Okamejei kenojei
ATGGGGAGAATAATTCTTGGAATTGTAGTCCCACGATAAGGAAGGCATTGACCCATTCAATAGACAATAGGTGCAGGAGTAGGCCATTCAGCCCCTTGAGCCAGCAATGCCATTCAATGTGATCATAGTTGATTATCCACAATCCATACCCCGTTCCTGCCTTCTCCCCATATCCCTTGACTCTGCTATCTTTAAGAGCTCTGTCTAGCCTCTCTTGAAAGCATCCAGAGAACCGGCCTCCACAGCCCTCGGAGGCAGACAATTCAATTCAATGGAGTTAGTACAGTTTTATTCTTTCCTGAACCCTGGCAATTTTCTTTCTCCTTCAGTTATTTTTCTTATTCCCGTTCACTTCACGCTGAGCACAAATGACCAAGCTAGTCTCGGTTTCTGAACATTTAACAAAAGCACAGGAGAAAGAAAGGATGGCAAAGAGGCTCGAGGTTGCAGGAATGTAATTACACAGACTATGCTTTTTGTGTGTCATTCATCCACCGTTGGGCAGACAGGTTAATTGAGGAATGATATGACCTTGAAGGAGTTGTAGATGAATCGCCCCAACACCTTGCTCACTCTGCAATAGCGGAGCAGGCTGTTGTAATGATTGTTTGTCAGCTGGTGGGGAATATGCTGGCGATCATCTAGTTTATATCTGCAGAAAAGAGGTCAGTAGTGTTGTTTCACAGTGAAACCAATAGACTGGGGAGGCTGTTCTTATCTCCAAATACCTAGTTTAGAGATACAGTATGGAAACGGGCTCTTCAGCCCATCCAGTCCACACCAACCAGAGATCCCCGCACACAAGCATTATCCTACACACTAGGGACAATTTACATTTCTTACCAAAGTCAATTAACCCACAAACCTGTGCGTCTTTTGAGTGTGGGAGGAAACTGAAGGACCTGGAGAAAACCCACTCTGTCACGGCGAGAACGTACAAACTGCGTACGGACAGCACCCATGGTCAGGATCGAAGCCGTGTCTCTGGTGCTGTGAGGCAGCAACTCTACCGCTGCACCACCGGGCTGTCCTAGGTGCTTTCTGCATCCACACAGTCTTTGAGACCTCGGACATGAGTAGTTTAGTTTTTTATCATGTGTGCAGACGTGCAGTGGAAAAGTGCTAACCAGTCAGTGTAAAGACAATAGATAATTACGACTGAGCCATCCACAATGTATAGATTAATTAAAGCATTGCTGGAAATATTTAATGCCCTCTAGCGCTGGAGTAACTCTGTGGGTCAGGCAACATCTCTGGAGGACATGGATAGGTGCTGTTTTGGGTCGGGACCCTTCTTCAGACTGAAGTGTTTTGCTTAAGATTCTAGCAGCTACAGTTCCTTGTGTGTTCATTTATTAAAGGGCTGACAAAGAACTGTAGATACTGAAACATAGAAACATAGAAATTAGGTGCAGGAGTAGGCCATTCAGCCCTTCGAGCCTGCACCGCCATTCAATATGATCATGGCTGATCATCCAACTCAGTATCCCGTACCTGCCTTCTCTCCATACCCCCTGATCCCCTTAGCCACAAGGGCCACATCCAACTCACTCTTAAATATAGCCAATGAACTGGCCTCAAACTACCCTCTGTGGCAGAGAGTTCCAGAGACTCACCACTCTCTGTGTGAAAAAAGTCTTTCTCATCTCGGTCCTAAAGGATTTCCCTCTTATCCTTAAGCTGTGACCCCTTGTCCTGGACTTCCCCAACATCGGGAACAATCTTCCTGCATAGCCTGTCCAACCCCTTAAGAATTTTGTAAGTTTCTATAAGATCCCCTCTCAATCTCCTAAATTCCAGAGAGTATAAAACCGAGTCTATCCAGTCTTTCTTCATAAGACTGTCCTGACAAGGAATCAGTCTGCCTCCCTCTATGGCAATAATGTCCTTCCTCAGATTTGGAGACCAAAACTGTACGCATACTCCAGGTGTGGTCTCACCAAGACCCTGTACAACTGAAGTACAACCTCCCTGCTCCTGTACTCAAATCCTTTTGCTATGAAAGCTAACATACCATTCGCTTTTTTCACTGCCTGCTGCACCTGCATGCCTACTTTCAATGACTGGTGTACCATGACACCCAGGTCTCGCTGCATCTCCCCTTTTCCTAATCGGCCACCATTTAAATAATAGTCTGCTTTCCTGTTTTTGCCACCAAAGTGGATAACCTCACATTTTATCCACATTATACTGCATCTGCCAAACATTTGCCCACTCACCCAGCCTATCCAAGTCACCTTGCAGTCTCCTAGCATCCTCTCACAGCGAACACTGCCCCCCAGCTTAGTGTCATCCGCAAACTTGGAGATATTGCCTTCAATTCCCTCATCCAGATCATTAATATATATTGTAAATAGCTGGGGTCCCAGCACTGAGCCCTGCGGTACCCCACTAGTTACTGCCTGCCATTGTGAAAAGGACCCGTTTACTCCTACTCTTTGCTTCCTGTTTGCCAGCCAGTTCTCTATCCACATCAATACTGAACCCCTAATACCGTATGCTTTAAGTTTGTATACTAATCTCTTATGTGGGACCTTGTCGAAAGCCTTCTGGAAGTCCAGATATACCACATCCACTGGTATATCTGGACTTCCAGAAGGGTCTCGACCCGAAACGTCGCCCATCTCCTTCGCTCCTTAGATGCTGCTGCACCCGCTGAGTTTCTCCAGCTTTTTGTGTACCCTCGATTCTCCAGCATCTGCAGTTCCTTCTTTAAAACTGTAGATACTGGTTTCCTGACATTGTAGTGGGGTTGGGGGCAGAGAGCTGGATACAAATGAGCGGGAGTTTGATAAAGCAGAGGGTGGACAACGGCTTGATATGAAATGGAGATAAAAGGGTGTCAGATGAGGAGGGAAAAGTCAAGCAAGGTGGTGGGCAGATATAATGGAAGGGGGTAGAGGGAAAGGGAAATATTTAATAAAGAACTGCAGATGCTGGATAAAATCAAAGGCAGACATGCTGGAAGAATTAATGTTTTGGGTTGATCTTTCATAACTATGAAAAAGTCAATTAAATTCCAGGGTGCAGAATAAGGAGGGAGAGGGAGAGGGGAGTTAGCTTAGTGACGTATTGTGGTGAAGTGGTCTGCAGGCAGTGTAAACAAGATAAGAATATAATTGGAAATTGTGAATGCTGGAAAAGTGATAAATGAAGGGTGCAATTAATGTTTATCTGAAATTGAGTCCTCTAGCTGTACTGATTTTGATTGGAAAATGGCAACTTGCATTCATAATAGGTTTATCAACAAAATGTCAGGAGCCTTGCAAAGGACTGTAAATATGCAACTTAAGAGTTATGTTTGCATTGTAACTTCACAAATAGTTAATCAGATGGAGCCAGTAAATCTGTTTTGGTGGCATTTGGTGAATGTCAACCAGGATGAATGGACCTGATTGGATTTGAACAGATTTTTGATCAATTTAACACCTACTCACTGGGGCGGAAGAACTGTCCAATTTAGACTTCACAGATACAGCGTGGAAATGGGTCCTTCAGCCCACGGAGTCTGTGCTGGCCAGCAATCACCCCATACACTGGCACCATCCTACGCACCAGAGCCAATTTACAATTATACCAAGCCAATTAACCTACAAACCTGTAGGGCTCTGGAGTGAGAGAGGAAACCAGAGCACCTGGAGAAAAGCCAATTAACAATGGAACTTCAAACTCCATTCAGTGCGTGTGTGTGGTCCTACCCCATATTCCACTTAACCTTTCCTATTTACGTACTTGTCCAAGTGTCTATTAAACATGAGAGATGAGGAAACACTTTTTCACAGAGAGTTGTGAGTCTGTGGAATTCTCTGCCTCAGAGGGCGGTGGAGGCCGGTTTTCTGGATACTTTAAAGAGAGAGCTAGATAGGGCTCTTAATGATAATGGGGTCAAGGGATGTGGGGAGAAGGAAGGAATGGGGTACTGATTGGGGATGATCAGCCATGATTACATTGAATGGCGGTGCTGGCTGGAAGGGCCGAATGGCCTACTCCTGCACCTGTTGTCTATTGCTTTAGATGACGTGTGCCAAATTTAAATGCACCGCTATGAATACCTCTCGTCATCACTCCATTTTTAATTTTCCAATTATTTCAAATCCATGCCTCGTGGTTATCTTTCCATTTGTCAGAAATAATCATTTCTCATCAAATCCAGTCATAACAAATCCAAGCCTCGCCTTAATCTTTGTAACTTGAGGAGAACACTCCTCGTTTCTTGAGCGACTCCAGATAATGAAATTCTCTCATCCACGATTATCATCTTACTAAACCCCTCCTGAACTGTGTAGGATGCTCAAGGTGAGATGAAATTGGAGATTTGTAAAGATTAACACACATTCCATGCCTTTGTGTTCAATACCCCACTTTGAATATCCAAATACTATGTTCACTTTATCAGCTTATCAACTTGCCCGACCACCTTGCGATTTCGCAAATATGCACACTGGTCTCTCTGTTCTTACAGCCCCTGCAACGTGGCAGCATTAACGGTTTATTCTTCAGTAAGTTGAGTTAGATATAGCTCTTGTGGCTAACGGAATCCTGGGATGTGGGGAGACAGCAGGAATGGGGTACTGATTCTGGGCGATCAGCCATGATCATATCGAGTGGCGGTTCTGGCTCGAAGGGCCGAATGGCCTACTCCTGCACCTTTTTTCCCTATGTTTCTAAAGCTGCAACAAACTATTGTTAAAGAAGGAACTGCAGATGCTGGAAAATCGAGGGGACACAAAAGGCTGGAGAAACTCAGCGGGCGCAGCAGCATCTGAGCAGGATCAAGCAATAAACAGGAAGGACTAATGCGTTGGTTGTGTGTAGAATCTGGCTTGTGTGTGCATTATCCAACCGTGTGAATGCATTTTTGTGTGAATCCAATAAATGGTATGGGTTTTTTTGGGGGGGGGGGGAGACAAATGTGGTAACTAGTTGATGTTCATTCCAAACCATTTCAGTAGGACAATAATAAATGAATGACCTTTAAACAGTTTTTTTTAAATTAAGTCATGAATAAAACCCCCACTAATCATCTCCCTCTGAAAAATAGACCGGTAACTGATTGATGATGTTGTAAGGACAACAGTGTTACTCCCCCCCTCGTCACCATGTTTTATTGGAGCAGGTACATGGCTGAGAGGAATATGGGCCAAACACGAGTAGGTGGGACTAGTGTGGATAGACAACGCAAGTTGAACATCTTATCGAGTATTACCGTCTGAAAATTGGTTCCAACCAGAAACTTCACCTATCCATGTTCTCCAGAGATACTGTCTGACCCGCTGAGTTACTCCAGCACTTTGTGTCTATCTTCGATATAAACCCGCATCTGCAGTTCCTTCCTACAGTTTTATTAAAGTTATTTTTATAGTTTATATTTAGAGTTTAGATAAACGCTTATTGTCACGTTTACCGAGGTCCAGTGACAAGTTGTTTTGCTGCTTGCTAGCGGAAAGACTATACATGATGTAAGGAAACCTTGATTACAACCGAGCATGAATACTTTGTTTTAGGTTAAGAAGGGTCTCGACCCGAAACGGCTCCCATTCCTTCTCTCCAGAGATGCTGCCTGAGTTACTCCAGCACTTTGTGTCTATCTTCGGTGGAACCCCGTATCTGCAGTTCCTTCTAACACATGAATATAGTTTTCGTGCCTAAACTCGGCCACGGCCACAGAGTAAGAATGATCCGCCTCGCTGCTGCCTCTGAATCTGAACACTTTTTTATTTCGCAGCTTGGCGAGGAGTTGTATCGGGGCTCCTCTTTCCCTGTACATCGGAGCTGGCGGCGGGCAGAGGGGGCCGGCTCTGAGCCGTGTAACACCCTCCCACTGCCCAGCCTCTGCGAGTTCTGCGGCGCTGGCTCTCTCTCTCTCTCTCTCTCTCTGTGTGTGAGTGTGGGTGTGGGTGTGGGTGTGGGTGTGAGTGAGTGTGAACGCGGTCCGCGGACTCGCAGTCTGAGGGCTGTGTGCGGAGCGGCAGCAGAGGGTCGCTGGAGTGAGCAGCGTGTAGAATAAGTGACAGCGCCGGTGACTCCACTCTATCTAGGCTGGAGAACTCTGATGCGGTGGCGAAGCTGCGATAGTCAGTACGTTAGTGGGGACAGGTCCTAACGGCATTGACGGGTAAGATCTTTAATGTGTCGTGTGTGTGTGTGTGTGTGTGTGTGTTGATTGCACGATTCAGAGACCGGTGTCCAGAATAAACAGCCGTTCTCTCCGCAGCCGGGAGACCGGGCATTTATTGCTGGAGCCGCTTGTGTTGAGACCTGGTCTTTAGACCTGTGCAGAGATTGTGTGAGGCGCTACGCGGGCTGGTCTCGCTGCATCGGGGGGTTGCTTCAGTCTTGTTGCTGCTCTACGGGCGCTTGGCAGCCCACCTTTGGGCGCTCTCGGCTTGGGGGGAGCGAACACGGGGGGGGGGGAGCGCTCCTTCCTGGTTGTTCTACCAGGTTTTGACTACAAATGTGTTTTTTTTTCCGCCAACTTAATCATCTGTGTGATCCGGGCACGGCAAAATACTAAAGAGGGGTCTCGACCCCGAAACGTCACCCACTCCTTCTCTCCAGAGATGCTGCCTGTCCCACTGAGTTACTTCAACATTTTGTCTATCTTCGATTTAAACCAGCATCTGCAGTTCCTTAGTTCTTGCACAAAATACTAAGTTTGGCAGGTCCCACCTTGTCCGGAGTGCAGGAAGCAACTGCAGATGCTGGTTTAATCGAAGATCGACACAAAATGCTGGAGTAACTCAGCGGGACAGGCAGCATCTCTGGAGAGAAGGAATGGGTGACGTTTCGTGTCGAGACCCTTCTCAATTCGGGGAAGGGGGACTGGCCGGCGTGTGAATGCTGAAATGTTTTTAATATATTTAATTGTAGATTACTTGGAGCGTGGAACATTCAGCATGGAGCTGATCCGGCAGATCTACGTGTCTGCGGTTATAACGTGTGTGTTTCCCCTGGTACAGGTAAGACTTGTTAGTTTGAGGTCTGGTGAGAAGATGCATGTCACTGTCACTGAACGGTCTCGACCCGCAACGTCACCCATTGCTTCTCTCCGCAGATGCTGCCGGTCCCGCTGAGTCACTCCGGATTTTGGGGTCTGTCTCCGTGTGTTCCATTGTAACTGCTCTGTGTATTTGCATTGCCCTTGTTCATCACACGAGCGCTACAAGTGATGCACAAGCCAGACTGGGTGCTAGTGTGCCAGGCAGATGTCCCCCTGGCCAGCTGTTGTTGTCATAAGGTCCTATGGAATAGGAGTAGAATTAGGCCATTCGGCCCATCAAGTCTACTCCGCCATTCAATCATGCCTGATCTGTCTCTCCGTCCTAAAGTCTCGATCATCTAAAGCAAATCTGAGGGAACAAACGAGGCTTGTGGGTTGTCTGAGGAAAGCTGGGACTGGAATAATCTTTCAATGTCTTGTATCTTTTCCAGGATTGGGATATATTAAGACATGTTTGATGGATTGACAATGAGGGTGGTGAGTGCCTGCGACTCGCTGCAGATACAGTAGGGGCACTTTAGAGGCTTTCACACAGACACTTGTGGATATGGATCAGGTGCAGGCAGAGAAGAGTAGTTCATCTTGGCATCATGTTCAGCACAGCTATTGTGGGCCGAAGGGTCTGTTTATGTGCTGTAAGGTACTGCGTCCAATATTTCAGTGATTTGGGAATACTCAATATAAATGGCATTTTCTGAAGAGTGACCCAAAGTGCTAGAGTCACTCAACGGGTCAGGCAGCATCTCTGGAGGGAAAGGATGGGTTGGGACCCTTCTTCAAAGATGCACTTTTGTGCCGATCATTTGGTATAAACCAGCATCTTTTTAAGTGGGCTTAGTTTAGAGATAAAGTGTGGCAACTGGCCTACCAGAGTCCACACTGACCAGTGATCCCCACACACTAGCACTATCCTACACACACTGTGCGCAAGCTAATTAACCTACATCTTTGGAGTGTGGAATGAAACCAAAGACCTCAGAGTAAACCAATGCGGTCACGGGGAGAATGTACAAACTCCATACAGTCCGCACCCGTAGTCGGGATCGAGCCCAGGTCCCTGGCGCCGTGAGGCAGCAACGCCACCGCTGCGCCACCGTGCCGCCCAGCTGCAGTTCTTTGTTTCTATTTTTCTGAAGGGTGTTGAGTTTAAGGCACTTGATCAGTTTACTCTGCAATGCACAACTGCTGGTGTCAGTCAGGTGCCTTTGCAGGAACTGGAGTAGGTCACCTGGCCCCTTGTGTCTGTCCTGCCATTCACTCGGCTCCTGACTAATCTTTTGACCTAATTCTGATTAACTGCCTCTCCTTGGTTTCCTTCATGAGTTTGCTTGAAGACCAATCCATCTCAGTTTTTAAATAAACAATTTACCTTTCATCGATTTGTCATTGGTGGAATCGAGTTTCAAACTATACCAGCAGAAATATTTCCCACTTTCCTTTCTGCCGAGCTGGTCTTTAACCCATTCCTCCCCAACAAAAAATGTTTTCTCTCCAGCTGTTCTACCTATTTCCTTCATGTCATGAAAAACCTTGTTCAAGACTTCCCTTGACCTTTTGAATTTGAGTAACTCCAGCACGGTTTGTTTAAGAAAGAACTGCAGATGCTGGAAAGATCGAAGGTAGACAAAAATGCTGGAGGAACTCAATGGGTGAGGTGAAGAAGGGTCTCAACCCGAAACGTTGTGTATTCCTTCGCTCCATAGACGCTGCCTCTCACTGAGTTCCTCCAGCATGGTTAGTATAGTTTCTTTGTAATTTAAAATCTGGCATAGAAACACAGAAAATGGGTGCAGGAATAGCACATTTGGCTCTTCAAGCCAGCAATATGATCATGGCTGTTCATCCAAAACCAGTACCCCATTCCTGCTTTCTCCCCATATCACTTGATTCATTTAGCACTAAGCGCAATATCTAACTCCCTTGAAAACATCCAGTGAATTGGCCTCCACTGCCTTCTGTGGCAGAGAATTCCACAGATTCATAACTGGGTGAAAAAATGTTTCCTCATCTCAGTCCTAAATGGCCGACCCCTTATTCTTAAACTGTGACACCCCTGGTCCCCCAACATCGAGAACATTTTTCCTGCATCTACCCTGTCCAATCCCTTAACGATTGTATGTGTTTTTTTATGATCCCCTCTCATCCTTCTAAATTCCAGTGAATACGAGCCCAGTCGACCCATTCTTCTATCATATGTCAGTCCCAACATCCCATGAATGAACCTGGTATCATTTGTGCACATCTATGCTACAACCCTTGAGGTGTGATCTTCAGGATTGTTTACTGTACTCCAGCTCCATGCTGGGCTATGTACAACTGGAACCTAGCTAGTGTTTGTGCAGTGTAATCCAGTGGTCTTAGATTCAATCACTCACTTACTTACCTCTTGTGATCTTTGTTTTGTACTGCGTGCAGCGTTTGGTTTGCAGATGTATCATGGAAACCAGCCCTTCAACCCACTGAGTCTGTGCAGGCCATAGACTCAGGATAATTTACATCGTCTATCCATGTTTAGTTTGGAGATCGTGTGGAAACTGGCCCTTCAGCCCACTGAGTCCTTGCTGTCCATCGATCGTCTGTATATCAGTTCCATCCTATACACATGGCACAATTTACAGAAGATAATTAACCTGCATGTCTTTGGGACATGGGAGGAAACCGGAGCACCAGGGGAAAGCCCACGCGGTCACAGGGGGAATGTACAAACTCCGTACAGACAGCACTCAAACCCGGGTCTCTGACGCTGTAAGGCAGCAACTCTATAACTGCCACCCATCAGCAATGTTGTCCACCTTTCTGTCATTGTCAAACTTGGGTATGTGGTATGTCTTGTTGGATGTTATTCATAAAGCAAGTGAATGATGAAGGATCAGCAGAGCCTCTTCCATGTCACTTCTGGGCCCATTCCCCCTCTTTAGGAGGTTTCAGCATTATCATTATATTCTTTCTCCTGCCACTTGCAGCCTTTTGAAAACAGACACATTTGATGGAGCAAGGTACTGACGATGGCTAACACCTCATGACTGCTTCCCCTGGCTCTTACCCCCATCGTGTTACAGTAACATTCTGCAGCTGCACATTCTCAGATGTGAAGCGGATCACCTAGGCAGTGGAAAACAAAATCCCTGTCTGGGTCCCCTCTATCTGACAGCTCACACTAGTTCCCAATGTCAATTATCATCATTGGAAGCAATTGGGAGGGGGAAGTGCATATAATTTCAAAATGATATTCATTAATAGAACTATGCTTAAAAATATCATCAATGGAAAATTAGTTTTCTTTAAATTATCTGTTCAAAGAAGGTCAGTGACCCCTTTAAATTTGAACACCAGGAACTGCAGATGTTGTGCAGCACAAAGACTAACTCTAATGGTGTGACACCATCTCTGGAGGTCACAGATGGGTGACGTTCAGTCTGAAGAAGGGTCCAGACCTGAAACATTGTCCATCCATGTTCTCCAGAGATGCTGCTTGACCCGCTGAGTTACTCCAGCATTTCTGTGAAACATCACCTATCCATGTCATCCACAGATGCTGCCTGACCCACTGAGTTACTCCGGCTTTTTGTGTCTATCTTCGAGTTACTCCAGTGTTTTGTGTTTATCCTTCTGAATATAATGTGGATCTGTTGGAGGGGCTAGGCTTGCCTGGCGTAACACAGAGGGCAGATATGAACTGCATCTGTGACCTCTGTCCACTACAGAATGCCCCAGGACTGGGTGGACAACCCAGGGGTGGAGTGAGTGGTCGGATGCATGGTCTTGTGATGTTGAATGCCTGCTGTGGTTCTCTGTGAAACCACTGGGTGGCCCTCAGTCTGGTCCAACTCTGGGAACTTGCCTTCAGTTTCACCAGCCGCAGCTTTTAGTTCCTTTACATTTATGTCAGACTTTGTGAAATGCCTTTAGGGGGTCTTTATAAATAACATCCAGACATATGCTCAGCTATTGGTTTAGTCACTGATTTTTGTGTATGTTAATCAGGTGTATTAGGCCAGGCCTAACCTTTACAAATCGGCACTGGCTTTTTGTGATCGGGTGAACACTTTCTCAAGGTGTTCAGTTACCCTGTCCTTAATTACATAGTCTGGTCATTTCCTGATGGCAGATGTTGGACTAATTGGTTTATAATTCCCTGATTTCTCTGCCCCTCTTTCACTTTCAGAGCAGAATGCTGGAACTGTTTCCTCATAATGGAAGTTGCCAAATCTAGTAAACTTTGCAAATAGCTTGCCTCTAATCTTCCTTTAATTTTTAGCTTTACTTTAATTTGAACCTTTAATATCTGCAGATGTACACGACCTACTTTGGAGATTTGGACCACTTTGCCACCTTTATTTCCTTCACTGCTATTAATCTGTTTCCAATTTCGTTACGTCCCCTAATCCTAAAACAATATTAGTTTGCTCGGGACGTTTAACATGTAAACTCAGCTATAAATCTGCTGTAAGGTAATTAATCATTTAAAATGTTTTTGCAGCATCACATCTCTCGTTTTGATCAGTTTCGTGCTTGTCATAATTTTAAGGCTTTATACGTTACTTTGATCTGATGCTCTGCACCCTCCTCAGCACCTGCGCTTTGGTCTGAATAGTGGGGGGTGACAGCCGCATGATATAAAAGTGACTGCACGCTGTTTAATGATGTACATTTAATGCAGCATTGCATTTGCAGAATATGCAGGGCTCCAGACATGTGCTCTTGCAAGGGACAAAAATGATGCAATATATTCTGTAATATATGCAACACTTCAGGACACAAGAGTCGAGAGTGTTTTATCGCCACATGTCCCAGATAGAACAATGACATACATATTTGCAGCAGCACAATAGAATATGTAAACATAGTACACTTTAAACAATATAATAAACAAGAAAAAACAGTTCAGTGTGTGTGTGTATACTCACATGTATGCATATATAATTATATATCTATGTATGCATACACAAATGTACACATAAACATCAATAATTGTGCAATAATATTGTATGTAGTTCAGAGCTTATTTGGAGGTTGTCGTGTTTAATAGTCTAATGGCTGTAGGGAAGAAGCTGGATGTTACAGTTTTCAGGCTCCTGTACCTTCTTCCCGATGGTGGGAGTGAAGTGAGAGCATGGCCAGGGTCTCTGATGATGCCGGCTGCCTTTTTGAGTCAGTGACTCTAGTAAATCACTTTAATGGTGGACTGAGGTCAAGAAGGGAAGTTTCAGCCAATGAGTAACCTTTGGAAGTAGGTTTAGGCTTATCATTATCATTACTGAGGTACAGTGAAAAGCTTTGTCTTGCATGCCTTCCAATCAGAACAAATAATACTCTACATGGATACAATCAACTCAAACTTGCATGCACCTTTAGAACGAAGATGATGAATTTCTTTAGTCAGAGGGTGGTGAATCTGTGGAATTCATTGCCACATATGTCATTGGATATTGTTAAAGTGGAGATTACTAGGCTCTTCATTAGTAAGGGTGTCAAATGTATGGGGAGGCAGGAGAAAGGGGTTGAGAGGGAAAGCTAGATCAGCCATGATTGAATGGTGGAGTAGATTTGATGGGCCGAATGGCCTAACTCTGCTCATGACTAATGGACATACATTTATTGAGATGAAGAACATTCAGTGCTACTGTATCCCTAACCTACAGAGCTGGCTTCAAGGTGACCTCTTCCAACTGTCCAACCCTGCTCCTGTTCCACCTTCACTCAACCCTGTATATTCAAGGACCAGTCGCACGCTCTCTCTTCTCCCCTCTCCCATCAGGCAAGAGATTCAGAAGTGTGACACCACACGCCTCCAGATTCAGGGTCAGTTTCTTCCCAGCTGTTATCGGGCAACTGAACCATCCTACCGCAACCTGAGAGCATCGCTGAACTACTATCTACCTCTTTGGTGACCCTCGGACTATCCTTGACCGGACTTTACTGCCTTTACCTTGCACTAACCGTTATTCCCTTATGTATCCATACCCTGTAAATGGCTCTATTGTAATCATGTATTGTCTTTCTGCTGACTGGTTAGTCTTTCTGCTGACATGCAACAAAAGCTTTTCACTGTACCTCGGTACACAGGACAAGAAACTAAACTATATCGAGATTGTGGAAGATACAGAAAGAAACAATCTTTTAAAATTCTTGCCATTGGTAGTAATGATTAGATAGTAAAGTTATAACCAACATCTGTAAGTGCTCTGTGTGGGAGATATCAATGCTATTAGGAAAGTTATGATGCATCTAATTTAACGCACATATGCTGTGATTTCTGCAGCATCTGGGGAATGATAATATTTATCAGCATTCAGCTTTTTCCCATTGCTATCTCTGTTGCTGTTCCCATTTTGGATTTTCCTGATCACATCTTGTTTCAACAAGAATGTCTTGAGGAAATAAATTTTTGTTTATTTTATAAGCACATTTTTTCACTGAGACTGCCGCTTAAATTACAATGACTATTTTAAGTGCAAACATAAAAATGTGGAGGATGTCCTCAAATCACATGGTAGCTCGGTAGCGCTCACTAGATCTGTAACGTTTGATATATATGGTTTATCTTGACTTTCTTCGAGAAAAAAAGTTTGTTGATGTGAAACACTATTGGCTTGTTGGCTTGTTGCTTGTAAATTCCAAGAAACAGCAGGAACTCATTAAAGTTAATGTGTATTGGACTTCATATGCATCATTTAAACCTATAAACTTAAGTTATTCTTTTGGTAATATTAATGATTAGCTATTTATTGAAGTGGCACTGAGTTTAATATTTGGTTGTAATATAGTTTAAAATTTCCTTCCAACTGTTTGACGTTTATAATGTGCATGCTTGAAGCAGATATAATAGAAACGGGGGATTTTATTTTCCATCTGTTGTAACATTAACATCGCCGTGTGGTCACCATGTTTAAAATTTGCCGCCGTGCTTTGTTTCCTTCGTGAATTTCAGTGGTGACTCGACAAAGGTAACCATGGAAGAGCAAGGCAACAGTGGATACTTGTGTTGTAGTCTCTATTCAACATTTGCAACATTCAGCACTTGGAAAATGCAATATTAAATATCTGCATGTACCAGTGGTTGTAACTTAAAACTGCTGACTTTTTTTAAATTTAGCCTCTTATTGCTTTGATCCGCAGTTTACATCTAAGGATTATAGTGCTTGGAGGCACACTGCAGTGTGATTTTTATTTTTTATTTTTTGGTTAGCTGATTCATATAATACACATTCTAAGTCTACTTTGGCTGAAGTAGGCCTAAATGATTTTTAGTACAGAGTAAGGAGGTTGACTGTTCATTTCAGGGACTGCTACATTGTGTAGTTTAGAGATATAGCATGGTAATGGGCCCATTGGCCTACAGTATCCATGTCCATCATCCATTCACACTCATTCTACGTCCTCTCACTTTCTCATCCACTCCCTACACACAAGGGGCAATTTACAGAGGGGCCGATTAACCTACAAACACGCACGTCTTTGGAGTGTGGGAGAAAACCGCACCTGGAGGAAACCCCACACGGTCACAGGGAGAGCGTACAAACTCTAATCTGACAGCACCTGAGGTCATGATTAGAGGGTTTTAGTTTTGAGGAGAGGTGGGATAGATGAGGATTGTTGTCTCCGGTATGTTGGAGGTTGAGGGGAAATTTGATGGAAGAATATAAAGTTTGAGAAGGAATAAATTGGGTAGAAAGAATCTTTTGCCTAGGTTGGAAATGTCAAAGTAATATTGGAATGTATCTTATCTCGGGAAGAAAGATATCGTTCATAAGGAGTTTCACCAAAGTCGGGTATAAAAAAATTCTTCAAATTTGAAACCTTGTAAAAAGTAGAAGTTATTTTTAAATCAATATATCATTTTATTATCAGTGTCTGTGTGTACAAGACACAGATTATGAGCATCTGTCTCTTAAACTTTGCACGTTTTTTTTTTGGTATGGACATTTTTCCTTGCATTGCTGGGTTTAAACGACTCCACCACCCTTTGGGATTTGCATTGGAACAGTCAAAACCATTAAGCAGATTTTTCACCCTGTCCTCTCTCATTACATTTACACTTGACTATAGATGGTCTGTGAGATTGTACACAGGAGCTTCCTGTAAATTAGCGAGTCAAAATCTCGAGGCTTCCTTGCTAAGGGATTACAGACCAATGTGAACAGAGCATCTATTTTACAAGTTTTCTAATACTATAGAGAATCCTAAACGGGCCTGTACATTCTTCCCGCGCCCACAGTATACCTGGTGTCATTGCAGGGGGACGGACGCCTGCCAGTTTTCACTTTTATTTTTAGTTTAGTGTACCAGGGTACAGTGAGAATCATGTGTTCTGACTAGTCAGCAAAAAGATAACGCATTATAATTGAGCCATTAGTATCCAGATACATGATAAGGGAATAATGTTTTGTGCAAGGTTATGCCAGTAAAGTCCTATCAAACATTGTTTGAGGATGACCAATGAGGTAGATAGCAGTGCAGGGCTGCTCTCTAGTTGTGGTAGGATAGTCCTGTTGCCTGATAACAGCTGGAAAGAAACTGTCCCTGGATCTAGAGGTGTGCGTCTTCACGCTTCTATACTTTTAGCCTGATGGGAGAAGAGGGAATGGCCAGGGTGCGATTCATCCTTGATTATGCTGCTGGCCTTGCTGAGGCAGCGTGAGGTGTAAATTGAGTCAATGGAAGGGAGGCTGGTTTCTAAATCAGCCTGAGTGTCACAGGACCTCCAACAGTGCATCAATGGACCCCTGCCCCAGAAATGCCCTGAGGCCTTTAACAGCTGGCAGAGCCCTGCCCAGCTCTGCCAGCTGTCAAAACCATAAGGGCAATCAACAGCTTTAAGTAAATTGGAAAGCATAAAATAAGCTGGAAGAAGTTCAAAACACTTTATTGTGTTTAGTAAATTAACTTTTTGCAGATTGAGTGGGTTTATGAACCTGTGCTGAGAAGTGTGTTAGAGTAGGGATCGAGGAGTACAAGAACAAAGTTCCATGGAAGATGCATTACTGGTCGATGGCTTGTGGCACACTAAAGGGCCTGTCCCACTTGGGCGATTTTTTTTCAATGACTACCGGCAACTGTCATAGTCGTAGCAGGTCATAAAAAACCTGGCGACTGGACCCCCCCCCCCCCCCCCCCACAACAATGTCTACGACAACCTACCACCTAGTCAACGGCAAGTTACCGACAACCCATTAAGACGTCCACCTATGACATAAACCAGCCAAGTGATTAGCAATTGCAGCTTTTGGCAGTGGAATGCAAGTTGTTTTGATGCAATTGATGCTAATGGAAGAGATATGGCAGAATGTAAGTTACTTGATGATGCTTGAAATGCAAATAACAGTAACAGCAAGAATAGTGGTGGATTTATCCATGCGTATCCCTACTTAAAACGTTCAGACTTTAAACCATAGCATTGTGAATGGAACCATTGGTGTTAAGTTCTCCAGGAGTGTTTAATTCTGCGTTGCACCTCATGGAACTGATTGTTGAACAGAAGAATGTGTTGACCGCATCAATTGAAATGAGGTACATCTTCAGAGACCATGCAGCCTTTTGAATGAGTAGCTATATTGCAAGCAACCACCATCCAAATATAAAGCTTGATGTTAAAGGGAAATTCAACCCAAAGATTTCAGTATTTAACTTTTCAGTATTTATTAAGTCCATTCCATATGGACAAAGCTGCCTGTGTGAGTGGCACATTCCATTGAGATGTTTTGGGCTAATTCTGTTGTACACTCGTGGTGTCTTACTGTACATATCCAAAATTTAAGGTTTGAGACATAAAGAAACTTCATAACCATGGAAATTGAAAAGGAAAACCAAGCCAAGATTATGTCCCAAGTTAATCCTTAATTTATTTTGCAATTTCCCTGAGGACCGGTAAAAATCAGGTTAATGTCACCTGTTGCTTTTGCAGTCATAAAGTGATGTTTCAGATTCAGTAGTAGCCAAAATAGCTGGATGAGGTTGCATTAGGCTTGTGAAAGGTCACCACATTGTGAATTGTGGTTTGTTTATGGTTCCTGATTAAATATTATAGTAAACCTGATATTTGAATTGGGCACAGCGCATTTTCCTATCTGTCTTGGCAAGACTAATGTGTGGTGATCTTTCTACACTTAGAAATTAGCTGGTAGGAAGTGCATGTCTACAGAACTTAATCTTTTACCCTGTTTTGCAGTGCTTAATCAATTAGTTTACTTTTTTAGTTTTGTAATTGGATTTGCTTTGTAATAACTGGTACCTTTCTGACCATCCTTGGAGATGAATGTTTACTAATGCATTAGGAAACCAATTAACCTAAAAAAGTGCAGAAAAAAGGAAGTTTAAAAGCAAAGAGTAAATGGTAAAAGGTAGGGAATTGAGGAATGCTGTGGAACAGAGGGAGCTAGGAATAACTGTGCATAGTTCCCTGAAGGTGGAATCGCATGTAGATAGGGTGGTAAAGAAAGCCTTTGGTGTGCTGGCCTTTATAAATCAGAGCATTGAATATAGGAGTAGGGAAGTAATGTTAAAATTGTACAAGGCATTGGTAAGACCAATTCTGGAGTATGGTGTACATTTTTGGTCGCCTAATTATAGGAAGGATGTCAACAAAATAGAGAGTACAGAGGAGATTTACTAGAATGTTGCCAGGGTTCCAGCAACTATGTTACAGAGAAAAGGTTGAACAAGTTAGGTCTTTATTCTTTGGAGCGCAGAAGGTTAAGGGGACTTGATTGAGGTCTTTAAAATGATGAAAGGGATAGACAGAGTTGACGTGGATAAGCTTTCCCATTGAGGGTAGGGAAGATTCAAACAAGAGGGCATGACATGAGAATTAAGGGACAGAAGTTTAGGGGTAACGTGAGGGGGAACTTCTTTACTCAGAGGGTGGTGGCTGTGTGGAATGAGCTTCTAGCAGAAGTGGTGGAGGCAGGATTGATTTTAACATTTAAAAGTAAAGTGGATAGGTATGTGGACGTGAAGGGAATGGAGGGGTATGGTCTGAGTGCAGGTAGATGGGACTAGGGGAAAACAAATGGTCGGCACGGACTGGAAGGGCCAAGAGGGCCTGTTTCCGTGCTGTAATTGTTATATGGTTATATGGAGTGCACCACAGCCTTCTGTAGCAATGGATTCCACAGATCCATCACCCTCTGACTAAAGAAATTCTTCCATCTCCTTTCTAAAGGTGCATCTTTTACTCTGAGGCTGTGCACTCTGGGCCTGGACTCTCCCACTAGTGGAAACATCCTCTCCACATCCACTTTATCTAGGCTTTTCAAATCATAAGGGAAAACCTTCCAATATTCTGGTGGACTTTGCATGCTGAAGGTGCACCCTACATGTTGATCTAACTGAGTTGAGTGCTGTGAATGTTTGAGGGGTTAGTGTGGGCTAGCATTGGAGCAAGTGGACGCTTCATGCTTTACAGCGCACCTGGTGGTTTAATCTTGCAACTTGATTTCCTATCAAGTCGTGCTTGTCCAGTAGCGCGGGGGACGGATCTGGTTCCCACCATCTTTAGCCGACTGCTGCAATATTGTTCTGCTGCAAGAGTGCCTGTGATGCCAACGCAGGCCAATCACTGGCACGTCAGAGCAACGGTAAAGTTGCTGCTTCATAGCGCCAGAGACCCGGGTTCAATCCTGACCTCGGGTGCTGTCTGTGTGGAGTCTGCACATTCTCCTCGTCACTTCGGTTTCCTCCCACATTGCCAAAGACATGCAAGTGTGTATGTTAATCAGCTTCTGTAAATTGCCCTTGGTGTGTAGATAGAACTATACGGGTAATTGCTGGTCGGTGTGGACTCTGTTGTCCAAAGGACCAATTCCCACGCTGCATCTCTGTGACTAATGCTATAAACCAAAGGCTCAGCAGGTTCACCAGGCTCTACGTATAAGTAAACACTGCATCATTCTATTATTTGGCCATTTATCTTGCCATGCCTTTGGCTGGCATTGGCTAGTATCCAGGCATACTAGTAATGTTTTTCTCTCTATAAGTACGTATGTGTAATTGGATGCACGACTTTAAATGTTGCCTGCAGTTCTCTCGAGAACCGATCGGTTGAATGAATTGCTGCCCCGCCCTTTGGCAAGACCCTTCTTGGGATTATGAGTTTACTGGTGAAATCCAGCCTTGGTGTCTCCAATGAGTTAGGTCCGTGAGGATGTTGGCTAGCTGCACCGCAATCTCTCTCATTCATCTCCGGGACTGGAAAATGTCCTCCCTTTTAAACTCCGACACAACATTACGACAAGCCACAAGCTGGGGCGATCGGTCAGGTTGTCTTCGTATGCACAGTAGTTTAGTTTGGAGATAGTATGGGAACAGGCCGCTCGGCCCCGGACTCCATGCCGATACACTATCCTACACACGAGGGACAATTTGCAGAAAGCAATTCACCTACAAACCTGCATGTCTTTGGAATGTGGGAGGAAGCCAGAGCACCCGGAGAAAACCCATGTGGTCACGGGGAGAAAGTACAAACTCAATACAGACCGGGTCTCTGGTGCTGTAAGGCAGCAACTCTCCTGCTGCACTGAAACACAGAGCGGATCAGGCAGCATCTGTGGATGGACTGGATCGGAACCTGACTTCACCTGACCTAACCTGAACCGTTGTCTCCCCATTCCCTCCATAGATGCTGCCTGACTTGCTAAGTTACTCCAGCACTTTGAGTTTGAGGTAGATTGTAGCACCTGCAGTTCCTTATACCTCCAACTATAAATGGAATATATGGACCCCATGGGGAGTTTAGAATGTTTTAGATGTTTTGCCTGCATTTTGCTATATTGTTTACAAAGCTTTGTAACTTTAGTGTGGTGAGGTTAGCTACGTCAGTGCCTGAAGGTGATGAATACTTGACTTTGATAGTGATGAGAGGGATAAAGTGCTGCTGTGATCACAGAGAGCGTGGTGCTAAGTAGTAGGAAGTTCTTAGCTTCCCAGTAGCCTGAGGGGATAGTTGGAGCAGATGAGTAGGGCAAAAGCAGCGAATCTCTGACACCTTTGCGCGTGCGTCCAAATGCCGCTGCTGGAGGTGTGTGTGTTGTGTGTGTGTCGTCAGTCTGCAGGTGTGAATGGTTAACTTGTTCTGCATTTCTGTTTTGAATTTTCCACCGTGTTGTGGTCCTAATGAATTACAGTCTCTCTGAGACAAGGGCTTCCTGAACATAAGCTTCCATATAGACAAGGCTGACTCTGATCATTTATATGTTCTCAGGACTGTGTCCGGGAACAGTCAAATACATTTGACATTGACGGGGGGGGGATTGTTGTTGGTTCCAGCTAGTATTACCCGACCCTTGTTGCCTGCAGGAAACTGGAGGTGAGTTCCCTTCTCTGTCTGGACACAAAGTTCTGGAGTAACCCAGCTGCTCAGGCAGCATCTCTGGATTCACTCTGAAGGGTCCTGACCTGAAGCGTCACCATCCTCTTTCTCCAGAGATGCTGCCTGGCCTGCTGAGTTACTCCAGCACTCTGTGTCTGTCTTTAGCATCTCTGGACAATCTGGATAGATGATGATTTGGTTTGAGACTCTTCAGGACCCAAAGAGTGTTTCTACCTTCTTCCTTCTTCCTTCACACCCCAAAGACATGTTGGTTTGTAGGCTAATTGGCTTGTATAAATTTCCCCCAGTGTGCAGGTGACCGATGGTCAGCATGGGCTCGATGGGCTGAAGGGCCTGTTCCCATGCTGTGTTTTTCAATCCATCAACTGAATCTCATCGGTGATTATTAGATTCTTGTTCCATCTCCATATTTGTGCCTGCAAATATTTCCATTGCTGACAAATGGCAAGTGGCATTGTATTTTAAGATGTGTAAAATTAGAAATGATTTGTGAACTGTGCCAAAATGTAATTTGGTTTTGAAGGTCCTGTATGGAACCACTAGACGTGCACTTAACACGTGTATAATTGCACTCACTACTACTATTTGGGATCAGTAGAAGTGTGCTAACATGTTTTAACAGCTGCTGTTCTTTGTAAGAGCAAGAACTTGGAGTGCTTGTGTGCTTCAGGCTAATACTGTAAAACATTTAAAATGTTTAGATATAAAATCTTTGCCTCTCTAATTCTGGTCCCGGCACACAGCATTAGTTTGATACTTTCAGATTGAAGGGAATCGTGGCAAGGACACATTAGTGGTGACTGTTTAGATACAGAGTTTGTCTTAAATGTCTAATGATTCATGTCCAGGATGAGAAAATACATTCTGAAATATTGTCGAGACTTGTTTAAGTTACACAGTGTGCTGTATTAGAATGCTTTCCTGAACCTAATAGGAATATCTGGCAAAGTTCCAAAAGCTACAGGCTACGTTTAAAGTTTAAGCTTATAGGTGCAAGACAAGTTGGACAGAGCAATAAAAGCTTCACATGGAACAGTAGGTGACATAAATACAGCTCGAGTTCTTCTTGAATACAGAAATGTTATTTATAAATAACTAGATTGACATCTTTGGGGAGCTTGACATCTTTGGCAAATCTGGCAACTGGTACTGTTGCAGGGGAAGGCCATTCTGCCCATCGGGTCCATGCCGGCCCCCAGAGGAACAGTCCCATTAGCTCCATTCTACTTTTCCTTATTTCTTCATACCCTTACAACTTGCTCGTTCTTGCTTATACCCAGAAATCGCAATGTGCAGATAACCTGACTGATCACTTAGTCAGGGGTCATTTTTTTAAAGTTTGTGATTACTAAAAACTAACTTACTCATGGGGTAAAACAGGGGACCTGTTCATTTCTCACCCTCTTCCTGCCTTCCAATCTTCCCAGTTGCATGATTTTAACATCGGGGAAGCAATGTGAAACATTCCCGTTGTACTCCAGAGATGGGCATGTTTGCAGAATCAGTTCTCCAGTCTGGTTTGAACTCTTCATCAGTGGAATTCCAACCAGTCATCTTAAAAGCTGCAAGTAAAGCATTTACAAGTGTAATGTTATGTACGCGTATAGAAAGATGTTGTTTTCTGAAGAGGCCTCAACATAACTTCAGTTTAGTGCAATTAATTTGCATTTGGGAAAATAGGAAATCTGTTCATAAGATCAATGACAGGAGCAGAATTAGGCCATTTGGCCCATTCCGTCTACTCTGCCATTCAATCATGGATGATCTAACTCTCCCTCTCGACCCCATTGTCCTGCCTTCTCCCCATAAATCCTGACACCTGAACTAATCACCTGTACTGATCTGTTATGTTTCTGAACAGTTCTTCCATTAGCTAGAGTACTGCCCAGTTCACCTCTACCACATTGGACTTTGTCAATGGAGCTGCTCCGCTAGCTTTTAATTCGGGAGGACTAGAAAACAAAAACAGGGATGTAATGCTGAGACTCTATAAGACGCAGGTCAGACCGCATTTGAAGTGTTGTGAACAATTTTGGGCCCCATTTCTGAGGAAGTATGTGCTGGCTCTGGAGAGGGTCCGGAGGACCTTTACGAGAAAGATCCGAGGAATGAGTGGGTTAACATATGATGAGCGTTTGGCGGCACTGGGCCTGTACTCACTGGAGTTTAGAAGGATGAGGGGGGACCTCATTGACACGTACTGAATAGTGAAAGGCATAGATAGAGTGGATGTGGAGAGGATATTTCCACTAGTGGGAGAGTCCTCGACCAGAGGTCATAGCCTTCGAATTCAAGGACGTTCCTATAGGAAGGAAATGAGGAGGAATTTCTTTTGTCAGAGGGCGGTGAATCTGTGGAATTCTTTAATGCAGCGATAGATAGATTCTTGATTAGTGCAGGTGTTATGAGAAGAAGGCAAGAGGATGGGGTTAGGAGGGAGAGATGGATCAGCGTTGATTGAATGGCGGAGTAGACTTGATTGACCGAATGCCTTAATTCTGCTCTAGAATGTATGAACATTAACCTAAGAATGCTGAGAACTATATTCTGCACTCTGTATCTTCCCCTTTGCTCTAGGGCTAATGGAATCGAGGGATATGTGGAAAAATCAGGAATAGGGTACTGATTTTAGATGATCAGCCATGATCATATTGAATGGCGGTGCTGGCTCGTAGGGCTGAATGGCCTACTCCTGCGCCTATTCTTCTATGTTTGGACTGATTGTATTCATGTCCAGTATTATCTGATTTGATGATTAAATAGCATACAAGGCAAAGCTTTGTACTGTACATCAGTACACATAGCAATAAGAAACCTAAATGAGAAAATATTTGTAAAATAGTTTTTTTTTAATATGATTGTTGGAAAGAGCAGAATGAAACTAAAAACTAAAGTCAGACATTTACTCATTTTAAAACAAATTCTGGAAAAATGACACCAGTTATTATCCATAGTTTTGTATAAGAAAAGATTTGACATTAGAAACCTATTTAAAATTTGCAGCTTCCGAGTGCAATAGGTGATTCTAGTTTCATGCAGATTAGTCATTGAATTATTATGTTTTGCAAATCATAACATTCATTTGATGGGGTTTAAATCTGATTTAACTGTGTAATGCAGCATGGAGACAGGCCCTTCGGACCAACTTGTCCCTGCCAACAAAGGGCGGTATGTTGGCGCAGCGGCAGAGTTGCTGTCTTACACCGCTTTCAGCGCCGGAAGCGCAGGTTCAATCTTGACTTTGGGAGTGGTTTGTACGTTCTCCCCGTGACCTGCGTGGCTTTTCTCCGAGATCTTCGGTTTCCTCCCACACTCCAAAGACGTGCAGGTTTGTAGGTTAATTGGCTTGGTATAAATGTAATTTGTCCCTAGAGTGTGGGGTTTGCAGGTCGGAACGGACTCCGTGGGCCGAAGGGCCTGTTTCCGTGCTGTATGTCTAAACTGGGAAAAAAAAACTAAACTCAAGATGCAACCCCTCCACAGCTGCAAGGTAAGTAACTCATCAACCTCACTTGGTCAGGAATCGACAAGTTTTGAACCCTGACTGTAGACTTCCAGTGAAAGCTGGAACAGAAGTACATGTCTCCTGCATTTCAAAATAAAGTTAGCTTGTTCTGGTCATAGATGAGGAATGTTTAAAATTTATTGTTCAGTAGAATACAACGAGGGAATTGCCATCTGTGTATTTCAGTGCGTACCACAGATAAAACATATGATCTGTGTTAACCAGACAGGTGTTACATTTATTCATCAGCTAGAGAGAGAAGTCCTTGCAGATGCGCCATTATTTGCTCACGTTAGTGAAGGACATTTTTCATTCATTTCTTTAAACAAAAACCCTGCAACATGTGCCGAGCCGAGCGTAAAAATGTTTCCACATTTCTCGATGTTCTGTTGTCCAAATCTCATTGGATTTTGGCCTCCCGTACGAGATTTTGCTGCCAATTTTCAAAATGAGCTTAAATGCAAAACTACTGAGCGTGCTTGGGGAATTCTCTTCAGAAATTGGTTGCTTATGTGGGAGGGAGAAGAATTTGGACAAAAGTGCTGTTCCTGGAATTGAGCACTTGCCATGGCAGAAGAGTATTTCTTAAACCTGTAGTAGATTTGTTAAATTGAAATGGACTTTGAGGAACCATGATACACAAACTGAGGAACCAAGGTACACAAACATAGGATGGTTGCCGCATTTAGTTTCAATTTTAAAGGTACAGCGTGGAAACGGGCCAAACGAGTACACACCGACCAGCGATCACCTGCATACTAGTTCCAAAACATTGCAGCAATATTTTCCACTCGGAGGGCGGTCGGTATATGGAACGAGCTGCCAGAGGAGGTAGTTGGGGTGGGTACTATCACAGCATTTAAAGGACATTTGGACAAGTATAGAGACAAAGGTTTGCAGGGTGATGGGTCAAATGGGACTAGTTTCAATGGGGCATCTTGGATCAGCTTGGACTAGTTGCTGTGTTTAGTTTGGAGATACAGCGTGGAAACAGGCCCTTCAGCCCAACAAGTCCATGCCGACCAAACACTAGTTCTATCCTATACATTAGTGACAATTTACAGAAGCCAATTAACCTGCACGTCTTTGGAATGTGGGAAGATACTGGAGCACCCATTGAAAACCCACGGCATCACAGGGAGAATGTACGAACTCCGTACAGACCTTGTACATCTCTGAGATCATTGTCCATCCTCCTGTGCTCCAAGGCTTTCCAACCTCCCCCTATAGCTCTGGCACTCAAGCCCCGGCAACATCCTCATAAATATTGTCAGCACTCTTTCAGATTTTTCAACCAATGGTTCACACCAGGGCAGCAACAAGCCATTTGTTCCAACTGGATTCTACTGGTCCCAGTAAACAAGAATCCTTCACTGACATTTAGGATGAGTGGGGATCGTATAGAAACGTATTAGATTCGTAAGGGATTGGACAGGCTAGATGCAGGAAAAATGTTCCCTATGTTGGGGGAGTCTAGAACCAGGGATCAGAGTTTAAGAATAAGGGGTAGGCCATTTAGGACAGAGATGAGGAAAAACCTTTTCACCCAGTAAGTTGTGAATCTGTGGAATTATCTGCCACAGAAGATAGTGGAGGTCAATTCACTGGATGTTTTCAAGTAAGAGTTCGATATAGCTCTTAGGGTTAATGGAATCAAGGGATATGGGGAGAAAGAAGGAACTGGGTACTAATGTTGGATGATCAGCCGTGATCATATTGGATGGCGGTGCTGGCTGAAAGGGCCGAATGGTCTACCCCGGATATTTTCTATGCTGTTTTCTTATCTGTGTTAATCTGTCATATATTTTCTTTGAATACTTTGCTGTAATGTTTCTTTTTTAAAAGGTGTTTACTTTGTAAAATCTCGAGCTCTGGCAGAGGAGGAGAGTTGTTCTGTCACTTTTGACAGAATTGCAAGCTCTCAATAAGGAGGCATTCCTTCATTATTCCATCTCTCCGGGCTCTGTGTGGTTTTTAGCAGGATTCGTGCTGAACTGAGAATGTTATTCCATTATATGTCGGTGATGACAAATTTACCTGCAAGAATTTAGCCAGAGTGTAAACACGCAAAATGCCGCCAGTACGATCTAACCCAAATTCTCCTTTTGCCTTACCAAGAATAATAGAAATTTGAACAGGCCCAGAAAAGGTCATTTTGCTGCCAGCCTTTCAGTGTTGGCTGACATTCGGATGTGTTTCATTTCTTTGGCAAAAGTGACAGAATTGTAACTAACTTTTTCTCTCTCCCACTTCTAACTTTTATATGGACCACGAATTTCAAGCAGGTTCTGTGGTTCAGGTTTCCTTTGGTCATTGTAAGTAACTATTCTGCATCAGCACCTCCCCAAGACTAACATCTTGTAAACTAATACCACTTACTTTTGGCCGTGGAATATCGTTGCGTTTAGTCACTTCATCTGTCACGTCTTCCTCCCTCTAACAGACTCTCCCTTTCTGTTCCCTCTGCAAGCCCGGACGTGCAATGATCACGTCACTGGTCTCAATGGCATACTTGTGTCCCGTCTGAATACTTGAAAGGCAACAAGCAGTCCCTTTTTAGATTGCCTTTAACAAAACTTGTATTTATTGAATCTGAAAGACCGTGCTTCAACTGTGATTCCCACAGGGCTTCAATAAACTTATACACTGGCAACAACTTGCAGTCACGATATTTTGCTGATAGAAGTGGCTTGTTTATCCTCCATGGTTTTTCAGTTCTGTTGGCCATTCCTCTGTGCTTCAGCTCCCAAGCTCTCTCCTACTTGATGCTACTCCATGCCTCTTGTTTTGGGCATGGTGTAACATGCTTGGTGATAAATGAAGTGTTTGTAACTTATAACGTGCTGAAAGATGATTAGTTTGAGCGCACAAGCCTTCATCTGCATCTCCGTGTAGAATCACTGCCCCTCGAGATGTTGCTTGGGTTATCCATTGGATAACTTAGTCTTTATTCCATCATCCACCAGCAGAAGCCTTGCTATTTAGCTTTAAGAGTCATCGTGGCAAAGTGGTAGAGTTGCTGCCTTACAGCACCAGAGACCCAGGTTCCATCTTTACTATGGGTGCTGTCTGTACGGAGTTTGTGCGTTCTCCCTGTGACTGCGTGGGTTTCCTCCGGCTGCTCCAGTTTTCTCCCACATTCCAAAGACGTGCAGGTTTGTGGGTTAATTGGCTTTGGTAAATTGTCCCTCACGTGTAGGATAGAATTAATGTGCAGGTGATCGCTGGTTGGTGTGGAGTTGTTGGCCCGACAGGCCTGTTTGCATGCTCAATCACTAAACTAAACACAAACAGACCCTTTGGCCCAACTCATACAAGCCGAGCCTAGATGCTCAATTGAAACGAGTCCCATTTGACCCGTAACCCTGTCGACCTTTCTTGTCCCTGGACCTGTCCAAATGTCCTTTAAATGCTGTAATAGTATCTACCCCAACTACTTCCTCCAGCACCTCGTTCCGTATACTGACCACTCTGAGTGGAAATAGTTTCCCATCGGGTTCCTATTGAATCTTACCCTCTCACCTCAAAACTGTCCCCTGTTCTCCACAATTATTCCCTTGATGATTTTACACACTGCTATAAGATCATCCCTCGGCCTGTGCTCCATGGAATAAAGTGCTGACCTGCGCATCAGTAGAAGTCCTACACACTATCCACTGTGTTACCGAGAAGCTCATCCCCTCTTGTTCTCTGTATTATAAAACTTGGTTTAATTCTACCAATTCTGAAACGAGTGACCCCGAGCAACATACTCGTGGTTGTGCACGAGATCCCAAGTTGATGTTCAAGTGTTTGAACCGAGTTCCCACGAGTACGGTATTTTGCCGTTTACTGCGATGTTCCAAGTTTGTCTCCAGAGTTAACCAAGTTCGTCTCCCGAGCTGACAACGTCTCCTGACGTACTCTTGAGCTGCAACTTCTCCTGAAAAGTGACAGTGTTTCTAACGGGCCCTTCGGCCCACCAAGCCTGCGCCAACCAGCGACACTAGCACCATCCTACACAGGAGGGTCAATTTACAGTTTTTAGTTACATTTACATTTGCTAAAATTTTCATTTTTAGTTACATTTTTAGACAAGTTACAACCGAAGCCAATTAACCTTTTTCAGAAAAAAATCAGATTTGAAGAATTGTCCGAAACGTCTCCTGCCCATATTCTAGCCGGGTCCACTGAGTTCCTCCAACATTTTGGGTTTTGAGTGAAATTGGTAGGATTGCTCTGATAGCCACCATCAGGGCCGGTCTTAGACCGATTGGACCGATTTTTCCAAATTGGGCCCCGCGCCCAAGGGGGGGCCCAGTGTTAATTATCCGTATTTCATATGGAAATACCAATTTGCTTTGTCAAATATAGATTTTTTTTAAACATTCCCCATACGGATTTTTTTACATGGAATACAAGCGCTGTATGGTCATCAGACACAAACGATGTGTTAACCACTGTGGTGTTACAGCCGGTTGTGTTAACAGCCAGTAGTTAACAAGTAGTTATCCAATGCGTCAACAATGCATCGATCCACATTCCTCAGTAAATGTGTAATTGTGTTTTAGACCAAGTATTAATGATGCTGCGTTCCTTTGAATACAATTCACGCGGCCATTAACACTTCTTCAAAACATAATTACATTTTACTCTGGAATGTCGATTAATGCATTGATGACACATTGAGAATTTCTTAAAACTCATCATCATGAGTATGAACTTCTTTTTGGTGAAGTTCTTGGTGTCATTCAATTTACCTACCAACCCACATTGTGTCTCTCCGTCTTTCGCTCTCTCCCGCCCTCTCTCGCGCGCGCTCTCTCGCCCGTTCCCCACCTCTCTCTCTCTAGCTCTCTTGGCATTCCCGGAATCATTGACGTTTTGCGGTACACAAAAATGCTGGAGAAACTTAGCGGGTGATGCAGCATCTATGGAGCGAAGGAAATTTGCAACGTTTCGGGTCGAAACCCTTCTTCAGACCTGGCTATTTCCTTCGCTCCATAGATATAACCATATAACCATATAACAATTACAGCACGGAGACAGGCCCTCTCGGCCCTTCCAGTCCGTGCCGATCATTTGTTTTCCCCTAGTCCCATCTACCTGCACTCAGACCATACCCCTCCATTCCCTTCACGTCCATATACCTATCCACTTTACTTTTAAATGTTAAAATCGATCCTGCCTCCACCACCTCTGCTGGAAGCTCATTCCACACAGCCACCACCCTCTGAGTAAAGAAGTTCCCCCTCACGTTACCCCTAAACTTCTGTCCCTTAATTCTCATGTCATGCCCTCTTGTTTGAATCTTCCCTACCCTCAATGGGAAAAGCTTATCCACGTCAACTCTGTCTATACCTTTCATCATTTTAAAGACCTCAATCAAGTCCCCCCTTAACCTTCTGCGCTCCAAAGAATAAAGACCTAACTTGTTCAACCTTTCTCTGTAACATAGTTGCTGGAACCCTGGCAACATTCTAGTAAATCTCCTCTGTACACTCTCTATTTTGTTGACATCCTTGTTGACAAGCCCTGCCCCACTGTGCGACTTCACCCAAGAGCTTCAAATCTCTGTGTAGCATCTCTGTTCCTGTCTTCAAATTCTCATTTTGAAATAAAATACAGTTTTCGACTTAAACATTTCGCAGCAGGATCGCGATTCGCTGATTCCCACGCATTTTCAATCATCGTTCGATTCGGTGTAATTTTCACACCTGGTTGATGTTTTTTTTAAAGATACAGTACATTACAATTGCAAAATTTTTGTCAAAAGTTTTATTTTATTTCAAAGTGGGAATTGGAAGATAGGGACAGAGACGCTACAGTGATGGCTGCATCTGCGCTTCCTTTCTGTTGGGGGGAAGAGTCCTGGCCCATGGCGGCTCCTGATAAGTGATATGTTCCCCCCTCGGGTGCTGCCTTGCCCACTGAGTTCCTCCAGCACTCTGTGTTTTTTGTTTAGCTCTGAAGTTGAAGGTGGACCCCCCTGTGTCTACGTTCAACTCCCTGTCTGTGGTGGCTCAGCGGGACGGGCAGGGGCTCTGGGGAGAGGGTCATCCAGCTCAAGAGCGGGTCAGCGGGCGATGGATAACAGGACAGCGGGCGGTGGAGCTTACTCCATATGTCAGTGCGAGTAACCTCAATTGATCCCTTGATCGCGCTGACACAGGAGTAAGCTCCACCGCCCGCTGGGATGTTATCCATCACCCGCTGACCCACTCCGCTCGGTGATCGTTTGCTCTTGAGCTGGTCCCCTCACTGTTCAGACGGAGAGCGCTGCCAGAGGTGAGCGGGCCGGCAGAAGCCGCTGAGATGGCAGTCGGTTCCGCTGTCCGGTGATGGAGGCCGCTCGTAGCCACGCGAGCTGCTTCCCTCCCCGGCCACAATGCAGTAGCTCCATGCCCGGAGCGCCTCGGCAGCAGTGAGTGAGTTACAGGCATGAACCCGACCCTCTCCTTCTCAACGCTCCTTCCCTCCTCGCAACGTTACCCCTGGCTAGACTCCCCACACGCTGTGAAAGGAACTCTCCCCCCAATTGTCATGTTACTCACAACACGTGACTCATTTATAATTATTTATTTATATATCTCCGAAAATTATTCCCAATCGGGCCCCGCACCTCCTAAGGCCGGCCCAGGCCACCATAGACTCGATGGGCCGAACAGGTCCCGTGTCATGAGGAAATATGAAGCATTCTGCGGTTCGGCCGGTTTTTACTCTGTCCAGCTGCCGATTCAAGAGTGCCCACGGGTCAACACGTTAGACTCACGAGACACTAAGGTCAACGCACGGGCCCTATGTTATTACAACGAGTTAAAATGTTTCAATTTTTATCTTGAACAGTGATTTTGACTCGTGGAAAAAATCAAACATGTTTGATTTTTTTCACGAGTTATCAAGTTTCACGGGTACCTGCCGTTAGCGCCACGAGTGGACAAGTTGATAGCGCGAGTTCCGACATTGCCGCTACGTTCCTGGTACGTGATCACCATGAGTGAAAACACGGGGTCACTCGTGGGCCAACTCGCACCGTGAGACGGGTTTAACTCTCCCATTTTATGAACTGCCTTCATGAACTCATATTAGAATTTGTGATTTTGTTCAACTGCTGGTCTTGTCAAATATGTCCAGGAGGCTAGGGGCCTGTCCCACTTGGCCATCATTTTCACGCTACTTACACAACCGCCAAAATGTGGTCGTTGCATTGTGATGCACGGGTAGCGTGTGGGTAGCGCACGACGAGAGCATGGAGAAGTGTGGAGTTGCGCGCAGTATCGCGCGGCGCTCCAGGATTTCATGCTGCACGAAATCTCGCGTGCCACCTACGCTGACGCATTGGGTACGCACGCTGAAGCATTGGCGTCGCACGCTGGCGTCCCGTCGTCTCACGTGTATCGCGTGATGATGCATGGTTACGTCACTGTGCTGGGCTTTTTATCTCAAATATTGTGACTGTTGCAATGTTTAGACGATGGGTGCAGGAGGAGGCCATTCGGCCCTTCGAACCAGCACCGCCATTCAATATGATCATGGCCGATCATCCACATTCAGTACCCTGGCCCTGCCTTCTCCCCATATCTCCCGACTCTGCTATCTTTAAGAGATTTATCTAGCTCTCTTGAAAGCATCCAGGGTGTTGGTCTCCACTGCCTTCTGAGGCAGAGAATAGGTTTATTATTGCCACATGTACAGAGGTACAGTGAATAGCTTTGTTTTGTACGCTATCCTATCAGATCAATCGCGTGCCCATGTCCTCCACAGATGCTGCCTGACCCAAGTTCCTGTTTTTTTTTTTTGCTCCCTGATCCCAACATCTGCCATCTGCTGTCTCCAGAATAGTAAATAATTGAATAAAGGCAGCTGGAGACGAGAAGGGACTAACTTATCAAAAGCTAGCTCTAGATTATTTGGCTTCATGGGGACAGGACGGGAAAGTCTCTTAAAATGCATGGTCATAAAAACAAACTCTTATGTTTAATGGAGAAAGCCTAGATCTGTAGTGCCGTGCGGAAGAATTGCTGCCTCACAGCGCCAGAGACCTGGGTTCAATCCTGTGGGCGCAGCCCGAACTGAGTTTGTACGTGACCGCGTGAGTTTTCTCCAGGTGCTCTGGTTTCCTCCCACACTCCAAAGATGTGCAGGTTTGTTGGTTGATTGGCTTACTTAAAAATTGTAAATTGTCCTTAGTGTCTGGAGATAGCTGGTCGACATGGACTGTTTCCACACTATATTTCTAAACTAAACTAAACTTTTCTCTTTGGTATTGGTTTATGATCCAAAGGAATGGAAATGTATGACTTAAACACGATTGTAGTTTCCTGGCAAAAATTCTATCTATATCTATATCTAGTTAATGTTGCTACTTAACATGTCACTTACTTATTATTGACTTTTGTAATGTGTGTGTGTGTGTGTATATATATATGTGTGTGTGTATATATATGTATGTATATGTGTGTGTGTATATATATATATATACACACACTACAAAAGTCAATAATAAGTAACATGTTATGTTAAGTAGCGACATTAACTATAAAAGTGGATATAAATTGCAAATATAAATTAGTCATAAGTTTTCAAATGAAGTATTCTGCAAACACAGGTACCATTACACAGACACACAATGCCTTTTATTCAACTTGACATCCCTCCATGAGTATTCCCTGTCTTCCAGGCATGTCAGTCAGCAGGAATTCCTATTGGGATTTTCTAATGGCAGAAGCAGTAATGCTGAAGATAATGTACATTAATTGACATAAACAAAGTCCCAATTGGGACAGGGAATTAAAAAGCAGTTCAGGAATATTTAGAAAACCCCTAGCATTAAATCTGCATCCTTTCTGCAGTTATATGTAAATTTACATCCAGCTACAGGCCATGATGTTTCAGAATAGAGATACAAGGAATGGCGATGGTGGAACGCAAGCGTAACGCTAGGTGCTGGAGTAGCTCGATGGGTCGGGCAGCATCGGGGAGGGAATGAATGGGTGGTGTTTCGTGTCGGGACCCTTCTTCAGTGAGTGTAGTGGGGGAGAGGAGAAAGCTAGACGAGAGGGGGGGGGGGGGGGGGGGGGGTGCATGACAGATCTTAGCCACTGTAAGCTCTGCTGGCTGTTCGACAGAACAAATGCTGGAGTAACTCAGCGGGACAGGCAGCGTCTCTGCAGAGAAGGGATGGGTGCGTTTCGGGGCGGAACCCTTCTTCGGATGAGGTGGATACAAGTGACGGGGTCTTTGTCACCCGGGGGGGGGGGGGGAAGAGGGGTAAGGAGGGGATTGAAAAATAGGGGACAGGTAGTTGAAGGAATGTGAGCTTACAGGAATGGGGGAAGTGTTCAACGTTCACACCGTTGGGTCGGCAGCTACCCAAGTGGAACATGAAGGTGTTGTTCCTCCACTTTGCATCTGGACTCGCTCAACCTCCCCGTCAATAATTTGGATTAATTGCCCCACTGACCTTCTGTGACGTGAAGATCCTTGGAAGGGCAAGATTTATCTTTCTTTAAAACTTTGTACAACTGTCAGGGCAGCAGATCAATGCAGGGGCAACATATTCCTCCCCTCATTTAATAATTTGCAGGTGATTTTTCTGCGTGACTGGATTTATCGGCGTTGCCAGCAGATGTCCCTCAGTATTCCAGGTTCAGCTGCAGTCTCTTGCTCTTGTTTACTGTGACTCGTACACGCTGCAAGCCGCCGTCATTATCCATGGATGTTCGCAGCAGTCAGTTAAAGCTGACGCTGTCACGATGTACTTAGTCTCGATCGCAGCTGGGATTTGCACTCTAGTTCAGAGGGAATATGTGCGAGGTGGTGTGAATCAATGGAGCAGCCAATTTCCTTGACATCTGGTCCCCCTAAAATAGAGGAACGCATCATCAATAACGTTCTAAGCTGGGAGATTTGCATAGACGTTGGGAGATAATCGGTCCATTTGTGGTGTCCGAGAGCAGAATTAAAATCGGCCAAGTGATGTCCCACTACAACCGACACTTCATCAGTCAATAGCAATGTCGTTAACATTGGAGAATATTCATGGGAGCATTATCAAATAAAGTCGGGGCTGTGCATCAACCTACCCATGGTGTATAGCCAGCAGCATGAAGCTATTCAGATGTAACCTTAAAAAGGTCATTCGTGACATTATTCATTGCGTTTAGTTCTGTCCCACCTCCAAAGTTGCTGAAACCTTTCTTGGGGTGGGTGAGCAGTTATTTGAGTATCACTATTTGAACCCATGGAAATGGTCTGAGGCGAATTATTGCAGTAATGCAAGCTGCAGGTTTTAAGTTGGAGTTTACAATTGTGTGTTTTTTAACATTTGATGAGGAGAAAGAAGCGTGGGGCACGTGACTGAATTTCCAGTATGTGCCATTCAACACTCCTCTGGTTGGAGGAAGCCAAAAGACAATTTGTGCCTCTGGAGAAGAATTTTCAAAATTTGAAACTATTTCTGTTTCTTCCAGGAATATAACTGATTTCCACCAAGCTTTCCAAACTTGCTATAACCACCCTACTTAAAGCAAATCTCATGATGGGTTGTTGAGCCAAACATTACTCTCAAATGTTTTTCCAGATGTACAGCTCTGGTAGTTCAGAGATCAGTTCCTTTCATGCTATGACCTATCCAAGAATGTAGGAAGGCACTGTCCCTTAAGTCGCACTCATTTACCGCAGCTTAGAGTTCTTGTTCCACTTCAGTGACCTCAGCGATCTGAAGTCGATTGAACAAAAGTTGTTGTGAAGTAACTACCTCTCTTCAATGGTAATCATTTGTCTCTCTAGCCTCTTATTCTCCAATCTTGGATTGTGGATCTTTCTCCTCTTCACCCACCACAATCCCTCAGGATTGAGGGGAACATGTTTCTTTGGATTATCCTTATTCGATCTTGACTGGACGACCTTGCACTCAATGTTATTGCCTTTACCTGTAGCTGATAGAGTTCTCGCAAGGCCTGGGATCAATGTGCAAGAAGGCAACACACAACTCATACAGACTGCCATACTCTTCCAGCCTCTTGCCAATTAGAGAGTGCTCCTCTCCTCCCATCTACCTCATTGGAGACCTATCAATGATTTCTAATTGGACTTTATCTTGCACTAAACATTATACCCTGTCTCCTGTATCTGCAAACCGTGGGTGGCTTTATTGTAATGTACAGCCTTTCAGCTGATTGGATAGCATGCAACAACAAAGTTTTTCACTTCGCCTCTGTACAAATGTTAATAAACTAAACTGCACTCTCTGGTGTGTTTCTGTGGTGACTGATGAGAGTGTAGGAACTGGAGACTCTTGCACACATGGGCTGGGAGGTCCTGTTGAGATGGGTGGTTTGCACTGTGGTCTACACTTTCCACTGTTTTGAGGGCATTTATCTGCTCCTGAAGCATGTCCTCGTGGATAGTTCCACCATCCCTCATGCTGTTTCTGACTGGGTGTGGGCCAGAGCTTTCCAATTTACCTCGGTACATAATAATCAACTGAACTAAATGGGGATAAGTATTAATGTTGCAAGTTCTTATTTCAATCCTTCAATCTTCTCCTCTGTTTGAAAGGTTGCAGATCTTTACAGAGTTCTCTTTCCAACTCTCCATTAATTCATAAAACTTATTTGTTTAGGAAATTGATAAATATGACTGAACTTTGGGTCTGCAGAAGGGTCTTGACCTGAGATGTCTCAACCCGAAAAGTCACCTATTCCTTTTCTCCAGAGATGCTGCCTGACCAGCTGAGTTACTCCAGCATTTTGTGTCTATCTACAGTTCCTTGCTTCTATAAAGTGGTGAGAATGATTGAACTAAGATCTTATCTGCTAAAGTGTCCATCAAAATATGATATAAAAAAAAAATGCCACCCATTTCATTTCATTTTCTTCTACAAAAAGATGATTTGAATGAGTAATCACAACTTTTCTTTGAAAATATTAATAGCAAATGCAAACCAACATGATGAAGTTGTAAAGTTCCCGAGTTGCCTTTTCACGGCAAGATCACTCAGTCAACATTCATCGTTAACACCCAGAAAACGTTAATCATATATAATCATGTTCTTCCTTAAACTAAGGTCCTTTTTTGGTAATCTCAAGAGAATCTAGATGCTTAATTGTCATATGCACGGGCAAGATGAACAATGAGAATCTTTTTTGCTGCATCAATGCTCGTTCAGAGATACCGCATGTAAGCAGGCCCTTCGGCCCACCGAGTCCGCGCCGACCAGCGATCCCCACACATTAACACGATCCTACACCCACTATGCACAATTTTTATATTTACCAAGGCAATTAACCTACAAATCTGTGCGCCTTTGGAGTGTGGGAGGAAACCGAAGACTTCGGAGAAAACACACGGGGAGAACGTACAAACTCCGTACAGACAGCACCCGTAGTCAGTATTGAACCCGGGTCTCCGGCGCTGCATTCGCTGGAAGGCAGCAACTCTACCGCTGCGTGACCGTTAATGAACCGATACAACAAACAATCACTCGATAATACAATAATTGATCAATTAGACTAGGTGACTGGGCCATGGTCATGCCAACTGAAGTACAGGCATCTCGCGATGCTTGATTTGTGGATTTTTGAAATGCTCTGCTTGTTCCTTTATTGCCAAAGCTTGATTTAGCTACTGGTAATTTAGGAATAAAGTGCTCAGATTTACTGCCTACTGCGTAGTCACATATATGTTTGATTTACTGGTTTTTGAATTAAGCACAGCTTTCGAGCGCCTAACCCCCATGTACAAAGAGAGGTGCCTGTACTGTTTGTAGTGATGAAACCTAAACAAGCAACATAGCTCAGTTAGTTTATTGTCACGTGTATTGAGGTACAGTGAAAAGCTTTGTCACGTGCTGACCAGCCAGCGGAAAGACAACGCATGATTACAATTGAGCCATTTACAGTGTACAGATACACGATAAGGGAATAACGTGTAGTGCAAGGTTAAGCCAGTAAAGTGCAACTAGTTTGGTGTGGTTCGGGGTGTGGTTAGGGTCGTGCCCCAAGAACCTGATGGTTGATGGACGACGCTGGTGGTCACAGTTCTCGGGTTCTTGGGTCTTTGATGTTGGTTGCTATTGTAGGTCAAAGCTTCCCTTGGATTGTCTTTGATGGAGGGGAGTTCGATTCCTGTGATGAGCTGGGGCAATGTCCACCACTTCATGCAACTTTCATCATCGGGCATTCCAGTACTCAACCGGACCTTGACCCAACCACTCGGTATGTTCTCTGTCACGCACCTGGTGACGTATGATAGAATATTCATTGACATGTCCAATCTCCCCAAACCTCTGAGGAAGTGAAAGCATTGATCTGCTTTCCTGCTGTTGGGGCCAGAACACATCTTTGGAGAAAGTCAACCAGGCACTCCCTCCACTTGCAATCCCTTCAGTGAAAACTCTGCTTTCCTCTCTTGGTCAACAATCAACTCCTAAGGGCTTGTCCCACTTGGGCGACTCTTTAGGCGACTGCCAGAGACTAGTTTTAATGGAAGTCACCTACGAGACCTGGCGACAAACTACGACAATGAAATCGTAGCCGCCCAAAAAATTGCCTAGGTGGGACAGGCCCATTAGTCTGGTTAACATGGAGAACAAGATTCAATCAGATTGATTACTGATCACCCTCCTGTGCTCCATTCATCCAACAACAGGGATACAATTTAAAGATTGTGTTAGAGTTATGACTGTCTATATTTGTTGGAAGTTGAGGGGAGATTGATAAAAGTATATAAAATCAAGGGGCATAGATCAGGTAAACAGTCAGAACCTTTTTCCCCAGGGTGGAGAGGTCCAGAGGATAAAGCCATGAGTTGAGAGGGTGAGATTTGTGTAGTGGTGAAGCAGGTTGAAGCAGACGAGGAAGCAGGCAGATGTGACATTATTATACAGCAAGTATACAGGCAATGGTTCATAAGTTGATCGCTGGAGTAACTCGAGTTGTAAAGCTGGTTGTATTTTTGTTTTGAGGAGGTATTTGATACTCGAGTTCCCCAGTGTGAAGGCAATGAGGATGAAGCTACTTTGAGAATGAAACGGTCAGGTCCCAAAGGCAGTTTCTGGGTTTGCTTTACACACTTGACACCAACATTTGGTTGGGGGCTGCATGAGGGAGTGATGTTATTTATGTGGACTTCTAGAAGGAATTTGACAATACAATGCAATAATCTGTTAAGCAAAATGAGAGCACATGGAATTGGAGATGACCTTGCATGCTTGGCAGGAGGTAGTAGATGGAGAATAGGGATGAAGGTTTTGAACTTAAATTGGCATGATGTGGCAAGCATTGTCCCCTGTGACCCGGTAGGGATTGCAGCTGCCATTACATTTGTAAATGGTTTGAATGAAGGAGTTGAATGTCATGTGTCCAACTTTTGCTGGCACTACTGTGTTTGTGAGTGTAATGCTTGCGAGTTCCACAGGGATGTTGATGAAGTTAATAGAATGCAATGCTGTGGTAGATGGAATTCAAAGTTCAACACCAGTGTGAGCTTCCCATTTAATCTCCAATGAGAGATTAGTTTAGTTTGGAGATGCACTGTGAAAAGGACCCTTTGACCCATCGAGATCCATGCCAACCAGCAATTACCCGTACTCTAGTTCTAAGTTATCCCGCTTTCACATCCTGCACACTAGGGGCAATTTACAGAAGGCAATTGGCTTACAAACCCGCATGTATTAGCGTTGTGGGAGGAAACCGGAGTACCCAGAGAAAACCCACAAGGTCGCAGGGAGAACTACAAACTCCACACAGATGGGATCAAAATCGGGTCTGTAGCACGGAGGCAGTAGCTCTACCGCTGTGCCGCCAAGTTGTAAATAGCAAAAAGCTTGTTAATTTAGAGATACGAGTACAAAAATTACTTGTCACATGTGGACAGGTATAACACTGCACAGTGAAGATCCTTTATTGATATATTGAAGTGAAACTGATATCTTGTTACTATTTCTGGAAATAACAGAGTGTGAAATCTGAAAAAGTGTTGTACTTTATGTTGTAAATGTTTGGTTTTGTGTAAATGGCTTGATACCTACCAATGTGTAGATACATAAATACGTAGACAAAAGGTGCAGGAGTAGCCATTCGGCCCTTCGAGCCAGCACCACCATTCGAATATGATCATGGCTGATCATCCATAATCAGTATCCCGTTCCTGCCTTCTCCACATACCCCTTGATTCCACTAGCCCTGAGCATTATCTAACTCTCTTTTGAATGCATCCAGTTCTGAGGCAGAGAATTCCACAAATTCACAACTCTCCGTGTGAAAAGGTTTTTCCTCATCTCGGTTCTAAATGGCATACCCCTTATTTTTAAGCTGTGCCCCTTGGTTCTTGACTCCCCCAACATCGGGAACATGTTTCCTGTATCTAGCGTGTCCAATCCCTCAATAATTTTATATGTTTCTATAAGATCCCTCTCACATAATACCCTGGTTTAAGTTTATCATTGGGAACTGTACGGAGGTACAGGGAACAGCTTTGTTTTGCTTGCTATTCAATCAGTTAATACTGTACATAGATCGGAAAGATGTTGTCAAGCTGGAAAGGATACCAAGAAGATTTACGAGCATGTTGCCATGACTAGAGGTTCTGAGTTATAGGGAGTGATGAAGCTGGGTATTCCTTGGCGCACAGGAGGATGAGGGGTGATCTTACAAAGGTGTATAAAATCATGAGTAATAGATCGGGTAGACGCACAGTCTCTTGCTGATACATGGATAGGACAGGTTTGGACCAAACGCAGGCAGGTGGGGCTAGTGTAGCTGGGACATGTTGACTGGTGTTGGGCCGAAGGGCCTGTTTCCACACTGTATCACTCTCTGACTCTATACAATCAAACCAAACTTGGGTACAATAGGCAGAGCAAAGAGAAAGAGTGCAGAATATAGTTCTCAGCATTGAAGTGCAGAATTGAAGTGAAGCCATTGCTGGATCTTTAAACCCCTGTCCCACGGTACATGTTCATTCCAAGAGCTCTCCCGAGTTAAAAAAATAAGTCAAACTCGTGGTAAGCACGGAGAATGAACGCAGTGGGTACGTCGGAGCTCGGGGACGTCTCTTAGCGCTAACGGCAGGTACTCGGGAAGACTCGCTAACGGCAGGTAAGCACGGGAAGACTCGTGAAGATTTTTCAACATGATGAAAAATGTCCACGAGAGCCCCGAGTACCGACGAGCGGCCATTACCGTAAATCTCCGAGTTCGAATCGGGGCAAACTCGGGAGAACTCTTGGAATGAACTTGTACCGTGAGACAGGGCTTAAAGACTTTGGTTAGTACATTACTCAGCTGAAGGCAATTCATTATGTGAATCATGCCGCAATAAAGTAATTCCTGCAGTGAGCGGAGTTGAGGTATGATTGTTTGAAGTTGCCAAATAAATACTTGGTTCTCTGACATTTCTTATGGGTGGCACAGAGACACAGCGGTGGAGTTGCTGCCTTGCAGCACCGGAGACCCAGGTTCAATCCTGACTTCTTCTTCTGTCGTGTGTCTTTTAGACCTGCAGCTCCATTGAGGCGAGCCAGGCCAATTTGTCGTCGTCCAAGTCAATCAGACCTCGTTCACCATTGGGTGGCCGGTGTTTGGGGCAACTGGTGACTGTGTGCTCCACTGTCTGTGTTGGGTCCCCACACTCGCAGGAAGCGCTGTCCACGAGGTCCCACCTCTTCATCGCTACTCCATAGCGTCCGATGCCTGTTCTCAAGCGGTTGAGGGTTGTCCACTGCTTTCGGGGCAGGTCATGGCCAGGGGCATCCATGGGGTCATCGATGTACTGGTGTAGCCTAGATGGTTCCGCTGACTTCCACTGGTCTCTCCATCTGGTCTTGACCCAGGCGGCCTTAGAAGCGTCAGCCGGTGTTGTGCAGAGCAGCTCTTGGTCGTGCGTGGCAAAGGGGCGCCGTGACATGAGGCGCACTCGTCGTGGTGTCTCCGTGACGATCTGATGGAGGAGGTGGGATTCACTGGTCTGCGCCTTTCGAGAAAGGGCCAGCGTGGCTGCTTCCCGTCTGATTTTGGCTGGGGCGATGCCAGCGAGGACAGGCAGTTGGTTTACTGTGACTGTGGGTGCTGTCTGTAAGGGGTTTGTACGTTCTCCCTGTGACTGTGTGGGTTTTCTCCGGGTGCTCCAATTTCCTCCCACATTCCCAAGACGTGCAGGTTTGTAGGTTAATTGGCTTCTGTAAATTGTCCTTAGTGTGTAGGATAAAACTAGTGTATGGGGTGATCGCTGGTCAGTGCGGACAGGTTGGCCGAAGGACCTGTTTCCACACTGTATCTCCAAAGTAATGTATACCATGACTATTAGATTGCATACTGGTGCTGCAAAGTGAGATAGTGACCAGATTATCAGAGATAACGACTGATTTTAAGCAGTCTTGGTTGAGAAATTAAAAAAATGTCTGTACATGGGGAAAACATAAAACCAGGAAAATCCTGCAAGTATTCAGAAGGTCTGAAGATGGGTTTCGGCCCGAAACGTTGCCGATTTCCTTCGCTCCATAGATGCTGCTGCACCCGCTGAGTTCCTCCAGCACTTTTGTCTACCGCAAGTATTCAGTAGGTGGGTTAATATTTAAAGATGATGAACTTTCATCAGAACTGGAAAAGTTAGAAATTAATGTGTTAACTTGTTCTTCAGGAAAAAACTTTTAATGCACATTTGGGAGAACTGATAGGGATAACATAGCATTTCATTCAAAAGACAATACCAGCCATATGACACTATCTGTGGATGAAGGAACTGCAGATGCTGGTTTACATCGAAGATAGACACAAAATGCTGTAGTAACTCAGCATCTCTGGAGCATTTCTGGAAAAAGGAATGGGTTTCGTTTCGGTCTCAACCTGAAACATCACCCATTCCTTCTCTCCAGGGAAACATATAAAATTATAAAAGGACTGGACAAGCTAGATGCAGGAAAAATGTTCCCAATGTTGGGTGAGTCCAGAACCAGGGGCCACAGCCTTAGGATAAAGGGGAGGTCATTTAAGACTTAGCTGAGAAAAATACTTTTTTACCCAGAGAGTTGTGAATTTGAGGAATTCCCTGCCACAGAGGGCAGTGGAGGCCAGATCACTGGATGGATTTAAGAGAGAGTTGGATAGAGCTCTAGGGGCTAGTGGAGTCAAGGGATACGGGGAGAAGGCAGGCACGGGTTATTGATAGCGGACGATCAGCCATGATCACAATGAATGGCGGTGCTGGCTCGAAGGGCCGAATGGCCTCCTCCACCTATTTTCTATGTTTCTATGCTGCCTGTCCCGCTGAGCTACTCCAGCATTTTGTGATACTCGATCTGTATTGCTTGAGGAGTTGGCTTTAGTATTGAAGTCTTTGGCAAGAGTTTAAAAACTTATCCTTTGGATTCTAAGGCATGATTGACATGTCTGGATGATATTAGTTTCTAAATTTAGTTATTGGTTTCTAAACTATATCATTTAATTCACTATGAAGATGTTGAAACCAAACTCGCTTAGTTAATGTTATGCTGTCTTTGTGAGCTCTACTATTCCAGGAGGTCTGATTCACCTGATATCTTTAGATTAGTTTCAAAGAGGAAAACATACTAAAAATGATGGATTATATACAGAGGAATTAGTTTGAAGTCACTGGAAAATTGGAGCGATTAGAATGAAATCAGTTTAACTGTCACTGTTTGTATGTAGTTCCATCACGGGAGGAAAAGGGAAATATTGTTTATTCTTACCCTTTTATTTTCTAGGGAAATGGGGACGAATCGCAGACTGTCTACTTTATTCCTGAATTTGCACTTTCTCCACAAGGGAGCTTTTTGGAAGATACGACGGGAGAGCAGGCCCTGACGTACCGTTACGATGATCAGGTCAGTGCATGGTTATATCAAACAGCAATCCATGTCAACAAAGGGCTATGTGACCAAAGCCAGATCTGCAATCTGTATATTACTAAAATTCTCATCTTGTTTGATTGTATGTGTGTGTGAGATCCCGAAACCCCGCCAAAACGGTACACGATAGCGCTACAATTTTGGCCCACCTTACACACCATTGCCCTCTGATGTAAATGAAACACATTTCGTTCACATTGATGGTATACTTTACAAGTTATTGACATTTTAAACTTTACAAAAATCACTTTTCAAACCACTTTTCCACTTGCCCTGCCCGTCAGCCGCGTTCGACGCCATAATGGGATCTCAAATGTCTTTTTTTTTTTAATCGCCATTTTCATTGACATTGTTTTATTCTAAAAAAAACCTTTTATTAAATTCTTCCATTTTCATTAACAACTAACATTCTTTAGCTTATTTTAAAGGAAAAAACACGATTTTAATTGAGAATTTCATTTAAAAAGAAATCGCGATGATGTTGGCTGCCTTTTCGAGGCAGCGACTTTGATAGATCCCTTCGATGGTGGTGGGGTCAAAGCCGGTGATGGGCTGGGCAGTGGTCACAACTTTTTGCAGTCTTTTCTGCTCCTGGACATTCAAGTTGCCGAACCAGGCCACGATGCAACCAGTCAGAATGCTCTCTACTGTGCACCTGTAGAAGTTCAGGAGAATCCTCTTCAACATGCTGAATCTCCGTAATCTTCTCAGGAAGCAGAGACACTGATGCGCCTTCTTTATAATTGCATCGGTGTGCTGGAAATATGCACGCCCAGAAATTTGAAGTTTTTGACCATCTCCACCATCGTCCCATTGATGTAAACAGGATTGTGGTCCTCATCCTCCCCCTTCCAAAGTCCACAATCAGTTCCTTGGTCTTACTGATGTTGAGAACCAGGTTGTTGTGCTGGCACCATTTGATCAACCGGTTGATCTCACTTCTATACTCTGACTCATCACAATCTGTGATTCATCCAACAACAGTGGTGTCATCGGCAAACTTAATGATGGAGTTCACACTATGTCCGGCTACGCAGTCATGGGTATAGAGTGTTAAAACTCTTGACCCGAGTAGTAGCAGTCAAATAGGGGACGAGTAGTCCTATATGGGACAAACCAATTTACCCAACATACGGGATGTCCCGGCTAATATGGGACATTGGCAACCCTAATTTCGACCTGAAACTCCAGAGGTGCTGCCTGCCCCGCTGAGTTACTGCAGCATTTTTTGTCTGTCCTATCAGTAAACCAGCATTTGCAGTTTCTTCCTACACTGATTAGTAACCAAAATTGAAAATAATCAATAAAACTCTGGAGTGCACAGACATGGGATGCTTAATGCAAAGGCCACAAAATGTTGTCTGTATGTCTGTGGATCTGAGCGAGGATGGATTTTCACAACCATGAGTTTTTCTTTAAAACAATCCACTAAATTATGTTGGGCCATAACTGTAAAAATAAAATAATACTGGGAATTTATTCACCACGTCAGCCAACTTTCAGAATGATTGTGCCAGGAACTAAGAAATCACTCATCAGTACACGGCAGTGGTTTTGAATCTGTCATTAAATACACTCGATGATTGTTCAAATAATTGTGAAAAAATGAGCTTGGAATGTCTTGCTCAATTAACCTCCAGATCCTTGGTGTAGATGTAGATGGTGGGACTGGAGTCTTTTACTGATGTTATGGGCTCAGGATATTTCACCACTAACTTCACCATAAAATTAAATAATGTTCAAATAATGCCTCACTGTGACTTTATATTTACATTCTAACAACATTTAATATCTGGAAGCTCTGCGGTAGACTCTACATATTTACGTGACATTGTGTGCTTGGGTAATAAAAATATGAATGTAATTGGCTTAATGTAAGTACGGGTCAAGATGTTTCGCTTTGGGTTGCAATTTTGTTTCTTGGCAACTCTTGCAGTGAGCAAGGCAATTATTCTAAGAAGTGTATTATCGATAAGAAGACTACAATTATTGTGATTATGCCGGGCAACTAATGATACATCATACATTTGAGGTATAGCTAAGGAAATGGCTATTGCTATTGTATTTTTTTTTCTTTTCAGTTATGCAGCTGGTTAAATAAGATTACATTCCTATTTCCCCGCCTTGGTTCAACATGCCTATTGTTGAATATATATGGTTATTATAAGTCATCGTCAACTTTCCATCAGAGTTTATTGGAGATGTGCAGCGTGGAATACTGATATATGAAGCAAATCATTGAAGGAGTGGAACAAAATGATGAACTTCCTGTAAATTTAATTTGACGGAAGTGGACAGCTAGCGTTTTGCTTGTGCTGGTTAAGCCTCAATTGTGAATTGGGAGTCAGACTAATGAACACTGGTTTCCTCTTGTAAGTGATGCATGCATCTCAGGAAGCAGGGAATAAGACACAGATGCTATTTCAGTAGAGACTAAACTTTTTATTAAAGTAACTCTCTGCAAGAAAGCTGCAAATCATACCCAAAAATGTGCAGCGCGGCAAGTTAAAGTGGGTAAGTAAAATGCACACTTCCAGATTCGGGGACAGTTCCTTCCCCGCTATTATCAGGCGACTGAATGGATCTCTCACCAGCTAGAGTGCGATCCTGACCTCCCATCTACTGCATTGGAGACCTTTTAAACTATCTTTAATTGAAGGTACACAAAAGGCTGGAGAAACTCAGCGGGTGCAGCAGCATTCTAAGGAGCGAAGGAGATCGGGTCGAGACCCTTCTTCAGACTGGTCAGGGATCAGGGAAACAAGAGATATAGACAGTGATGTGGAGAGATAAAGAACAATGAATGAAAGATATGCAAAAAAGTATCGATGATAAAGGGAACAAGCCATCGTAAGCTGTTTGTGGTGTGAAAATGAGAAGCTAGTGCGACTAGGGTGGGGGAGGGCGATGGAGAGAGAGGGAATGCCAGGGCCCGAGGGCTGAGGGAGAGGTGGGAAGGGGAGGAGACAGCAAGGGTTAACAGAATTGAGAAAATTCACTGTTCAAGCCCAGAGGATGCAGACTCCCCAAGCGGAATATGAGGTGCTGTTCCTCCAACTTGCGGTGTTGCTCACTCTGGTCGTGGAGGAGGCCCAGGACCGAGAGGTCGGATATGGAATGAGAGGGGGAGTTGAAGTGCTGAGCCACCGGGAGGTCGGGTTGGTTATTGGAGACCGAGCTTCGACGACTGCTTTGGTGTCACCTCCTGCACCCACACACAACTGACTGACTTCATCCATTTCACCACCAACTTCCATCCGGCACTCAAATACACTTGGACCATTTCCGACATTTCCCTACCATTCCTTGACCTCACCATCTCTATGGCAGGTGATACACTCCTGACCAACATCCACTACAAACCAACTGACTCCCACAGCTACCTGGACTACTCTTCCTCCCACCCTGCTTCCTGTAAGGACTCCATCCCCTATTCCCAATTCCTCCGTCTATGCCGTATCTGCTCCCAGGATGAGTTGTTCCACACCAGGTCATCGCAAATGGCCTCATTCTTCAGAGAACGGGGATTCCCCTCCCCCACTATAGATGAGGCTCGCACCAGGGTCTCCTCCATACCCCGCAACACTGCCCTCTCTCCCCATTCCCCCACTCGCAACAAGGGCAGAGTCCCCCTGGTCCTCACCTTTCACCCCACCAGCCGGCAAATACAACATAGTCCTCCGCCAGTTTCGCCACTTCCAACGTGACCCCTCCACTTGCCACATCTTCCCATCTCCTCCCCCCCGTCTGCCTTCCACAAAGACCGCTCCCTCCGCAACTCCCTTGTCAATTCTTCCCTCCCGCTCTACCCCATCCCCGGGCACTTTCCCTTGCAACCGCAAGAAATGCTACACTTGTCCCTTCACCTCCCCCCTCCACTCCTTTCAGGGACACAAGCAGTCCTTCCAGGTCTGACAGAGGTTCACCTGCACCTCCTCCAACCTCATCTACTGCATCCGCTGCTCCAGATGCCAGATGATCTATATCGGTGAGACCAAGCGTAGGCTTGGCGATCGTTTCGCCGAACACCTCCGCTCGGTCCACAATAACCAACCCGACCTCCCGGTGGCTCAGCACTTCAACTCCCCCTCCCATTCCGTATCCGACCTCTCGGTCCTGGGCCTCCTCCACGGCCAGAGTGAGCAACACCGCAAGTTGGAGGAACAGCACCTCATATTCCGCTTGGGGAGTCTGCATCCTTTGGGCTTGAACATTGAATTTTCTCAATTCTGTTAACCCTTGCTGTCTGCCTCCCCTTCCCCACCTCTCCCTCAGCCCTCGGGCCCTGGCATTCCCTCTCTCTCTATCTCCCTCCCCCACCCTAGTCGCACCAGCTTCTCATTTTCACACCACAAACAGCTTACAATGGCTTGTTCCCTTTATCATCGATACTTTTTTGCATATCTTTCATTCATTGTTCTTTATCTCTCCACATCACCGTCTATATCTCTCGTTTCCCTGATCCCTGACCAGTCTGAAGAAGGGTCTCGACCCGAAACGTCGCCTATCTCCTTCGCTCCTGAGATGCTGCTGCACCCGCCTTTTGTGTACCCTCGATTCTCCAGCATCTGCAGTTCCTACTTTAACATTTAATTGAACTTTACTGGACTTAAATGTGCACTGAGTATCAGTAAGCTTGGATATATTACATGTCATCATCCTCATTCAAATCACAGAGCTGGCTCCTTGCCATCAAAAACCATAGCACCTCATCCCCCCCCCCCCCCCCCCCCCCCCCCCCCCCCCCCCTTTGCAAACTTCCATTCCAAAGTTGATGCATTTATTCCTACTGTTTGCTATTCATGTCTTTTTATGTTGACCCTGTGTAATCCTTAACTCTTGGCAATATATTATCTTCCACTTCGAGCTCTAAATTTGTATTATATCCTTGTCTGGAATTGCATTGAATTTCTCCTGAAATCACAAATCTACCAGGCACACTTTTTCTTATCCATTATACTGGTTACAGTCTTCAAATGTGATTATTATTTTTTTTTAGTTTTAGAGATGCAGCGTGGAAACAGGCCCTTCGGCCCTAGTCCACATTAACCAGCGATCGCCCATACACCAGTTTTATCCTACACACTAGGGACAATTTACAGAAGCCAATTAACCTACAAACCTGCACGTCTTTGGAATGTGGGAGGAAACTGGAGCACCCGGAGAAAACCCACAGGGTCTCAAGGAGAACGTACAAACTTTGTGCACAGCACCTGAGGTCAGGATCAAACCTGGATCCCTGGTGTGGCAAGGCAGCAGCTCTGCCACTGTGCCACCATGCAAGAGGGTCTCGACCTGAAACGTCACCCATTCTCTCTCTCTCTCTCTCTCTCTCTCTCTCTCTCTCTCTCCAGAGATGCTGCCTGTCCCGCTGAGTTACTCCAGCATTTTGTGTGTCTCTTTGGTTTTAACCAGCATCTGCAGTTCCTTCACATACAAGATAATATCCTTGTCCAGCATTGCATTGAAGATCCCCAGACACAACTTTTTTTTTTCCTTATCCATTTTACTGGTTACTACCTTCAAGGGCTAACTGATTTGTGAAATGTTTTCCTTGTGGAAATCCATGTTGACCCTAACCAATTCTAATGTGTTCTAAATGTTCATTTACCACTTCTAATTGGTTTATAGTTTATCTTCATATCACATCCTTAATCTTCATCATCGCACCCCCCCCCCCCCCCCCCCACCCCCCGTATCTTAAGATCATAAGTGATAGTAGAATTAGGCCATTCGGCAAAATCAGGTCTACTCCACCATTCAATCATGGCTAATCTATCTCTGCCTCATAACCCCGTTCTCCTGCCTTATCCCCATAACCTCCGATAAACTGTGCTAATCAAGAATCTATCTATGTCTTAAATATATCCACCGACTTTTCCTCCACAGCCATTGGTGGCAAAGAATTCCACACATTCACCACTCCCTGACTAAAGAAATTCCTACTCATCGCCTTCCTAAAAGAATGTCCTTTAATTCTGAGGCTATGACCTCCAGTCCTAGAATCTCCTGTGAGTGGAAACCTCCTCTCCACATCCACTCCTTTCACTATCCCAGCCTTTCACTATTCTTAAGATGCAGGTCAACAGATGCTGAGGATTTATTGGCTTTCAATCCTATTAATTTTTCCAATATGATTTCCTTTACTAATGCTGATTTCTTTCAGCTCATTCACTGTAGTTCTGTTGTTTCCAATGAAGCATAATTATTTAATTTTCTTGCCATTTCCTTTATCCCCAACATAATTTCTTCCAGATTAACTTTTGCTAATCTTTTCCTCTTTATGTGCCCATGGAAACCTTTGCAGTAGTTTTGGTTCTTGATAGATTAGAGTGATATTCTATGTTTTATATTCTTATCATTACCCTGGCCTTTCTACGTTGAATGCTGATCATTTTCTCATGCTCATACTTTTTTTGTGATGTTATAAACGGGTTTAATAGTAATTACTTTTGTTAGTCATGGTGGGACAATCTTCTTCGTTTTCTTTCTTTAACAAGGTACATGTTGCTTTTAAACGAGTTACACAATGAAATATTAACCACCACTTGTTTACTATCATATCTTTTATAGTAGTTTCCCAATCCACCACAGCCAACTCATGCCTCTGTTTTGATTTAAGTCTCTGACTACATTTTGAGATAATTTGCTTGCAATCTCTATATAAAATTCTATTGTATAATGGTTATTCTTTCCTCCAGGTCTGTGAACCACAACATTAACGTTGAATCTTTTTCTCATTGCCTAATACTGGACAAATGATCCTGAAAACAAGTTTATATTCTCCGTTGGTTCATCCTCTACACTATTACAGTTTGGCTCGCCCAGTCTTTATACAGATGATGGTTTCCTGTGATTATTGTATGGTCCTTGCTGTACCTTCAGTTTCCTGGATTATACTCCTGTCTTACATCACTCCTAATTTGTACAGACAAACCCACTAACATTTTCTGCCTTAGTTTAGTTTAGAGATACAGCACGGAAACGGACCTTTCGGCCCGCTGAGTCTGCACCAACCAGCGATCCCTGTACCCTAGCACTATCCTACACACTCGGGACTATTTACAATTGTACTAAGCTAATTAACCTACAAACCTGTACGTCTTTGGAGTGTGGGAGGAAACTGGAGCATCTGGAGAAAACCCACATGGTCACAGGGAGAATGTACAACCTTAGTACAGACATCACCCTTAGTACAGACATCACCCTTAGTACAGACATCACCCTTAGTACAGACATCACCCTTGGTACAGACATCACCCTTAGTACGGACATCACAGACATCACCCTTAGTACATCACCCTTAGTACAGACATCACCCCCTTGTACAGACATCACCCTTGTACAGACATCAGTACATCACCCTTGTACAGACATCACCCTTAGTACAGACATCACCCTTAGTACAGACATCACCCTTGGTACAGACATCACCCTTACAGACATACAGACATCACCCTTGGTACAGACACCACAGTACAGACATCGAACCCGGGACTCTGGCGCTCTGAGGCAAAAACCTATACCATGCTTATTCTTCACTTCATCCAAAGTAATACTACTTAATTTTCTGTGCTAAGATCTTTCCAACAATTCTCCTTACCCCTTCTCTCATTATCAGAGGTTCTTGCTTCCATCCCGTGAATTGGATATAACGTGATTGGTGAATTGGCTACATTATTTGTACCATGAGCTGAATTAGTTTTAATGTGATTTTGATCAGGAGCTAGTAAAAGTTACAATTGGTAATTGATGCTGCCTTGCAAAACCAATACCCAGCCTGGGTCGGAGGAGGGGAAGACTTATTTTTGTGAAGCTATTTTCCACAATACTTGCTTTCTAAGGATGCAGCTATCTTGTTTTCACAGTATTACCTGTATCTCCATTTTCCATGTTGCCCTTCACTTCCAAACGTACATCTTTAAACTCCAACTTTGAAGTTGGAAGAAGTTTGTCTGAAAAAGGGTCCTGTCCTGAAACATCATCCATATACTCCAGGGATGCTGCCTAACCTGCTGAGTTACTCCAGCATTTGGTTCCTCTCCTTGGTAAACTAGCATCTGGAGTTCTTTAGATTCATAGTTGTACAGTGTGAATACGGGCCCTTCATCTCAACCTGCCCATGCTGACCAACCTACCCCACCTACACTACTCCCACCTGCCTGTGTTTGGCCCATATCGCTCCAAACCTGTTCTATCATGTACCTGTCCAATTGTCTCTTAAGTGCTATGATAGTACTTGCCTCAACTACCTCCTTGTTTTGGAGGTTGACAGAAATTGCTGGAGTAACTCAGCAGGTGAGGCAGCATCTCTGGAGAGAAGGATCGGGCATGGTTTCAGGTCGAGACCCTTCTACACACTACACCCCTACCTCCTTGTTACTACATGTTAAACTATAATATATAAATATCGATATTTCAACTATTGTAACCTTTAAGAAACATTTAAATAGATACATGGATAAGACGGGTTTAGATGGATATGGGCCAAATGCCGGCAGGTGGGACTAGTGTAGATGGGACATATTGGCCGGTGTGGGCAAGTTGGGTCGAAGGGCCTGTTTCCATACTGTATCACTCTATGACTCTATAATGGTTGCGTGCATCTATAAATATAACAGATATGATGTGGTGTTGCAGAAACAACACAAGTTGATAATTAAGATTTTATAACATGGGTGCAGGTGTAGGCCATTCGGCCCTACGAGCCAGCACCGCCATTCAATATGATCATGGCTGATCATCCAGAATCAGTGCCCTGTTCCTACTTTCTCCCCATATCCCTTGATTCCGTTAGTCCCAAGCGCTATAGCTAACTCGTCCAGTGAATTGGCCTCCCCTGCCTTCTGTGGCAGAGAATTCCACAGATTCACAACTCTCTGGGTGAAAATGTTTTTCCTCATCTCAGTCCTAAATGGCTGACCCCTTATTCTTAAACTGTGCCCTGGTTCTGGACTTCCCCAACATTGGAAACATTTTCACCAACATAAATATCAGCTCATCTCCCCTTTGATGTCTCGCTCTCACATCTTACCCTCCATATCTCCATCTCCATGTCTCCCTCTCCCCTGACTCTCAGTCTAAAGAAGGGTCTCGACCCGAAACGTCACCCATTCCTTCCCTCCAGAGATGCTGCCTGTCCCGCTGAGTTACTCCAGCTTTTTGTGTCTATCTTCTACTTTAGAAGCAGTGTTTGTATGTTGCTTGCAGTTTGTTCCTCTGGCATTGTCAGCCAGATAGTGCACCGTTATTAAAGGGCTAGAGTGGTGACAGTGATGGGTTTTTGTTTGAAATGGAATCTGACACCCACTGACAGAGTTGGAGAATTTACTGTCCAGCCCTGTGGACATGATGCCAAGACCATGGGTGATTTCACATTTCCTGCTAGAGCTTTCAGGCTTGTCAGAGCGCACATTAAATCTCGCCCATAAATCTCATCCATACAAATGCTTGGGATACTTTGCATTGTTTGTTACTTGGCTGGAGGAGAGGAAGTGTTGTTTGAAAATTATCATTTGCACCTTTGATAGCGTTTTATATTTAATATTTCTGGCAAATTAACCAAACGCATGCAAGCTAAAATCCCTCCAAACCTGTCCTTTACGAGGGAGAGGGAGTTCAGCCATGATTGAATGGCAGAGTAGACACAATGGGCCGAATGGCCTAATTCATCATTTATGACCTTATCCATTCTGCGAACAGTTATAAGAATTAGGAGCAGAGGCAGGACTTCACTATCAAGCTGCTCTGCCATTTAATAACTTAATGACTGAACTGAATACAATATAAATTCTGCATTCTGTTTAAGTGCAGAAACCTTTGAACTCCTTACTTTTCTATTATCCATCTACTTAAAAATATTCAACAACCCTACTTCTCTGTTTTAAAAAATAAAATTAAAAAATCCCTAGTTCCAGATTCTACCACAAGAGAAAACAGGCCCTTAATGGGTCATTTACAAATGAGATGATGAAAAACATTTTTACAGAGTTGTGAATCTGTGGAATTCTCTGCCACAGAAGGCAGTGGAGGGCAATTCACTGGATGTTTACAAGAGAGAATTTAATTTAGATTTTGGGGCTAACATAATCGAGGGATATGGGGAGAAAGCAGGGGTATTGATTTTGGATGATCAGCTGTAATCATATTGAATGACGGTACTGGCTCGAAGGGCCGAATGGCCTACTCCTGCACCTATTTTCTATATTTCTATATCTCGACCCGAAACGTCACCTATTCCTTCTCTCCAGAGATGCTGCCTGTCTCGCTGAGTTACTCTAGGATTTTGTCTCTCTTCGGTTTAAACCACCATCTGCAGTTCCTTCCTGCACAAGAGAAAACATGTTCTCCACATTCATCTTGTCAAGATAACTCTGGGTCTGTTTCAATCAAGGTCTCGCTTGCCCCAAGGGATCCAAGCCAATCCAGCCTTTCATCCTCGGACAACCTGTCCATTCCACTTATAAGTCTAGTAAACCACGTCCAAATTTTTCCTATGTAATAACATCCTTCCTTAAATAAGAGCAATAGTGCATAAAATTATTCCAGACGTTGTGTCACCAAGATGCTATAAAATGGAAGCATACCCTCCAGGTTTTTGTATTAATTTCCTCTGATAATAGCAATAATGTTTGGTCATAAGGAATAGAAGTAGAATTAGGCCATTCGGCCCATCAATGCTCTGCCATTGAATCATGGCTGATGTATATCTCCCTCCTAGCCCCATTCTCCTGCCTTCTCCCCATAACCCCTGACACCCGTACTAATCAAGAATCTATCTATCTCTGTCTTAAATATCTCCACTGAATATATCTGCCACAGAAGGCCTCCACAGCCTCCTGTGACGGACAATTCCACAGATTCACCACCCTCTGACTAAATACATTTCTACTCATCTCCTCCCTAAAAGAACATCCTTCAATGGGACTTGATGGGCTGAATGGCCTTATTCTGATCCTCAAGTATGAACTTATGAACGAACGATCACGTCATTAAATAACATTCAGTCCTCAAGCCCAATACAAACAGACGCCTTGTTTACAACGGGTCTCATCTGCCAAAGTCTGTTATAAAAAGGCAGCATGGTGGCGCAGAGACCCGGGTTCAATCCTGACTAAGGGTGCTGTCTGTGCAAAGTTTGTTCGTTCTCCCCTTTGACCTGCGTGGGTTTTCTCTGGGTGCTCTGGTTTCTTCCCACATCCCAAAGACGTACAAGCTTGTAGGTTAATTGGCTTTGGTTTAAAAAAAATTGTAAATTGTCCTTGTGTAGGATAGTGGGGTAATGGCTGGTCGGCATGGACTCGCTGGGCCGAAGGGCTGTTTCTGTGGCTGTGTCTAAAGGTCCATAACAATGAGGCTTGACTGAACATTAGTAAATAGTACACAAGGACTAATAGAACACTCACCATTTAGATGACCTGCTATTTGAAATATTTACTGCCAAAATGGATCATTTAGCCTATTTCCAACATTATAATCTATTTACCAGATCCGTAATCTTTCAATATATTTCTATCCCTTTGTGTCTCATGTTTTCCCATCAACTTTTCTGCATATCTTGTGTTACCAGCAAATTTTGTGACTGCTCCTCTGCTCCATTTATCAAAGGTACATTAATTTTAATGTTGTGTACATTGGTTACATCTTCTCAATGTGAACAAGATTAATTTATGCCTACTCTGTTTCCTGTTAACTAACATTTTTTGGGAGAAAAAAAACTTTAAGAAATGCTTTCAGCAATCCGTAAAAATGATATTTATGAATGTTCTGTCATTTGTGACGTTAATGGTTCTTTAGAAAATGTGAGACCAGGGAGATATGGCCCCTCCTTAACAAATGTTCCGATCAGTTGCTATTCTCCAAGTGTTTGTCACTTTTACCCTAATCCAGTAACTTTCCTCAGAGTTCATGTGGAGGTTTTTCAAGGCGGAGAAGTTAATCTTAAGCATTATTTCAGTTTGGCATGGACAGTTTTTCCAGGAGGCCTGACTTCAGAAGGCAACTTCAGGAAGATATATTTTCTGAATGATTAATGTATTGAGTGGTTCTCCTGAGTAGGGTCATGTACAAAAGAATCACTTGCCACGACAGAAGATGGATAACACAGGTCATGGAAAATATAATCTGCGGATAGACGTCAAAAGTGGAGCTGATTTGTTCATTCCCCAACAATCATTTGGTGGTGTTAGTGATTAAGTTTTTTTGATATTTTGTTTAGTTTAGAGATACAGCGTGGAAACCGGCCCTTTGGCCCACTGAGTCCGTGCTGACCAGTGATCCCCGCACACTGACATTATCACACACACACTAGGGACAATTTAGAATATTTACCAAAGCCAATTAACCTACATGCTTGGAGTGTTGGTGGAAACCGGAGCACCCGGAGAAAACCCACGTGGTCACAGGGAGAATGTACAAACTCCGTACAGACAGCAATGTAAGATGCACTTTTTTTTGTTGTGTGGAAATTACTGTTCTTGCTGGAAGCTGGAAGCTGATGCTGTAGTTTGTTTCCTCCATTCTTCAGCAGGTAGAATCACTGCCTCACGACACCAGAGACCGGGTTCGATGCTGACTGTGTGGAGTTTGCACGTCCCTACATGAATTTCATCCAAGTTTCCTCTGGTTACCTCCCACAGCCCAAAGTCGTGCAAGTTTTTTGATTAATTGGCCTCTTGTGAAATTGCCCCTATTGTGCGGAGAGTAGGATAACAGCAGCAGTGTGATTAATTGCTGGTGTGGACTCGATGGAATGAAAGGACCGTTTCCTTTCAAGCATCAAACTTTCACGTATCATTCAATCAATATTGATTTCTTCAATTAGAAGATAGAAACAAAATGCTGGAATAACTCAGTGGGTCAGGCAGCATCTGTGGAGAACATGGATAGGTGACGCTTCACACAGTGCTGGAGTAATTCAGCGGGTCACATAACATCTCTGGAGAAAAGGGATAGGTGACGTTTCGGGTCGAGACCCATAAGGGTCTCGACCTGAAACGTCACCTATTCCTTTTCTCCAGAGATGCTGCCCGTCTGTGGAGAACATGGATAGGTGACGTTTCACAGACAGAGTGCTGGAATAACTCAGTGGGTCAGGCAGTATCTGTGGAGAACATGGATAGGTGACGTTTCGGGTTGGAACCCTTCTTACCCAATACCAATACCTATTTAGAAAATAATGAATTAATATGAGAGTTAACCCTGCTTTGGAAAATATGTAGGAAGGAACTGCAGAAGCTGGTTCAAACCGAAGATATTCACAAAGCTGGAGTAATGCAGCAGGACAGGCAGCATCTCTGGAGAGAAGGGATAAATTATGTTTTGGGTCGAGACCCTTCAGACAATTTCTTCAATCGATCCTTTTGTTTTTGAAACAAATAGATTTTTAATGCTGTACGATCGTCTGTTACTCAGAGTTCCAGTCCCTTCCCTACCCCTGGTCGGGGTGGAAGATTGCAACCTTCACGTGGTCCGCCCTGTTTCGACTAATGCAATCAACTCGATGTGCACAAACAGAAGATCAAATAGTACAAGTTGTCCAACAACTTTAGGCTGTGGCACGCCACACGACAGAAGAAGACCCCCGGCTCTCTGGTTGATGCACTGTGGCTGATGTACAACCTGTAACACATTAGGGTGGGTGGGTGGGGGGGGGGGGGGGGAGATAGTCTTTCTCGTCTGTACGCATTGAATTACACAGCTGCAGCTCTGCAGTGCATCAACCTGCACTGTGTTGACTTCAGGTACAACATGCGTCTAATTGTCTTAGCAGAAGCAAACTTGAATTGTATTTAATCTGTGATTTGACGTATAATAATCTCTCTTGAGATGTATGTTCTTGGAGTGCTCACTCATTGATCAACGTCAATCATTTTCTGAGTGTTTTCACCATCCACGCCATCAGATGTTGTGCGCTTTGGGAAATGGTAGACTGCTTGGAATCGATTCAACAAAAGCACACAGTATTGGAGTAACTCAGCACGTCTGGCAGCGTTACTGCAACATACAGGCTGACAACGTTTCTGGGCGGGACCCTTCCTCTGACTCTAGTTTCTTCAATGTCTGAAGAAGGGTCCCAACCCAAAACATCACCATTGCGTGTCCTCCAGAGATGTTGCCTGACCTGAGTTACTCCAGCACTTTGCATGTTTTTGTTTTGTAAACCAGCCTCTGCAGTTCCTTCTTCTTCTTCTTCTTGCGTGTGGCATGCACAGCCTAAAGTTGGAGTACAACTTGTTCTATTTGATATTTGATTGTGCACGCCAGGTTGATTGCATTCGTTGAAACAGGGCGGACCACGTGAAGGTTGCAATCTCCCACCCCTGCAGTTCCTTGTATCTGCACCTTGGTGTAAATTTGGACGGTTGTTTAAAATACCATCGTTTGGAATTAGCAGTTTCAGACAGGTCTTCCATTATAAGTATAATGAACAGTTAATTAAGGAATACTTTATTTGTGTGTTTAAGTTGCCGAGAAGTAGGATCCCTGCCATATTAGAGTCCTAGAGCGATGCGGTGTGGAAACAGGCCCTTCGGCCCACCTCGCACACACTGGCCAACATGTCCCAGCTACACTAGTCCCACCTGCCTGCGTTTGGCCCATATCCCTCCATACCTGCCCTATCCATGTACCTGTGGAACTGTTTCTTAAACATTGGGATAATCCCTCTGGCTGTTTGTTCCATACACAAGCCACCCTTTGTGTGAAAAAAATTACCCCTTGGATTCCTATGGACTTGGTGGGTTGAAAGACCTGTTTCCACACTATCTCTAAACTAAATGAAATTGGCAGGCTGTTGCCGTACCCCAGTAGTAGGCCTGGTTGGTCCACCGGCAGATCCAGGAGTGGGAGCCTCATCCCTGCAGACTGGGAACCAGAGATGAGGGTGGAGGAAGCCTGACACTGGACAACCGGAGGTCTTGCCTGCTGTACACCAGGAGGAGGAGAGCATAGTTCAAGTAAGAAATGCTACTGTTGGAGTCGAGGTTTAAGAGAGTGGAGCGGTTGTAATGGGTGAATGCAGGTGCACTTGTCGGCCCAGCACGCAGATAATCGGATGGGTTGGGTGCCGTCTCAGCTGGGCCAAGACTTTCACAGAAATCTGGAGTGCAGACATTTGGATCGAATGTTAGCACTGAGTCAATGACGTGCACTTTGCTGATATCATTGTGCACGTGATATGGGATGGAATAAGGAAATGTGTAAAAGTTAAGCTGCATCAGGCAATATCCGGTCCAATTGTTCAACGGGCAGGATTTCAATAGGAAATGGATACAAAATGGTTTGTGCATAAAACTCATGTGTGAATGGATCCAATTTCAAGGTGGATTTGTGAGGGAAAGCTAACTCACTTTATAAATCAAGAAATGGAATTGACACAGTTGCCAGAAATTAAATTCAGAAGTTCTTTAGATGCAGTTCTGATGACTAAGTATCTGCCACTAAAATATTTCAAAGATATCTTCAAATAAGCTACTTGTGTTGTCTGCACCTGGAATAGGACATGTGTTGTTTTACAAGGGTGGTCACACAGGCATTTGCACTCACTCACACGCGCTCACTCTCTCGCATGAAGAAGGGTCTCGACCTGAAACGTCGCCCATTCCTTCTCTGCAGAGATGCTGCCTGTCGCACTGAGTTACTGCAGCTTGTTGCGTCTACCTTGTGTTGCATGAATACAGGTGACGCTCCGCTCAGTGGGTTTAGTTGAGCCAATGAACAATGGATGGTGTTTGAGCAACCCAGCCAGATGCCAGTGAAATGCCTTTGAAGCCCAAACAAATCTGCAAAGTAATTCCGTGCATTGACTGTGCTTGAACCTGGAATGATAAGGTGGCTCAATTACTATAAACTAAACCAAACTACAGGGCAAACACGGTGGCACAAATGTGTTCAGACCTATGCTGGTATCATTGAGCAGTCAAGTGGTATGAGCTTTATATTCCATTATAGTATTGATACTGTTCTGATTTTTATTTGAAAATAGTTTTGAGATTTTAGCAACAAACTGAAAATGAGTCCAGAAAGTAAGCCTGATTAATCCGATTGTTTGAATGAATGTGTTGTATTAGTATACTGCAGCATTTGTTTTTTAAATCTGATTTATTTCAGAAGTAAATCTTTCTGAAGACTTGGACTGCTCGCCCATGCATCTTAATAACATCAAATTACTTCCTGTTGACCCGACTCATTTCCTGGGGTTTTGGATCACTGTGTACAAAATGTCAAACCCACTCTTATCAACGAGGCTAACGATTGTTCTCAAATTGTCACGGGTACAGGCCAACAGTCATCAGGTGTGAAGTTGCATTGAAGCGTTGAGTTCCGTGCTGACAATGCTCCTCGCTGAAGTTGATTCATATTCTGCACGTTGCCGGTTTTGTTTTTAAAGTCAAGTTTGTTTCTTCAGTGTCTGTCAGAGGAGAAGTAACAAAATAATTAGTGGGTTTCAGTTCCAGCTAGAGCTTTGCAATGTTTTCAACAAATATTTAATCCCAGCCTAAGATAGACAAAAAAAAATGCTGGAGTAGGCAGCATCTCTGGATTGAAGGAAAGGGTGATGTTTCGGATCAAGACCCTCCTCTCTACCCAAAGCATCACCCATTCGTTCTATCGAGAGATGCTGCCAATCCCACTGAGTTATTCCAGCACTCTGTGAAATGTCACCTATCCACGTTCTCCACAGATGCTGCCTGACCTGCTGAGTTACTCCAGCACTGTGTGAAACGTCACCTATCCATGTTCTCCACAGATGCTGCCTGACCTGCTGAGTTACTCCAGCACTCTGTGAAACGTCACCTATCCATGTTCTCCACAGATGCTGCCTGACCTGCTGAGTTACTCCAGCACAGTTACTACTCTACGCAAGATTCCAGCAGCTGCAATTCCTTGCGGCTCCATAAAATTATTTATCAAATGTGTCTGACATGTTGTTTTGATAGTGTACAATTAATGGGATTCCAAGTTCAAAATCCATTTTTGCGACCATTCATCCACTTGATTGCCTATTTACCAGGAAATATCTTTGTCTTTTAATCTCCATTTCTGAAACATCTCGGCATACATTTGTATTTGCACGTTGCCTTCTCCCTAACTGGGCAGCACGCAACAAGAAGCTTTTCACTGGACTTTGGTACACATGATGATAAATTAAATGGAGCTAGGAGCTATGACCTGTCTGGGTTGCGTGAAGTACTTGGGGCATTTTTGTACTAATGTAGGCATTTATAGTTAATTGAAATTTTCTTTGCTTATGTATGTCTGAGTGTGTTTACGGACCTGTCTGTAATGCTGATGCAAGTAAGACATTCATTGTTCTGTTTTCAGTACTTAGTTTATTGTCATGTGTACTGGGGTACAGTGAACAGGTTTTGTTGAGTGCTAACTAGTCAGCAGAAAGACAATACATGATTACAATCGAGCCATTTGCAGTGTATAGATACATGATAAGGGAATAAAGTTTAGTGCAAGGTAAAGCTAGCAAAGTCCGATCAAGGATCGTTTGAGGGTCACCAATGAAGTTGATAGTAGTACATGCGACAACTAAACCCACTTGACACTTTTGCGATGATCACTTTTATCTATCATTTTTATCATTCAAGGTTTTTATGTCTCGATTTAAGCAACTATAGGCCTCATATATATAATAGAACATTTTAATAGAGGTGCACATGACTTTTACTGGAAGAATATTGCAAGGTAGAAGTGTTCTTTTCTCTGTGGCATGACACAGATTTATTTGTTTGGTCGTGGACCAGATGTACTGACTGTCACAAGTTACTGCATCAAACAGAAGCTGTTGATGAGTTGTATTCTAGTCATGTTCAGTGCTCTTGGGCAATCGACCCACTGATTCCACACCAACCAGCGATCCCCGCACACTAACACTATCCTACACGCACTATGGACAATTTACATTTATACCAAGCCAATTATCCTACAAACCTGAACGTCTTTGTGGGAAACCGAAGATCTTGTCGAAAACCCACGCAGGGAGAACGGTACAAACTCCGTACAGACAGCAGCCGTAGTCAGGATTGAACCCTGATCCCTGGTGCTGGAAGGCAGTCGCTCTACCACTGTGCCGCTGAGACATGTAACCAGACCTGTTTGCTTATTACTGGTCAGTTAAATGGGTCGGCAGCAACTTGAAACAATGTGTGGGTATCCTCGCTATTCTGAAGTGTGTCTGAGTTTTAGGTATTGTTGAAGGTTTCTACATTACGCTGCCGGTTTTCATCCACAGCTTTGTTGTGGTTTTGCGGTGCTCTGACCTCAGAAGAGAACAGACCACATCTGTTGCTAATTTATTTAACAGCATGTATCTTTTGTGGCTTCAGATCCCACTGTGGAAATCAGAGAAATACATTTATAGCTAATGCTGTCTTTGAACATTAACTTATTTTAAGCCATTAACTTTTTACCCGAGATTAGGTCCTCTGAATGTCAGGTGTGTTGGGTGGGCCTCTCTGAAACAAAGCAGAGGAAAGAATCAGAATTTATACAAACAGTACAGAACAGGAACAGGCCCTTCATCCCACAATGTCTGTGCCAAACTTGATGCCAAGTTGAACTAATGTCCTCTGTTTGATTGTGATCGATATCTCTCCCTTCCCTGCATCTCCATGTGCCCATCTGAAAGCCTCTTAAACACCACTACCATATCTGCAAACGGACAAAATGATACAATACGATACGATAGAACTTTATTTATCCCAGGAGGGAAGTTGATCTGCCAACAGTCATAGAAACACAAAATACATGAAACATGAAATTAAAGTGATGAGTGGAACTCCACACAGACAGCACCCATAGTCAGGTTCTAGCCCTGTCAGGGAGCAACTCTACCGCACTACCACTAAGGCTGCGTGGACCAATGATCTCCGTACACTAGCACCATCCTACGCACTGGGGACAATTTACAATTTTTACTGAAGTCAAATCAACCTACAAACCTGCACATCTTTGGAGTGTGGGTGGAAACCGGAGCACCTGGAGAAAACCCACGGGGAAAACAGTCACGCGGAGAATGTACAAACTCTGATACAGAGTAGTCAGGATCAAACCCGGGTCTCTGGCGCTGCAAGGCAACAACTCTACCACTGCACCACCCAGTTGTTTATGATGTTAATAATTGGAATTCATTATGTTAGCCTGACTGCAAAGCAAATGACCCATAGGCAGAGTTAATGATATCGATGCAGGTATATATGAGACTTGTCTGTTTATTTACAATTAAATGTGAGTGGATTAAGCAGAAAGCTCATCTTAATTCCAACTGAACCAAAACAATGATAGAATATATGGAAGACTAAAGAAATTTTAGGATGATAATTTCTAGATGTTGAATAATGTTTGTCGGTTAATTGGTCTTCTATAATTTGTGTAGGGAGGTTGGAAGTGGGATAATATAAAACTACGGTGAATGGGTGATCGGTGGTCAGTGTGAACTTGGTGGGCTGAAGGGTCTGTTTCCATGCCTCATATCTAAACTAAAACTGAAGCATTTCTCAGACGGACATCTCTGGTCATTGTTAATCTGGCAAAGTTACATATTCCCAAACCCTAGTCACATGAAACTCCAGGAGTTTAATTAGTTAACTTTGACTCATTTGTCAAAAGGTTTGAGTTACTATTGAAGTATCAGTTACTAATCTGATTGTAACATAACCAAACTGTATGGTCATTATTAAACGAGGGCACTGATTCAGTAACAGGATTTAATTGTGAAACATACACAAAGCCTTTGGCAGTCACACAAGGATGTGTGAGTGATGTTTTTACTTGCTTTGCAATAATGTACTTGCCCACTTCCATCATAATTAAACTGAGTGGGAACGGGAGTTAAGTTACCTTGTATGTTATAGTTCAGAAAGCAATCTGTTATTCCAATGTGTTAATTTTTCTTTATTAAGACTATTTTACCATTTTATTAAGAATTCCTCTTCTGTTTTTCTCGCATTCTTTCCTGATTTTTGTTTCTCTGCAGGGATTTGATAGCCACGCTAATTCCTTATTTCAATCTTGTTTTGAGGGTGTTCAGTTCAATTTAGTTTATTGTCATGTGTACCGAGGTACGGTGAAAGGCTTTTGTTGAGCGCTATCCAGTCAGCAGAAAGACAATACATGATTACATTCAAGCCATTTAGAGTCTATAGATGCATGATAAGTAAATAAAGTTCAGTGCAAGGTAAAGCCAGCAAAGTCCGATCATGGATAGTCCAGGGATCATCAAAGAGGTCAGGACTGCTCTCTGGTTGTGGTAGGATGATTTGGTTGCTTGATCACAGCTGGGAAGAAACTGTTCCTGAATCTGGAGGTGTGCATTTTCGCCCTTATGTACCTCTTGCCCGATGGGAGAGGGGAGAAGATGGAGTGGCCAGGGTGCGACCCGTCCTTGATTATGCTGTTGGCCTTGTCGAAGGCAGCGTGAAGTTTTGATGGAGTCAGTAGAAGGGAGGTTGGTTAGTGTGAAGGTCTAGGCTGCATCCACAGGTCACAGCAATGTCTTGGACTATTCCACACAAGACGTGTGGTTTTGAGGGTTAATTGGCTTTGATTAAATGATTCCTAGTGTGTGGGATAGCACTAGTGTATGGGAGTGATCATCGGTTGGCCTGGACTCGGTGGGATGAAATGCTTATTTCCACGCTGTATCTCTAAAGTCTAAAGTAAAGAGACAGAGGCTCTGCTAATGATAGACAACCGTCTAACAGTTAAAATGGTCCACAGACTTTGAAGTTGTTGAACGTTAAGATGAAATGTTTGCTGAGCTGATTCACGTGGCTGTTATCTCCAACTCCACAACATACTCCTGGTTTGTATGTCAAACCAGAAACCTGTAAAAACATTATAACAAGAGAATGAAGAAAGTTCTAAAAGAAGTTGGGATAATGGGAAAAGTGAAGATATAGTGAATAACCAGGGCAGCACGGTGGCACAGCGGTAGAGTTGCTGCCTTACAGCACTTCCCATGCAGGAGACCCGGGTTCGATCCCGACTACGGGCGCTGTCTGTATGGAGTTTGTAAGTTCTCCCCGTGACCTACCTGTGTTTTCGCCGAGATGTTTGGTTTCCTCCCACACTCCAAAGACGTACAGGTTTGTAGGTTAATTGACTTGGTATAAGTGTTACTTGTCCCTAGTGTGCGTAGGGTAGTGTTAGTGTGCGGGGATGGCTGGTTGGTGCAGACTCGATGGGCTGAAGGGCCTGTTTCCGCGCTGTATCTCTAAACTGAAGTAAAGTAGGTGACTGGGAGTGTGTTAATAAGAGGTTTTGTTGGCTGCATGAGTCACAAGGGTGTTGCTTGAAATATTTTGTAATATTTATCGGAGATCTGTAATTCTGTGACCACTTACATTTTTTTTAGACTACTGATCTTAGTAGAAGATAGTTGGTGTTGTGTACATTCAAACTTGGGAAATGTTTACACGTATATAATATTGCCTTAATTGCTGTCTTTCCTGTTGGACCATCTAGTCATAAAGCGTGGAAACAGGCCCTTCGGCCCAACTTCTGCCCAACCTTCCCACAACAGTAAGCCCTTATATCTCTAAACCTGTCCTATTAATGTAGCTGTCCAAATGTTTCTTAAACGTTGAGACAGTCCCAGCCTCACCTACCTCCTCTGGCAGCTTATTCCATATACCCAGCACCTTTGTGTTGAGAAGGTTACTCCTCGGGTGCCTGTCAAATCTCTCTCTTCTCCCCCCCACCCCCACCCCCCACCTTAAACCCATGTGCTCTGATTCCCCGACTCTCAGCTAGAGATTCCGTGCATTTTATCCGACCTATTCCTCATGATATCTTTTCTTATTATTGATGCATTGCTGAAGGTGTTTCAGCATTCTGTGATTTGTGCTTCTTTAAAAGACATTTGGACAGGTACATGGATAGGACAGGTTTAGAGGGATATATGGGCTAAACAGGCAGGTGGAACCAGCGTAGAGCATGGAATCAAACAATGTGGACACAGGCCCTTTGGCCCATCTTGCCCACACTGACCAACATGCCCCATCCACACTGGTCTCATCCGCCTACGTTTAGACAGGTACTTGGACATAATATCTTGGACAAGTTGGGCCAAAGGGTCTGTTTCCGCGCTGTATGACTCCATGAGTCTAAATATAGTGTTCTGCATTAACTAACAGCATTTCATCAACAATATCTTCAATGATGTATCTTCATTTCACTGCACCTTAATTGGTGCATGTGACAAATGTGAACTTGAACAGTGCAGTGGAAAGTTGTGATTGTGTTGAAACAATTCATTGCTATTTCAATGGCAGTGTTAATGTGGAAAGTGAAAGCAATGTTTTAAAATGTGGGTGAAGCTCCTGGTGAGATAAACACATTGGTATCCTATGGTAGTTCTTGGCCAATTAGAGTTTGAAGCCGAGTTCTCTAGTTTCTTCCTCCACACTCCACACCAGCGACACCTAATTGGTTTTTGTGGGAGTTTCTGGCTTTGCCAGAGATTACACAGCTGCTCGTTGGAGCTGATGACTTTTCCTGAATAGTATTTGGTTCCAATATTCATAAGACGCGTGGACATTTATTGGCTTTTCGTTACTTAACTGTTTTAATGTAGAATAAGCATGTCCTAAGAAATTATTGTAGTTGGCATGTCACAAAATAATTAGTAAGGCAATGGCCTCAAAGGTGTTTGCCAGTGAATTATGTGCTATATAGCACAGAACAGGCCCTTCAGCCCAACTAGTTTATGCTGACCAAGATGGCCCATCAAAGCTGGTTCTATATTTACACAGCTTGTTCCATATACCCACCACCTTATGAATGGAAAAAGTTGCCCCTTAGGTTCCTATTAAATCTTGCCCATCTCACCTTAAACCTATGTAACTGGTTCTTGATTTCCCTACGTTGGGTAAAAAATTGTGCATTCAGCCTTTCTATTCCCCACATGCCAGCCAACATGCCCAGTCCACCTGCCCGCGTTTGGCCCACATCCCTCTAAACCTATCCTATGCATGTACCCATCCAAAAGTCTCTCAGATGTTATGATCACACCTTCTCCAGCATCAACCCACCAACTTTGTGCAAAAACAATTGTCCCTCGGGCTCCTGTTTACATTCCCCCCCCCCCCCCCCCTCACTTTAAACCTATGTCCTCTGGTTCTGGCATTATATTGAACAAATGTGTTTTCAATTGCAGGAGTAATATAATGACTTATCTGGTGGAAATTATAATCAGTTCAGGAAGTAATCATTATGTGTGCCCCCCAAAAGGGGATAATATTAGAGCAAAGGGAAAGAGTTTCTTTTTGAGCAGTGATTGAAAACCAATTGTGTTCAGTCCACTGTTATCAGGCAACTGAACCATCCTACCGACAACTAGAGCGCCGTCCTGAGCTACCATCTAGCTCATTGGAGACTACCTTCTGTTGGACTTTACTGGTCTTTATCTTGCACTAAACGTTATCCACATTATTTCATGCTTAATTTAGAGATACAGCGCAGAAACAGTCTGTTTATACCAAGTCAATTAGCCTACAAACCTGCATGTCTTTGGAGTGTGAGAAGAAACCGGAGATCCCGGAGAAAACCCACGCAGTTCACGGGGAGAATGTGCGAACTCTGTACAGACAGCATTCTTAGTCGGGATTGAACCCAGGTCTCTGGCGCTGCAAGGCAGCAGCTCTACCCGCTGCGCCACCGTGCTGCCTATGTCTTTCCATGACTGGATGGCACGTAACAAAAGCTTTAAACAGTACCTCGGTACACATGATATTAAACTAAACTAAATACTGAAATACATGCATGTGGTGAAGTTGATTGTTAGTGTCGAGTTTTAATGTGGCCTGACATCTGTTTTTAAATGTTTTCATCAGTTTTGGACATGTGCCTCCACATCACTGAAGTGACTGGAGTTTAGCCACTGGGCCGGCTACAGCGTTGGTTCAGGCAACATCTGGTGGCTGAGAGGCTGTTGGAAGTGTTCTCCAATGTGCAGCGACGATCATTTAGTATTGGAGCCTGAAGCATAATAATGGTGCGAATGAGCAGATCCTGTTTGGAGTGGAGGCTTCTCCGCTTAGCTCACCGATCCTTTCATGAAACCGGGAACTGCTAGGAAAGGTCAGCAATGGTGGTTTGACGAGTCTGCAGGCAGTTGTCTTATTTTATCTGACACATTGGAGGCCAAGTCAATGGCTATTTCTAAGGCAGAGATAGGTAGATTCTTGATTAGTAAGGGTGTCAAAGATTATGGGGAGAATGGGCTGGAGAACGGGCTTAGATAGATCAGCCATGATTGAATGGCAGAGTAGACTTGATGGGCCGAATGGCCTAATTCTGCTCTTTTCACTTACGACCTTTTGAAAGGGGTGGCACGGTGGCGCAGCGGTGGAGTTACTGCCTTGCAATGCCAGAGACCCTGGTTCAATCCTGACTGCGGGTGCCGTCTGTATGGAGTTTATACGTTATCCACATAACCTGCGTGGATTTTCACTGGGATTTCCGGTTTCCTCCCACATTCTAAAGGCGTGCAAGTTTGTAGGTTAATTGGCTTGGTATAATTGTGTGGGATAGTATTAGTGATTGCTGGTCGGTGTGGGCTGAAGGGCCTGTTTCCGCGCTGCACCTCTAAACTAAACCAAACGTCAGGGCTACATCAAGGTGCGGAAAATGTCTTTTTACTGCAGCAGAATGAGAATGATTATCAACGGAGACCTGGTATCTTTGTTCCTGATCCCCATTTATTAAGAAGCAGCAAGTTAGTTAGCCGCTGGTATTGTCGGCCATCCACCTGTGTGGGACTTGCACAGTGAGGTTTAGAGGTGAAATGAATGCAAAGCCAAGGAGGCCTCCCAGTGTGTTGACCGCCACACCCGGCCTTGGTGCCACATCTCCGGGCAGGGGTGGGGGCTGGTTGTTGTGAGGGAGAGTGTCAAACACGCTCTGTATTTTTGTCTGGATTATAGGAGGAGCCAAACCACCAGTTACCGGGAAATCGGTGGTGGACCTGTGGGTCTTTAATTCAAACATTTTAGAATTACATTCATACTTTGATCTGACAATGAACTGCAAATCCATTTTCTCCAGCTGATATTTGTACCTTCCCCTGTGATGTCTCAAAGACCTTTTTCTAATCAAGGTGGTGATTTTGCTTTGCACATCAAGTGACCTTGTGGCTGACCACTGTAAACAGCCAGGGTGCTGGCCACGTGAGAGAGGAATCTAGCAAGCAGAACACATCAACTCTGAAGGGGGAATAAATACCTTTTTACTTCTCTTTTCACCACTGCCAAGTATTTTTTTTTTAAATCAAATGTATTTTGAAAACCTTTGACAGTTTTCAAGAGAGTCTTACAGGTATATCAAGTTATGTGAGGTTTTGTGGAACATTTTTCATCTTTTTACTTTAAACGTGAGATTTTTCTTTTGAAGCTGTGAGCTTTAACTTGATGGATCGCCCCGTCACTCCGAGCTTCAGTGAATGTTTGTGGCAGATACAGTTTCCCGCATACACCACTCAGATCTGCTCACTGCCGTGTTACAGCTGTTTGACCTGACGGCAGCTCTGACTGAATTACTTCCAAGTAATCACTAAACACTCGGGGGAACAAACTAGCATTTTTTTTTTCTCTTCTTAATGTAATAATCACATTTTCACTGCCTGTAGCCGTTGAATGAAACTCTACCTCGGCAAATGTAACTCCACTAACAAAGCAGCAAGAGAGAGTCTACAGCCCGCTGAGCCTGACCGGCAGCGGCGAAAATGCTTGAATGTGTTATTAAAGAAGATAGAAGCCAGGCACTTTAAATAAGTAAGAGGATTATCCCTCAACAGCATGGACTTCTGAAAGGGAAATCATGTTTGACAAATCCATCAGAGATTTTTCTGGAGGCTATGATGTTGACGTGGTTATTTAGACTTTGAGAAGTTTGACAAACTAATGGGCCTGTCCCACTTACGCGACTTTTTCAACATGTTGAAAATCCAGCGGCGACCAGAAAGATGCTACGACTCTTTGGGCGACTGAGGAGACGACTCACGACCATACAGGCGCCACCCTGGCGACATGTCGCGGCGTGAAGCCTGTATGGTCGTGAGTAGTCGCCCAAAGAGTCGTACCTTGTTCTGGTCGCCGCTGGAGTTTCAACACGTTGAAACGCTAAACTAGCGCTATCCTACAGACTACACTTTACAATCTTTACCGATGCCAATTAACCTACAAACCTGCACGTCTTTGGAGTGTGGGAGGAAACCGGAGCACCTGGAGAAAACCCACGTGGTTACATGTACAAATTCTATGTATATAGCACCCGCAGTCGGGATCGTACCCGGGTCTCTGGTGCTGTGAGGCATCATGCTGAACATGGGACAGATGTATTTCCCAGGATTGAGGATTGATTAATAGCGAGGAGGAATAATGTTGGGTTAGGGGTTAGTGGGGAACCACTGGGATCAGTCTGAAGAAGGGTCTCGATCCGAAACGTCACCCATTCCTTCTCTCCAGAGATGCTGCCTGTCTCGCTGAGTTACTCCAGCATTTTGTGTCTATCTTCGATTTTATTTTAGTTTAGTTTAGAGACACAGCGTGGAAACAGGCCCTTCAGCCCGCCGTGTCCCCACCGACCAGCGATCCCCGCACACTAACACTATCCTACGCACGCTAGAGACTATTTCCGATCTTGCTGAAGCCCATTAAGCAACAAACCTGCACGTCTTTGGATTGGAGGAGGAAGCCCACGCAGGTCACAGGGGGAACGTGCAAACTCCATACAGACAGCAAGCCGCAGACAGCATTGAACCCAAGGTTCTGGCTCCGTAAGGCAGCAACTCCACTGTTCTAACACTGTGCCAATTGTGATGGAAAGTTATATACGGGGGAAGGTGAGAATAAGAATGTGGGTACGATGGTGTAACCTTGTTCATGTGTGTTAATCAGCAGAGTGAAGTGCGTGTGTTTACTCTCCCTCTCCCTCTTCCCCCCCCCCCCCCCCCCCCCCCCCCCCCCCCGGTGGCTGGAGTGGAGTGGCTACCCAGCTGGCTTCAACCCGCCAAGTCTGCCCCCCCACTTCACTCCATCTGCCCATCACTCCACCTTGATCCACCAATCACCCGCAAACCCCTCTCCTCTCCATTCCCAGTCACAGTATAGGGATTCGACTAGAGATTTTATTTAGAGGTACAGCACGGAAACAGGCCCTTCAGCCCACCGAGTCCGTACCGACCACGATCCCCGCACACTAACACTACCCACACACTAGGGACAATTTACAATTTTACCAGTTCAATTCAGTTTAGTTTATTGTCATGTGTACCAGGGTAGATGGAAAAGCGACCAAAGACAATTAACTTACAAACCTGCTCATCTATGGAGTGTGGGAGGAAACCGGAGCATCTGGCAAAAACCCACGCAGTCACAGGGAGAGCGTACAGACTCCATGCAGGCACACCCGCAGTCAGGATCGAACCCAGGTCTCTGACGCTGTAAGGCAGCAACTCTACCACTGAGATGTGGACAATTTCTCCCATCTGATGTTGTTTTTCCCACAGAGTTGTTTCAGCAGTTTGATCATTACTTGTTGTAATGTAACGTTCAAATACATTACAGGTAAAGTATATTGCGTATTACTATCTCAGATATTACGTTAAAATGTTTAATGATCAAAATAATAGTTTTTAGTGTGCATTGGTGTCAGTATGGATACATCCCTTTCACATTAGTCAGCTGGTTCCATGGATAATTTGATATATTGTAGTTTATGTCCAGAACCATCCTATCACCAACTAGAGAGTGGTCCTGACCCACCATCTACCTCATTGAATACTCGTTATTCTCTTTACATTTGTTGAGTTGAACCTTTTGCTTGGTCTTCCTCCAACATTAAAGTTAAATTATCTCAGTTTTAAAACTAGTTTGTCAAAGATGCAATGAGACAAATGAAACCCCAAGGCCTGGATAGAGTGGACGTGGAGAGGATGTTTCCACTAGTGGGAGAGTCTAGGGGCAGAGGCCATAGCCTCAGAATTAAAGGATGTAGCTTTAAAAAGGAGACGAGGAAGAATTTCTTTAGCCAGAGGGTGATGAATCTGTGGAATTCATTGCCACAGATGGCTGTGGTATCCACGTCATTGAGTATTTTTTAGGAGATTGAGAAAATCATGATTTTCAGGGGTTACGGGGAGAAAGCAGGAGAATGGGGTTGAGAGGGAAAGATAGATCAGCCATGATTGAATGGTGGAGTAGACTTGATGGGCCGATTCTGCTCCTAAAACGTATGAAACTTGAGGGTCATCATCTTGGCCCTTGGTGGTCTAGTAGTGTGTTCAAGCACAGCACAACTGCAAGGTTCAGCTTTATACAGAAAAATATTCATATTCCTGGAAGACCAGAAAATACCAGAAACTTCTCGCCTGAATTCACCTTTTGAACCGAGGGAACAAAACTCACGGAATGTCCAAAGACATTGCCTGCAATTATCGATTCTTTCCCCATTTGTGCACCGTTGATGAAGGTCTTCAGGGTAATAAGTGGGTCCATTGCAGTGATTATGTAACATTAATGAAGGAAAATAGAAAGACACAGGATTCTAACTAGGGCTGGCGGAGTTTGGGAGCATTAGTGCCTGTGTTTTTCTGCCCGTGGCAGTATTTGGGGGTGGCCCAGTGATGGTGTAATTTGTCATTCCAACAAGGGTCTGACTACACACTTAATGCGACTCATTTCTAGCTCACCCTGCAATGACCTCTCTTGCTGATTACGAGTTGTGTTTATTTGAATCTGATTTATTAATTCTGCAGATGTATTGATTTGGGGGTTGAGTAATATTTCAGCGACCAAACTTGCAAAACTGTTAAATTTCAATACTGAAAATATGCACCTACCGCCAATGTGACAGTTTAGATACAGCGCGGAAACAGGCCCTTCGGCCCATCGAGTCAGCGCTGACCAGCGATCCCCACACATTAACACTACCCTGTACACACTGGGACAATTTACAATTATTCCAAGCCAATTAACCTACAAACCTGCACGTCTTTGGAGCGTCGGAGGAAACCGAAGATCTCGGAGAAAACCCACGCAGGTCACGGGGAGAAGGTACAAACTCGGTACAGACAGCGCCCGTAGTCAGGATCGAACCCAGGTCTCTGGCGCTGCGAGGCAGCAACTCTACCGCTGCAACACCGTGTCGCCCCTGGGCATAGAGACATTTGTGAAAGAATTCAACAAAACAAATACAATTATTGAAAGCTGAAATTATTGATTAATTATTGAAGATTATTCAATTGTTGAAATTATATTGAGGAATAATATAGTACGTATTCATTTTATTGTTAATTTCAATTTGTATTTAGTGTGTGTCAGACAGGTTTACAGTTGTCGTTGGCCATATTTAAGAGGGAGTTAGATGTGGCCCTTGTGTCTGAAGGGACCAGGGGGTATGGAGAGAAGGCAGGTACAGGATACTGAGTTGGATGATCAGCCATGATCATATTGAATGGCGGTGCAGGCTCGAAGGGCCGAATGGCCTGCTCCTGCACCTAATTTCTACGTTTCTATACTCCCTAGAATTTAGGAGATTGAGAGGGGATCTTATAGACATTTACAAAATTCTTAAGGGGTTGGACAGGCTAGATGCAGGAAGATTGTTCCCGATGTTGGGGAAGTCCAGGACAAGGGGTCACAGCTTAAGGATAAGGGGGAAATCCTTTAAGACCGCGATGAGAAAGACTTTTTTCACACAGAGAGTGGTGAGTCTCTGGAACTCTCTGCCACAGAGGGTAGTTGAGGTCAGTTCATTGGCTATATTTAAGAGGGAGTTAGATGTGGCCCTTGTGGCTAAGGGGATCAGGGGTATGGAGAGAAGGCAGGTACGGGATACTGAGTTGGATGATCAGCCATGATCATATTGAATGGCGGTGCAGGCTCGAAGGGCCGAATGGCCTGCTCCTGCACCTAATTTCTATGTATGGCTTACAGCGCTTGCAGCACCGGAGACCCTGGTTCAAACCCGACAAGGGGCGCTATCTGTAGGGAGTTTGTACGCTCTCCCTGTGATCTGCGCGGGTTTTCTCCGAGATCTTCGGTTTCCTCCACTCTCCAAAGACGTACAGGTTCGTAGGCTAATTGGCCCTAGTGCGTAGGGTAGATCAACGTGCGGGGATTGCTGGTCGGTGCAGACTCGGTGAGCCGAAGGGACAGTTTGTGCGCTGTTTCTCTAGACTAAAAATAAACAAAACTAATGTCATCTGAGTGTTGACCAGGTTGACCAACGCACAACCTCTCAATCACAAACGTTTATTGTAATTCTACCAGGTCGTGCATCGCTATGACCACAACACAATGGCTAATTGTTTTATCAAAGTAAACTTATTTTACCTTGCGTTATATAATTAAGATGAAATAATCACATCCCTCTAATAATACAGGTGTAATTATTGTTAAGTGAACAGGTTCAGGTTACTGCATTTAATTGATGCTTGGGACAGGCCTTTGTAGATTAGAATATGCTGGCTTGTTTCAGGTGGTGGTATAGCTTAGTTTAGAGATGCAACGCGGAAACCGCCCCTTCGGCCCACCGGGTCCGTGCTGACCAGCGATCCCGCCACACTATCCTACACCCACGAGGGATAATTTGCATTTATAGCAAGCTGATTAACCTACAAACGTGTCCGTCTTTGGAGTGTCGGAGGAAACCGGAGCTCCTTAAATTTGGTCCCCTAATTTGAGGAAGGACATTCTTGATATTGAAGGAGTGCAGCGTAGGTTAATTCCCAGGATGGCGGGACTGTCATATGCTGAGAGAATTGAATGGCTGGGCTTGTATGCTCTGGAGTTTAGAAGGATGAAATGGGATCTTATTGAAACAAATACGATTATCAAGGGTTTGGACACACTAGAGGCAGGAAACATGTTCCCAATGTTAGAGTCCAGTAAAAGGGGCCACGGGTTAAGAATAAGGGGTAAGCCATTTAGAACAGAGATGCGGAAACACTTTTACTCGCAGAGAGTTGTGAGTCTGTGGAATTCACTGCCTCACAGGGCGTTGGAGGCCGGTTCTCTGGATGCTTTCAAGAGAGCTAGATAAGGCTCTTAAAGATAGCGGAGTCATGGGATATGGGGCGAAGGCAGGAACGGGGTACTGATTGGGGACGATCAGCCATGATCACATTGAATGGCGGTGCTGGCTCAAAGGGCCAAATGGCCTACTCCTGCACCTATTGTCACCCAGAGAAAACCCAAGCGGGTCATAGGGAGAATGTGCAAACTCCGTACAGACAGCACCGATGGTCGCGATTGAACCTGGGTCTCTGGCGCTGTGAGGCAGCAACTTACCACTGTGCCTCCGCATGAGCCTAGCTTTGAAGGGTATCTTTAATTCTCTAATGAGTATATCTGAAGTATTATTCTGTGTGTTGATGGGTGTCTGTGATATTTATTATTAACTGTTGTACTTCAACCAAAGATCATGCATGGGTCTATACTTCCTGCCTGCCTACAACCGGATTATTGGTGAACCTAAGCCACAGTCATATCTATTTGGCTTTCTATCAATGAACAAAAGAGCTTTGTTTTCAGCCTCCATGGATCCAAGAGGGAAATTATCTTTATTGGTAATTGAATACTTATTAAATCTTGCACTATCTCCTCCCTCTTGACACGAAAAACCTCTACTAATATTATTTTGTGGTAGTTCCTGGGTGGTCTATCAGTGTGTGGCAGCCTGGTTTTGCATGTTGCTACAGTTACAGCTCGGTGAATACAAGGGCCATCGTACATGTCTTGGTTGTGCATGATGTTATAAAAATATTTCATGCATTTTGCATCTGTAGGCACTTTAGCAAATGTTAACTGCACCTAATGTGGGAGATTATTTTCTCCATTATGGCTGAACTCCATAACATCAATCCTGCCAGTCCCCTTCCCGGGCTGCAGATCCATCTCCAGCTGGCTTGTTGGGTTAAGAGGAGTGTGTCAAAAGAAGGGGTGTCCAAATAGAGACTGAGAGGCCATACATTCTGACAAATGTGGAATCATAGAAACATAGAAATTGATGCAGGTGTAGGCTATTCGGCCCCTCGAGCCAGTACTGCCATTCAATATGATCATGGCTGATCATCTAAAATCAGTAACCGGTTCCTGCTTTCTCCCCACATAATTTGATAACTGAAAGATTCAAGAATACTGCAAGCAGCACACCGGTGTAGCTGGCAGAGCCGCTGCCTCACAGTGTAGAGACCCAGGTTTGATCCTGACTTCTTTGTGGAGTTTGCACGTTTTCCCTGTGACCGTGTGGGTTTCCTCCGGGTGCTCCGGTTTCCTCTCGCATCCCAAAGACATGCGAGTTTGTGGATTAATTGGCCAATGTAAAATTGCCCTATGTGTGTAGGGAGTGGATGCAAAATTGAGATAACGGGGAATTAGTGTGAACGGATAGTCGGTGTGGACACGGATGGGCTGATGGGCCTGTTTCCATGCTGAATATAGACACTGTCCTGGAGTAATTCAGTGGGTCAGGCAACATCTCTGGAGAACAAGGAATGTTGCCCATTCAAGATTTAAGAAACATTTAGGTACATGGATAGGTCAGGTTTAGAGGGATATGGGCCAAACGCAGACAGGTAGGACTAGTGTAGACAATAGACAATTGGTGCAGGAGTAGGCCATTTGGCCCTTTGAGCCAGCACCGCCATTCAATGCGATCATGGCTGATCATCCCCAATCAGTACCCCGTTCCTGCCTACTCCCCATATCCCCTGACCGCTATTTTTAAGAGCCCTATCAGGCTCTCTCTTGAAAGCATCCAGAGAAGGTGTAGGTGGGACATGTTGGTCGGTGTGGGCAAGTTGGGTCTGTATCCACACTGTATCGCTCCATAGGGTGCTGCCTAACCCGCTGAATTGCTCCAGTACCTTGTGTCTATCTTTAACCAGCTCTGCAGTTCTTCATTTCTATATCCTCTGTTCCCAAGCTAAACTAAGAGATAATAAATATAACTGTCTGTAAGTGTGTAGGAAGGAATACATCAAGTCTAGGTTTACACCGAAGATAAAGACAAAATGCTGGAGTACCTCAACGGGACAGGCAGCATCTCTGGAGAGAAGGAATGGGTGACATTTTGGGTCGAGACCTTTCTTCAGACCGACTGTAACACTGATTAAGAAGTCCACACATAATGACTGTGTCGTCCCAGCACATTACCACATCTTGGAGAGGTTGTAGGCTAGCTTTGTTAATTAAAACCCGATGCCATTGGCCTGTGTCTCATCTTTGGCAGAACACTTTCAGCCCTCTTCCTGAATCTATCCTGTGAGATTCTGATTCAGCCAAAGGCCGTTTCGTGGCGTGTCCAACACACAGGAACCTGCCAGCTTTCTCTCTGCTTCGAGTTTGTCCCCAGATGTTTCTGCAAATGTCAATTAGTCATCTGTTTAGATCAGTTAATGTGTGAAAATCTGCCGTAATGCAATCTTTTGCTTCAGTTGCTTTTAATCTTGACTAATTTGCACATTCAAAAAGAATAATAAAATAATATAACTAACTGTAAGACGGATTAAGAAGCCTTCACTTCATGACCATGTGGTTCCATTTCATTACCACATATTGGAGTGTTGGATCCTGACCTGAAACGTTGCCTGTCCACCCCTTCCGCAGTTGCTGCCTGACCTGCTGAGTTCTTCCAGCACTTTGTGTTTTGAGCAAGTTTCCAGCATCTGCAGTTTCTTGTATCTACATTCAGAAAGAAGCTGTTTTCACCATGTCAAGGTATGAGGTATGTTTTAAGTACAAATGCTGAATCAAGTGTCGGTGGCATATTGGACCTCAGTTGCATGCTAAGCCCATCATGGTATAGCATGTAGAAACCAAGAACTGCAGATGCTGGTTTACACAGTAGGACACTGGTGCGGCATGTTGGCACAGCAGAGGAGTTGCTGCCTCTCAGTGCCAGATACCTGGCATTGACCCTGACTGTGGAATCTGCCTGTACAGAGTTTGCACATTCTCCCTGTGACCACGTGGGTCTTCTCTGGGTGCTCCGGTTTCGTACCACACTACAAAAAAGTACAGGTTTGTAGGTTAATTACTTCAGTAAAATTGTTTCTAGTGCGTATGGGATAGTGTTAGTGCACGGGGATCGTTGGTTGGCGTGTGTTGAAGAGCCTGTTTCTGCACTATTTCCAAAGTCCAAAGATGCAGGGTGCTGGAGTAAACAGTCGGGGTCAATGCCAGGTATCTGGCCACCGTGCCACACCAGCGTCCTACTGTGTAAACCAGCATCTGGCCACCGTGCCACCATCTGGCCACCAGGTCATATCTGGCCACCAGGTATCTGGCCACCGTGCCACACCAGTGTCCTACTGTGTAAACCAGCATCTGCAGTTCTTGGTTTCTACATGCAGCAGGTCAGGCTGCATCTCTGGAGAACATGGATAAGTGATGTTTCAGGACAGGACAGTACTGCCTGACTCGCTGAGTTACTCCAGCACTTTGTGTCCCATGATAACCTAGGTATCTGCTGCATCGACCAATATCATTTTTCCTAGTCTGGGACAATTCCTTGCCTAAATATGGTTCCATGTGTAAAATGAAAACTGTAATTCCATTGGAACTTTAACATTCAGCAGACTGAACACATCTGCCGTGTTACATCTTCAAGGATTAACTAACATTGAATAACAAGGAACAGAATCGCGCTTGATGTTCCTTCATTAATGAGGGATGTATGGATCCTGCAGATTAACACAGCCAAGAATGTGCAGGGATATAGGCCAGGTTTTATTTAGTCGAGTAGCCATGTTCCATATCATCGGCACAAGGTAGTTGAAGACGCCTTTATTTTTTGATAGTCTCAGATGTAGTATTTATTGTCAATTCAACAACCACTTTATGTTTAGAGATACAGCTCAGAAACAGGCCCTTCGGCCCACCGAGTCCGCACCGACCAGTGATCCCTACACACTAACACTATCGTACACAATAGTGTATAGAACACACACTATTGTGTACGATAGAAATTACAATTTTTACATTTCTACCAAGCCAATTAACCTACATACTTGTATGTCTTTGGAGCGTGGGAGGAAACCAAAACCCGCACAGGTCATGGGGAGAATGTACAAACAGCACCCGTAGCCAGGATTGAACCCATGTATCTGCCGCTGTAAGGCAGCAACTCTACCGCTGCGCCACCGTGCTATCCACTGCAACAAAAAAATATATAATTTCCTGGGCAATAATCCATAAATTATTCATATATATCTGATAATGTGATCCATTAAAAGGATCACCATTGCCTCTTTTGATTTTGTTGTCAGAATAAAAGTGCAACATGGAACAAAACATGGATAACAAAAAAATCAAAAATAATTCTTGATTGCGGTTATCAAGCCGGCTGAAAGAGCTGACGTGATTATATAACACGTTTTCAGTGCCTGCAATTTTTAGCCTAATATTTCAGGAACCGTATCGGGTTTTAATTATTTTCCTGGCAAAATTTGCAGCTACGATTGAGTGGAATTTTCTCTCGGTTCAGCAGAAAACAGCTGCTTAAAATTTAAATAGCAAAGGAACCCATAAAAGTCAAATAGAAGCACCCTTAAATATGATGAAAGCAGGCGGTACACCAAAACATTGTTGCAACAGATTTTTTTTTTCTCTAAATGATTGAACCTTTTACAAAGATAGTAAAATGTGTTGGGAATTATTACAGACAGGACAATAAAGGAAAATTCTGAGGATTATCCAAACAATTGTTTCTCAAAAATGTGAAATCAATCGCAAGAAATTAATAATTTATATTCAATTTTCTTTTTGTTTTGTATTTGAATTTGTATTTTGCTTCAGCTTTGACTGTTCCATTGAGAAACATACAGTGAGGATTAAGGTCCTGTCCCACGCAATTTTTTCGGTGACTTGCCAACACCCGCCATAGTCGCAGCAGGTCACCGAAAATTTTCAACATGTTGAAAATCCAGCGGCGACCAGAAAAAGGTACGACTCTTTGGGCGACTCCAGGCGTCACCCCGCGACAAAGATGCAGAGTGCTGGAGTAACACAGCAGGTCAGGCTGCATCTCTGGAGAACATGGATAAGTGATGTTTCGGGACAGGACCAACACATGTCGACACGTGACGCCTGTATGGTCCAATTACGGCAGGTGCTCAAACAATATTTAAAGACCTTTGGGCAGGTGCATGGATAGGAAATGTTTGGAGGGATATGGGCCAAACGCAGGCAGGTGGGACTAATATAGATGCATCATAGTCGTCATGGGAACGTTGGGCCGAAGGGCCTGTTTCCATGCTGTATGACCCGGACTCTATGACTGACAGAGGCACAGGCACACTCAGGCGCACACACAAAAGTGCACACGCATGTACACCCCACTCTGAGATATGCACGCTCAGCCACTCTCACACAGAGGTGCACACGCATGCACACTCACTCTGACACACGCAGACGGGCGTACACACACAGAAGTGCACACTGACACACGCAGACACACGCACACGCAGACACACACGCAGAGAGACACACAGAGAAAGAGACACACGCAGAGAGACACACACACACAAGTTGTCTCAATGCACCCTATCACATTCACACTATCAAAAGTTGTTTCAAGCCTCACTACGTATGAAATAAACATGTCAGATTGGGAAAGAACACAAATTGCCAGTTAAAGATGTGCCATTTTATTGCTGAACATGGTGTTCAATCCTTTGACTAAAATAAAAACACATTTTGGGCATGACCTCCTGATTTTACTTCCAAAATCATATAATGGCATCACTTTTTTTGGATGTAATCAAATAAAATATTAGCTGTTTATGGTCTATCTGATGCCAGATATTTGAAGCCCTTTATAGAATATATATTGCAAACTTGTTGTAAAACTATTGAAAAAATTATTTAGCACATTTGTTTTATTATTATCATGGAGGTCATGTCTGTGGAGTATTGTGGAAAAAAAATAATGGTGACCATGTTTTTCCAAAGTGCTTTGGAAGAAAATCCAATATGAATAATGTTGTAATATTATTGCAAAATATTGATGTGAGGCTCTCTTGGCAAGATTTCTGTTCAGTTTAGTTTATTGTCACTTGTACTGAGGTGCAGGGATCAGCTTTTATTTTATTTGACAACTATCCAGTCAGCGGAAAGACTATACATGATGACAATCGAGCCATTCACAGTGCATAGACACAAGATAAGGGAATAAGGGACTAACGTTTACTGCAAGGTAAAGCCAGTGAAGTCCTATCAAAAATAGACCGAGGGTCACCAATGAGGTTGATAGTAGTTCAGGACCGCTCTCTGGTTGTGGTAGGATGATTCAGTTGTTTGATAACAGCTGGGAAGAAACTGTCCCTGAATCTGGAGGTGTGCGTTTTCACACTAATGTACCTCTTGCCCGAGGGGAGTTGAGGAAGTGACCGGGGTGAGACTGGTCCTTGATGATGCTGCTGGCCTTGCCGAGGCAGCGTGAGGTGTAGATGGAGTCAGTGGAAGGGAAGGTGGTTTGTGCGATGGTCTGGGCTACAAACATAATTTGCTGCAATATCTTGGGGTCTTGGATGGAGCTGTTCCCAAACCGAGCTGTGATGCATCCCGATAAAAGGCTTACTCCTGCGCATCTGTAGAAGTTGGTGAGAGTTGTAGGGGACATTTAGTTTGGTTTAATTTATTATTGTCATGTGTGCCGAGGTAAAGTGTCAAGCTTTCGTTGCGTGCTATCTAGTCAAAAAAAAATACTAGACATGATTACAATCAAGCCATCCGCATTAATGAATAAAGAGTACATGTACTGCAAGATAATTCACTCTTTACGTAAAAAATAATTTTCAGTTAATTATTGTGTGTAGTCATGCAATGGCAAGGGGATTTGTGGAAGAACTGATTTTTAGTTTAATCATTTTAGTTTTGGAGATACAGCGAGGAAACAGGCCCTTCAGCCCACCGAGTCTGCATTGACCAGCAATCCCCACACATTAACACTATCCTACACACACTGGGGACAATTTACATTTACACCAAGCCAATTAACCTACAAACCTGTACATCTTTGGAGTGTGGGAGGAAACCGGAGATCTCAGCGAAAACCCACGCAGGTCCCGGGGAGAAGTCCCGGGAGGGGGAAGAGTCCCGAGGTGACGTACAAACTACGTACAGACAACACCCGTAGTCAGGATTGAACCAGCAACTCTACCGCTGCGCCACCGTGCCACTGCCTATGAGCTGAAGGGAGTGCAGACATATCTCAATCCTTCAGAATGAATTTTTCCATAACTATAGTGCTGCCAAACCTACGTTCTGTTTCATGCACGACAAATGTACATTAGCCTTGCATTCAAATGAGCTGCAATTACTCAGGCATTTACTTACACTGGGAATTTCTAATTTTGGTTTTCCACACACTGCTCAATTGTGCGCCCCATTCTATTTCCAAACCATAGCAACCTCAATCTGCAAGTTTGTTCCATTATAATGAAGAAAATGTCATTTACATTCTTTTGAAAAATCTAAAGAACATACCCTGCTGTACTGAATGTTCCATGTCAGAAGGGCTTAATGTTTACAGTAAGACAGTGGAATATGTTAGCCAAATGTATCTCAGATAATAACAAATACTCCAAAGATGGATGCCTTATCCTTTTAGAAGCACTAGATTTATTTATTCTGTGAATGTTATTTTTGAGTACAAATGCAGTAGACATGTTATTCAGCCGTGGAGCTTGAAAGCTAGATTCATTCTGCACAATTTTTACCGTGCGTTCTTCCAAGATGGTTACTGGACAGTGATTACAAGTGACAATCCCTGACCAGTTTAGTTCATCCAAGTTGAGCATTACCAAGTCGAGCTGCGGTATCCTGAACGCACTCTGCTGTGATCAGTGAAGTTGGCATGGACCTCTGGTTGAAATCTTAACAAACTTCAGAGAGTCAATTACAGGCCATTTACAAAATAAAAATGATGGCAGATCTGTTAATTTTTGGGGGGGGGAAACAGTTCATAGGAAATGTGAGCATCGTCATTCTGAAAATGTGTGTTTATGCACCAACCAGCGATTCCTGCTCACTAACACTCTCCTACACGAGGGACAATTTTTACATTTATACCAAGCCAATTAACCTTTGGAGTGTGGGAGGAAACCAAAGTTCTCAGTGAAAAGCCGTGCAGTCACGGGGCGAAAGTACAAACTCCGTGCAGACAGCGCCCGTAGCCGGCATCGAAGCCGGGTCTCTGGCGCTGTAAGGCATCAACTCTACTGCTGCGCCACCGGTGAAAGTGTTTTTAAGCAGCATCTTTGTGGAGAGACAGAAAGATCATGCCATGGACATAATTGGTGAGATATATTACGTATTGTTGGCCACTGAGGTCCATGGGCTGACTCACCCAGGCTTGTAGGTCATGGTTTCCATCTTTGGACAGATGGACTGCTGCTGCTTTGGTGTACTTGGATGTTATTGTTTGGTGGAAGAGTTTGGAATGTGATCAATTTATTTTGATTCACATGTGAAGATTTTATTGGACAAAAGTGAAGAAGGCCATCCAAAAGATGTGACGGCTGCTGCTGACAATATGTTGGAGGTTAATCTGCAACTTGAAAAACCCAAGGACATTAAAGACTTTGCTTTATCTTGACTGAAATTATTTTTCTGGAAATACTCAGCAGGTCAGGCACGATGTGGAGAGAGAAACTCTCGCGTTTGCAAAGTTAACATGAATTGTTTCTCTCTGCGCATGGTGCCTGACCTGCTGAGTATTTCCAGCATTGGCTGTTTTGTTTTTAATAACTTCAGCATTGCTACTTTCTGTGGATCCTTGCGGTCCTGATGCCCAACATTGGCCAACATCATCATGAACCATGTCCTGGCATTTTGTAACAAAACTAACTGCTGCTTCACTACAGAATATACGTCTACATGAACCAGCATCTGTGCTTCTCTGTTTCCATGTTAGTTTAGTTTAGTGATGCGGCATGGAAACAGGTCCTTTGGCCCATCGAGTCCGCACCGACCAGCGATCCACACGCACTAACACTATCCTACTCATAATAGGGACAATTTTACATTTATACCAAGCCAATTAACCTACAACCCTGTCCGTCTTTGGAATATTGGAGGAAACCAAAGATCTCAGAGAAAACCCAAGCAGGTCACGGGTAGAACGTACAAACTCCGTGCAGACAGCACCCGTAGTCCGGATGGATTCAGGATCTCTGGGGCTGTAAGGCAGCAACTCTACCACTGTGCCACCCAAGTCCAGATAACTGCAATTATTTCATTAACCACCATGTCTGATGTTTCCAGAATGTTTCATGTTCATAAGTTATAGGAGCACAATTAGGCCATTCGGCCCACTAAGTCTACATCCCATTCAATCACGGCTGATCTATCTTTCCCTCTCTACCCCATTCTCCTGCCTTCTCTCTATAACCCCTGACACCCGCACTAATCAAGAATCTGTGAATCTCCACCATAACAAATATCCATTGACTTGGCCTCCCCAGCCATCTGTAGCAATGAATTCCACAGATTCAACACCCCCTGACTAATTAAATTCCTCCTCATCACCTTTCTAAAGGTAAGTCCTTTTATTCTGAAGCTGTGCCCTCTGGTCCTGGACTCTCCCATGAGCGGAAACATCTCCTCCACATCCACTCTATCCAGGCCTTTCACAATTCGAATTTAATGAGTGAGTTGTTATCTTATTTATGTTTAAGCTGGATATTTTCTCAAAACCCTTTTAACTTTTAGCCAGTTCAACATTGCTGGAAGTACAGCTCGTACCTCAATCTGTGGGCTCTGGGTCACATGAGTGTGAATTGACACCAGGAAAGTGAAATGAGTTTGAGGAGTTTCCAATCTAATATGTCTTCAGTGAGACTAAGATTATTCGGTATCAACTGCATTTGTTTTTATTGGGTTCTGTCCTGGAAATATTTTTAATACATTATAAAAAATATATATAATAATTATTTTTAAAAATATTATTATATCATTCCTAATTATTATTATAATTATTTTTTATGTTATTATTCTTTATCATGTTTTATGTATTTTTTGCAAGTAATAATATTGCTGAATTTTTTAATTAAGAAAATTAAGCCACACAGCCGTGTAGGTTTTTGCTTGATATAAACAAGGATATTTATATGCAACAGACGTGAATTTCTTAAATAAAGTGTAATCTCTCAACATTTTCATCGCTAAGTGGTGCATAGAGTTATTTATAAACCTTGGCTGACTAAACTTTCACTTTATTTGTTATCTCCTGCATATCTTCATCACACCAAACCGCTCATCATTGTCGAAAAGAACAATAAAACCTCAAGGTCAAAAGCAGGTTTAAAATCCACTCCTTCGAATTATTTGATCTCGACCATAAACCTATATTCCCTGGCAATGGACGTGAGGATGGGAACAATGACGGTTCAACAGTTAGAATGGTCCCAGAAGAAAGGCTCACCCAAAAATGTTCCCAATTTAAGGTAGTCCAGAACAGGTGTCACAGATTAAGATTAAGGGTCGACATTTAGGAACTGACAGTTGATGGAAAACCCGTTTTTCAACCAAGCGTTGTGAATCTGTGGGAATTCACTCTGCCACAAGAGGCAGTGGGAGCCTATCACAGGATGTTTTCAAGAGAGAGTTAGATTTAGTTCTTGGGGCTAAAGGAATCAAAGAAATGGGGGAAAAAGCAGGAATGTGGTACTGATTTTAGATGATCAGCCATGATCATCTTGAATGGCGGTGCTGGCTGTCTGAAGAAGGGTCTCAACCCAAAACGTCACCTATTCCGCTCCATAGATGCTGCCTCACCCGCTGAGTTTCTCCAGCATTTTTGTCTACCTTCGATTTTTCCAGCATCTGCAGTTCTTTCTTACACAAAATGCTGGAGTATCTCAGCGGAGCAGGCCGAAAGGCCTGTTTTTATGCTGTATGGTACTACAAACTTATTTTTGCTTATGTTGTTTGAGAGAAAAGTGTTGTATCAGAGAGCACTGAGAATTCCCTTCATGTTCTTCATAACTGGATGCTCCAGGTCCACCAGGGAGGCCAGACTTGACTTCTGTGTGAAATCTCAGTTGAAAACTAGTAATTATGTTGGTGTTGCATTTCCCCGGAGCTAACCTCGATTGGGATCATTTTAACTTGATCCCACTCCTCTCGGCTTGAGAATGCCAACAACCAAGCTGATGTTAACATCGTTAGATGAGACTCTTTGCACCAAAAAGGATCTTACACTTTGTTTTTACGGTGTAGGAGAGGAACTCCAAGAACAATCTTCTAAGGTATGGCTTTGGCTCAGAGTTCCTGCCGTTCAGTAGTTGAGTTGAAACGACAGGTCATTAGAGAAGTGAGACAGCCCCATCAATCCTGCTGATAATTCCACCCTAGTCGCACCAGCTTCTCATTTTCACACCACAAACAGCTTACAATGGCTTGTTCCCTTTATCACCGATACTTTTTTGCATATCTTTCACTCATTGTTCCTTATCTCTCCACATCACCGTCTATATCTCTCGTTTCCCTGATCCCTGACCAGTCTGAAGAAGGGTCTCGACCCGAAACGTCGCCTATCTCCTTCGCTCCTTAGATGCTGCTGCACCCGCTGAGTTTCTCCAGCTTTTTGTGTACCCTGCTGATAATTAACTCCATTTAGTAAAGTTAAATTATTACATGTTTTTTTACAAATGCCTTTGGAGAATCCTTGGAATACTGTGTGCCTGGGTCTCGAATGATGCATACAAGAAGTGACAACTGGCTCGCTTGTTGTTACTTGCTTTGACTGATTTTCCAAGAAGATAAGAGAATAAATCCAATCACCAGGGAGCCTGTGAAAGCAAACATTGTGAGAAAAGAGACCAAGAAAGGAGGCAGGAAATGGTGGCGAAATAGAGGAGGGGGGGAGAGCACACAAATAGAACTTGCCTGCTGCATTTGGCCTTGGTGATAAAGCAACTGCTTTTTTATTGATGACGCTAAGATCTGTGGCTTCTGGTCAGGTTAGTTCAGTATTCACAGTGCCTGCTTGATGTCCATGACTGCCTTTGAAGTAGGGGTGCAGTGACACAGACAGCCATAGAGCTCCTGCCCCACAGCGCCAGAGACTCAGCTTTGATCCTGTCTGTACGGAGTTTGCTCATTGCTCGTGAAGCAGGAGCTCCATGGCACTGGGTGGGCTTCCTGTGGTTTCCTCGCACATCCCGAATGTGTGCGGGTTTGTAAGTTAATTGTCAACTCTGCCATTGCCCCGAGTGAGTAGGGAGTGGATGTGAATGTGGGATAACATAGAACCAATGGGTGAATGATCAGCGTAGACACAGAGGGCGATGGAGGCCGGTTCTCTGGATACTTTCAAGAGAGAGCTAGATATGGCTCTTAAAGGTAGCGGTCAGGGGACATGCAGAGAAGGCAGGAACGGGGTACTGATTGTGGATGATCAGCCCTGATCACATTGAATGGCGGTGCTGGCTCGAAGGGGCGAATGGCCTCCTCCTGCACCTATTGCCAACTGCCTATTGCCTATTGTCTATTTCCATGCTGTATCTTTCACTCTGGCAGTCTTCCATGATCTGAGGATAATGGCGACACCTTGAAGCTTGGTGTCTGTTGAATGATTTGCAACATCACCCATTCCTTCTCTCCAGAGATGCTGCCTGTCCCGCTGAGTCACTCCAGCAGTTTGTATCGACGTTCGGTGTAAACTAGCATCCGCAGTTCCTTCCTACATATTTGAAACATGCAGTCAATCTATGAAAGAGCATCCTAGAGTGAAGTATAATTCACAGAGCTTCAGTCATGTCACTTTATAGGTTGTGGGGAGTTGTCTCGAATGTCTGAGCTCTTGCCTGCCATGCTTGAGGTAGCAAGTTGATGCCCATATTCTCCATTCCACTTTAGGAGCAGCTGGTGCACCTGCAGTCCTACACCTCCAGTGACTCTGCCGTGTAGTGGGCGGCCTGGACAGAGTCGATGTGGAGAGGATGTTTCCACGAGTGGGAGAGGCTAGGACCAGAGGTGACAGCCTCAGCATTAAAGGACGTTCCTTTCAGAAGGAGATGAGGAGGAATTTCTTTAGTCAGCGGGCGGTGAATTTGTGGAATTCTTTGCCACAGGAGGCTGTGGAGGCCAAGTCAGTGGATATATTTAAGGCGGAGATAGATAGATTGTTGATTAGTACGGGTGTCAGAGGTTATGGGGAGACGGCAGGGGAATGGGGTTGGGAGGGAGAGATAGATCAGCCATGATGGAATGGCGGAGTAGACTTGATGGGCCGAATGGCCTCATTCTACTATCTCTTATGAACCTATGACTCATGCTGAGTAGTAACCTCCATTACTGCCTGTGTGGTGTTTGCATGTTCTCCCAGTGTCTTTGTGGATAAGTGGGTGGGTAAATGCAGAGACAGGAGGAAGTTAACGAGAATGAAGGGAGAATAAAAGGAATAAAGTGGGATTGTCGTAGGATCAGAGTAAGTAGGGTCCAGATGGGGCCGTGGACTAACTGGAGACCCCAGTCCTCACCTTCCACCCATCAGCCGTCGTATACAACACATAATCCTCCAACATTTTCGCACCTCCAACAAGATCTCAACACTGGTCACATCTTCCCATCTCCACCCCATTCCACTTTCCGCAGAGACTGTACCCTCCACAACTCACAGGTTAACCCCCTCCCCCGGCTGTGCTGTCTTACGAAACGTCACCCATTCCTTCTCTCCAGAGATGCTGCCTGTCCCACTGAGTTACTCCAGCATTTTGTATCTATCTTCGGAATAAGCCAGCATCTGCAGTTCCTTCCAACGCAAGTAAACATGAACAGGAGGAATCCATTGTTCAGACATGACGAAAATCTCAGATGGAGAATCCCCGTCCGTTCCTTCCCCACTACCCCTCACCCACGCCATTACTCTGAATGTTCCCACTTCCTCGTGCTCACTGCTTCCAGTCAAGATCACTCGACAATAGCTATGTTGACCCCCCCCCCCCCCCCCCCCCCCCCTCCCAATGAGGTTAACTATGGGCTGATGACCTGAAAAGTCACCCATTCCTTCTCTCAGGAGATGCTGCCTGTCCCGCTGAGTTACTCCAGCTTTCTGTGTCTATCTTCGGACTGACTTGTCCCAGGTTTCTGCCTTGTGAAGTTCTGACATCATTGGAGCTTGGAAGATGTGCTCTTGATTGGCATTGAGTAATATTTGTTTCGATCTCCAGCTCAAGAGGCAAAGAGGAGTTTGGTTGTAATGCCTCCGTCACAAAACTGGACCAATGTGGATTACTGGGTTGAAAGTCCAGAACACAGAGTGCAAATGTAATTAGTGATTAGCTAAGTTTTGGTTTAGTTATGTTTTGGTTTAGTTGTTGAGACAGCATGGAATCAGGCCCTTCGGCCCACTGAGCCATGCTGACCAGTGATCACCCAGACACTAATTCCATCCCACACATTGGGAACAATTTACAGAAGCAAATTAACCTACAAACCTGCATGTCTTTGGAGTGTTGGAGGAAACACAGAGGAAGCTCACACAGTCACAGGGAGAACATACAAACACACAGCATACATCGCCAGGATTGAACCCGGCTCTCTGGCGCTGTGAGGCAGCATCTCTACCTCTGGGCCCCAGTGTTTTATTTGACTGGATAACACTGGATTTCACTGTGCCACGATACACATGACAATAATCAACTCAACTAAGCTACAGTCAACTGATTGGAGACACTGCAGTGTCAGAAAGCTGTGAACCAAACTAACTTTGCAACGATCCAAGAAGCAGGAACGTTTGAAGTAGGAATGTTTAATAAAAGTAGAACAAGTTCCCAGATACAGAACACTGACGGCTTTCATTTGCGACAGAACAAACCTTCAACTAAAAATACTTCTTTCCGTATTGTACTTAATTTGAAAGTGGACTGGAGACTCTTGGTTTTGCCCCAGCTATTCCCGCGGTACATACTTTTATTTGAAGGACTGTAGTTTTCGAAAAAATTCTTCCTCCATGGTGCCGCAGAGAATGATGTGAAACAAAATATAGTATTGATGGTGTCACTCGAGATTTGAGCTGCGTTAGATCATGTTTAAATGGGAAAGCAACTGGTGAATGTGCATATTCTCTGAGAAAAAAACATCTTCTCCATTTGACACTGTGATGATATTGGTGTTGACATGAAGTTGCATGTTGTGGATGTGCTTCATCTGGTTCCAGTTTGAGCGCATTGTTCTTGCTGCTTTCTTGCCCATTTTCCATTCAATGGAAAAGGTTGAAATGGCAAAGAAGTCCAGTGTAACTAAACAAATCGATCTTAGCACATTCAGTTAAAGATAGCCAAAGACTTGCATTTAGATATCACATTTTTACAGCCTCAGGATTTCCCACAGCTCTGTACTCTGTGTAGTCACTGTGACAGTGGAGGAAGTGCACTGGTGTAATAAGTGAGCTGATTGTCTGTTTTTACTGATGTGGAATGAGAAACATAGACAATAGGTGCAGGAGTAGGCCATTCAGCCCATCGAGCCAGCACAGCCATTCAATGTGAACAGGGCTCATCATCCACAATTAGTACCCTGTTCCTGCTTTCTCCCCATATCCCTTGATCCCACTAGCCCTAAGAGCTATATCTAGCTCTCTCTTGAAAACATCCAGTGACTTGGCCTCCACTGGGTGCAGAGATGAGGAAAAACATTTTCATCCAGAGAGTTGTGAATCTGTGGAATTCTCTGTCTAAGAAGGCAGTGGAGGCCAATTCTCTGGATGCTTTCAAGAGAGAGTTAGATAGAGCTCTTAAAGATAGTGGAGTCAAGGGATATGGGGAGAAGGCAGGAACGGGCTACTGATTGTGGATGATATGCCATGATCACAGTGAATGCCGGTGCTGGCTCGAACGGCCGAATGGCCTACTCCTGCACTATTGTCTATTGTCTATTGTCACTGCCTTCTGAGGCAGAGAATTCCACAAATTCACAACTCTCTGTGTGAAAAAGTTTTTTCTCATTGCAGTTCTAAATGGCCTTCCCCTTATTCTTAAACTGTGGCCCCTGGTTCTGGACTCTCCGAACATTGGGAACATCCTGCATCTAGCCTGTCCAATCCCTTAATAATTTTATATATATGTTTCTATAACATCCCCTCTCAGCCTTCTAAATTCCAGTGAATACAAGCTCAGTCGTTCCATTGTTTCATCATATGACAGTTCCGCCATCCCGGGAATTAACCTCATGAACCTACGCTGGGCTCCCTCAAAAGCAAGAATGTCCTTCCTCAAAAACTGCACACAATGCTCCAGGTGTGGCCTCACCAGGGCCCTGTACAACTGCAGGACCTCTTTGCTTCTATACTCAAATCCTCTCGTTATGAAGGCCAACATGCCATTCGCTTTCTTCATTGTCTGCTGTACCTGCATGCTTACTTTCAGTGACTGATGAACAAGGATTCCCAGATCTCGTTGTACTTCCCCTTTTCCTAATCTGAGGTATTAATGAGGTATAAATGCTGTCCAGGAAACCAGGGATAATTCCGCTGTTGTTTTTTAAAATCAATGCTATGGGATATTTCCTGTTTGTGCAGACCAAGCCTTGATTTAAAGCATCAACTAAAAGCCGGCACCTCTGAAAATCCCCCGCCCCCTCCAGAGTTCATTGGGTTTGTGACATCTGAAAGAATGTGCGGCGCAGTGGTAGAGTTGCTGTCTCACAGCGCCAGAGACCCGGGTTCGATCCTGACCACAGCTGCTATCTGTATGGAGTTTGTACGTTTTCCCTGTGACCACGATGGTTTTCACCGGGTGCACCGGTTGCCTCCCGCACTCCAATGACGTTCAGGTTTGTAGATTAATTGTCTTTTGTAACTTGCCCCCTCCCTCTAGCCTAGTTGGGGAATTCCGCAGTTCTCCATATTATTTTCCTGTGGAGACCACACCTTCCCTGGCTGACCATAGACCGACCTGGTGGTTCTTAGTCCAAAAATAAAATCATTGATTTCCAGGTTAATTTCTTTAACCTGGAAAGAAGGTTAAAGACCCCCCCCCATTCCTGGGATTAAAGGATAGGCAATGTTTCTGGTCAGGAATCGTCACCCATCCCTTTACTCCAGCAACGCTGCCTGACCCGCTGAGTTACTCCAGCACTTTGTGTCTGTCTTTGGTCTAAACCAGCATCTGCAGTTCTTTGTTTCTAAGTTTGTTATTCAGCTTTGATATCTCCCTCCAGCATGCCGCTGATAGACCAGAAGAGAGATTCTACAAATTGGATCGCGTGGCATGGAGCCCTGCTGGCTGGGAGAGTGTGTGAGCAATCTGGGCACAGACCTCGTGTGATTCTCCATCAATTACCTTTAATGGACATGAATTTGCAGGGAGCAAGCACCTGAATTCCTCTAAACTACCCCGTGCAGGCATTGCTCCTGTGATTTTGTGATTTTGTGATATAGTGTCTGTGGCAGATTAGTTACACCAACATGAAACACTGACTGCAAGCTGACATGGAAACCCAACCACATTTTGGGATGCCAGTCTATGTCGTAAACTGGTACCATGAAGAAATTAACCTGGAAATCAATGATTTTATTTTTGGACTAAGAACCACAACAGTGCTACAAAATGAAAAAAACATCCCTCACATTACACTACCTTATTGCTATTGTGCTTTTTTTTAAACTAAATAATGCATTTATTGACTAAAGGTATAGTTACATTTGGATTTATGCCATTGATATTAAAATAACAATTGTGTATCCTAATAATTTGAAAAAATGGAAGCATCTTTCTGTTGTATTTTTAAATGAGAACAAGATGGTTAATGGTTAGTGTATCGGCACTGTGCCTTTAGGCAGCTGTACAACAGATGTAATGAAGGATCCTCTTATAAATCAGAGAGTAATTTGAGTGCAGGAAGGTTGCTGAACGTAAACAGTAATTGCCGCATGTTGTGAAGAGTGGGGATTTGAGACTGTTGGAGCTGATTGTTAAAGATATTGTCTTTGCCAGGCCCTTCTACTGTGGTACATACATGTGGTACCTACTCTGCACTGGAACCTCTGCGATATTAACCAAAATTATTGTCTGCCTCTTGCAAATAATGTTACATGAAACTGCATATCTTATTGTAGGCAGACAGGAGCCTGTGTTGTGCCACCGGCTACAAAAACAGAGAAATGGTGTACAGATGTCAGGTTGTTAATATAATGAGCACTTTGATAGCCCTGGTGCGATTATTGATTTCAGCTTGAGCCTTTTGCAAACTCGCTCAGTTCCATGTGTACAGAATGGTTGGGACGGCTGAACATTGTGGACTTGCCAGGACAGGGAAACACATTTTCTCCTTTTGCCCAACATTGAATTATAGAACAATACTTCAATGCAGCAACGAGAACAGGCCCTTTGGCCCACAGTGTCCAAGCCCAACATGATTTCAAGTTTGGTTTAGTTTAGAGATACAGCAGGGAGCCAGGCCCTTCAGCCCACAGAGTCCGTGCCGACCAAAGATCTCCGCACACTTAAGGACCTGTCCCACTTCATTTGCACGTCACGCAGGTGGCGCGAGAAGATTTTGTGAATTCCAAAATCCTGGGGCACCGTGCGCGACCCTGCCTACGTCACCACTCACCATGCGCGTGTAATGCTCGCCCTGCGCGCATCGTGCGTTGTGACCCGTAAATGACATCGCGTAAATAACGCTCAAATGACGCCCAAGTGGGACAGGCTCTTTACAGTATCCGACACACACACGGGACAATTTTACATTTATACCCAGCCAATTAACCTACAAACCTGGAGGTTAGTCTTTGGAGTGTGGGAGGAAACTGAAGATCTCAGAGAAAACCCACGCAGGTCACGGGGAGGACGTGCAAACTCCGTACAGACAGAAGCCGTAGCCATACAGCGCTGAAAGGCAGCTACTCCACCGCTGCGCCACCGTGCATGTTAAAATTGTTCATATGTGATAGAAGCAGAATTAGGCAGAGATAGGGTCGACAGTCAAATCGTTTTCCCAGGGTGGAAATGTCCAGCACTAGAGGGCGTAGCATTAATGTGAGAGGGGAAAGTTTATGTGCGGGGCAAGATTTTTACACACAGTGGTGGGGGCCTGGGACGCCTTGCCAGGAGTGGTGGTGGAGGCAGATACGATAGTGGCATTAAAGAGGCACATGGAAGTGCAGGCAATACGGGAATATGGATCTATCTTTAATTGGACTTCACTGGACATCATCTTGCGCTAAACACTATTCCCTTTATCCTGTATCTGCACACTGCGGACGGCTCTATTGTAATCAGCTTTCCGCTGACTGGAAAGCTTTTCACTGTACCTTGGTACACATGACAATAAACATAACTAAACATGTTGGGAATGCAGGGAATAGAAGGATATGGGTCATGTACCGGCAGATGAGATCAGGTTAACAGCATCATGTTTGGTAGAATGTTGTGGGCTGAAGGGCCTGTTCCTGTGATGTTCTTTCCAAGTTGTACATTCTATGGGACCCACGACAAAGAGCCTGTCACAGTTCAGGAAGGTGTATCGCTGCGATCTTCTGTAGAACAGTTTGTGATGGGGAGATATACTGATGTGGACTATGGCATGCACAGTTATAAAAGGTATTAAAGACGTTAATATTTATAGGAATTGTTTTATTTTGAAGTCTGTAGGTATGAAGAGGATTTTGTCTCTTGCAGCTTTATTTCCCAGCTGCTACAGTGATGATGTGGTGCAGTTTTTGGCAGGGACATAACCGCTTTAATGTTCACTGCAAGATGAGATCAGATGCGGCACAGCCCAACACTCTGGGTGTGATTCAGCAGACGGAGAGAACCTAGATCTTCACGTTTAATTTCAAGGAATAATTTGTTTTATCAGGAGCTGGCTCCTTGTGTGAGAATGAAAAGTTAAGAAATTGATAATAGTGGTTCATCTTTCCTCAAGGGCGTGTGTGTATTTCCTCAAGGGCGTGTGTGTAGGAGCAGATTATTTAACCGCTTAAATCTACCCCACTCAAATGTAAAAAATACGGAGTATTTTGGATATTAAACCTGTAGGCTGATTCATACCATGACACCTAACATCCATATCCCTCAAAGTGATAAAGATCTCCTTCTTCTTCTTTCGTGTCCATCTTCCATGTTTCAAATATTGACCTCGCTGTCATCGTCCGTCCTGAAAAGGACGCGAGCTTCCGGCGACAATCAGTGGGAGCCATCGCTGGTTGCAATAGATGATGGTGGTAGCAGAATTATCTCCGGATACTTCCAGTTTCCAGCCCCGCGACGTGGACGCTTCTGTTATGGGGCCACAAAGGTCTACGAAGCAAAGCTTTACAGAACATCGGAGGGATGTGCAATTTTGAGAGGCATTGACAGGGTAGAGAGTCAGAACCTTTTTCCTCCAGGGTGGAGATGTCCAGCGCTAGAGGTCACAGCTACAAGGTGAAAGGGGGAACATTAAATGGAGATGTGTGGGTCAAGCTTTTTACAGAGTGGTGGATGCCTGGAACCCCTGTAGGGGTGGTGGTGGAGGCAGATATGATGGGGGCATTTCAGAGGGTTTTAGATGGACCCATGGGAGAGCAGGGAATAGAGGGATTACGGATCATGTACAGGCGGATGGGAGCACTTTGACAGCTTCATGTACAACGCAAGCCATCACCTGCACACTAGTTCTGTGTAAGAAGGAACTGCAGATGCAGAATATCACACTGAAGATAAACACAAAACCCTGGAGTAACTCAGCGGGTCAGGCAGCATCTCTGGAAAAAAAGGAATAGGTGACGTTTTGGGCTGAGACCATTCTTGAGTTCCATGTTATCCCACTTTCTCGAGGTACAATTCACAGATACCACTGAGTCCACACCAGCCATCGATCACCCATTCAAACTAGTTTTATTCCACATACTGGGAAAAACATTTACAGAAGACAATTAACCCTCGATCCTGCATGTCTTTGGGGGTGTGGAAGGAAACCAGGACACCTGGAGAAAACCCCCGCAGTCACAGGGAGAACACACAAACTCCGTACCTGTTGTTGGGATTGAACCTGGGTCTCCAGCGCTCTGAGGCAGCAACTCTACCCGCTGTTTGTAACCAGCATGATATGATGCCTTTGCAACAGCCCTACAGCTGCAAACCTTTCTTAACCTTGCTGAGATGAAGCTGTGCCCAGCAACAGTGAGGATCCGTCACCAGGGTTATTTAAAGGGATCGCTGGACAGTAGCTGTTCAGCTGTTGTTTGTTGTACAATCTGCAGGCATTTTTACAGCTTCTAAAGTTCCTTCGTGCAGCTCATGTTCAGAAGGAGGCCAGTGCCAGCGACCGAGGGACCAGGCCGGGAGAGTAATGCGTGGGAGACCTTTGGGATGTAACCTGTCACCTGTTGCAGCTGCAATCCCAGAGCCAGATGGCTTTGCTTTGCCAGAGACGGCCCGTAGCATCTTGGGGGAGATCATAGGTACAGTACATAGTGTTCAGGACTTAAAGGATTTCTTAATGGCTCTCAGTGCAAACATAATAATGACGTTTTGGAACGATTTATTCAAGTATCGTGCCAGGTGCATAATGAACATTAAAGCAGACAAACTATCGAAGGACAAAGGGTCAGAGCAAACATCAGTGTGGATCTGTAGCAAGGAACTTCAGATGCAGTCTGGAGAAGGGCCGCGACCTGAAACATCACCCATTCCTTCTCTCCCCCGCTGAGTTACTCCAGCACTCTGTGAAACGTCACCTATCCATGTTCTCCACAGATGCTGCCTGGCCCGCTGAGTTACTCCAGCATGTTGTGTCTGTCTTCAGTGTGGATCTGTTTGGTTTCCATGACTCTCACTCCTTGGCTCCACTGATTCTTCATTCAAGACAATACATTCAGGGTTGCTCCGCAGCGTTCAGCTGAGACTGTTTTAAGCTGAAGTATTTGTACCTCGTAATGTTACAGTACACAGCTGTCCATTAATTTATTAATTTCCTGCCTTTCAAGAGGTTTTTCTAAACTATGAAATTCATCCAGATCAGAATAAAAACATGTTTCAGATCTCCTTACTCCAAGCTCCTGCTTTCTTTGCTCTTCAAATTATATCATAAGTTCATAACTTCATAAGTGATAGGAGCAGAATGAGGCCATTCAATCATGACTGATCTATTTTTCCTTCTCAACCTCATTCTCCTGCCTTCTCCCCGTAACTCTTGACTTGGCCTCCAATGAATTCCTCAGATTCACCACTTTCTGGATCAGTTCCTGTGGATTGGAGGGTAGCTAATGTTATCCCATTTTTAAAGAAAGAAAGCAGGGAATTATAGACCAGTTAGCCTGACATCGGTGATGGGGAAGATGCTGGAGTCGATTATTAAAAATGTAATAGCGGCAAATTTGGAAAGCAATGACATGAATGGTCCGAGACAAAGAGTAGGAATTAACGTGTCGCTTTCAGAATGGCAGGCAGTGACTAGTGGGGTACCGCAAGGCTCGGTGCTGGGACCCCAACTATTTACAATATACATTGATCATTTAGATGAAGGAATTAAAAGTAACATTAGCACATTTGCAGATGACACAAAGCTGGGTGGCAGTGTGAACTGTGAAGAGGATGCTATCAGGATGCAGGGTGACTTGGGACAGGTTGAGTGAGTGGACAAACTCAATTCTCTCAATGACAACTTTCATGGGGCTGGGGAGTCTACAACTGACCTTGGCATGGGAATAGTCAGAGGTCGGATACCAGGTGGAGTGGCCATTCTATGGAACAAGAAGCTTCTCATCAGTAAATGTGATTCGGCTTGATGCTGACTGGTGCATTGCCATACACTTTATTCATAACAATAAGGAATTTGTTATCCTGATTGTATATACACCCTATGAATGCCATCAGAATGAGGATGAATATTTAAATATACTTGCTTTCATCAATTCTTTCATTCAAAACAATAATTATTGTAGTGTATATGTCATTGGGGATATGAATGCAGATATCTCAGATAGGAACTCATTATTTGCCAATCATATGGCTCAGTTCTGTCAAGACAATAATTTAATATTGTCAAGCAAAGTGCTTTTACCTACAGATAGCTATACTTATATTAGTGAGGCCTGGCACACCACATCATGGCTGGACCTCTGTATTAGTACAGCTGATGCACATGCCTCATTGGGGTGTATGAGCATTCTGTACGGGGCAGCAATGACTGATCATATACCTGTTGCTATGACAATAAATGTTGAACACATACCTGTGGTATCCAGCGATAGAAATCGCCTTAATACAGAAAAACTGGACTGGTCAACGCTTACAAAGGAAGACATCCTAGCCTATTATGCCCGTACAGATAAATCCTTGAGCAATATTCATCTACCTAAAGATGCAATAATATGTAGTAATGTTAACTGTAAAGATATGAAGCATAGGAGAGATATCTGCTCCATGTATAATGATATAGTAAGCGCCTTATATGTAGGCAGTAAGCCCTACTGCAAGCATAAAAATAAGACACATAACATCAGACCTGGCTGGAATAAGTATGTAGCTGAGTATCATACTGAAGCCCGTGAAGCCACCAAAGCATGGGCTATGGCAGGTAGACCCAGACAGGGGCCTGTGTTTGAGCACAAGAAGCTCACTAATGCAAGGTATAAGTATGCTGTTCGCTTCATCTGTAAAAATGAGCAAGCTATGAGGGCTGATTCCATGGCTAAGAAGCTGCTAAGTAACAATGCTACAGATTTCTGGAAGGAAGTGAGAGCTCTTAGCAGTTGCAAAGCATCTCTACCATGTACTGTAGATGGAATCTCCGGAACGGCTAATATCGCGGAGTTATGGCGACAACATTATAGCACTTTATTCAACTGTGTCCAAGGTGACTTGTATAGGGTGGACAATATTGAGAGCAATGACTCGATGGTGATTATGTCACATGAGGTGTATCATGCCATGAACAAGCTGTCCAACAACAAAGCAAGTGGCTTGGATCATATCTCTGCTGAACATCTTCAGTATGCGAGTATGAGGATAGCTCCTCTCCTAGCTATTTGTTTTACTGGCTTTATGATTCATGGCATGTTACCAGACTCAATGTTGTCTGTCCTGTTAGTGCCGGTTATTAAGGCCAAAGCGGGTAAAGTAGGCAGTTTAAATAATTACAGGCCCATAGCTTTAGCCAGCATATTGTCAAAAGTCTTAGAAAGAGTTCTGCTGGATAGAATACATGAGTTTGTTAACTCCACAGATAACCAGTTTGGCTTTAAAGCTAAACATGGCACTGACTTATGAATATATGCCCTAAAGGAGATTGTAAACAAATATAGAGGCAAAAACTCTTCAATCCTTATGTGCTTTATTGATGCTTCCAAAGCCTTTGACCGTGTTAATCACAGAAAGCTGTTTGGTAAAATGAGTCAAAGAGGGGTGCCTAAATACATTGTGAGAATACTGGCCTACTGGTATGCCCACCAGACTATGCAAATAAAATGGGGCAATAGGGTCTCAGCCCCATTTGGGGTTAGCAATGGTGTTAGACAAGGAGGAATTTTATCCCCAGTCCTTTTTAATCTATATATTGATGATCTGTCTAAACAATTGAAACCCTGTAACCCACTGGGTGCGTGATTGGTAATATTCTAGTGAACCATATTATGTATGCAGATGATCTTGTGGTCTTTAGTCCATCTAGCGCTGGTCTCCACCAGCTCCTTACTGCATGTTCCGTGTATGGTTTGGAACATGACATTAAATATAATGCTAGTAAGAGTGCTGTTATGGTCTGTAGAACCAAAGAGGATAAAAGCCTAAAATATCCTGATTTTAAATTGTCTGACAATAATCTTAGTGTCTGTAATAAGATAAAATATCTACGGCATATTATTACAGAACAAATGACAGATGATGAGGATATTTATAGGCAACGACGCATGCTGTATATACAGGCGAATATCCTCTTGCGTAAATTTGGTGCGTGTGCAGATGTGGTGAAGATGTCGCTATTTAGAGCATACTGCACACCCCTCTACACTGCGCACCTGTGGTCGAACTATTTAAAGACAAGTATGCAGAGACTAAAGGTTGCATATAACGATGCCATGAGAACACTGCTAAGGCAACCAAGATGGTGTAGTGCCAGTAATATGTTTGTGGCTGCAGGAGTCAGTATTTTAGAAGCAATCCTAAGACACCACATGTATAAATTCATTTGCAGGATAAATGACTCTAAAAATGTGCTTATTGTGGCCTTGACAAACATAAGGGTTAGCACTACATGCTACGAATCCCAGCTGTGGAGACACTGGTATCGTTGTCTCGTTGTATGACATTGATCATCTTTTACTCTGGATTTTTAACTTAAGTATTGTGGGTTTTTTAAATATATACATTATGATGTTTTTATGTGATTTACCATGATTTTATATATATTTATGATATTTGATATACAATGCATTTTTTTAATGTAATGTTGCCCCTTGTCTGGATCTTGAGTCCGTAATAAAGTTATTATTATTATTATTTAATGTGGATAAATGTGAGGTTATTTACTTTGGTGGCAAGAACAGGAAGGTAGATTATTATCTGAATGGTGTCAAGTTAGGAAAAGGGGAAGTACAACGACACTTGGGTGTCCTTGTACATCAGTCACTGAAAGTAAACATGCAGGTACAGCAGGCTGTGAAGAAAGCTAATGACATGTTGGCCTTCATTGCAAGAGGATTTGAGTATAGGAGTAAAGAGGTCCTTCTGCACTTGTACAGGGCCCTAGTGAAACCACACTTGGAGTATTGTGTGCAGTTTTGGTCTCCTAATTTGAGGAAGGAAATTCTTGCTATTGATGGAGTGCAACGTAGGTTCACAAGGTTAAATCCCGGGATGGCGGGATTGTCATATGCTGAGAGAATGGAGTGATTGGGCTTGTATTCACTGGAATTTAGAAGGATAAGAGGGGATCTTATAGAAACATATAAAACTATTAAGGGAAGGACACGCTAGAGGCAGGAAACACGTTCCCGATGTTGGGGGAGTCCAGAACCAGGGCCCACAGTTTAAGAATGAGGGGTAGGCAATTTAGAACTGAGATGAGCAAAAACTTTTTCACACAGAGGGTTGTGAATTTGTGGAATTCTCGGCCTCAGAAGGCAGTGGAGGCCAATCACTGGATGTTTTCAAAAGCTTGTTCCATACACCCACCATCCTTTGGGTGAAAAAGCTACCTCTCAGATTCCCATTACATCTTTTTTCCCTGCACCTTAAACCTATGTGCTTCAGTCCTCGATTCACCTGCTCTGGGCAAGAGACTCTGTTCATCTACCCGATCTATTCCTATAATGATTTTGTACACCTCTATTAGATCTCCCCTCAAGCTCCTGCGCTCCAAGGAATAGAGACCCAGCCTTTTCAACCTCTCCCTATAGCTCATACCTCTAGTCCTGGCAACATCCTTGTAATCATTTTTTAAACTACTTTATATTATTTTTTAAACTACATTATATTGAACTACTGCAATCTTGACGTTGATCAAAAAAGATAAATATGTGGTGATTTTGATTGGATACTTTTATTACTTTGCCTTAAAAATGTGGAAGTAAATCTGTGATGAAAGCTGTACAACATGTCTTTTTACATAAGTGCTTGGAATTCAGATCGGATGTAAATTCATATCGTTAAGTACTATTAATTCCTCCATGATAAATCACCGAGTCATTTTGGCTTTGGTTCAGAAAGTCTTGGCTTAGTGGAAGGTAATTTAATTTTCTAAATAGTTAATTCTTCTGCACAGGTGATCAATTTAGGATAGGTTTTGCAGTGACCACATTACTGGAAGACCACATTAAGATCAATGTGCACACACGTATAAAGAACTGATCCTAGTTGATCGTGAACTGGCATGATGTATGTAAGAAGGAACTGCAGATGCTGGTTTACACTGAAGGTAGACACAAAATGCTGGAGTAACTCAGCGGGGCAGGCAGCATCTCTGGAGACCCAATCCTTCTCTCCAGAGATGTTGCCTGGCCCACTGAGTTACTCCAGCATTTTGTGCCTATGGACTACCGTGGGTCAGTTTGGCAAATTCACGAGAAGCAAAACCAAGAAAAAGTTGCATTGGTAGCATGCCAGGCACATCCTCTAAACATTCCAGGGAGACTTACGGGCAATAGAGTACATTCAAAGCCTTGCAACATGAGCAAATGCCAGACAGACTTTGTGCAGAGCACAGTCCAACGACCAGGAATGTGATTAATGATCAGATAATCTGTCAGCTGATGTTGATGGTGACCAGGGCGCAGATGAGGAGCGAGAGCAGAGAAGCAAGTGAAGTGAATATGGCAGGGCAAAGGGTTCTAGGGACCATAGTCATTGCAAACTAAAAATATTATGTAGTAGACCAAATAAGTTAGGAAGTCTGGCAAAAATGCTGGAGAAACTCAGCAGGTGAGGCAGCATCTATGGAGCGAAGGAAATGGGCAACATTTCGGGTCGAGACCCTTCTTCAAGAAGGTTTGAAGAGGGCTTTCGACCTGAAACTTTGCCTATTTCCTTCGCTACATAGATGCTGCCTCACTCGCTTCTCCAGCATTTTTGTCCACCTTTGATTTTCCAGCACCTGCAGTTCCTTCTTAAACAAGTTAGGAAGTTTGTTGAAATGTTGGTGTTTATTGCCAGGAGTATGGAACATGACAGTCGGGAAGCTTAGGTCAGACTGCACCTGGAACTTTGCATGCATTTCTAGGCTCTGGATGGTAGAGAGGTTGTGAATGCATTGGAAGCAGTGCACTAGATGGATGCCTGTGATAAAGGAGATGAAGCTGAAGATGTGTTCGGCCCATGGGAATATGGATGGATGACAGGTGATCTCTTTAAAACATAGATAGTACATTCTGAAGAGGAACAGACAGGGTGGATGTCTTGTGTGGTTTCCCCTAGGAGGGTTATCGAGGACTCATTGTAATTTCATGTTCATAAGTGATAGGAGCATAATTAGGCCATTTTGCCCATCAAGTCTACTCCACCATTCAATCATGGCTGATCTATCTCTCCTTCCTAACCCCATTCTCCTGCCTTCTCCCCCAAACCTCTGACACTCGTACTAATCAAGAATCTATTTATCAACTCCTTAAAAAGATCAATTTCTGCCATAAACAGAAATTATTCATCACAATAGGTTGCAAGCTTGGTCTTCATCCTTGTTGCAGCTTCAATGGGGCCGATCTCAGTGAAGGCAAATATTAAATGAGGCTGTATTGGACTGGGACCCAAATCCACAGGTTTCTGATGCTGTGGCAAGGATGCTTCAAGTCAGGCACGACTAAAATGCTTCCAAAATTGTTCATTTAGCGTCCGCATTCATACATCATGGGCAGTGGAGCTGGAAAAGGGTAGTGTAATGTTTCTGTCAATCAGTATAATACAGAACACGTAACACTGAGTGACTTGTACGAGCAGAGTTTCAGTGGCACGTGCCCAATGAAAACAGCAAGCTTCCTTCTGAATGACAGACTGGCGTTGTGAAAGTGTTGATTTAGATTGTGTCATTCAACAGCGTAATTAAAGGGTAGACAAAAACCTCTGATGCATGGAATAAAGATGGACTTCAGTCGATGGGCCAGACTGCATCACACAAGGGAAGCATCTCCTTGGGAAATTGCTGCTGCTAACTGCTGGCAGTGTGGGGGTACACAGGTCTCCCTGGACTGGCTGCTTTTCTAACTACTTTTTCTGCTGAACTCTAACCCTCTACCCCCCTCCTCACCCCACCCCCCTCCCCACTCCACCCTGCCACCGACCGGCCTATCAAAAAGCACAAGGACAAATGCAATCCACCCGTCTTTCCTCATTTCCTTGAAATCAACAAATTCTTCTGCATACAAATGATGTTTGGTGTAAACAATGACATTTATAATGGGATAATAAATCGAAAATCTATGGAATAAAGTCAGAATAATTGAGATAAAACTCTGTTTCAGATTGTTGAACCTGACTGGTGTTCTGTATTACACCTTTACCTTTTCCATTCACGTTTCTGTTTGTGGTTCCAGAGTAGTTGAGTGAGTAGAGTTCCTCCTCCACTCCCCTTCCCCAGCTTACCGCATGAGTTCACTATAGATTTAAAAGTGCATGTGAGTAACTTTGTTGACAGCTGTCCCTGGAAGAGAAGGCGATTTATTGTCCCATCTTTGCTTCGCCTTTATCAATGGCGAAGCAAAGAACTCGTGAAATTCAAGACAATGCGTACGGATAATAAAATAACTTAATCTGCAATAGAAATAATTGGCAAAGATTAGCAGCAAGTTTCAGTTTGAAATCAATACCGGGTAAATCTATCAGAGTTGCTACACGTTTATGTCCGATTTTACTCATTACAGAATAATAACTTAAATTTAGACGCAAAGTGCTGGAGTAACTCAGCGGGTCAGGCAGCATCTCTGGAGGAAAGGAATAGGTGATGTTTTTAGTCGGAACCCTTCGTCAGATTTGGATTCCATCCTGAAACATAAGCTATTCTTTTCTCTGGAGATGCTGCCTGACCCGTTGAGTTACTCCAGCATTCTGTGTCCATCTTCGGTATAAACCAGCATCTCAAAATTTCTTCCTGCGTAACTTACATTTCTTTAGCTTCTTAAACTGCAGAGAAATCTCCCTCGGTATTCTGGCAAGGAATAATGAAAAACAAACCAATTTGCAGCTTCAGTAGGTGCCCATTATTGTTATTGGGCATCGCGGTGAGAGTAGAACACTTGCAGAAGACCATTGATGGAGAAAGCAAGCAGACAGTAGTTGCCTTTTGTACATGTACAACTTGTCGGCTATACTCCCGTGTACAATAAAGCTGTGGTGCCTAGTGCTTATAACCAAGGAATGCCTCACTGGAGAACTTTCAAGGGCTGGGTTTCACCCTGTTAATTTTAACAATAAAAGTCAATGTGTATAAACAGCAGCTAAACTGCATAGAAACTCATCAGAAGTGATCAGTACATGTTTAGTGTTGCCCTGAGGATTGATCCTGTGCTGTAATGGTTTTAAGAGGGCCAATATAATTTGGTCAGAGAGATCTCAAATCTTCTGAACTATCGCGCAATGTTGGAGATACCAAAAAGGGATTTTTATTCGTGTTAACGAAGAAACTGCAGATGCTGGAGAATCGAGGGTTACACAAAAAGCTGGAGAAACTCAGCGGGTGCAGCAGCATCTAAGGAGCGAAGGAGATAGGCATTTTTATTCACCTGGTGGTGATGCTCTTTCATGTTGCTTTCTTCATTCCTCTCCCAACATTTCCTACAACGGCTTCTAACCACTCACCTACATCTTCTGTCAATCTCATCCAATCTCATCCCACTGTAATTTATCGATCCTTACAATCAAATGTCTCCGATCTTACCTTCTTTTCTCTCTTGAAGCAATCATTCCCTCTCACCCATTATAATTGGTGATGCTTCATAAACACTCACACTCTCATTAATTTTTTTAATTGATCCTTCTAACTATTTCAATGCATGCTTGGTAATATTTCCTCAAAATCCTTTTGCTTGGGAAATATTTTTGTCCATCTTCATCTACCTTTTCATTTATTTTTGTTGTAAAGTCGATCATGAAAATTTGATGAATGGGTCTGAAGAAGGGTCTCGACCCGAAACATCACCCACTCATTCTCTCCAATGATTTGGCTGTCCCGCTGAGTTACTCCAGCACTTTGGTGTATAACCAGCATCTGCAGTTCCTTCCTCCATGTACTTAAAATTACAAACGACTGTCGTGCAGCGCATGGAATTATGCAACCACGAGCCTATATGCCAGTGCTGACTTTAGGATGGAAGAAAGGTCATTGATGAAGGAGCTGAAGATGCACATAGATTATGAATGATTAAAAAATTGGAATGTTATACTTTTTTACAAAAGGGTATATGGGAGTTTTTAAGCAGTTGGTATTCTTTCATGTAGTGCACTCAATAAAAACTCTCAAATCAGTCCAATATCAGTACCCCAGGTAATTTTGTTCCATCTTTATCTCCATTATCTTTTTCTTCTCTAAGTTCCTGGATGCTGGTTAAATGAAGGAGCTCCACAAAAGTGGTGAGAATCAACCTGATATCTACCGGCTCTCAAACGCCATGAAAATGTCGTGCACACTTGATGCGCCAAGCTTTCTTTCCAGAGTAATTTCCTCATTTCCAACTTGCTTTGGCCCATTGGCACACTCCATACACTTGATGAAAAGTATTCCAGAGATAATAATACACACCTAAGGCTAAAAAAAGACAGCTTCATCATTGCTGATGGATGTGAGGTTCCTGATTTGGCACAGTTTGCCGTGCCAAACTGAAAAGGGTTTGAACAAGCTTGCAGTGTAAGAGGCGATTAGAAGTAACTAGGGTGTTTGATGTTGTTCCAGTACGTTTGTGATGAGAGTGGATAAGAGACTTTGATCTTCATGCCAAAATGTGGAATGACCAGATTATGCACTTTTGGTGTTTCATACAAATAACTTTGCAGAACTAAATCGTAATTTATTCAGTTTATCTAAATGCACAATTTCGTGAGAGAATCCAAGCTATTTTCAATTTTGAAAGGACATATTTTAGTTGTTTGATCGCTTGTACAAGTGATCATGCTCTCGGAGAACTGTTAAAAGCAAAAGAACTCTGGATTTGAGAAACGTGAAACAGAACCGGAGGCTGCTGGAAATGCTCAGTGGGGCAGTTAGCATCTGTGGAGCGAGCAAGGAATGAATGTTTCAGCTCGTTGATCTTTGGTAGATTATATCAGTAGGTTTTGTTCATTGAAAGTGTTACTTTTGGCAAGCCAAATCTAAGAGCTAGATCAAATATTAACTTGATTTCACAGCTGGCTGCTTGATAACAAATGCAATCTGTAGATATCATTTCCTCCAATACACCTGACTTATTTTGGAACCTGTTTAGGTCTTCCTTGGAGCTTGGGGCGGCACGGTGGCGCAGCGGTAGAGTTGCTGCCCGACAGCACCAAAGACCCAGGTTCGATCCTGACTACGGGTGCTGACTGTGTGGAGTTTGCACGTTCTCCCTGTGACTGCGTGGGTTTTCTCCGGGTGCTCTGGTTTCCTCTCGTATTCCAAAGATGAGCAGATTTGTGGGTTAATTGGCCTCTGTAAAATGCCCCTAGTGTGTAAGATAGTGTGTGGGTGATGAGTGGTCAGCGTGGTCTCGGTAGGCCGAAGAACCCGTTCCCACACTGTATCTCTAAACTAAACTTAACTTAGAGCTTTAGAAATTGATTAGGTCAGCACCTTTGCTATCTTGTCCAATCTTCAACTGCTTAATTTTGGTGCTGTGGTCAATAGATAAAGCAATTCAAACCGGAACTCCTGTTACATGTGGTCTTTCCTATGAACCCAACTGCCTGATAACCTCTGGCCTGTCATTTAACTTCATGACCGGACTGGTTAATCTCTCTATATCGTGCCCTTTGTTCCCCTCCCTGGATATCTGTGTTCTAATCCTGACCTCGAGTGTCAGTTCATTGTCAACGGGGATCTTTGTTAACCTACATCACATTTAGGCAACTTTCATCCTTAACCCTTCACGTCCCATGTTCAACCTCTTGCTTTGAACTTTTGATCATTTCTACTAATATTTCAACGTTTACCTGGTAATACAATCTTTAATTTGTGCTTTTGTTAAGTAGATCAAAGAGTTGTTGTAATGTCGTCTTCATAAATGAGTCCTTCATTGTCAAAATGTCCTCCCCCGCCCCCCCCCCCCCCCCCCCCCCCCCCCCCCCCAATCTTTGCGCATCCCCAATCCTTTCCATTCGTCACTTTAATTTCATGTACTTTGTGTTCTATGATTGTTGGCAGATCAACTTCCCTCCTTGGATTAATAAAGTTCTATCGTATCGTATCATTTAAAACCCTTCAGTTAGATGTAAATTTCTTTATTGAGTGGACTTTATTGAAGGGCCGAATGGCCTGCTCCTGCACCTATTGTCTATTGTCTATTGTCTATTGTCTATTGTCTTTCAAGACCATGGTGTATACGACAATAAACTAATGCAAAACTGTCCCTGACTGCTGGTGCTGTGCATGAGACGTGGTCACCATGTGGACTACCTCCAGATGCTCCGATTTCCTCCCGCATTGCAAAGATATGCAAGCTGGTTTGTTAATTGGCTGCTACAAATTGTAGAATTGGTGGAATTTGGTGGGAGAGAGGAGATTGATGGGACTGGGAGAGAAAAGGATGTGATTAGTATGGAGGAGATCCTGCTTCGCAAAATGGAGGACTTCAGTTATTGGGAGAGGTTAGATAGGCTGGGTTTGTTCTCCTTTAGGGGTGACCTGACAGAAGTATAGAAGGTTTATTGGAGGCTTACGTGGACAGATAGTCAAAATTCTTTCCCCACTGTGTGGGTTTCAAAATCAAAAGCATATCGGTTTAATTAAGAGGAATGAGCTTTAAAGGGAGTCTGAGCGGTAATGATTTTACTCGTTGTGGTTGATATAAAGAATTTGCCACCAGGGAATGGGTTGGAGTCTGATATACTGACGACATTTAAGAGGCATTTAACCAGACTCTTGAGCAGTCAAGTCACAGCAGGATACATTTCTAATGTGGACAAAGGGGTTTAGTTTAGATAGCTAAAGCCAGTACATACTGTATCAGCATGTCCGTGGTGGGCCAAAGAGCTGTCCAACTGAAATAGTTGCCTGATGATCATATGGACTTGATTGTCGTGGTTGCGCCACTCATAACTATTGAATGAAGCAGTGGAAATGGGGTTAATGCAGGAAAACATCAGTCATGGACCTACTCAATGTTGACGCAGGCACAAGCGGCTGAGTGGCTGACCTTCTCTTGTTTGTTAGTATTGACCAGAGGTTTGAGTGCGTGGGGGTGAGGTCATCACCTAGCCGATTCAGTGAAGGTGGCTGTCGTGTGTGCATCACATTGCTTTAGGATTAGAGAGGATGTTCGTGGTCAATGGTTTGTTTATTGTCATGTACCAGGTACTGTGAAATACATGTTTTGCACACAGATCTGCCAGACTATCCCTGTACATAAACACAATTGCACCAGTTAGTGGAGTATGCATAACAGCCCACCAAGTCTCCAGGCAAGAGTCCACAGGCAAGAGCCCACTGGCAACCCACTGAGTCTATATGCAAGAGTCACCATTTGGTGATTGTCAAGGTGATAACATCCATGGCTGTGAGGACTGGCACAAAACTCGAGTTGGATTTTAGAGAGATTGGGTGATGATACACACTGCAGGCCCAGTGAAAGGTGGAGAAGGGCCTTAAACTGCAGGACATGGTTCCATCAAGACATAAACTCACGTTTCCAAGCCAGTTTTGATCGTTAAATTGCTTCATACACAACTCCTGTCTTGAGAGACACAGAGTGCTGGAGTAACTCAGCGGGTCAGGCAGCATCTGTGGAGAACATGGATAGGTGACGTTTCACAGAGTGCTGGAGTAACTCAGCGGGTCAGGCAGCATCTGTGGAGAACATGGATAGGTGACATTCCGGGTCGAGACCCTTAGCCAGACTTGCCCGGCATGTTTACAACTGTCTCCAATTACACTCTCTTTGCAAGAGCAACATGTTTTTTTCTTCCAAAACCTGTCGCCCCGACCCTTCACTGCACCTCGTTAATCTTGCTGATAGGAGCGAGATTTGCCCCATACAATACCACGTTTTGCACAGAAGCTGCGTCCACAATAAGATTCATTCACAGTAACCCTGTGTAAGTAGCAACAGATCCGAGCCTGTGGTTTACTTGATGTGTTCCATTCAAGGTGGATCTTTGCCCAGTGAACCAGAGGCACAGTCTTTATATGAGTATCAATTAGAACTGCCTGTTAAATGGTTTCATAGACCAAGAGCATTTGTGCTGTATATTTAACGTTATAACAAGCTCCTCTTTGTAACATCATGTTCTCCAACACACTTAATCTACTTATTCACTAGATGAGTTTAAAAGATGTTTGTTTTCATGCGATCAATGGCTTATCGGAGCCAAGACGCACATTCTTAATTATCCTAAAATTTATTAAGCACTTGTGACATGGATACAAACCTATGAGGGAAAGAGAAAGGCATTTGATTTATTTTAATAATCCTGCTTGTAAATTCTCATAATGGAAGCGAGATGTTCATGATTCATGGATGGGACCACAATAATTAAATTGGTTTGTGCCAATGTTAAATTGAAATCCTTGATTTAGCCATAATATCTTATTGCCTGGAGAGCTGTGAAGCAGATTATGATTCTGAAGGAGGGTGTTGACCCGAAACGTCACCTATTCCTTTTTTCCAGAGTTGCTGCCTGACTCGCTTTGCGATGAAGGGTCTCGACCCGAAACGTCACCTATTCCTTTTCCCTAGATATGCTGCCTGGCCCGCTGAGTTACTCCAGCATTTTGTGTCTATCAGCGCTTTGCTTTTGTATGGTTAAAATCTTGGCGCTCCCTCTAAAGAAAATACCTTTAATCTGACTTTCACGCGCAGTAAATGCTGTACCCTTTATCCTGTGTCTGTGCACCGTGGGCAGCTTGATTGTAATCATAAATAGTTTTTTCGCTGACTGGGTAGACATTAGACAATAGGAGCAGGAGTAGGCCATTCGGCCCTTTGAACCAGCACCGCCATTCAATGTGATCATAACTAATCATCCCCAATCAGTACCCCATTCCTGCCTTCTCCCCGTATCCCCTGACTCCGCTATCTTTAAGAGCCCTATCTAGCTCTCTCGTGAAAGTATGCAGATAACCGGCCTCCACCACCCTCTGAGGCAGAGAATTCCACAGACTCAGAACTCTCTGTGAGAAAAAGTGTTTCCTCGTCTCCGTTCTAAATGGCTTACCCCTTATTCTTAAACTGTGGCACTTGGTTCTGGACTCCCCCAACATCGGGAACATGTTTCCTGCCTCTAGCGTGTCCAAACCCTTAATAATCTTATATGTTTCAATAAGATCCCCTCTTATTGAATTCTTCTAAATTCTTCTAAATTCCTTCTAAATTCCAGAGTATACAAGCCCAGCCACCCCAATCTCTCCGCATATGACAGTCCCGCCATCCCGGGAATTAACCTTGTAAGAGGGTGACATTCTGGAATAACTCATCGAGTCAGGCAGCATCCCTAAAGATACAACGGGGAGGGAATGTGTCAGTCTTCAAGACTTCCATTGTTCTCTTGTTTGTAGAAAGAAGGCAAATGGTAAAAATATACCTTCAGAAAGAAGATTGAAAAATAATTTTGCTCATTTATTTGGTTGAAAATCCAGAATGATTGAAATATATTACCAGCAATAAAACCTCTTGGATCTTGCATGAATTGGAACAGTAGTGCTCTAACAAACTTGTAGCTTTTCCCCAGATGCGTGGGAATAATAAGAAGCATAATGTTCAGGAGAGGACCAGGAGAGAGGTAGCTTGTATTTCTGTGTCCTTCCAGTACCCCCACTTTTGTAATTGGTTTCTCTACGACTGGAAAGTTTTTGTCTATTTGCTGGTTGACATTTTACCTCTTCTCAACCTGGATGTGCCTGTCCAAATGTAGGAAGGAATAGGACAAGTTGTTACTAGATATCCAGGAGATTGGAAATCTATTTAAAAAGTAATTCAATACTCACTAAATTCTCTGCTGAAATTGCCACCAATGTCAGCAGAGGTTGCTGTAAGTAGGTTTAAGTTGGGAGCTAATTGTATTGTTTGAACGTCTGCGGGGAGTGATGGTCTTAACCCGACTTGATTCTCAGCCTGTTTCACTAATGCACATGCCAAGTTACCAAGAAAAGAAAATATCACCAGATTCTTGAAAATAAAATTGTTAATTGTTAACTTGCGTTCAATCTTGACACCTTTATAATAATGTCCACATGTGTGGCTTTGATTTGGGTTATTTTTAGTGGGAATTTTGACCCTTAGCCAAGTTTGTGGGCGGACGGACTCTGAGTGACCTACGCCACATTAATTTCACAGTGGTTTTGCCTCAGTGGTAACATGTGTAAAAATTATATGTTCCTTTTATGAGCAATTCTGATGAGAAACTTGGATGGATGATGGTTGGAACAAAGCAATGGTCAACAATTTATTTTGTAATTCTGGGAGTAATTGAGGAGACAGTTGAAGGAATGCATCAATAATATTCAATTTTTCTCACAACGAACCTTTCATTCCATTTATTAACTTGTAGCCCTGCTATGGTGAGTAAGGTTTGTATATGTTGGTAGTGCACCAAGTTCTCTGCAAAAATTTATATTTATTTATTCAATCTGTTGAAGGTGCCAAAGAAGATGAAATCCTCAATTTAAACATCGAAGAATGGCTTGTAGTTAGTTTATAAGGATATTTAGTTTGTGTTCATTATATTGAATAGCTAAAAAATATAAGCGTTGGCTGGAAAAAGACAATAAAAGCAAAGTATTTTGTGAAATTAAATCTAATACCGAAGAGAAGGGTGAGCAAGGTGAACTATGTAGTGCGGTAAAAGCATGCGGCTGTAAAATAAAACTCTGAGGAAATTAGAAAACAAACACATTTTTATTGGATTTAAAGAAACATTTAATGCAGTCATTGTGATGGCCATAAATGGAAGAGGGTTACACACAATAGCCACCAGTTGGAAGAATTCACAATTGTTGACTGGAACCTCAACTCCACAAAGTAAAGTAGCAGATATGGTGGCACTTTATGAAGAACCCATTTACTGAAAAATCTCAATCTCAATACATGAGTGCAGATATATAAATGGCTTGATGTCCTCAGGTAGTGGTGGCCATGGGGAATAGCACCACACAATGCACTAAATATGATGCATTTATGATAAACTAGACCAAGTGGGACCCATTGGGCCCCTGTTCCCCTAACGCAATATTCCACCACTCATCCGTTCCCAACGCAACCCGTTTCCACGCTCACCCATTCCCTCAACGCAACCCGTTCCCCCCCAACGCAATATTCCACCACTCACTCATAGCCCCCAACTGCGCAGGCGCGGCTCATTTCCCCTCATCACCCAACACTCCCTCCCCATCCTCCTCACCCTCCCTCTTCTCTCACCTCTCCTCCTCCCCTCCTCCACTCCCTCTCTCCCTCCCTCCATAACTCGTCACCCCTCCCTACCACCCTTGATGTCATTGTGAGGTGGAAGCTGCTTTTTTAAAATGTTAATTGAGATCCCATTGTGATGTCATTGTGGGGTGGAGCACTGCTCATGGGCAGTTTATGTAAATGAGATCCCATGTTGATGTCATAACAGCTAACTGCCACTGCACGTTCAAGTGATTTTTCTCAAAGTGGGGTTTTGTAAAGTAAAAAATGTGAATAACTTGTAAAATATAACATAAATCTGAACAAAACTTGATAAAAAAACACACTAAAGGACAATTGTGAGCATGGTGGTCCAAAAATTGTAGCGCTATCATGTTTTGGCATTGTTCTGGGAGCACATGGGCACACATGCAGAATCAACATGTTTCCATGCTGTATCTTTCAATCAATCAGCAAGTTTACAATTTCAACCAAGAGCGTGTGATCATGACAGAGATTTAAACAATCTTGCAGCTTTTCATAAGTGATAGGAGCAGAATTAGCCCATTTGGCCCATCAAGTCTACTTTGCCTTCCAATCGTGGCTGATCTATCTCTCCCTCCAAACCCCATTCTCCTGCCTTCTCCACATAACCTCTTTTATATTGGGTGCTTGGAATTCCTCCATTTTCTCAAGTCAGAGACTGGATGAATTGCTGTTTAAGAAGGAACTGCAGATGCTGGAAAATCGAAGGTAGACAAAAATGCTGGAGAAACTCAGCGGGTATCAATGGAGCGAAGGAAATAGGCAATGTTTCGGGTCGAGACCCTTCTTCAGTCTGAAGAAACGTCGCCTATTTCCTTCGCTCCATAGATGTTGCCTCGCCCGGATGAATTACTGTACTTAGTTATAGTGTCGTGCAGCATGGAAACAGGCCCTTCTGCCCAATGTGCCCTTGCCGACCAAGATACGATACGACGTAACTTTATTTATCTCAGGAGGGTAATTGATCTGCCAACAGTCATAAAACACAACATACATGAAACATGAAATTAAAGTGACAAGTGGAAAGGATTGGGGATGTGCAAAGATTGGAGAGGGACGAGTCATACCCGTTATGCTAGTCCCACCTGCCCACGTTTTGCCCATATCCCTCTAAATCTTTCCTATCCAAGTACCTGCCCTAATGCTGATGTCCTACCGCTGGTAGGACAATTTACATGTTTATATTTCTGTAAATGGAGACGTCATGATTTCTGCTAAATTGGACCTGAAAGGCACTCGGATACTTAAGCAGGTTGTAAATACCTTGGACTGCAGAAATGTGGTTCCTGGTTTACTGTTTTGGAGTCATCTGGTGTTGACGCAGTAAACATTTTTGAATTATGATGTGAAACTTTTCGTCAATCTAATTGATTTTCTGAGAGTAGACCGTTGGCAGCTGGGTGTGTTGTGCTCTTGCTGTAGCTGCACCACTGATAAATCATCAGCAAGTGGGTGGCAGTGTTGACTGAGAGAGACTTGCAGATAATCATTCACATTGATGAAGTTTAACTCTAAACCTCCCCCTTCCTCAACAATTATCATCTATGCATCACCATTGTGTATCCTTGGAGAGAATGCAAACTTAAAGGCCACGGCTCACTGCCTCATCCACCGCTCCTGCTGTACAACTGTACACAGTGGCACAGCGGTAGAGTTGCTGCCTTACAGCACCAGAGACCAGGGTTCGATCCCGACTATGGGTGCTCTCTGTACAGAGTTTGCACGTTCTCCCTGTGACTGCGTGGGTTTTCTCCGGGTGCTCCAGTTTCCTCCCACACTGCAAAAATGTACAGGTTTGTAGGTTAATTGGCTTGGTATAATTGTAAATTATTCCGAGTGTGCGTGGGATAGTGCTCGTGTGCGGGGTTGGCACGGACTCGGTGGGCCGAAGGGCCTGTTTCCGCGCTGTATCGAAAAGAAAGACTAGCGTTAAAGGTATGGAAATGTGCTTTGAGAAGAGAGAAGGTATTACTGGCAGACATGACAAACTGCAGCAGCTATGGTGAAGTGTCCAAACCGGACATTCATCAATTGGGTGTGTTTGTTTGAGCTGAAAGGGAATGGTTTTCCAGCCAGATGATGAAAGTATCTGGGCATCACGATAATCTGTTATCACAGCTGCACCACGTGTTTAAACGATAATTCTCTAAATAAGCACCAGGGAGACCTTATTTTGAGGGCAGTCTCGCTGCTTTCATTTATATGGAATGACCCGCACTCAGGAATAACAATCAGTGAAACAAAAACCTCTGCAGATGTCGGAAATCTGAAATTAAAACAGAAAATGCTGGGCAGCGCATGTGTAAAGGAAGGCGGAGTTTATGTTTAATTTCTCTCTCCGCAGATGCCGTCTGGCTGCTGAATGGTTTCTGCATTTTCTGTCTTTAACTCAAAGTAGACACTGTCCAGCTTCAACTCTCTGCATCTTCAAATGCTTGCAAGCTCGATGGATTAAGTGTGGCTTCATATTTGTTATTGACGGGCACCAAAGTGCAGTGGGAAGCTTCTATTTCCATGCTGTCCAAGCAAACCAGATAATACTATAACGTTACATAATGAGGCCACACTGACATGCAATAGGTACAGAGAATGGACGACAGTTTCTTCCCAGCTGTTATCGGGCAACTAAACCACCCTCCCACCAACTAGAGAGCGGTCCTGAGCTACCATCTACCTCATTGGAGACCCTCGGACTATCTTTAATTGGACTTTACTGGGCGTTATTGTGCAAGATTCCCTTTCTCCTGTGTCTGAACACTGCGGATGACTTGACTGTAATCATGTCTAGACACAACAAGCTGGAGTAACTCAATGGGTCAGATGGCATCTCTGGATTGTGTTTTAGAATGTACAGCATCTGCAGACGGGATCGAGCCTGGGTCCCGGGTGCTGTAAGGCAGCAACTCTACCACTGTGCCACCGTACACAAGTAAGGACGTTCTCTGCATCTTCAGAAGCACTTGTTAGCCCGACGAGTGTGCGGAGTTCAAGATGTGAAGCTGAAAGAGAATTGCAAAGATAAACTGGCATCGTTACTGGAAGGAGAGCTCAGTGACAAGAGTGCAGAGAGCAGAGGGATGTTAAATATGACGGAGTGGGTGTGAGGAGAAGCTGATTCCCTTAGTGATAATAGATACAAAATGTTGGAGTAACTTAGCGGGATAGGCAGCATCTCTGGAGAGAAATGATAAGTTCCCCTAGTGATGTTCACCAACACAAAGATGCAGATTTGATGGAATAAATAAATGAATTTGAAGACAGATGAGCTATTTTGTTGCAACTGAATCCATTGATGGAGCAGGCAGTAACTACAGATTTTAATAACTAAAATTAATCTTAATAATTAACGGTGGCGCAGCGGTAAAGTTGCTGCCACAGCGCCAGAGATCCGGGTTAGATTCTGAATACGGGCGCTGTCTGTACGGAATTTAAGTTCTCCTGTGACCCCGTGGGTTTTCTCCGGGTGCTTTGGTTTCCTCCCACACTCCAAAGACGTACAGGTTTGTAGGTTAATTGGCTTGGTGTAAATGTAATTTGTCCCCAGTGTGTAGGATAGTGTTGATGTACGGGGATCGCTGGTCGGCGCAGACACGTCAGTCGAAGGGCCTGTTTCCATGCTGTATCTGTAAACGAAACTAAACATATATTGAGGACCTCGCCCCATGTTCCCTTTAATCACACAGTCCCCCATCCCCTCCGCTCCTTTGGGGTCTCTAGTGCACAATTCCCAAACTCTCCGAGATCAGCGTGTTCCCATTTTCCAAGTTCCCTCTGAAGAAGGGTCTCGACCCGAAACATCACCGATTCCTTCTCTCCAGAGATGCTGCCTGTCCCGCTGAGTTACTCCAGCATTTTGTGTCTATCTTCCCTTTAAACCTACTGGCAGATTGGAAAGTGTATATTATACCAGTGTAACCTCTCGAAGAAAGGGATTTAAATGTGCTTTGGGGGCCGGATTAATCGGAATAACATCCAATGGTCCTGACAATCCTCTGTTGCAACACGACAATGCCCGGAGGGTGCATGATTACCACAGCCTTATGGTGGGAGCTTTCGAAAGCCAGAAGTGGATTACCTTTGACTCTGCTGATGATTCTGATCCATATTTATATTGCTCCTCTATTAAACCATCTGTAATGGATTTTGTAAACAAGCACTTGCAGAAAAATCAAACCAAATGCAACAAAGCCCTGAGTTTGTTAAGCATCTAGAATGGACTATCTGCCCTATCAAAACACTGCCCACGCCTATATCCACCTATTACCTAAAATGTAAGATGGACACAAAATGCTGGAGTAACGCAGTGGGTCAGGCAGCATCTCGGGAGAGAAGAAATCAGTGACGTTTCAGTTCGAGGCTCTTCAGTCTGAAGAAGGGTCTTGACCCGAAACGTCACCTATTCCTTTCTCACCAGAGATGCTGTCAGACCCGTTGTTACTCCAGCATTTTGTCTATTGTCAGTGTAAACCAGCATCTGCAGTTCCTTCCTACACATATTACCTGTCATGTTTTGTCCTGCCTCTCTCTTCTTTCAGCTTAGATGCAATGACACAATACCCTGAAGGAAGAGGATGCTGGTAATAAATGGGGTGGTAAATTGAAACATAAAATATAAATTGAGTTTTAAAACTCTCCAGTTTTCACAACAGTTTTAGAAGCCATGGTTATGGGTGGAGACGTTGGATTATTGCAATGGTCAGTGTCATTTACATGTTCCTCTTGTGAAGAGCAATCAAAATTATACAACAAGAAAAAGACTCAATGAAATAGTCATCGAGTGATACAGTGTGGAAACAGGCCACTCGGCCCAACTTGCCCACACCGGCCAACAATGTCCCAGCTACACTAGGCCCACCTGCTGCTCTTGGCCCATTTACCTCCAAACCTGTCCTATCTATATCTTAAATGATGGATAGTCCCAGCCTCAACTACCTCCTCTGGCAGCTTGTTCCATACACCCACCACCGTTTGTGTGAAAAAGTTACCCCTCGGATTCCAATTAAATATTTTCCCTTTCACATTGAACCTATGTCCTCTGGTCCTCGATTCCCCTACTCTGGGCAAGAGACTCTGTGCATCTACCTGATCTATTCCTCTCATGATTTTGTACGCAGGAGGATGAGATCATCCCTCATCCTCCTGCGCTCCAAGGAATAGATAGAGACCCAGCCTACTCAACCTCTCCCTGTAGCTCACACCCTTGGTGCCCTTGTGTTTGCATTTTAAAATGATGGAGTCGATTTCCAGGGTTACCTCTTTGGTGCTCTGAACGCTGAATGAACGTGAGCTCTCAAAAAATGTTGATAATGTGCACGGAATGTATTTGTGGCAGCTCCAGTGTCTGTGCGTTCCCTTGGTGCCTGTTTAGAGAGAAGGAAACCAAATGATTCATGATGCCAGTGGCCAGCCCTGCCTGGATGGCGTTCTTTACTGAAGGCTTTCTTCCATTCTCAGAGGCACAATGCAGCATTACTGTGGTCTCTTCCACCAACTAAAGTTACCATGATATTTTCTATAAACCTTTCACATGTTTTCCTGTATGTCACCGTTAACCAGCCCCAGTCATCACCACCTAATTGCGCGTGCTTCCAGCCATTTACTTTGGCTCTCCGGAGCCTTGATTTCCTTGCAAAGTTTCACTGAGTTGTTTTGTTAGGCAACTGTTTGGTGAAGCACTGAATTATATGCCTTTAATTTTGGGAAACTTACATCTGGTTTCATGTTCATACCAGTTATTTTATGAAGAGAACGTCAGTTTTTTTTAAGACGGAGCCACAGACATTTACTAAATATATTCCAATTGTCTTGGATGCACAGATTTCTACAAATGGGGGTTGCAGTACGAAGATCCTTTTTAGTTCAGTTTAGTTTATTGTCACGTGTACCGAGGTACAGCGAAAAGCTTTTTGTTGCGTCCTGCACAGTCAGCAAAAAGACAAGAGTCAAGAGAGTTTATTGTCATGTGACCCAGATAGGACAATGACATTCTTGCTTGCTGCAGCTCAACAGAATATGTAAAATAGTACATAACGTGAGAAAAAAAAGTTCAGTGTGTGTATACACACATGCACGCATTCCCAATAAATAAACAAATACAGTACAATAATAATAATAATAATAGTCTGTTGTAGTTCAGAGCTTATTTGGTGTTGTGTTTAACAGCCTGATGGCTGTAGGGAAGCAACTATTCCTGAACCTGGACGTGATAGTTTTCAGGCTCCTGTACCTTCTGCCCGATGGCAATGGTGAAATGAGTGCGTGGCCAGGATGATGTGGGCCTTTGATAACGTTGGCTGTCTTTTTGATTACAATCAAGGTGTCCACAGTATACTGATACAGGATAGAGGGATACAAGATTGTTCAGTGCAAAGATAGTCCGAGGATCTCCAATGTGGTAGATGGGAGGTCCGGACTGCTCGCTAGTTGGTGATAGGATGGCTCAGTTACTTGATAGCAGTCGGGAAGAAACTGTCCCTGAATCTGTATATGTGCGTTTTCACACTTCTGTACCCATTGCCCGATGGGAGAGGAGAGAAGAGTGAGTGATCGGGGTGAGAATGCTCCTTGATTATGCTGATGGAGTTGCTGAGGCAGCTTGCGGTGTAGATGGAGTCAATGGAAGGGAGGTTGCTTTGTGTGATGGTCCGGACTGCACCCAATTATGTGTTTTTATATCTAGTGGAATAATAATTGTTGCATGACAGTGCTCAAAATATATTTTCTCCTGGTACAAGTCTCCGTGAAGATGGGGGAAAATCTAACAGGAAATATATTGGGGCGTTTACCAGATATGCCACTATTAACGTAGACATTGACCTGCAAGATTATGAGTGTTGCCATGAACACAAGATTTGAAACAGAAAGATGAAGGCATGTCCTTGTTGTGAGTATTTGTTTCCTAATTACAAAAGCTGGCAAGTAGGGATGTTAATTATGTTAAGAACATTGTAAACATATTGTCGGTTAAATGTTTTCGCCATTACCTGTTGAACAATTGAAAGTGGGAAGAGGCATATTCAGGTAGGAACACCTGCCATGGCAACAGCAAGTGTGAAAACGCACACCTCCAGATTCAGGGACAGTTTCTTCCCAGCTGTTATCAGGCAACTGAACCATCCTATTAGCACGTACAGAGTGGTCCTGAGAGATACCATCTATCTCCTTGGAGACCCCGGAACTATCTTTAATCGACTTTAATGGGCTTTATCTTGCAATAATTGTTAAACTCTTCACCCTGTATCTGTACACTGTGGAAGGCTTGATTGGAATTATGTCTCGTCTTGTCGCTGACTGGACAGCATGCAACAGAAAGCTTTTCACTGTACCTCGGTGCAATAATAATCTAAACTTGTATCAATGTGCCATTTTTAATGAAATCCAACATTTATAGGTCTTGAATTATTAAACAGGGATCACAGTCGCACAACGCAGAAATAGGCTTTGAGGCGCTTTCAGTCCACGCCAGGGAGGGTGAGGAGATGGAGGGATTTGTAAAAACATAGCAACAAGGAACACCAGATGCTAGTTAATACTCAAAAGGACACAAAGTGCTCGCGTGACTCAGCAGGATAGGCAACATCTGTGGACAACATGATTAGGTGACACTTTTGTGTTAAGACCCTTCGGACTGATTGCAGAGAGGGAGAAGAAAGCTGGAAGAGGGGAGAGAGGCCGGACAAAGTGTGGTAGGTAATAAGACACAGGCGAGGGGGGCTTTGATAGGCAGATGGTTGGAATAAAGGCCAGAGATAAATGCAGAACCAAGTTTGATCAGTTGAAGATGAGTATTTATCGGTGAGCAGAGTGCCTTGGCAAACACATGAAGGATTGGCCAGTGGGAGTTTGGTGCAATGTGGCCAAGATTACCAAAGAAAACATATAATCTAAAGGAAAATATTTGCTAACATTGGTGATCTCAGGATGTCCCAATGGACTTTGTAGAGTTTTGGGCAACCATGAAGCATTGTAACCATTGTAGCGCATATAAGTAAATGGACATTTTACTGGCAATGGCTCTTTGTAAATGCAAGTTCCTTCTTTAAATAGCAAGTAAAAAATATATCTTGAGTCATTTATGTTTTTCCAGAGCAAATGGTTTGAATCAATAATATTTTAAGCCAATGGCTTAGATGCTGCAGTTCACAATAGTGAAGGAACTTTGGCAGGGATTAGTAGAACAATCCAACTTTGATCGTATGTGTTCTTTTATGGAATCTCTTGAAATTACCAAAGCTAACTTTTATCAAAGTGCTTGAACAAAAAAAGACACTGTGTGTATTGTGTAAAGTGCCAGCTGGAACTGCATCTATAAAATCCAAACATTGGGATCTAGAATTGCCAACCATAAAATATTCTGTCAACAAAATGATTCAAACTAGGACACCACAGAGCTCAAAGTCTACACAATGGCTTACCATTTGATGATACGATGATACGCTCCAATGATGACTTCTTTTATCACATTGTTTTCCATTGTTCTATCTTGTTCCGCTGTCAATCTTCCCACCCCCTCTTCCCAAGAATGTAGACTCATGCACTTTTACAAATCATGACAGAGGGTTTCATGGCATCGGAGCAGAAGTAGGCCATTTGGCCCATCGATTCTACTCCACCATTTAATCATGGCTGATCGAGCTTTCCCATTGCAATCCCATTCTCCCAACCTCCCAATAACCCTTAACACTCGTACTAATCATGCATCTGTCAATCCCCGCATTAAAAAAACCCACTGACTTGGCCTCCACAGCCGTCTGTAGCAATGAATTCCACAGATTCACCATCCTCTGGCTAAAGAAATGCATCCTCATCTCCCTTCTAAAGGTACGTTCTTTTATTGTGAGGCTGTGCCCTCTGGTCCTGGACTCTCCCACTAGTAGAAACATCCTCTCCACATCCACTCTGCCCAGGCCTTCCTCTAATCGGTAAGTTTCCCTCTCATTCTTCTAAACTCCAGTGTTTAGAGGCCCGGTGTCATTGAATGCTAATCATACGTTAACCCACTCATCCACAGGATCATTCTTTTAAACCTCTTCTGGACCCTCTCCAACGCCAGCTCATCTCTCTTCAGATTTGGTCCAAAATTGGTCACAATACTCCAAAAGCAGACTGACCAGTGCCTTATGATGCCTCAGTATTACATCTGTGTTTGGACATATTTGGGCACCACCAGAGTAATGCAACATCTGTAAACGTATGACACTGCCCTTTGTGCAATTAGCAGCGGGAATCCTGATGTGTTCTTCCCTGTCCTAAAACACTGATGATCAATCTAATTGTGCTGCCTGTGGTGTTGCCATGTCAGGCCTGTGGATTTAATAAAATATATATCACTCTCCCAAAAATATAGTCACATGATGCAGATGCTGAAACCTGAAGAAAAGCACAAAGTTCTGGAGTAACTCAATGGATCAGGCAACAACTGTGGAGAGAATGGATTAGCAACGTTTCAGGTGGGGACACATCTTCACTCTGATGGACTGGGGGAGAGGAAGAGAGGCCAGGGAGGGGCAAAGTCTGGCAAGTGATAGGTGGATAACAGTGGGGAGGGTGGGGGTAATTGGCAGATGGGTGATTGGTAAACTGAAGGAAGGCCCTAACCTGAAACATCACCTATCCATGTTCTCCAGAGATGCTGCCTGACCCGCTGAGTTACTCCAGCACTTTGCGTTTACCAAACCTATAAGTTGTGTGTTGACTCCTAATTTAGAACTTAACCTGAATGAGAAAAAACCGCTGGCAGATTTCCAGTGGGCAAGCCTCATCGATGGAGACAAAAGATGTTTGTCAATGTTTCTGGACAAGAGCTTGATCCCGTTTTGCTTCCACAGGCACCGCTTGACCTGCTATGCTCTGCAACATCAGGAGTTTGTGTTTCCATTCCAACATCTGCAATCTCTTTCATCTTTCTATTTTAAGAATAATTCTGGCTTTCTCAATTTCATCTGAAACCTATAAACCAGAAGCAATCTGTTGGCAGGGCCAATACTAAGATTACAGCCCTTGGCCCGATTAATTGGACATATTAATCTTGCTTCATTTCTCTTAACATATCATTGAAGGACAAATGTCATTGTCAGTCATCGATAAGAAATATGACAAGCATAAATTAGTCTGAGAATATTTTTAGATGGCGAGAGTGGCTTGGAAATGATGTGTTGGGTAGGAAATATTTACTTTAAATACATTACCAGCTGATCTTTTAATACCATACTTGGGATGGTTGAAGCATCGACTGCTCTACCTTGCTACCATCTCTACAATTCCAGGATAAACTGGATGCACAGAGTCTCTTCCCAGAGTAGGTGAATCGAGGATCAGAGGACATAGGTTCAAGGTGAAGGGGGAAATATTTTTCACAGCCTCACAGCACCAGAGACCTGGGTTCAATCTTAACTACAGGTGCTGTCTGTACGGAGTTTGTACGTTCTCCCTGTGACCGCATGGGTTTTCTCCAGGTGCTCCGGTTTCCTCCCACACTCCAAAGATGTACAGGTTTGTAAGTTAATTGGCTTTGGTAAAATTGTGAATTCAGTTTATCAGTTTAGTTTATTGTCACATATACCGAGGTAGAGTGAAAACCTTTAAAATTGTCCCCAGAGTAGGATGATGCTAATGTTCGGAGTGATTGCTGGTCGGTCGGTGCAGACTCAGTGGGCTGAATGGCCTGTTTCTCAGCCGTATCTCTAAGTCCAAAGTAAAGCAGGTTCACATTCCGTCGGCACTGGGTAGCTAATGATGGAAGCCAGCATGGTATTGTTGACAGACGCCACACTGCATTCTGTTCAAATGATGAAACATGGGAACATTTCCCTTTCATGTCCGACTATTTTAAGTTTTGACCTTGAACTAATCCACGAGGATCTCTTCCACCTTATTTTAAGAAGAGGAAAATGTTTCATAAAAGCATTTGTATTGGCACCTGAGTGTGTAAACGGATCAAGCAAACGGGTGAATGGTTGACATGGTTGTATTATTAACCAAAGTCATGAGTCCTTGTGTTCTGCTTTTGTGGCTCATTTTCCTAGAATAACACAAATAGTGTTCTGTAAAGCTTTCAGAAGCACAATTTGGAGGAGATGGATTTGATGGGTTGTGAACCTTGCCAAGGCTGGGGTGGGGTGACTTATCTGTCATCACATCAAATGCAGTGAAGAAAATGGAACGGGCTGCAACATGTTAGACGTCACAAGCAACTTTATTTTTACATTGTCAAAACAGTGATGAAGTTATGGTAGGCCAGAAGGAATTGCTATTACAAGAGAGAGTCAAGGTGAGAATATAGTTTCAAAACAATTCTAGGTAGTTCCCAGGGTGGCATGGTGGCACAGCGGTAGAGTTGCTGCCTTCTTGCGCAAGCGACCCAGGTTTGATCTTGATTATAGTTGCTGCCCATGTGGAGTTTGCACGTTCTCCCTGTGACTGCGTGGGTTTTCTCCAGGTGCTCCGGTTTCCTCCCACACTCCAGTGTGGGTTTGTAGATTAATTGGCTTCTGTAAAACTCTCTCTTGTTTGTTTGATCGAGTTATTGTACAAGGTGATCGCTGGTCAGTGTGGACTCGGTGGGCGAAGGGCCTGTTGTCATGCTGTATCTCTAAACTAAATGAAATTTATTTGTACACAAACAGCACAAAGTCCTTAAACGAGGTGCACTCTAATAGAGATTAAATCTTTAGCACTAGAAGATACTTTGAACACTTTAAAGTTCGAAGGTGATTGTAAGTTTTCAGCTGATGGGAAATTCTGGCTTGCTTTACGCTGCATATCAAACATATTCATATTCTTTTTAGATCTCCAGTCTGGAGAATACAAATGTCATCTCGACAATGACCAACCCAGCCAAGCATGAGGTTTTAGTGGTGTGGAGGAAGGAACTGCAGATGCTGGTTTACACCCAAGATAGACCCAAAATGCTGGAGTAACTTTGGAGAAAAGATATAGGTGACGTATCGGGTCGAGATCCCACCTCAGACTCTGGAGATGTGTCTCACCCCGAAAAATCACCAATTTCTTTCCTCCAGAGATGCTGCCTGTCCCGCTGAGTTACTCCAGCATTTTGTGTCTATCTTCGGTTTAAACCAGCATCTGCAGTTCCTTCCCACGCAGAGATTTTAATATTTAAGATGCTGGAAAAATCGAAGGTAGACAAAAATGCTGGAGAAACTTAACGGGTGAGGCAGCATCTATGGAGCGAAGGAACAGGTGACCTTTCGGGTCTCGACTATTCCTTCGCTCCATAGATGCTGCCTCACCCGCCGAGCTTCACCAGTATTGTTGTCCACCTCAGGGTTTTTAATAGGGTCGGTTCCTGCAACATGATTGAGTCCATGTGCCTGACAACCTGTGTTGGAAATCTAATCTAACTAACTGACTTATATTTGCAAAAGCTTTGCATCAAATGCCGGTAATCCTTCTGGACTTTCTTTCCCCTGGTCTCCATGCACCGCAGTTGTATCACAGTGAAGGATGTAGACCCTTAACTTGCAACAAAGGATTGAAGGATTGGAAATAGCAGCCACAAACAAAGTCAGGCCCACAGACACTTTGCTGGGCAACCCCATAAATTAGGGACAAACACTAGGCTTGTCCCATCAATCTCTTTGCCTCTGTTGAGTCAAAAAAGTGAAATGCATTAATTAAAAATCATAACATGACACCAGAGTTTGTGCGATGTTCTGTTTTTACACAAAAATTGAACATTCACTCGAACCACTGTTGTAAAATGTAACAGCTTTGAAGTATCTTGTTATAATGGATTTGCAAGTCCCATTAATCACCTCCCAGGAAGTGTGTAGGAGTCAGTTATGTTGTTACATGAGGAAAAGACACATTTCAGAAGATAAACTTTGTTTATTTGTAGGTTCGGCCGGCACTCAAAGTTAACATTTTCTTCAGTTTAATTTCCTTGCTTGCAGCAGAGTGGCACTCGCATTACAAAGTGTAGGAAGGAACTGCAGATGCTGCTTTACGCCGAAGATAGACACAAAATGCTGGAGGAACTCAGTGGGACGGGCAGCATCTCTGGAGAGAAGGAATAGGTGACGTTTCGGGTCAAGACCCTTCTTCAGACTCATGTCAGGGGAGAGGCAGGTACATAGATAAGGAAGTGTACAGATAAGGAAGTGTAAGGTGTGAAATCAGGATAGAGGGAATGAAGATCAAGGAAATGTAGAGTAGATCATTGTTCCATTAGATCAGTCTGAAGAAGGGTGTCGACCCGAAACATCACCCATTCCTTCTCTCCAAAGACACTGCCTGTCCCGCTGAGTTACTCCAGCATTTTGTGTCCATCTTTGATTTTGACCAGCGTCTGTAGTTCCTTCCTAAACATAGAGCATTAAAAGAAGGTAACAACAAACAGGGAGGGGATGGAGAGAGAGGGAAAGTAAGGGCTACTTTGAATTTGAGGAGTCAATGTTCATACTGATGGGGTGTAATCTACCCAAGTGAAATATGAGGTGCTGCTCCTCCAATTTGCGCTGGGCCTCACTCTGACAATGGAGGAGGCCCAGGACAGAAAGGTCAGTGTGGGAATGGGATGGGGAGTTAAAGTGTTTAGCAACCAGTTAGAATGAGTATTCAGCACTGTCTAGTTGTAGCAGTACTACAGTGAAGCCTTGGGCTGAAGGTGGCCCTTGCCCGTAGAACAAACCATGCCTTCTCACTGGATTGATGACCAATGGGAGTTTCTGCTAATTGCACTCATCTGCTGGGCTTTGAGAAGTCTCCAAAAATGTAGCTGGCTCCGAACCACTTAATAGGTATGACTTGAAATGTTTTTAATATTTTTCCAGATTGCTAAGTAAATGCCTTTTACACCCCAAGCAAACTGAATCATAGTTCTGAATATATTTTTTCAGATGTAACATTTGGTCATTTAAAATTGGGTTAAGCCAATAATAATAGCCAGACGCTGTGGTTTGAAACATTCGTGTTCTATGAAAAAACTATTTTCAGCAGTATTAATTAAATGTTTTCATTTTTAAAATAAACCAAACCATTCACGCAATACTTAACATGGGTCTAGCTACCTGTCCTGAACACTATCCTCCAGAGATGCTGCCTGTCCCACTGAGTTACTCCAGTATTTTGTGTCTATCTTCACTATCTGTTACACTCGTGGTTGGTCAAGAGTTATCCCTCAAAAGGTCACAGAGTGCTGGGGTAACCCAGCGGGTCAGGCAGCATCTGTGAAGAACATGGACAGGTGACGTTTCACAGAGTGCTGGGGTAACCCAGCGGGTCAGGCAGCATCTGTGAAGAACATGGACAGGTGACGTTTCACAGAGTGCTGGAGTAACTCAGCGGGTCAGGCAGCATCTCTGGAGAACATGGATAGGTGACGTTTCGCAGAATGCTGGAGTAACTCAGCGGGTCAGGCAACATCTCTGGAGAACACGGGTTGGGACCTCCCTGGTTTGCCGTTGAGTGGTAGATCAGTTGAGTTTAGTTTATTGCCACGTGTACCGAGATACAGTGAAAAGTTTTTGTTGACCAGTCAGCAGAAAGGCTATACATGATTACAGCCGAGCTGCCCACAGTAATGGCCTTCCAGAAACTTGTCTCAGTTTGACCAATTGTGTGCCAAAGGAGGACCACAGCTAGATACTTTAATGGGTAATAAGTTGAGGGACAATTTGTAATAAACATGACTGGAAACTGAGGCACCCTTTGGTCTGTTTCTCTAAAGCTTAGAGTTTAGTTGAGAGATACAGCATGGAAGCAAGCCCATTAGCCTACCGAGTCCACACCAACCATCGATCACCTGTTCAAACTAGTTTTCTCCTACATACTGGGGACAATATTTACAGAAGCCAATTAACCTACAAACCGTACGTCTTTGGAATGTGGGAGGAAACTGGAGCACCCGGAGTAAACTCACGTGGTCACAAGAAGAACGTACAAACTCCACACAGACAGCACCCATGGTCAGGATTGAACCCAGGTATATGTCGGTGAAAGGCAGCAGGTCCCTCGCTGCGTCACTGTGCCACCCTATAGTTTCTCTTTCCCTAGACCAGTGTTTAAGTTGACTGTTCGGTCATGGAGTGAATGCATTCTCGTGGGATTACCAAGACTGTGATCAGTTGAGACAGTGGGGGATTCGACTTTGAGCTTCCAACAGTTTGTTCGAATCTTCACCATAGAGTAACATGTCTCCAAATCAAATTGCGATACTAATTTATTTTGCTTGCTCATCACATTGAGGCTGTTGTAGGTAGTTTTGTTTTGTAACCTGCTCTAACCCTGGAGGCAAAATATGGAATCCATTATATGGAATCCCGGGATTAGTGAGTCATTAAAGAGGCAGTAAAGTCTGAGTGTAGTTATTTGCATGCAGGCAGAATGATTGCTTTTGAAAACTTTTAGTGACGGCGTATAGAATCTGCAAAAAGCATTAATAATATTTTTGTTAATTGAAATCTGCTGAATGCTAAATCCACTACAAATTATGAAGAACTAAAGGAAACAATTTTGGGGTTAATTTGAGCTCCTGTTAGAAGTTTACCATTTGGCTCCCAGCATAAATCCCAGCATGTTATTGATTTGTGGAGTTGCAGCCAGGATTGCCGTGTGTGTGTGTATATATTTAGCCGTTCCTTTAGCCGCACATCATTTAGTGCATTGGTTCTTTTTGTCACGGTGCCAGTGAAGCCGATGTCACTCCAGACCGTTTGATTTCGTGCAGGTGTGGAGTGCACACCCCACTGGGAAACGCAACCAGCAACATCGAAAGCCTTTTTAATTAGATGTGCGGGAATTGCAGCCTTTTTATAAAATCTAACGATTTAGTACAAATCAAAACGTCAACGCGGAAAACGGTGAACAGCGGAGGGGGGGAAAACATTGCGATCTGTTCTGATTTCCAGACTGAAGTGGGTGAATGGTAAAGCCCTCGCTATAAACACCTTGCTCGATGGCGAGGGTTAGACAGGATGTGCTGATGACCTTGGGAGGATCTGCCAGCATTTGCCTGAGGCACTGGATCTTTCAACCATTAACAGTTGAAGGGATATGTTCTTTGTTCTAGGACTTGAGAGCGATTTAGAAATTGGCTCAAGCCCTCACTTTAAGTCCAGTTCATGTCTAATACTCCATTTAGTTGCAGATGTGAACCAGGTGTTTTTTTTCCAATATCTCCATTTTTGTTTACTGTTGGGCAGATTTTGGCAACCGGCCCGAACAACTGCCCAGACAGAGGACTTCTTTTGAAGGCCGAGTTTATAACCTTTTTCCTTCTGTAGACCTTTGGCAACGAGTATGATCTTAGCGTAGTTTGTGTCACATGTACCGAGGTACAGTGGAAGGCTTTTGTTAAAGGAAGTAACGTTGTACAGAAACCTGTCAGAACAAACCACATACTGTGGAGCAAAAGTCTCAGTTTCTGAATGGGCTGAATGGAGCAGCAGTTCCGTGGGCTGGAGACATGGACAACATCTATTCATTCATGGGAGGGAAATTGACAGATGATGTTTTGGCTTGTGGGACTATTCTTCAATCTGAAGAAGATCCTTCAAACTGCAGGAGTCTCAAACCAAAACAATGTCCATTTCCCTCCACAGATGCTGACTTTCTGAGTTCCTCCAGCGCTTTGTAGATGCTGAAATCAGAACAAAAAACCAGTTTCTTGTGACTCGATTTGTTTAATGTTTGCGGTGGTGTTTTTACAGGTCCATGTTGTGAGATAATACCGCACCGTCTGAAGAAGTCTTTGCCACCTCATAAGTTTAACAGTCAGGTTGCTTGAGGTGATGGCTCCGTGTTATACAAATGGGATGTCGTTGATAATTTGCACAAAGTATTGTTTTCAGGCTGAGTTCTTTAAAAGGGTGTTTGGCAAGTCTTTGTTTATGAATAGAATATTTAAGGATTATATGAGTGCACCTCCAATAAATCCAGGAAGCAGAGCCAGAGAGCGCGGTTTGCAGTTTTACACTGCAATGTAAAGTATGTTGGCCTAAATCTTTGGCTTATGTGATTTCAATCAAGTGGCACGGTGGTGCAGCTGTAGAGTTGCTGCCTCACAGCGCCAGAGGCCCAGGTTTGATCCTGTCTACGGGTGCTGTCTGTATGGAGTTTGTATGTTCTCCCCGTGACTGCGTGGGTTTTCTCCGGGTGCTCCAGTTTCCTCCCACACTCCAAAGACGTGCTGGTTTGTAGGTTAATTGGCTTCGGTAAGAATTGTCCCCAGTGTGGAGGATAGTGCTAGTGATCGCTGGTCGGCATGTGCTCAGCGGGCCGAAGGGCCATGTGTTAATTGTTTAGTGTCTTTTTTGTCGCATTTTAACTTTGTTATTATGTGAATTATTTTTTATCATTCCTTTTTTAATCTTTCAATGTGAAATATATACATAACCCTTTAGCGACAGAACTCTGGGAGTGTCGTCAGGTATGTGGCAGAATGCTGCAGCAAGATGGGCTAAGGGCTTCAAAGGTCCCGCACCCTGGCTTCAGTCCTGACCTCCGGAGCTGTCTGTGTCCAGTTTGCATGTTTTATCTGTAACTGTGTAGGATTCTCCCTGATGAAACATAGAAACATAGACAATAGGTGCAGGAGTAGGCCATTCCGCCCTTTGAGCCAGTACCGCCATTCAATATGATCATGGCTGATCATCCTAAATCAGTACCCTGATCTTGCTTTCTCCCGATATCCCTTGATTCCGTTAGCCCTAAGAATTAAATCTAACTCTCCCTTGAAAGCATCCAGAGAGTCGGCCTCCAGTGGCAGAGAATTCCACAGATTCACAACTCTCTAGTGAAAGTTTTTTCCTCATCTCAGTTCTAAATGGCCGACCCCTTATTCTCAAACTGTGACCTCTGCTTCTGGACTCCCCCAACATCGGTAACATTTTTCCTGCATCTACCCTGTCCAATCCCTTACAAATTTTATATGTTTCTCTAAGATCCCCTCTCTTCCTTCTACATTCCAGATGCTCCCGTTTCATCCCACAGTATACTGGTCGCTAGGTTAATTGGCCGCTGTTTGTGTGCAGGTGAAGAGTGAAACCTTGGGGGAGTTGCTGAGGATGTGCAGAGAATAACATGAGATTAGGATCAACATTTGCTAGCTGGTCTGCGTGAACTCTCAACCTTTGTTCCATGGGTGGAGGTGTCCAACACTAGGGGGCAGAGCTACAAAGTGAGAGGAGGCAAGTTTAATGGAGATGGACGTTTGAAACCAAATCCCCTTAATCAGAATAACCTGCCAAATGCCGTTGATTCTGAATATCCCTTATGTCAATAGACAATAGACAATAAGTGCAGGAGCAGGCCATTCGGCCCTTCGAGCCAGCACCGCCACAATTCTCACAATTCTCTGTGAGAAAAAGTGTTTCCTCATCTCAGTCCTAAATGGCTTACCCCTTATTCTTCAACTGTGGCCCCTGGTTCTGGACTCCCCCAACATCGGGAACGTGTTTCCTGCCTCTAGCGTGTCCAAACCCTTAATAACCTTGTTCTTAATCTTAGCCAAACACGTCAACTTGATTAAAAATAGTTTAAAAGAGCTTTAATCATTTTGGGCAGTTGAGTTTATTGTCACGTGCACTGAGGTACAGTGAAAAGCTTTTGTTGCCTGCTATCCAGTCAAAGAAAATACGAATACCAATGAAAAATTCATGAAAACTTTACAGTGACATTTTTTGCTTGCATACCTTGTCAATATATACGATAGTTGCCCATGAAAGAGGCTTACAAAGTTACAAATCCCAATCAAGTCGTCCCTGATGGGAAGTGAAGGGTGACTTGGATCTGTAGATCTGTCAGTCCTCCAAGTCCTGATTCCCAGTGGTTACCTGTGGGATCAGGTGTGCCAGCATTGCCCCCACCCCTTCCCGCTTATGTTTGACATCCAGAAGATGGTGCATAGCGACAGGTTGGTGCCAAACCCGCTGGTGAAGAGAAACTGGCTACTTGCTTTCTGTGGAACTGGCCATCAATGCAAAGCAATGTTGGATCACTGAATGTAAAACCATGTGCAGAAAGTACATTTGAGCCGGGTTGGGAAAAAAAAAGATTAATTGAAAAGAGAAAAATTGGATTGGGCAAACTAACCGTAGTTTACTTTAGTTTTACTAACTTTTACTTTAGTTTAGAGATACAGCGCAGAAACAGGCTATTCGGCCCATCGAGTCCGCACCGACCAACAATCACTAGTACTATCCTACACTCACACACTAGGGTGAATTTACAATTTTACCAAAGCCAATTAACCTGGGAGTGTGGTAGGAAACCAGAGCACCCAAAGAAAATCCACTCAGGTCGCAGGGAGAACGTAAAAACTCCATACAGACAGCACCCGTCGTCAGGATTGAACCTGGGTCCCGTTAGGAAGCTGTAAGGAAGCAAATCGACTGCTGCGCCACCGTGCCATCCCCAAAGTTGAAGGAAGGATTTAAATGTTTTTAAATAGTCTCCAACAATAATTAAAATGTGAGTTAATGAGACTTCAGTTTTTTGAAAGGCAACATTAGATGCCAGGGAGATTAGTCGGCCACTATTTCAGATCTCCTAGATCATTAAACACGTGTTTAAGCTGGAATGGACAACCCATAAATTTCTCAAGTAATTTTGATCCATAACTATGAATTAAGAACAGGAACTTTCTTTCAATGTATTTCAAAGAGACGCCAGATGGCATAATGTCATTCTTGGAATAGTATGGAAGGAACATTGCATCTGGGACCAAAACGTAGCGATTTTTGCATTTAATTTCACATGCACTATAGCCAAAGGTTATGATCTAATTTCCACATGAAAAAAACCTCATGATTCTGTATATAAAGTCCAAGGCAAGTATTGAAAGGCTGCCAGTGGGAGGTTAGAGTGTAGTTGTTCATGTCTTGTGTCTAGGTCAAAGTACACTGTCATCTGATCTCCATGGAGTAGAATGATTGGAATATTTGGCAGTAAATTCACACCAGCCAGTGGTAGATTCATATTCAGAAATAAATACCAATGTGTGAAACATAAAAAGCAACATTTTGGTTCTGGAGACACAGATATCTAGGGTAAAGCTGGCATATAAATCATGTATCTATACACTGTAAATGCATTGACTGTAGTCATGTATTGTCTTTCTGCTGACCGGTTAGCATGCAACAAAAGCTTTTCACTGTACCTCGTTACACGTGACAATAAACTAAACTGAAGCTGATAAATGACACGTGGCCGGGTGCCTTTGAAGACATGTTGGCAGTATGATTGAAGCCTTGTAGTAATTTGAAACATTGAAAGGAGCCAAGGAGTAGCAATAGCAGTGTATATTGAGCTATATGTATATTGTACAGTGGCACAGCAGTAGAGTTGCTGCCTCACAGCACCAGAGACCTGGTTTGATCTCTACGGAGTTTAACGTTCTCCCTGTGACTGCGTGGTTTCCTCCCACACTCCAAAGACGTGTGGGTTTGTAGGTTAATTGGCTTCAGTAAAGTTGTAAATTGTCCCTAACGTGTAGGGTAGTGCTAGTGCACGAGGCTCGCTGGTCAGTGGGCCGGCAGGGCCTGTTTCCACACTGTATCTCTAATTTCCAAAGGCTGAGTGCTAAAGTCCTATACAGTTCGGTGGGGAGTTTTGGGTTTTAGGTGCAGGATGGTGACATACTCCCACCTCAAGAGGGACAGTTTAGTTTATTGTCACATGTGCTGAGCTACAGTGAAAAGCTTTGGTCGCGCGCTAACCAGTCAGTAGAAAGTCAGTACTTGAGCAGCAGGATGTGTAACTTGAAAGGGGTCATGGAAGCACTGGTGGTTGAAGCCCTTCTCATTAGCACGGGATTTACCAGAGCCACTTGATGACTTTTTTGGTCAAATCCTGCCTTGACATCAAGGGTGGTTGGTCACTGTCACCACCATCTCCTTCATCCATGTTTGGCCACTGTGACGAGAACTGCAGCCGGGTAATTACTTACAGTTTACAGTTGTTGCCAAATGTAGTTCTTTTCTCTCCAAGTATCATATTTGAAAGTCACATGGTCTTTAGCGATGGTAGACAAAAATGCTGGAGAAACTCAACGGGTGAGGCAGCATCTATGGAGCGAAGGAATAGGTGACGTTTCGGGTCGAGACCCTTCTCTAGACTGATGGTGTCTTAAACAGCCAACACAATTATGCCCACGACATATTACGCCACACATGATATGGTGGAACATTTTTCTCATTGTGTATAATGTCATAAAATGGTGAAAAATATACAAGTGAAGTGGACAGGCTTAAACCATTCATAAATATCTCAGGATATTAATGTCTGGGAAACCTTTAGACTGGAAGGAGCTATTCTATTGAGAAATATGGAATAGACCCCTGACAGAAATGATGAACAGCAACAAACACACTTGAGAAGAGCGTGTGCATGTAATTAGTATTTATTGTTGAGGATTATATTGATAAGCCCAGACAAGAATGAAAAACGATATAAGCAGAATGAGCATTTGGATCACTGGACATAGAGAGATCAAAACCATCAGTAATGAATAATTGTGGGTTGCAAAGAAGGATATTTATGAAATTTACCTCTGAAAATTCAGTTATTTTGAGTAAGACCATATGAAATGGATCAGGTTATTCCTCACTGAAAAGCCCTCTTACTGGAAAATTTATTAGCCTGACATTGAAGGGAATGTTTAAGTGTGGGCCCACGGAGAATTACCTGGCACATTCCAAGAGCAGAGCAGAGAATGGCAGGCACGGTGCCAGCCACTTTTCCACCCGCTCCCGCTCCTCGAGCAAGCCAGGTGCCTTGTCATGGCCGAAGCGATCCGTTACATCAAAACGGAAAACCAATGTCATGAGGCCTGGTTGTTTCACATGCAGGGTGTTTTAAGCAAAGCACTAAGTGCTGGAGTAAACCAATGCATCAAGCAGCATCTGTGCAGGGAATGGATGTGATGTTTTGGGTCATAAGGTCATAGGGGATAGGAGAAGAATTAGGCCATTCAGCCCATTGAGTCTATTCCATCATTCAATCATGGCTGATCTATCTCTCCCCCTAACCCCATTCTCCTGCCTTCTCCCCATAAACTCTGATACCCGTTCTAATTAAGAATCTATCCATCTCTGCCTAAAAAATATCCACTGACTTGGCCCCCACAGCCTTCCGTGGCAAAGAATTCCACAGATTCACTACCCTGTCACTAAAGACATTTTGCCTCATCTCCTTCCGAAAAGAAGGAATGTAGAGGAAGGGATGTAGGTGGAATGTAGATGAAAATTAATTTCCCTCCTGGGATTAAATAAAGTTCTACCATATCGTTAGGGGACAGGGATGGGGAGGAAAAGGGGTGGGGTGGGATAGTGGGAAATGTAGGTGTACAACAAGGGGATTGGTGTAGGGGGGAGAGAGAGAGAGAGAAGACAGTTATGTGAGAGAGAGAGTTGTGTTAGTTAGTTAGTTCATTTGGGTTGCAAAGAAGGGGTCCTGACCCGAAATGTTGCCTGTCCATTCCCTCCACAGATGCTGCCTGACCCGTTGAATTACTCCAGCACTTCTCTCCGTATTACCCGGAGGGTGGTGGGATTTGTTCTCTTTGATTGGTTGACTGCAAACTCCAGCGACGTTATGTTTACTTTCTCATTTTGCAGACATCAAGGATCCCCCGCTCGGATGAGGACCAGGACACTGGCTGGGACGCCTGGGGGTCATGGAGCGACTGTTCCAGGACCTGTGGCGGAGGGGCCTCCTATTCCCTCCGTCGATGCTTAAACGGCAGGTGAGAGAAGAATCGATGAACCTGACGTTTTAAATAAAGTCTCTTCGTGCCTTTCACAAAGTTTCACATGAAAACGCACACCTTCAGATTCAGGGACAGTTTCTTCCCAGCTGTTATCTGGCAACTGAACCATACTACCACAACCAGAGAGTGGTGCTGAACTATTATCTACCTCTTTAATGACCCTCAGACTGTCCTGGATCAGACTTTGCTGGCTTTACCTTGCACTAAACGTTATTCCCTTATCATGTATCTGTACACTGCAAATGGCTTGATCGTTTTTCCGCTGACTGGTTAGCACGCAACGCAAGCTTTTCACTGTACCTCGGTACACGTGACAATAAACTAAATTGAGAACTGCATGTTCATAAGTTCTAGGAGCAGAATAAGGCCATTCTCTCCATCAAATACAAATGGAGCCTGCCTCACCATGCCCTGGTATGGAAATCCAGGACATCCGAGATGTCCTCCTTCTTTAGGGAACGGGGGTTCCCCTCTCCCATCATTGATGAGGCCCTCACTTGTATCTGCTTGGTACCCCGCAGCTGGCCGATCGTTTCACTGAACACCTTCACTCAGCCTGTGTGAACCTACCTGATCTCACGGTTGCTAAACACTTTAATTCTCCTTCCCATTTCTACACAGATCTTTCTGTCCTCGGTCACCTCCATTGTCAGAGTGAGGCTAAACAAAAATTGGAGGAACAGCATCTCATATTTCACTTGGGCAGCTTACAGCCCAGTGGTATGAATTTTGATTTCTCTCACTTCAGGTAGCCCCGGCATTCCCTCTCTCTCTATCCCTCCCCCACCCAAGTCGCACCAGCTTCTCGTTTGCACCCTACAAACAGCTAACATTGGCCTATTTCCTTTATCATCGTTACTTTTTGGCAAATCTTTCATTCATTGTTCTTTATCTCTCCACATCATCGTCTTCTTCTCTCGGTTCCCTTATCCCTAACCAGTCTGAAGAAGGGTCTCGACCCGAAACGTCACCCATTCCTTCCCTCCAGAGATGCTGCCTGTCCCACTGAGTTACTCCAGCTTTTTGTGTCTATCTTCAGTTTAAACCAGCATCTGCAATTCCTTCCTACACATTAATTGACTTGGCCTCCACAGCCTTCTGTGCCAATGAATTCCACCCTTTGACTAAAGAAATTCTTCCTCAACTTCTTCCTAAAGGTACGTTCTTTTATTCTGAGGATATGGCCTCTGGTCCTAGATTCTCCCACTAGTGGAAACATCCTCTCCATAGTCACTTTATCTCGGCCTTTCACTAAAAAGGGCAGCATGGTGGTGCAGCGGTAGAGTTGCTGCCTCGCAGTGTCCGAGACGTGGGTTGGATCCTGACTACGGGTGCTGTTTGTATGGAGTTTGTTCTCCCAGTGACCGCGTGGGTTCCTGACCGGTTGCTCTGATTTCCTCCTCCATCCCGACGTGCAGATGTGTAGGTGAATTGGCCTCTGTAAATTGCCCCGAGTGTGTAGAATGTGAAAGTGGGATAGAGTTAGTGAACGGTAGGTGATCAATGGTCGGAGTGGACCTGGTGGGCTGAAGGGCCTGTTTCCATGATTTATTTCTGGAATCAAAATTAAAACTTTGGTTTTAATAGCTGAGGGGAAGGTCACTGATTAGTCAGGGTCATGTTGACGGGCCGATTGGCCTAAACCTGCTTCTATTTACCTGTTACAAAAAACCTAGTTAAAGTAACATATGTAGAGCTAATTTCTAGAAACCTGCACGCTGGTATTAGTACTTCTGAGAAGCCGCAAGCAGCAACAAATTATTTCTGAATCTGATCCTAGTCAGAGGGTTCTTGTCGAATGGCCTTAACAACCCCTTAAAGTGGATGTAAAATATCCCATGGCACCGTTTCAACACTGTGGATAGTAATCATTCTGCCAAAGTCACGAAAACAGTTGAACTAATCATAGCCAAATTGCTTTTTGTGGGATGTTGGTTTGTACAAATTGGCCGCTCTCTCCAGCCTTGCCACAGTGATTATACATTAAAGATAAAACTCGCTGTAAAATGCTTTGACGTGTGCCAGGGTTGTAAAGGGTGGGATATAAATACAAGTCTGTTTTCCGATTTCCTCAGCGTGACTTGGTTCAAAGAGAAAATGAAATATTTGTACTTTAGCCTTCTTCCTGCTGTTCGATGTTGTGGGAGTGAGGCCAATTGACCAATGCAGATACATCAACATGTATCAAACTCACAGAACTGTATGTATTGTAACTGTGTGTTAGAGTTTGCTTACAATGGAAGTACCAAGCTCAACCTTTCTGTCCAGCGTGCCAAGTGGTCCATTCAAGTACATTGGACTTTAGAGATACAGCACGGAAACAGGCCCTTCGGCCTGCCGAGCCTGCACCGCCCAGCGATCCCCGCACACTAACAATGTCCTGCACACAATTTTTTTTTTACCAAAGCCTATTAACCTGCAAACCAGTAGGAAGATGCTGGTTTATGCCAAAGATAAACACAAAATGTTGGAGTAACTCAGCAGGTCAAGCAGCATCTCTGGAGAGAAGGAATGGGGGACGTTTCGGGTCAGAACCCTTCTTCAGACAACCCGCAATCTTGTACGTCTATGGAGTGTGGGAGGAAACTGGAGCACCCGGAGAAAATCCATGCGGTCACAGGGAGAACGTACAAACTCTGTACAGACAACACCCTTAATCGGGATCGAACCCGGGTCTCTGGTGCTGTGAGGCCCGCAAAGGGGAGAAACTTTGAATGTTTTGAAACTAAATGGATGTAAACAGCAAGCTTTAATGCTCATCTCTTCAACGCTTACATTTAGCAATATTCTATTTTACAAATCAGATGATGTAGCGTTTGTCCATTTGTAAATCCCAGAAGGTTTACTTTGGGGTTCAGGTTTATTATTGTCACGTGTGTCGAGGTGCAGTCAAGCTGCCGTGACGGTAAAATAACCAAAACCCCAGGGGAGACCCATGGTAGAGTTTAAATTGCTTCGACTTACAAAGTAGGAAAGCAATCCATGAACATTTGTGAACATTGGCTTCCAGTTAACTGCAGTTCCAGATGAACACATGCCTAAAGCTTTGTGAATTTCCCATTTGCTCCCCTTTTAGAAACATTACATTCAAATCTATAATATTCTCTAATTATGTAATTGATTGAACAGAGCTAATTTGCTGCAATTTGCAACGAGAAAACAGCTCAAGGTTTTGAGGTAAATGAGATAATTATTCAGTGTGAAATATAGCTTTTGGATTCATCCAGTCAGGAACTAACGAATGATTCTTCTTTTAGTTGGTCCACATCCATTCCTGACCTCCTCCTAGTCATTGATTCCCTGCTTCCTAAACTCTATAACTCAGTCTCACTAAAGAATTCAGTCTGAAGAAGAGTCTCGACCCGAAACGTCACCCATTCCTTCTCTCCAGCTTTTTGTGTCTATCTTCGGTGTAAACCAGCATCTGCAGCTCTTTCCTACTCACTAATGAATTGTCTGTTATAGTGCTGAGGTGCAAGAGATCGCCTTTACCCAGAAGAGCAAACAACGTGTGTAGGTTTAACATCAGGAAACATCTTCGGAAAGACAAACAATTAGTTTTAATTTAGAGATACAGCGTGGAAACAGGGTGAGTGTGCAAGTTTCAGGTCATAGATACAAGGAACTGCACTTGGTGCTTAATACATGATGGAGTAACTCAGCGGGTCAGGCAGCATCTGTGGAGAACATGGACAGGTGACGTTTCACAGAGTGCTGGAGTAACTCAACGGGTCAGGCAGCATCTGTGGAGAACATGGATAGGTGACGTTTCACAGAGTGCTGGAGTAACTCAGCGGGTCAGGCAGCATCTGTGGAGAACATGGACAGGTGACGTTTCACAGAGTGCTGGAGTAACTCAGCGGGTCAGGCAGCATCTGTGGAGAACATGGATAGGTGACGCTTCACACAGTGCTGGAGTAACTCAGTGGGTCAGGCAGCATCTGTGGGGAACATGGATAGGTGACGCTTCACACAGCGCTGGAGTAACTCAGTGGGTCAGGCAGCATCTGTGGGGAACATGGATAGGTGACGCTTCACACAGCGCTGGAGTAACTCAGCACCTTGCTGGTGTGCTGCTTGCAGGAGGTCCACCTGCCACCACTTAGATGCCAACGAGGAGATGCAGGAAGGGTGAGGTAGATGGTGAACACAAACTCTTCATGATCCATGGTCATTTTCGAGGTCTGTTTTTGGAGTCTGCGGGTGGAATGATATCTGGAAGCCATGTGTGGATAAGGCAGCTGCTTCTCCGGGTGACATCTGCTGTATCCCAGCCAAATCCATTCCACGTGAAACACATTATAAGACCAAGGAGCCAACGCTACTTTCAAACATTCTGCCAGCAGGATGACTAATGAGCAAGCACCAGAAAATGCTCCGTCATATGAACCCTATAATCACCAGCAGCCTGTTACCACACTTAGCCCGACTTGTATGGACATTCAGAAGGCTCCTGGCACCAGAGCAAACAGCAGAGACAAATTAGTCAGGGAGAGAGGAATGTGAGGGGAATTAGTCGAGCTCATGCATACAGTGTTACAGAACTCTAACCATGGCAATAATTGGAGTGTCATTTTGAGAATTAATGATGCACCAATTATGGCAATTTCCTTGGGTCAGTATGGAAGATGAGAGGACCTCTGTTAGATTCCCCTCTCCATCAGGGAGTTTGGACCTTTCCCAGACACTGCACCAAGTACCTGCACCAAGACCCTGCACCAAGTCCATGTACCATCCATTCAACCCGTCCCTGCAACACGTCCCTGCAACACGTCCCTGCAACACGTCCCTGCAACACGTCCCTGCATCACGTCCCTGCACCAACTCCCTGCACCAAGACCCTGCACCAAGTCCATGTACCATCCATTCAACCCGTCCCTGCAACACGTCCCTGCAACACGTCCCTGCAACACGTCCCTGCATCACGTCCCTGCACCAACTCCCTGCACCAAGACCCTGCACCAAGTCCATGTACCATCCATTCAACCCGTCCCTGCAACACGTCCCTGCAACACGTCCCTGCAACACGTCCCTGCACCAACTCCCTGCACCAAGACCCTGCACCAAGTCCCTGCAAATCTCAGCCATTTGTTGGGTCTTACCATGGAGAGAGTGAGAAAGGGGTGGACAATACTGATCTCAAGTATAGTTTAGTTTAGAGATACAGCACGGAAACAGGCCCTTCGGCCCACCTAGTCCACGGCAACCAGCGATTAATACTATCCCACACACACATGGGACAATTTACAATTTTACCAAAGCCAATTAACCTACAAACCTGTACGTCTTTGGAGGAAACCGGAGCACCTGGAGAAAACCCACGCAGGTCACGGGGAGAACGTACAAATTCAAGACTGGACATAATGATATGTATTTCTTCCCAAAATAAATACTGGTGCCTAACATCAACGATTGCATTATTATCTCTTAAATCTTTTTTTTCTTGATTCAGAAGAAGGGTCTTGACTCAAGATGTCGTCTATCCATTCCCTCCACAGATGCTGCCTGACCCACTGAGTTCCGCCAGCACCTTTGTTTTTCCCGGTTCTCACGCAGGGTCCTCAACCTGGAATGTTAACCCTGATGTTTTCTCTGCAGATGCTGCCTGACCTGCTGACTGTTTTCGACATTTTCTGTTTTTAGTTCATTAAATGTGTGTTTTAATTGATAAACAGCATTAAGACTGAAGTAGTTTCTTCAATACTGTTGAGTTTTTAATTTTTGGAGCACGTGGTATCCACTGTCATGAAATGATGTTCTTCTTCATATGATAGTAGAATTAGGCCATTGGGCCCATCAGGTCTACTCCGCCATTCAATCATGGCTGATCTATCTCTCCCCCATCTCCCTGGTTTCCTTCCACATCCCAAAGATGGGCGGGTTTGTGGGTTCATTGGCCTCTGTAAATTGCCCCCAATGTGAAAAAGTGGGATAACATAGAACTAGTGTGAACGAGTGATTGATGGTCGGTGTGGACTCAGTGGGCCGAAGGGCCTGTTTCCATGCTGAATCTTTCAATTAATAAATTCCATGAGACAGAAGATTTTGGTTTCCATAAATTAGAACCCAGCTTGTTGGATACAATGTTCATTCCACTTGTCACAGTCCTTGACTCTGACTAAGATGAATAAGTGAATCCTTGGTAAATCACACAACAAAATCATCCTTAGACAAGTCTCTAACAATGTTTCTGTGGAGGGAAGCAGACATGGACGAAGTTTCGGAATGGTGCAGACCCAAAGTATGGCCCGTCCATTCCCTCCACAGATGCTGCCTGAACCGCTGAGTCTATCCATTCCCTCCACAGATGCTGCCTGAACCGCTGAGTTCTTTGGCAGTTTGTACTTTGCTCAAGATTCCAGCATCTGCAGTCCCTTCAGTCTCGAACAATGTTCGTTCGATTCCAAACCCCATTCATCACATGTAACTGGAAGAGTTTTCAAACCTGGACATGCGTGCAAACAAAATAGTGCCACATGTATCAGGATGTTCCAACGCCAACTTGGTCACTCAATTCAGTTAATTTATGTCTAATTTAACATTTGCCAATAATGGAGAGGTCCCCTCTGTATTTGTCTGGGTTTACATTTGTTACACTCAGTTTACAGAGCATTATTGTACTTGGTTTGACGTGAACTCTGGGCTTCACATTTCCTTGCTTCTAAGACTAGGTATGTGTTGTAAGTATTTTAGCATGAAAGGAGCACTTGCCTAATGAGTAACACGAACAGTGGGTTCTTGTGTAATAAACTATTTAACAGAAAGGGGCAGATTATTCATCATTGAACAGTCTGGATATTTTTTCAAACAAAGTTGTTCTTAAAAGATGGACAATGGTTACACAATAGACCTGTAACTCATATATTCCATTGCATGCTCATCTTGACTGCTTAACTCTTGATAACAGATTTATTTTTGGAAAAGACATTAGCAGAGAAGAGAGTTTTATTTTGCTTGTGAACATTTGATTATGATAGTTGTAGGAAATATTTAAACAGAATTATGCGTGGTCTTTGAAGGTTGACCCATGTTTGTGCTCGCACTGTGGGGCTTCACTCAATGACTAGTTTCATTATACCCAAACCCTGGCAGGTATTTTCTACTAATGTTTTGACAGGTGATGTAAAATTTCGCTTGATTCAGAACCAGAGCTAAAGCCCTTGTCAAAAATGATTTAATTTGCTTCACTAAGCTTATGATCTTGGCTGAAGACCCAAATTTGTTAGTCGTGAGGAGCGTTTTAAATTTATCAGGGATTAATAGATTTTGACCATTGAACGCTTCCTTTGTTCAATCGGGCACCTACGATAATTCACTTTATAATGGGAGCTTTTGTGAAGCGTTTCACCGGTTTTGTTTTATGTTAAAACCTGCTCTTTACATCAGCGTTTTTTATTTGTTCTCTCTTAGGCGATGTGAAGGGAGGAACATTAGATACAGAACCTGCAGCAATGTGGTAAGTTCTGAATTAAAAGCATCTGATGAACAATCACATGTGTATTACCGTTATTCTGTTGTGTTCCTCGTGCAGTGGGGGAATTCACACTGAGCTAGTGGACTTGCTTCTTATGCATTTTTGTTCAGAGCTCATGATGACATTTATCATTAAAATATGATTTTCCCGTCTCGTGTAGCACGAACAGACTACTGACAGTTTGATATATTTGAACCGGTACCTTGGAATTATCCAACAAAGTGAAGAGAGACACAAAATGCTGGAGTAACTCAGCATGGACAGGCAGCATCTCTGCAGAGAAGGAATGGGTGATGTTTCAGGTCAAGACCCTTCTTCAGAGAGAGTTAGATAGAGCTCTAGGGGCTAGTGGAATCAAGGGATATGGGGAGAAGGCAGGCATGGGTTATTGATTGGGGACGATCAGCCATGATCACAATGAATGGCGGTGTTGGCTCGAAGGGCGGAATGGCCTCCTCCTGCACCTATTTTTTATGTTTCTATGTTTCACCCAAAACGTCACCCATTCCTTCTATCCAGAGATACTGCCCGTCCCGCTGAGTTACTCCAGCATTTAGTGTCTATCTTTGGTTTAAACCAGCATCTGCAGCTCCTTCCAAAACAAAGTGAAGTAGCTGGTTGTTTAGAATACATTATCAGATGATTTGAAGGAAGCACAGTAGAATTGAGAAGCTGTGTTACAGGGAGTGCCGCTACCACGCATTGCCACGTTCATGTCTGTGTTCATCGTCTGTCTGTGACCTTGTGTTTCACCTGTTTAGTTCATTGTCACATGTACCGAGGTACAGTGAAAAGCCACATCCTCTTGATGCGGTGGCGGGTAGGTTAGCTGATGAGAGGACGGTTCAGTTGTCTGATAACAGCTGGGAAGAAACTGTCCCTAAATATAGAGGTATGCAGCTTCAAACTTCTGTATCTTTGCCTGACCGGGGAAGAGGGAGTGAGACTGGCTATACATTGTTGTATTATTCAAGGCTTCTCGGCGATTACCAAAGACAATCGTATCTATCCAGAACTGCTTGGTATAATGTGATTGCAGAGAGATGATAGACCTTTGAAAATACAACACTTGCTATGGGAAGTTCTACTCTACAAAGGTTCAGGAGGAACCAGAATCACCAAGGCAAAGTGGTAAAATATTAAAAATTAAAAAACATGGTTTCCCCCCTTGTGCCAAAGATGGCTCCTTCACCCCAGTTGAGTCTGAAGAAGGGTCTCGACGTCACCTATCCATGTTCTCCACAGATGCTGCCTGACCCACTGAGTTACCCCAGCACTCTGTGAAACGTCACCTATCCATGTTCTCCACAGATGCTGCCTGACCCGCTGAGTTACTCCAGCACTCTGTGTTCTTTTGTGTATTAACCAGCATCTGCAGTTCCTTGTTTCTATGTTTCAACATTAAGAAACCATTGTCTTTAGTCAGGAGCAAGGAGACGAGGCAGTGAAAGAGCAGTTGAGGAGAGGAGTTTGGAGTGGGGAGATCTGAGAAGAACGTTGTGGGACCTGTTTGAGTGTTATTCATTAGTGAAACCCACAGCTGCCGTAGCTAAACTTTACCTGTCATTGTGTGTGCTTTGCTGTGTTATCCCATGTGGAAATCTATTGGCAATCCCTGCAACACTCATGAATGGAACCGTACATTATATAAGCCATGGATACATTGTTTGCTGGAGCAGGCTATTACGACAGATTCCGTTTCAGCTATCAGTGTTGAATTATAGAGGGGGTGCGAGTCCTCAATGTTACAAGGCGTCACACATTATATGTGTGCATGGTTCTGTGTGCTCGCTTCTCAATGCTGTGACCAACATCAACAAGATGAGATTGCGATCTCTGAGTGTACAGTGAGTTTGGCAGGAACCGCGTGCTCTCCCCGTGGTGGCAATGGCACAATGTCTGCTTGTTGAGGCGGGCTTTTGTTGCAGCACGTTTTGATGGAAATAAAAGATAATTCTCAACCTATCCTCTGGGAGTGATCATGATCCATTCGAGCAGCTAGAGCTGGCGTTTCTAAATGTTCTTTCAGGATGTAATCTCATCACTGGCACAGTGGTAGAGTTGCTGCTTCACTGCGCCAGAGACATGGGTTCGATCCTGACTACAGGTGCTGTCTGTGTGGAGTTTGTACCTTCTCCCTGTGACCACGTGGGTTTCCTCCAGGTGCTCCGGTTTCCTCCCACATCCCAAAGATGTGCAGGTTTGCCGGTTAATTGGCTTCTGTAAATTGTCCCTAGAGTGCAGGATAGGACTAGTGTGTGGGTGATCATTGGTCTGCGTGGACTAGGTGGGTGTTTCCACGCTGTCGATCTAAACTAAACTAAATACTGGAGACGCCAAAGTTTCCTGTCCTTGGCATTGGTATCTCAGCTTAAAGAAGGCAAACGTAAAAGAGACGGACAAAAGAAGAGATTCAAAGATGCCTTAAAAGCCAGCGTGAAGAAATGTGACATCGACAATTGGAAAACCAATGCCAAGGACAGGAAACTCTGGCAAACCATCATCCAAGAAGGAACAGTGACCTTCGAAGCCAAGAGATGCGCAGAATTAGAAGAAAAGAGAAGAAAACGGAAAGAGAGGCAGCAACAGCCAAAGCCCGATCTGCCGTCTGGAATTACCTGTCCTGAATGTCGAAGAACTTTCATAGCCAGGATTGGACTCCTAAGCCACCTGAGAGTCCATAAAAGCAACAGAACGTAGACATGCATCCTCGACCTCGAGGGATAGCCACGACGACTCGAAACGTCACACATTCCTTCTCTCCAGAGATGCTGCCTGTCCCGCTGAGTTACTCCAGCCTTTTGTGTCTATCGTCTGTTTAAACCAACATCTGCAGTTCCTTCCTACACATTAAATCTGTGTTCTGCACATCATTGACTCATTGATGAAATGTGTTTGGATCCAAAGATGTTTCTATCTGAATGAAAAAAAAACATATTCATTTTTATTTGAATTATCTATCGTATTATTACCTTCTGAATAGAGAATTTGAAAGCAATAAGGGTGGTGATAAAAGGAGGATTTAGCTGTCTGGAGGGAAGGGGGGGGGCGATTATTTATGACAAAGAAGTGTAGAGACACCATTTCCCAGTCCAAGTGCGATTGAGCTTGTTACTAACTGGAAAGAAAATGGTGATAAACACTGAAGACTTTGGTCTTAATCATTCAAGCTCCTTTGGGTTTAGAATGCATGCGTGAGTTCTTAATGTGAACTTTGCCAGGAATATAAATGAGTGTTAGAGAAACAGGGGGAGCTGCTAGTGTGGGTACAACGTGTTTATCTCAGTCCCTGCACATGTGTGCACACGTCATGAATATATGTACATAATAGAACATCATAAATACATGATGGATGTTTACAGTCACCACACTAGTCATGAAGGTTGGGTCTGTGTACAACCCTGCTCAGAAAATAAGGGGAGAGAGAGCAGAGGGAGAGGGGGGGCCAGAGAGAGAGTGGGGAGTGGGAGCAGGGAGAGGGAGAGAGGGGGGACAGAGTGGGAGATGGGGAGGTGGGATGGGGTGAGTGGGGGGGGTGGTGAGTGGGGGGCAGAGGGGGGAGTGGGAGATGGGGAGGTGGGGATGGGGTGAGTGGGGGGGGGGAGTGGGAGATGGGGAGGTGGGATGGGGTGAGTGGGGGGGGGTGGTGAGTGGGGGTTAGGGGTTGGAAGTGGTGGGGGTGTGAGAGGGGAGGGAGGAGAGATAACATTGGTTTTGCTTTCACTATTCCTCTCACTTTCTTTCCAGTTTAAAACTAATTTCTATTTTTTTGGTCTGGAGAAAGGCTACTGACATGTAAAGTCAACTTTCTTCGCTCTCCATAGCTGCTGCTTGACCTACTGGGTATTTCGAGCAATGTCTGTATTTATTTCTGATTTCCAGCATCTGCATTATGTTATTTTTGAACATCGGACCAATCAGCTTGGCATTTACGGTGTGGGGCTTTCTTAACTGAGACAGTCACTTGTCTAATTGTGATGTGTGTCTTGTTGGCAAAACCAGCATTTATTGACCAAACTCAATGCCTCTTGAGGAGATGTGTTTGAAGGAACTGCAGATGCTGGTTTACACCGAAGATAGACACAAAATGCTGGAGTAACTCAACGGGACAGGCAGCATCTCTGGAGAGATGGAATAGGTGCCGTTTCGGGTCAAGAGCATTCTTCAGACTGAAGACGGGTCTCAACCAGAAACGTAACCCATTCCTTGCAGCAGGTCATGCTAGCTGTCCCGTTGAGTTACTCCAGCATTTTGTGTCTATTCACTTGAGGTGACCTTGGTCATAGAGTCATACAGCATGGATAGATGATGGATAGAAGGTGAAAGGTACATGATGTGAAAACAAGATGTCGTTATGCAGTAGATTGTTATGTTCTTGTACTGGAGGTGCTGCTGGAAGTAGATTAAATAGTAACTTAAAAATTGAATTGTACATACAAAGGCAAAGAGCAGTCTGAAGAAGGGTCACGACCTGAAACATCACCTATTCCTTCTCTCCAGAGATGCTGCCTGTCCCGCTGAGTTACTCCAGCACTTTGTGTCTATCTTCAGTTTAAACCAGCATCTGCAGTTCCTTCCTACACAATACATTTCCAGGGCTGTGCAGAATGAAGAACAAAATGGGATTTGTTGATTATCCTTTCCAGTTTGCTGGCCAAGACACAAGAAGCCTCTGGGCTGGGTGATGATGTGTGTCTCTGAACATAATGTTGCAGAGTGAAGGCCAGCCAATGCCCACCAGTACAGCAGGTTTCATGGAATACACAGCTGGCTCATTTTACCGCTTGACCTGTGTGCTTTCATGGTTGTCATGGTTTGGTTGGGGCCCAGCAACGAGACCGGCCATTCCTCTGTCTACACTTTGGTCACTACAGCAGTTGTGCCATCTCTTTAGGTTTTGCAGTGTCTGTCCGATATTCTGCATGCTACTTCATGCAAACAGGACAGACTCAAGGGTGACACGGTGGTGTAGCGGTAGAGTTGCGGCCTCGTAGCACCAGGGACCTGGCTTCGATCCTGCTGTGGGTGCTGTCTGTATGGAGTTTGTACGTTCTCCCTGTGACCCACGTGAGTTTTCACCAGTGCTTAGGTTTCCTCCCACACTCCAAAGACGTGCATGTTTGTAGGTTAATTAAAAAAAAAAAAGATTTTGAGAAACAGCGCGGAAACAGGCCATTCGGCCCACCGAGCCTGCGCGACCAGCGATCCCCGCACACTAACACTATCCTACACACACTAGGGACCAGTTACATTTACACCAAGCCAAATAACCTACAAACCTGTATGTCTTTGGAGTGTGGGAGGAAACCTAAGATCTTGGAGAAAATCTATTTTACAGCGCACCATTTCTTGGTGAACATGCATGATCTGTTACTCAAATTCTCAGACGTTCTGCAACTTTTTTGGGACTTTAAAAAGAGTTCTTGTGTTTAAATCCACAAGTCAATTTGAAAACATTCCAAAACTCCTGGGAGAACTCCTAAATCATTTCCTAATTTCCAAGAAGCAAATTGGATTAATAAGGACTTCCATGGCCAATAAAGACATGGACACTGAGAGAACATAGAACAGGGCAGGAACCGGTCCTTCAGCCCACAGTATCTGTGCCAAATATGATGCCAAACTAAACTAACCCCATCTGCCCACACATGATCCATATCGTTCTATCCCCTGCATATCCTTGTGCCAATTAAAAAACCTCTTATATGCCATCATCATATCTATTTTCCACACCACCCTGTCAATGCATTCTAGAGAATAAAAATCTACCCCTCGATCTTCTCGAAACTATCCCCCTCTTGCCTAATGTCCTCCGGTATCTGACATTTCCACCCTGGGGACAAGGTTTCTGACCGTCTGTCTATCCGTGCCTCTCATCATTTAATAAACTTCTATCAGATCTCCCCTCAGCTCCTGGAACCCCAGAGAAAACAATCCATGTTTGTCCAATCTCTCCCATTAACTGATCAGTTCAGCTCAGTTCAGTTTTATTTGTCATATGTAGGTTAACACAGGGTCAACGGTGCAATGAAATGTGTTTGACAAGACAACGGGTCCCTCACCAATGATATTACAAGGATAAAATGAAGGTTAAAAAATATATAAGATAAAAGTGACATTGGTAGGTAAAAGACAATAATAAATAAAATAATCAACATATATAATGTGTTTATGAGTTCAGAAGCCTGATGGCATGATGGTAAAAACTGTTCTTCAGGCTGGTGGTGCGCGCAGCCTTGCTCCTGTATCGCCTGCCTGACGGTAACAAGGAGAACAGTCTGCGTGCTGGGTGGCTGTGGTCCTTGATGATGCTGTGTGCCTTCCGCAGGCACCGCCGGTGGAGAATGTCCTGAATGGCCGGGAGACAGTTGCCAGTGGTGTGCTGTGCCGCCTTCACCACTCTCTAGTGATTTGCGGCTGTGGGCAGAACAGTTCCCGTACAAGACTGTGATGCAGCCCGTCAGCAGACTCTCGATGGTGCAAATGTAGACGTTTGTAAGGATGCTGGCGTTCATGCCAAACTTCCTCAGTCTTCTCAGGAAAAAGAGCCGTTGGCGGGCTTTATTAGTTATTGTGTCCGTGTGCAGTGTCCAAGAGAGGTCCTCAGTGATGTGCACACCGAGGAACCTGAAGCTGCTGACCCTTTCAACCTCAGCATCACCGATGTGGATGGGGAGGTGTCCACTCCCCTGCTGTCTCCTGTAGTCCACACTCATCTCTTTAGCTTTGCTGACAGAGAGACATCCCCTCTCATCCAGGCAACATCCTTGTAAACTGCACCCTCTCCAAAACCTCCAATCCAAGCTACCGAGTCACCAAGGATCCCATGCATCTTAATCTTCAGAACCAGCCTAGCATGAGGGACCATGTCAAATGTAAACAATATCCACTGGCCTCCCATTATTCATCACCTTCTCAACAAACTCCATCAAGTTTGTACATCCTCTAACTCCAAGCACAAATTCAAGGTTTCAATATTTCAAGGTCAGTTTATTGTCACATGTGCCATTTAAGGCAGAGTGAAATTCCAATTACCTCCTTTATCCTCAAGTCCTCTTATCCTCACTTTTTTGTTTTAATGAATGTATAAAAATGCTTGGGATGCTTCAGGACATCATTTATCTTCCTACCTGTGTGATTGTACCAATGTGGGAAAATCTTATTGTGGTGTATAACATGAGAGGAATAGATCAGATAGATGCACAGAGTCTCTTGCCCAGAGTAGGGGAATTAAGGACCATAGGACGCAAGTTTAAAGTGAAGTGGAAAAAATTTAGTAGGAATCTGAGGGTTAACCTTTTCACTCAAAGGGTGGTGGGTGTATGGAACAAGCTGCCAGAGGAGATAGTTGAGGCTGGGACTAAAAGACAGATTTAGAGGGATATGGACCAAATGCAGGCAGGTGGGACTGGTGTAGCTGGGAAATGTTGGCCGGTGTGGGCAGGTTGGGACGAAGGGCTCATTTCCTCTCTCTATCACTCTGTGTAGCTGTTCACTATCCCCTCACTGAATGTCCTGAGCCTACTTTGAGATATCCTTGATCTTAACATCAGGGGTGGCAACACAGTGTAGCTTTATTGGCTCAGGAACCTCTGTCCATAGAGTCCCCATCACCTTAGCTCGCCTAGATCAGCCCAACCCTGCTGTTAGACAGAGCCTGTCATGGTGCCACTGTGCTTGAAAGTTATTTACAAAGTATTAGCCTAATTCTTAAAGTTTTAAACTTTTTATTATTATGTCGTCCGAATAACCTTTTGTCAGAATGACGACTGATTCTGATACAGTTGTTTAAATTCATGAAAGAACGGGCAAGTTAAATATTAGCAGACGGTTTTCAAATGACTGGTAGCCACAAAACACGAGACATAAGATTAACTGAAAAGAACAGAGAACAGAACAAAAGAAGGTATTTTGTGGTCTGGACAATGTACCATTGAAGTTCGAGTCAGCATTAGGGAATACATTTACAACAACACAAGAGATGATTTGGTTCATCAGGTTCATTCTGGCTGAAGATTGAAAGGTAAAAACCTCAGGAGTTTCCACTGGATGGGTGTGGGGAGGATGTCACCTGTTAGTTTAGTTCACTGTTGTCACATGTACCCAGGTACAGTGAACAGCTTTTATGTTGCGTGCTATCCAGTCAAAGAGAATATACATGAATAAAAGCAAGCCGTGCACAGATACAGAAAAAGGATTAAATGTACAAGGTTTAAAGTAAACATATAACATTGAAGCCCGATATAGTCTGATTAAAGAAAGTTCAAAGGTTTCCAATGAGGTAGATGGGAGAAACCAAGATCCTTTTTTTAATAAAAGACACTACTGGAGTAACTCAGCGGGTCAGGCAGCATCTGTGGAGAACATGGATAAGTGATGTTTTGAGTCAAAACCAGTCTCGATGCTGCCTGAACCTCCACCGCTGTCTGTGGCAATGAATTCCACAGATTCACCACCCTTGACAGCTGACACTTCACAGCCACTTCAGAGATAGAAGAAGACAAAGTGCTGGAGTAACTCAGTGGCTCAGGCAGCATCGAGACTGGTCTTGACCCAAACCTTCACCTATCCATGTTCTCCAGAGATGCTGCCTGACCTGCTGAGTTACTCCAGCACTCTGTGAAACGTCACCTATCCATGTTCTCCAGAGATGCTGCCTGACCCGCTGAGTTACTCCAACACTCTGTGTCCTTCAAACATTGCCTGACCATCTGGGTGTCACAGCAGATTTTGTTTTTATTTCATTCAGTTCATTGTCTGTTTGTGCCGGCAGTTTTTTTTCACAAGACTTCTTCTCAAAATCTTTTCTCCTTAAGATTCACCTTCCCCAGTTTATTATCTAATTATCTATAAGAAATATTACTTTATATCAATTTTAATATTTAGTCATAGTTTTTCATTGTTCTATCTGGGCCACATGACAATAAACTCTCTTGACTTGACTAGTTTAATACAGCGTGGAAACAGGCCCCTCGGCCCAACCCGCCCACACCGGCCAACAATGTCCCAGCTACCCTAGTCCCACTTGCCGGTGCTTGGTCCATAACCCTCCACACCTGTCCTATCCATGTACCTGTCTAACTGTTTCTTAAACGATGGGATAGTCCCAGCCACAACTACCTCCTCTGGCAGCTTTTTACTGTAATCAAATGTATTTCTGGTGAGACTTTGTCCCAACATTTCAGGGACAGTTGAGGATGCAGTGGCACTCTGTTCACCTGACCTGATGAATATAGTTGGGAGAGGCATCTTGTCCATGAAGCAAGACCCTATCTCTGTGAAGCCCAGTTCATAACAATTGCATGGAGTGCCTATTTCATATGTACAGACTATTCCCCATCTCCCACAGGCAGGCTTCTCATCAGAGGTGTTTATCACACTTAGAGCTGGTCCAAGATATTTTAATGAGCCTCGGGCTTAGAAGTCACAGTTGAATTAATGCTCTCAGCATTGGGCAGTTGTGATTCATGCCTTGCTTACTTTACACCTCATCAAAGAGTCTAGGCACTAGAATCAACTGCTTCGCAGATAAGTCATGAGAAAACCATGCAGTTTCAAAAATAGTTTTCATAATGGACTTAATGATTTGTGTCTTTTTATGGGTTGCTGGCATTGGATATATTGTGCCAAGGCTTTTATCTTTGAAGTGAACAATAAACAGGTGTGCAAACAGATAGAATGGTCGTACAGAGCCGTACGTGTGGCAGTGAGCAGTGTCCTCTCCCTGATGTTGAAAGCTAGAGCGGACCTCGTGGAAGGTTTATGTCAGCATGAGGGTTGGTGGCAGAGGTATTTACAACAACTATCACAACGTTTAAACAAATTTGGACAGGGACATGGTTAGGAATATGGGCCAAACGCAGGCAGGTTGGACTAGTGTAGATGGGATATGTTGGTCGGTGTGGGCAAGTTCGGCCGAAGGGCCTATTTCCACGCTGTATCACTCTATGACTCTGACTTTTTATAACAACATCTGGTAAAACAGGAGCAGGTCCAATTATTTTACATTTCATTTTTAAATTTAAATTAAAAATAAATATCTTTGCTCCAAGATGATTGTTAGGAAAAGCCTGGTCATTTTTCTCAGCTGAGTCCTTTATTGAAATAAATAACTTAAATGGATACAGCAGAGAGACCCCACCCATGTGTGGTGAAAGGATGGAGGTGTCCCGGTTAGTTCATGCAAGGGCTGGCTAAGTCCCCTTGTCCAAGTACTAATGGAAGGGTGTGTAGGTGGAGTGTGCCATGCACTGGTCTACTGAACCCAGCTGGAAGGTTGCAGGAGTGAACTGCAGATGCTGGTTTACACCGAAGATAGACACAAAATGCTGGAGTAACTCAGCGGGACAGGCAGCATCTCTGGAGAGAAGGAATGAGTGACGTTTCTTCAGACTGAAAGTCAGAGGAGAGGGAAACTAGAGATGTGGAAGAGTTTCAAAGAGAATTAAAAGGTCAGGTCAAAGCAGACGATGATCAAGCAAATGTAGAATGGTTGGAGGGAAGGTGACTACGAGGCGTACAAAGTGTAAAATTAATCAGGAGGACAGTGAAAGTAGTCGGGGAATGGCTGTTGTTGGTGAGAGAGGAGTACATCATGGTCTCCAGTCACTGGGCAGTCTCAGACTGTGTCCAATCACTTTCTCCATCACACTACGTTGAGTGAAGCTAGTTCAGGTTTTCAGTAACACTTGTGTTACTGCTAAGTAACATATTTCCTTTTACAAATATTATGTCACTTTGTTGTCTTTTAGAATTTACTTTTTCCATTAAACAAGGTAGGCTGGAGAGTTTCATGAGACAGAAGTGCATCAAGATGTTTAAATACTTTCATCAATTTAAGGTTGAAGGTTGAAGTAGTTTATCAATGTCTCATGAATCCAGAGATGAACGTCGCCCTTCAAGTGAACTCCAGTCTGTCTGTTTTCCCTTCACTTATATATTGTGTATACACAGTTGGAGTTGAAGGGGGCTGTTTTATTCCACTCTTGGCAAGTATTGTTTCATTGCCAGTGGAGTGTGTCATGGCTTGACAATGATAAATGGTATTCCCCGTAACCAAGTTGCACAGCTTGGTCAGAAGGGCTATTGTACATTGCGATCAACAAGGAATCTCATCCATTGGGAAAGTATGCGGAGAATCTTGGGGACAATGCATGAGGTTCTTGCCCAGTAGAGGCACCAGTAGAACATTGGCCTTTAGGGCATTTAGTTTCACTTTGTGGGTGTCTTGGGGAAAAGTATAGAATATAGGTTTGTGCTCAGGGCATTAAGTCATTCATGAGTTATTATTACTGGGTTACTCAGGTGATTTTTGGCATCATCCACTTGCCTGGAAATAGGTGGTGGTCGAGAGTGGATGTGCAGATGAGCTGGAGGCAGGGGGTGGGCATACAATCTGGAAGTCAAAGCAAAGCTGCTTAGAGTCGGAAATAGACACAAAATGCTGGAGTAACTCAGCGGGACAGAATGCAGCATCACTGGAGAGAAGGTATAGGTGACGTTTCGGGTTGAGACCTACACCAAAGATATGCACATAATGCTGGAGTTACTCAGTGGGACAGAATGCAACTAAGATAGACACAGAAAGAACACACTGAAGATAGAAGATAGACTGACCCATTGCATCGGTATCTGTTACTTGGAGAGGGTGGGAATAGGGGCAGGATTGTGTGTGTGATTGTCAAAAGGATCAGTGGTGGAAAATAAATAAATGTCACTTTCATCCTTGACTTTGCACTCCTCCCATCCCCTTCCACGTTGTCAACTTCCTCCTCCTTGGCTTTTTCTGATGGAGCGCTGTATTCTGTAGGGAATGAATGCGATCGTTAAGGCAGAACTAGTGCAAATGGGTGATTGATGGTGGACCCAAGGGCCTGTTTCCATGCTGTATCCCAAAAATAAAAGGTAGTTGAGGCAGGAACCTTCATAACATTTAAGACATTTGGACAGGTACATGGATAGGATAGGTTTAGAGGTTTAACGTCTGAAGAAGGGTCTCGACCCAAAACGTCACCCATTCCTTCTCTCCAGAGATGCTGCTTGTCCCACAGAGTTACTCCAGCATTTTGTGTCCATCTTAGGTTTAGAGGGTTATGGGCTATAGGTGGGACTAGTGCAGATGGGTCATGTTGATTGGTGTTGGCAAGTTTGGCCAAAGGGCCTGATTCTACACTGTATCTCTCTATGTGGTCAATTGCTCCGTTAGGTTATAAATATTTGCTGTTTACACTGACTTGTTTGAGCAAGGTTGCAGATGTGGTCATGGAATGGTTGCATGCCGCGAGGTGACAGTAATAAAGGATTCCTTTGATTTAACATAAGCAAAATGGAATCTGGTCATTATCTTGTGCACAGCCTTGGCGCCAGAGGGATCAAACTTTGGAGAGGCTTCAAGTTAATCTACAAGTTTATGTGGGCAGAGAAGACTTTTGGCTTTCCCGTACCTTTCAACATCATGAATCATTAGGGTGGGACTAAAACCCCACAATGGCTGTCTCCTATTACACTTGAAATGTTCACATCACCTTGTGTAAGAATCATAAACATGACCAAATAATTTCTTGAGCTAGACACTGGAGGAAATCTGATTCCTGCTTGCGAAAATCAAAACTATTGGATATTTGGCGTTTCAGGTGAAAATGATTCCAGACAATAAGTGGTCATAATTTGATGTCAGGTTATAAAGACATCCACATTGTAGACAGGAAGAGGTATGTTACATTGCTGCAAAGAAATAATGCAAGCAAATGTTGACAGTGTTTCTAACTAACTGTGGGAACTGTGATCGGACATACAGTGCAGAATCTCTGGAGAACTTGGATAGGTGATCTTTTGGATCTGACCCCTTCTTGTCCCAAAAGGTCACCTATCCATGCTCTCCTGCGATGCTTCCTGACTTTAGACTTTATAGATACAGTGAGGAAACAGGCCCTTCGGCCCACCTTGTCCACGCCGACCGGCGATCACCATACACTGATACTATCCTACACACTGGGGATAATTTACAATTTTAACCGTAGCCAATTAACCGACAAACCCACACGTCTTTGGAACGTGAGAGGAAAGCGGAGAAAACCCACGCAGTCATAGGGAGAACGTACAAATTCCGTACGGACAAGCACCAGTAGCCAGGTTCAAACCCGGGTCTCTGGCGCTGTGAGGCAGCAACTCTACCGCTGCCTCACCGTGCCACCTTGACCTGCTGAGTTACTCCAGCACTTTGTGTCCTTTTGTGTCTTAACCAGCATCTGCAGTTCTTTGTTTCTACATGTGGATCACGGTGCAGATGTTGCCAGATGCTGGCTGCATGGTGATTTGTGATTCCCACGGGGAATATTGTTAATTAGCTGCAATCCTCAGATGAGGATTCGATGTGATGAACGGCAGTCGAAGGTTTGCCGCAATATTTATGCCCGGGCTGTGACTGGGGAAGTTCAGGTGCCTCGTGCTGCAACAGGTGACAGGTTCCATAGAGGACTACTTTGCTGAAACACAAACATCTCACTGAAACTCGGGAAGGACTCTTGTCTCTTCCCATATGTCCCATAACTTGGAAAGGATAACCTGGAAAGGATGCAGAGATGTTCGAGGATGTTGCCAGGACCAGAGGGCCTGAGCTATAGGGAGATAGTGGCAGGCTAGGACTCTATTCCTTGGAGCGCAGGAGGATGAGCGGTGATCTAATAGAAGTGCACAGATCATGATGGGAATAGGATTTCTTTATCAAGAACCAGAGGGCAGAAGTTTAAGGTGAGAGGAGAACGTGGAACGGAACCTGAGGGGCAACTTTTTCACACAACGGGTGGTGGGTGTATGGAACGAGCTGCCAGAGGAGGTAGTTGAGGCAGGAACTATAACAAAATTTAAAAGACATTTGGACAGGTCCATGGATAGGACAGGTTTAGAGGGATATGGACCAAACCAGGCAGGTGGGACTAGTGTAGATGGGACATGTTGGTCAGCCTGGGCAAGTTGGGCCGAAGGGCCTGATCTTTACACTGTAATTACTCTATAACCAGGGTAGAAATGGACCCTTTGGTCAGAGCTCTTCTCTGTCTCTGTACACAGTGCACGGCTTGGTTGGTAATCATCTATAGTCTTTCCACTGACAGGCTAGCACGCAACAACAAAGCTGTTCACCGTAGTTCAGTACACATGACAATAATAAACCAAACTAAACTAATAAGGGTGGCACGGTGTGCAGCGGTAGAGTTGCTGCTTACATCGATAGAGACCTGGGTTTGATCCCGACTATGGGTGCTGTCTGTACGGAGTTTGTACGCTCTCCCCGTGACCGCGTGGGTTTTCTCTGAGATCTTCAGTTTCCTCCCACACTCCGAAGACCTGCAGGGTTGTAGGTTAATTGGCTTGGCGTAAATGTAAATTGTCCCTTGTGCGTGTAGGATGGTTTTAGAGAGCGGGGATCGCTGGTCGGTGCGGACTCGGTGGGCTGAAGGGCCTTTTCCATGCTGTATCTCTAAACTAAACCAAACTAATAAAGTAAACTAAACTTAATTAGCTTCAGTAGATTACCCTAGTTTATAGGACATAGAACAAATGTATCGGCAGCCGATAGTCAGTGTGTACTTGGTGATCGAGAGGCCGGTTTCCACGCTGTATCTATAAACTACTTGCAGATTCCTGGTAACAGCCTGTGGAAGTCACTCAGTAGCTGTCAGGGAGCAGTGGTTACAGCTTGCAGGTGGTGGTGTGGGATTCATGCCGCCCGCCCAGCTGCTGTGTGTATTAGCAGCGCAGTAGGTGGAGATTCACTCACAACTACCACTTACCGTTCACTCGATGAACAGTAACCCCCTATCTTTACCATCCTCGCACCACAGTGTCACGTGTAACTATTGCCACCAACGTACACTCATGTATCCCATTTTGCAACTTAAAAAAATGTGGGCACGGAATCAGATTTTTGCCAATATTAATTTTTAAACATCTCATAATTCTTGATTAGTACGGGTGTCAGGGGTTATGGGAAGAAGGCAAGAGAATGGGATTGGGAGGGAGAGATAAATCAGCCACGATTGAAAGGCAGAGTTGGCAGAGTAGACAAGATGGGCCGAATGGCCTAATTCTGCTCCTAGACCTTGTGAATTTATGATTTCTATGTTATCACTGAACACTTGAATGACAGTGAACTTTAATGAAAGTGTTAGATTAATACTACTGCTTAAATAAGGCTATTGAGTTATTAGCATAACCAAATTTCTGTAAAACATCTCCCTTAAGCACTTGAAACGCAGCTTCCAATTTCATCTTTCCTTGAAGAATTTTTAATCATTTTACATTTGAATATTGTTCTTTCCAAATTAGAAGTGTTTTTGTTGACGGGGCCTCCCTTGGGAGTCTCAAGTTTCTGATTTTTGTGGGCAGGATATCCTTCTTGCCCATCGCAGTATACTTTTCAAATGCTAGTTAGTCCATGTGACCTCAGACAATTTTCTTTTTATCACAATCACAAGACTGCACAATTTGTCTGCTGCATAAACCTGTGATTTTCAGGAGTCCCACATTCCAGGTCCAGTTGATGCTCCCTGTCAAAGCATCAGTCAAACTCGTCCTCAACAGATGACAACATGACTAGCATAGGAAATACACACTCTTTAGTTTAGCTCGAGATACAAGGCGGAAACAGGCCCTTCAGCCCACCGACCCACTGAGTTACTCCAGCATTTTGTGTTTATCTTCAGTGTAAACTCCCTCTGGAAGGCGACTCGGGACTGTCGAAGATGCCACAACCAGACATAATAACAGCTTTTTTTCCCTATGCGTAGTAGCTCTACTCAATAACCAAAATCTGTAGCCTCCTTTTGTGCTGGTATTTTATTTAATTCACATATTTAATCAATAATGTTTTATTATTAACATTTAATGTTTTTATGTGTCCCATTCCCCTATACGTCACTTGATGTCATGTTGTCACTTGTGGCAGAGCACCAAGGCAAATTCCTTGTATGTGAACACTTGGCCAATAAACATATTCATTCATTCATCTGCAGTTTCTTCCCACACTCTTCACTATTGTTCTGCATAACTAAGCTAGCTCTTGCTTGCCCATCTACAATCCTTATTGAACAAAGGGCCCTGCCTTGATAGTCATGGTACTGCACGGGTAAAGTACAAATCCCCTCCGACAGTACAGTGAGGGATATACCGGGCCACGAGGTTACATAGACTGATGGTGTGCATTTACACTGGTGCTAAAGGCCTACATTATCTCCTGGATACCCAGTTTTCACTTATACACTTATACGGATCTCGAGGGCCTCAGCCACAGGGAGAGTTTGTGCAGGCTAGGACTTTATTCTTTGGAGCACAGGATGGAAGGTGATCTTATAGAGGAGTAGGAGTAGCACAGAACAAATGCACAGAGCCTTTTACCCAGAGTAGGGCAATCAAGAACCATATTGCATGGGTTTAAGGTAAGGGGGAACATTTAATGGGAACCGGAGGAACAGCTGTTTTACACAAAGGATGGTAGGTTTATGGAATAGCAGGTGCTATCATATAATTTAAAATACATTTGACAAGGTACCTGATAGGATAGGTTAGAAGGATATGGCCCAAAGGCAGACAGGTGGACAGTGTAGCTGGGACTGATGTTGTCAACATGCCAAGTTGTCGAAGGGCTTTTTCCACCAACGCTTGTATGACTCATGACTTTATGTAAAATTTAGAGAAAAACCTGTAATGAGGAAAGAATAGGCCAACTCGAAGACACAGTGGACAACCATGTGTGATCTGTTGGGGGTGGGCAAGGTTTCCATGCCTATTTCTCCTGTATCTAACATGGGAAAGATACGAAGACTTCTGATCTCATCAAGTTAATGGGATTTTGTTGGAATAGTCTTCATGACAGTAAGAGGAGGTGCTGCGTCTCAACGCCATACGGTAGAAAAACATCTGAGGGCATCTGATTGTACATGGACGTGTTTGGTATTGGTTTATTGATTTAGTTTAATTTAGAGATACAGCATGGAAACAGTATTCGCCCGCTGAGTCATTATTTATGTTATGAAATCAATGGATACACCTTTCCATCACATGTTAAATACTGTGACCATAACCAGCTGCCAGGGTATAAGACAATAGCTGTTTTTAGACTCCCTTTGTTAATTAAACATTATGTCTGTTTATGCAAGACCTTCCTGCTTAACTGAAGCAGATATGGGGTGGGCATTGAATGACATGCATGACATTCAATAAAATTTACACTCAGCTTTGACAGTAATAATAATTTTATCTCTGCACAGATTCCAGGCATTCTACGTCTCTTAGATAAGTGCACAGCTGTACAAACAAGTATTGACTAGCTTAGGGTGGCACAGTGGTGCAGCTGGTAGAGCTGCTGCCTCACAGCGCCTGAGACCCAGGTTCGATCCTGATCTTGGGTGCTGTCTACTCACCGGAGTATTGCACCTTCACCCCTGTGAACCTGCGGGGTTTTCTCTCTCGGGTCTCCGACTGTTTCACTCTATGACTCTATGTGAAAGCATTGTAAGTGAAACCATGAGATGGAACACCTTCATATTAAAACAGCAGCAGGAACTTAATCAAACATGAATGCCTCTGGACATCATGCTTCAGGAACTTCTATTGCAGAACCAGTCCTTGGCCATGTTACTGTATCACCCTTTCTCCTGCAGGATAAACGTGTCAGTTGCCTCGCCCTCTGGTGTTACTTGGATTAATCCGACAGCAGGATCACTGAATGGTACCAAATGCCAACATCGATCTTGCTGCTTTGATGCATGTTTTAGTTCAGGCTATTGCCGAGGTCAGGCTTGGTTGCAGGAGATGATGCACTGCAGTGCTGGATCCCATCACGAGGGCCAGAGGTTGGTCAACTCTGTGTGATAGTAACGCATGTTTTTCTGCTGCAGGGGTGCCCGCCTGATGCTGGGGACTTCCGGCACCAGCAATGCTCCGCGCACAATGACCTGAAGTACCAGGGGCAATATTACGAGTGGGTTCCCGTCTACAACGACCCAGAGGCTCAGTGTGCGCTGAAGTGTCAGGCCCGGGGCACTGACTTGATCGTGGAACTATCGCCCAAGGTCCTCGACGGTACACGATGTAACACGGAGTCTCACAACATGTGCATCAGTGGGATTTGTCAGGTAACTTTACAAACCCTTTCATAATTATCTCCAGAGATTCTTCATAGTTTCTTTCAGTAATGGGCCTGTCCCACTTACGCGACTTTTTTGGCGACTGCCGGCACCGTCATAGGTCATTGCAGGTCGCCGGAAAATTTCAATGTTGAAAATCCAGCAGCGACCAGAAAGACACTACGACTCTTTGGGCGACTGAGGAGACGACTCACGAGCATACAGGCGACGTGTCGCGGCGTGAAACCCGTATGGTCGTGAGTAGTCGCCCAAAGAGCCGTACCTTGTTCTGGTCACCCGCTGGATTTTCAACACGTTGAACATTTTCGGTGACCTGCTGCGACTATGTCGACTATGCCGAAAAAGTCGCACGTGGGACAGGCCCTTTAGTCCATACTTGCAGAAAGAGCTATTATTTCGTTTAGTGTGGAAGTATTTTGGAACTCTAAACACTGTAAATTGTATCTGCTGTATATACTGTAAATGGCTCTATTGTAATCACGTATTGCCTTTCTGCTGACTGGTTTAGCACAACGCAACAACAGCTTTTTCACTGTACCTCGGTACACGTAACAATAAACTAAACTGTAACTGAGAGATTGAGGATGGAATATTCTCTCCAGTTCTGTTCATTGCATTTTAGAAAGAGCCTTTAAAAGTGGTAGAGACCGGAATGGTTTGTGGGACGAAATGTGAAGGATCGGGAAAACTATGATTTCTCTCTTCAAAAAAGGGAAGGCTAAGCCAAGATTTGATACAACTGTTTAAAATCCTAACTGTTTGGAAAGCTTAAATAGAGTAAAATAGTTTATGATGGCTAAATAGTCAATTAGCAGAATCTTTGCATTTCAGGTCATTGGCAATGGAATATGCGTGACATGAAGAAAAACATCTTTTGCAATGGTTAATTGGGGTTTAAAAGTGCAGTCAATTGCTAATGGATGCAAGACAGCTTTCAAATGGGAACTGGATAAATATATTAAGGTTAGAAAGAAACAGCAAGAAAGGAAGATAGACACAAAAAGCTGGAGTAACTCAGTGGGACAGGCAGCATCTCTGGAGAGAAGGAATGGGTGATGTTTCGGGTCAACAATCTTCTTCAGACTGATTGAAGGGTTTGAAGAAGGGTCCCAACCTGAAACGTCACCCGTTCCTTCTCTCCAGAGATGCTGCCTGACCCACTGAGTTACTCCAGCTTTTTGTGTCTATCTTCGGTTTAAGCCAGCATCTGCAGTTCCTTCATACAACACACACAACAGCAAGAAACTGCAGGTGCTGGAATCCTGTGCAATAAACAGAATTGCTGGAGGAACTCAGTGGATCAGGCAGCATCTGTGGAGGGAATAGACAGACGGAGTTTCAGGTCAGGACCCTTCTTCGGATAGGAAAGAGTAGGAAAATAGGGCCATCTCGATTGCTGTTTTAAAGATGATCTTCTTGATCAGAGTGGCCATCTGGGCATACTGGGTAGAGCTGCTGCCTCAGAGCGCCAGAAACTTGGGTTTGATCCTGACTTAAGGTGCTATCTGTGTGGAGTGTGCATGTTCTCCCTGTGACTGCATGGGTTTAATTCGGGTGTTCCGGTTTCCTCCCACATCCCAAAGATATGCAGCTTGGTAGTTCAAAGATAGACACACAATGCTGGAGTAACTCCGTGGGACAGGCTGCATCTCTGGGGAGGAATGGGGGATGTTTCAGGTTGAAACCCTTCTTCAGACTGACTGACTGACTTCAGTCTGAAGAAGGGTCTCGACCTGAAACATCATGCACTCCTTCTCTCCAGAGATGCTGCCTGTCCCGCTGAGTTACTCCAGCATTTTGTGTCTACCCGGTTTAAACCAGCATCTGCATTTCCTTTCTACACAGATCAGCAGTTCAATTGGCTTCTGTAAATTGTCCCGAGTGTGCAGGGAGTGGATGAGTAAGTGAGATGTCACATATCTAGTGTGAATGGGTGATTGATGGATGGATGGTTTCGACTCGGTGGGTCATCGGACCCGTTTCCATGCTGTATCTCTAAACTAAATTCAATGACACTATCGGGTCAGGCACAAGATACAGGGCCATTGCTTTTTTTTTCTTATTCCCTGAAACAAAATATTTAGAGGGTGTTTCATGACTCCACCATCAACATGGACCAGTTTAGAAAATAAGCCACATGGAAAACCACGAGCGGAAGAATTATTTATTATCATGTTCCTGATCTTGTTTTAATGTGCAAGTTCTCAGACATTTTGGTAAATATAATGATGTGATGGACTGAGTCAGAAAGTAGCAATGTCAAATTTGGGCTTTCAAGATTGAAGACCAGAGGTCAATGGAAGTGCTGGCAGCGTTTGAGTTTGACAGGGTTGAGATCCTGGGAAAGAAAAGTATAAATTATGTGATATGTGATACTTGTGGTGATGTGCTTGTGTCTGTTCGAATAGAGTCCTTGACATTTTAAAATTAACGTTGGGATAAATCAAACATCAGCGGGTCAGGCAGCATCCCTGAAGAACATAGAGAGACCAATGTGTAGCAACGAACTGCAGATGCTGGTTCAAATCGAAGATAGAGTTAAAATGCTGGAGTAACTCAGCAGGACAGGCAGCATCTCTGGAGAGAAGGAATGGGTGATGTTTCGGGTCGGGACCCTTCTTCAGAATCACATTCCTTCTCTCCAGAGATGCTGCCTGTCCCGCTGAGTTACTCCAGCTTTTCGTGTCCATGGAGAGAACAATGGTGTGGAGTCTGCTAGAGGAGTAGTGCGCTGTTGTTCCAGGAGTGACCAGAGACGATTGGTCACTCCACAGAACATTGTAATCCCATGTCCAGAGAGCTGCTCATGGCCCTTCCCTGAAAAATGCCAACAGCCAGTACACAGCTGTTATAGATTCAAAGCGTCAAACAGGCCCTTCGGCCCAACCTGACCATGCTGACCGGCATGTCCCACCCTCCCTCATCTGTTGCAGAAATCACTTTGTTCGGCCAAGAGTAAGTTGCGTCTGGAATTGCTTGGTGGAATTTCTGCTGCTTTATGAATCGACAACTGCAGAAATAAGTGTTATTTCAGAGTTGGGGGTGATGAGAAAAGCAGCGTCGGTTCACTGACTCTCTGGCTCCGAGCGGGTGAGGTGCTAAAGGATTAAAGGTGGATCCAGAGCTAAGGAAACCTCCACATCAGGCATGTGGAATACACAAAGGCCTTGCCGAGGAAATTCTTTGCTGGCTTGCTCCTTGCATGCAGCCTGTGGGAATGCAAATCAGGAAATTGTGCAAACACAGCCGAGAATTTTCTTCTCAATAATTTTAAAAGGATGTAAAATCATGGGCTGTCCACAATATACTGGAGCGTGTTCCCCGTGGACTCTCCCCTCATGCCAAGAGCTTGCAGTTGGAAAATTAACCTTTGTGACTTTGTACAGCTTAAAGAACAAACTACTCTTTGCAGCAGTGAAGGGCAAGAGGAGGCCGGCACTCACACAAGTGTCACTCTGGGAACCGACAACGATTTAGTTTTAAGGCGCATGTTCACAAAGAAACAAATGGATATATAAAGTGTGTGGAATAGAGACACAGAGTGCTGGAGTAACTCAGCGGGACATGCAATATCTCTGGGGAGAAGGAATGGGTGACATTTCGGGTCGTGACCCTTCTTCCGACTGAGAGTTAAGGGAGATGGAGTCTAGAGATATGGAGGGGTAAGGTGTGAAAATGAGGGATCAAAGCAACATTCCGAGAGTGGGAGGGTTAGGGTGATAAGTGAGGGAGAATTTTAGTCCGGATGTAAGGAATGGAACACAGAGGAAACTGCAGCCTGGGAAACCTTTCGATCAAAATCCAGAGGATGAGCTATGATCTGACCAACGTAAACTAAATCGCCATTAGCATATTTTTGTTGTAATGTCATGCAGTCATAGTTTGCTCGGTAATGCGTAGCACCAGGAATGTCTAGACCATACCATCATCAATCTATACAAGTAAGCAAAAGTCAAAAGCATGGGTTACCTGTTGCCAATATGTGTTGCCTTGCCCATGGTCTTTCATGTTGCACCAGGCTATCAAATACTATTCCCCAGTGACTTCAGGCCTGAGCAAGCAACAGGACTGGACTCCCATCTTGTCCCACGCCTGTGTAAGATGCTCAGAAACATTTACACAAAATTTCCAGCGCTATAAAATTGTGATGTTGACTGAAGAAGCATGCTTGGACTTTGGGCTGAAGGGCCTGTTTCCATGCTATATCTTTTAATTCAATTAAGGTCATAAGCGTTAGGAGCAGAATAAGGCCACTCGGCCCATCAAGTCTATTCCGCCATGCAATCATGGCTGATCTATCTCTCCCTCCTAATCTCCCCGATTCTCCTGCCTTCTCCCCATAACCCCTGACACCCGTAATAATGTAATTCATTCAAATTACAAGTAGGCCCAGACCTTCACAGCAAGAAGAAAGATCTTCTGGGCTTAAAGGAATAGATGTCCCCGGGAGACCATTATGTTCAAATGATGAATGGGAAGCATTTGATTTCTGTGAAATCACTTCCATTTTGCTCTCTGCTTTATTGTAAGGATGAGAGTAAAAAAATTTGCAAGATTTCAATCCATTTATGATCAGTAAAGCAAACACTGCACTCAGGGAAGAAACTTATTGCTGAATTAATATGATATACGCAGGCCCTATAGTTTGATAAATAGGCTGTGTTATGACTCTTAGTCTTTGGTGAACTCCTTAAAAATGGATCTATCTTACTGAGTGAAACGATAGATAAGAAATGAAGGACTGCAGATTTACTGACAGAAATGGAGCAGTGTATTTTTCATTTGATAACTAATTATTTTCTCTCCATTTCTTTCTGTCGGAAGCTAATTATAGAATCCATTTTCCAACTTTTTTCCATGCTGCAATATTTAGGTTTTATTCAGTATGCTTTTCTGTAAAGGAACCATTTCAATGGCTTTATTCAACTGGAATTCCAGAGACATGAGGGTTAGCCCCTTGTTCATCATTACCACTGACCCAAGTAATTCAGTAACTGACAATGGCCATTTGTTTTATAAATGACCTAATTCTGTGATTGTTAATTAACTTAAACGTTGAAGGAGCATTATTGCAGCTGCACGGCAGCAAAGTGCGCTTGTGAGTGGGAACAATTAAACGGGAATGTTGCAGGTTCAAGTTTCCCTCACTCAGGCATTGCACATATTTTCACCAGTGACATTAAACAGGCATCTCCACTGTCCCAAACTGAACGCAAGACAAATAGCATTGTTCTGTAAAACATCACTGCTTAATCTTTTGAAGAATGAAATATATATTCAAACGTGTTGAAAATGAAGACAAATGATGCAAAGGAAAAGAAACAAAAACACATTTTGGCAATTAACCACATTATTGTGTGTGTTTTAGTTTAGTTTTGGGTCGGTCTGAAGTGTCCCGACCCGAAATGTTGCTTCCATGCTCTCCAGAGATGCTGCCTGACTCTCCGAGTTACTCCAGCATTTTTTCATCAATCATTCTCCACAGTTCTTCATTTCTGCTTCCAAAATGTTTTGCCACCCAAGCTATTCCATCTGTTTGAATCTTTTATGAAATAATGTCTTTGACTTTGTTTTAATGAACAGTCTGCACCAAATAACTGCGATACCACGAATATAGTTACAAAATTCTGGAGTAACTCAGCGGGTCAGGCAGCATCTCTGGAGAAAAGGATAGGTGACATTTTCGTCTGAAGAATGGTCTCGACCCGAAACATCAGCTATTCCTTTACTCCAGGGATGCTGCCTGACCCGCTGACTTACTCTGCATTATATGTCTATCCAACCAACATCTGCAGTTCTTTCCTACATCACGATTGTAGTATTTGATTAACGTTCCAGAAATCCCATGATCATATACCACTGCGGCAAGTTGTGAAATTGATTCAGTCGTTTGTGGGCGGGCACCACTTGTACATCACCATGAAACGGTGTGATGCTCAAAAACAAGCAGGTCACACGCTATTTGTGGGGAAGAATCGGACACACTTGTACTGTTATTTTACAGTCTCTTCACCAAGTTTATTAAATTATGAGAGGCATCGACATTGTCAACAGCCAGGACCTTTTTCTAAAGGGCCTGTCCCACTTGGCGAGTTTTTCAGCGACTGCTGGCGTCATTGACTGTCGTATCAGGATCAACAAAAGATTTTGAACGTTCCAAAATCCAACGGCGACAAAACAAATGTTGCAAACCTTGAGGAAGCACCGCGCGTCAATACGTCATCACGCCACGTCACACGTTTCAGGTGCAGAAGGGTCTCGACCCACAACATCAACCATTCCTTCTCTCCGGAGATGCTGCCTGTCCCGCTGAGTTACTCCAGTTTTTTGCGTCTATCTTCACTTTGTTGGATAATTGGATAAGGGTCGAGACCCTTCTTCAGAAGAATAGGTGTGACAGCAATTGAATTCTAATCTACCCCCAGTTAAACCTCTCAGAGGTCAGATAGACTCTCTAAGTTAGAAAAAAAATGAATTATTTTCAAAGTGGGAATACAAATGGAATTTTGATCCTGATTCAAACCTGACTGTAGTTGTGAAAATGAATGTTAGTAAGTAGGCGTGTTACGGGTGAATAAATGTGACCTTCAAACTCCTGGTATAATTTTGCTAATGTTGATTCAACTCCCTCGGCCAGTTTCCTTATTAAACTGGCTAACGTCTGATCTGTACCTCAAATGTATTTAATCAACCTTGCTCAATATTTATCATTTAATATCCTTCTCCAAAGAAAAATCTATCAATCTTAATCTTGAATCTTTCAGTTGACTCTACATACACAGGGCTTTTCCAGGTTACATGGGGCTTAACAGATACACAGTAATCCTCCCCGGTGATCTGGCATTGATTTTAAGATTATTTTTCCTCCTTCTGGATACCCATAACAGAGGAAATTGGTTCCCTCTATCCGGCTATTTATTATTTGAAATACCTTGATTAGATTGGATTTCAACCTTTGAAACAGGAGAAAAGGGTCTGGTTTATGCAGGTCTTCCAGTGAAACGTTGTATCGTACTCCCATCTGAGCAAAAATATTCTCCCAAAGCCTCTGTTTAGTTTAGTTTAGAGATTCTGTGTGGAAACAGGCCCTTGTGCCCACCGAGTCATCACCGAACAAAGAACAACCATACACCAGTTCTATGTCATCCCAGTTTCAGATTTTATACACTAGCGACAATTTATAACTACTGAAGCCAATTAACCTCCAAAAGTGCACGTCTATGAAAAGTGGGAGGATACCGGAGCACCCGGAGAAAGCCCACACAGGTCACGGGGAGAACGTACAAACTCCGTACAGACAGCGCCCGTAGTAGACAATAGACAATAGGTGCAGGAGTAGGCCATTCGGCCCTTCGAGCCAGCACCGCCATTCAATGTGATCATAGCTGATCATCCCCAATCAGTACCCCGTTCCTGCCTTCTCCCCATATCCCCTGACTCTATTAAGGCTATCTTTAAGAGCCCTATCTAGCTCTCTCTTGAAAGTATTCAGAGAACCGTCCTCTGAGGCAGAGAATTCCACAGACTCACAACTCTCTGTGTGAAAAAGTGTTTCCTCATCTCCATTCTAAATGGCTTACCCCTTATTCATAAACTGTGGCCCTGGTTCCAGTCAGGATCCAACCCTGGTGTCTGGAGCTGTGAGGCAGCAGCTCTACCCGCTGCGCCACCGTGACGCCCAAAACAAAAAACACACTCCTGAGGAAGTGCGCCTGCTCAGATTTGAACTGCGCACAATAAATACCATTAAATCCATTTATGTTAGAGGAATGTAACAGAATCCTGGCATTTACTAAACATTGCCTACCCTGGCATAGCTTGTTCTGTGTGATAATAGAACCTGGTCACTGTGATAAAGTCAAATCTAGAACCATTACAAGCAATCATTGCATCTCCTGACAGCAACATGAAGATAATTGATGGAGCTAAATTACCTTTTGATGCACAGACATTTCAAGATGTCTCAAGATGGCGCCTGCCTGCGGCGACTTTTGCGGAGCTCCGGAACATAAAAGGCTCATCTACAACTCTCAACAACTCACCTGCATCAGGGAAACGGCAGTAATCGGTGCCGTTTCAGACAGGCTGCTTGGGCAGCTGAAAGCGCTGGAAATTTCGCGATCTCCCGCAGCTGCGGGAGCCCCAGACTTTAAACTTTCCCGCGCCGGCTGTGAAACTCCCGACCCTAAATAAAAAAAACTTAGGATCCCAGGTACGGCACCTGGAAACCCCGGGATGACCTCCAGAGCTGACGAGCTGGATATCCCGGAAAAATGAAGCTGGACCTGCTGACTTTGAGGGAACCCCCGTTTCGTTACGGAGCTGGACTGCCGTCTGTGAGGGAATTCCCGTTCCAGCGCTGGTCCGCAGAAACAGCAGTACAGGAAACACAGTACCTGGAAACAAAGGGAAGCCTCCATGTGTCCGGAAACGTGGCCGGCGGGCAGGACTTTCAGGTCAGATGAAGCGCAGGGGAACTTCGGCCTCCTCTCCCTTACTATCCCCACTGGCCAATGTACAGTCCCTTGAAAATAAAAGTGGACTTAAGGGCAAGGCTGCTTTATCAAAGGGAGCAGAGGGAATGCTCTGTGTTCTGTTTCACAGAGACATAGTTCACCCCACCCCAGCTCCCCAACTCAGCGGTCCAGCCTGAAGGTTCTCCCTCCACCGCATGGACCGTAACAACTGGCATCGGGGAAAGGGGGGAGAGGAGGGGGCGTCTGCCTCATGGTCAACTCTGCATGGTGCTCAGACGTGGCAGTCCTGTCCAACTCCTGCTCTCCCACATCTCGAACATCTGGCGTGAAGTGCCGTCCCTTCTACCTTCCGAGGGAATTCACCTCCATCATCCTGACCGCGGTCTACATCCCACCCCAGGCCGACGTCCATCTGGCACTGGAGGAGCTGCACGCCGTGGTCAACAAACACCAGACGTCTTACCCCGAGGCTTTTACCACCATTGCTGGGGACTTCAATAAGGCAAACCTCAAGAAATCGCTCCCTAACTTCCACCAACATGTCTCCTGCTGCACCAGGGGACCAAACACCCTCGACCACTGCTACACCACCATCAAGAATGCTTACCGCTCTATCCCTCGCCCTTTGGAGTTCTGCTCCAAACTGGAGGATGAGACAGATGTTCGGCAGCTGTGGCAGGGACTGAATGCAATCACCTCCTACAAGGCGAAACCAGGAGGCAGCTCGGATGTCGGCGATACATCACTCCCTGACGAGCTCAATGCATTTTACGCATGCTTTGATAGGGAGAACACCGATGTGCCTTCCCGAGCCCCCATTCACTGTGATGGTATTTCAGTCTCAGTCACAGAGGCCGACGTCAGGAAATCCTTCAGAGGGGTGAACCCTCGAAATGGACCTGATGGCATACCTGGTCGTGTTTTAAAAACCTGTGCGGACCAACTGGCTGGAGTTTTTTTAATGGACATTTCAACCTGTCACTTCTGAGGTCTGAGGTTCCCACCTGCCTCAAAAGGGCATCAATAAAACCGGTGCCCAAGAAGAGCAAGGTGACGTGCCTCAATGACTATCGACCTGTGGCACTAACGCTTGTGGTGATGAAGTGCTTCGAGAGGTTGATCATGGCGCAAATCAACTCCTACCTCGACAAAAAACCTGGACCCGCTGCAGTTCGCTTACCGCCACAACAGATCAAACGGTGGAACGCGATCTCGCTGGGCCCTCCACTCCGCTCTGGACCACTTGGACAACAAAAACACATATTCAGGCTGTTATTCATTGACTACAGCTCGGCATTTAACACAATCATCCCCTCCAAGCTGGTTACCAAAACTCGCAGAACTGGGTCTCATGCACATCCCTCTGCAAATTGGATCCTCGACTTCCCCCATTCACAGACCACAGTCTGTTCGTATTGGTGGAAATGTGTCAGCCTCGATAACAATCAGCACGGGAGCACCTCAAAGCTGCGTGCTCAGCCCCCTGCTGTACCTCACTCTATACTCATGACTGGGTAGCTGGGTCACAGTGCGAAACTCCATCATCACGTTCACTGACGACACCACTGTTGTGGGACGTATCACTGATGGGATGAGTCGGAGTACAGAAGAGAGATCGAGCCGACTGTCCATATGGTGCCAGCACAATAACCTGGCCCTCAACAACCAGCAAAACCAAGAAACTGATTGTGGACTTTTGGAATGAGCAGAATGGGGACCCACAGTCCTGTTTATATCAACGGGTCGATGGTTGAAAGGGTCAAGAGAGCTTCAAATTCCTGGCGTGCACATCTGTGAAGAAGATCTTTCCTGGTCCGAGAACACAGATGCAATTATTAAGAATAAGCTCATCAGCGTCTCTACTTCCTGAGAAGATTACGGACAGTCGGTCTGTCATGGAGGACTCTCTCTAACTTCTACGGGTGCACAGTAGAGAGCTTGCTGACTGGTTGCATCGTGGCTTGGTTCGGCAACTTGAGTGCCCTGGAGAGGAAAAGACTACAAAAAGTAGTAAACACTGCCCAGTCCATCATCGGCTCTGACCTCCCTTCCATCGAGGGGATCTACCACAGTCGCTGCCTCAAAAAGGCTGGCAGCATCATCAAGGACCCACACCACCCTGGCCACACACTCACCTCCCTGCTACCTTCGGGTAGAAGGTACAGGAGCCTGAGAACTGCAACAACCCGGTTCAGGAATAGTTACTTCCCCACACCGCCATCAGGCTATTAAACCTGGCTCAGACAAAACTCTGAACATTAATACCCCTCCATCTGTAATTTGCACTTTATTAATTTATTAATTAATGTGTGTCTTTAAGTATATAATTGTAGTCAATGCCTACTATGTTCTGTTGTGCTATGCAAAGAAAGAATGTCATTGTCCTGTCAGGGACACACGACAATAAACTCTTTTGACTTTGACTTTGACAAACAAAATGTAAGGACTTTAATAAAAAAATCTTTGTGAGGTAATTTCTCTTTGATCCTAACCATCTGGTACTTTTTACACAGTAGCCCAAATCTTGATCCACCACAAAGAGTTGAGTCCCTTTAATCTTAATGCCAATGTGGGAGGGTTGATTCGGTAAATTAATGATTCAAAATGCTAGTTATAAATTGCTTTTGTAGATTTCAGCCTTATCCAATTCACCAAAACCCCTCATTATTACATATTCATAAATGCAACCTCAATCTTAACCATCATTTATTATGTTAGAATAATGGATGCAGAAATCGGAAACCAAGTCATGGAGCATTCTTGTAAGAAGCATGTAGTTCATTGCAAAGTCTGCTACCTGATGGTACAAAAGTCGAATGTACTGAAGAAAAGCGAAAGCTAGAGACAGATTAAGCTCCAAATGTAAGCCCGCGACATCGTCGACTCTCTGTGGCGACTTCTCAGTTGCAGCAACATGGGTCTCTAACTTCAAGTAACCCCTGCATTCCCTCTCTCTCCATCCCTCCCCCACCCTAGTCACACCATCTGTTTGTTCTGACCCAGCCCACAGGTAACAATGACCTGTTACCTTTCTTTTTTCCATATCTTTCATTCACTTGTTCTATATCTGTCTCCATCACCGTCTACATCTCTCCTTTCCCTTTCATTCACTGTTCTAACTTCATTACATCTCTCCTTCCCCCTTTCATTCAGTGTTCATCTGTCTCTGTGTTCTGTATCTGTCTCCATCACCCTCCCCGTCTCGCCATCTGTCTCCATCACCGTCTACATCTCTCCTTTCCCTTTCATTCACTGTTCTGTATCTGTCTCCATCACCGTCTACAGCTCCCCTTTCCCTTTCCCGTGACCTTCATGCTAAAGAAGGGTCTCGACCCGAAACGTCACCCATTCCTTCTCTCCAGAGATGCTGCCTGTCCCGCTGAGTTACTCCAGCATTTTGTGTCTATCTTCGGTTTAAACCAGCATCTGCAGTTCCTTCCTGCACCAATCTTGGGCTGTTGCCCGTGTGGAGCTTGCATGCTCTCCTTGTTACTGCGTGAGTTTCCACTTCCTCTCGCATCTGAAAGACACACTGTCTGTTTAGCTAATTGTTGTCTGTAGATTACGCCTGGTATAGGTTGGTGGCAGGAGAACACGGTGGTGTTAGGGGGCGTGTGAGCGAGAGTAGGTGACAGCGAAAGAGTAAGGACATTGGTTTGGTTGTGATTGTGGACTCAACTGAATAAGTGTCAGATTTTCCTTTATTGCAGATTTAATTTAGTTTTAGTTTAGAGATACAGCGCAGAAACAGGCCCTTCGGCCCACCGAGTCCGCGCCGACCAGCGATCCCCGCACAATAACACGATCCTACACACACTAGGGACAATTTACAATCTTTACCAAAACCAATTAACCTACAAACCTGCAATTCTTTGGATTGTGGGAGGAAACCGGAGCACCCGGAGAAAACCCACGCAGGTCACAGGGAGAAGGTACAAACTCCACACAGGCAGCACCCGTGGCCAGGATTGCGCCCGGGTCTCTGGCGCTGTGAGGCAGCAACTCTACCTCGTGCCGCTCCTGAAGCCGTGTACAGCATCTCCTGATGCGAGTGAGTGATTGATACATTATTGTAACGTGTGACAAGTCAGCGTGAAATTCTTTGTTTTGTATGCTCAAGGTCACACCCACCCCATCCCCCCTGACAGTGAGAAAAGCTGCCGTAACTCTGTCAGCAGGATCTGCAGAGGCTGGTTTACACCGACGGTAGACACTAAATGCTGGAGTAACTTACAGGGTCAGGCAGCATCTCTGGAGGGAAGGAATGGGTGACTCGCACTCTTCAGTCGACCCGAAACTTCATCTATTCTTTGTCTCCAGAGATGCTGTCTGACCTGCTGAGTTACTCCAGCACTTTGTGTCTGTCTATCATAACTCTGATGTCCAGCTTCGTGTCTGACATGCCTATCAAAGACATTAATGTTCTCATTCATTTCAAAGATACTGACTTAATTACATCCTCCAGCCTTAGAGGCAAATGTGTCAAAACTCTACCTTTAATGGGCTGTCATTTTAAAGCTACACCTCTCCGATTTATGGAAGGTTTCAACACACGAGCTCCACAGTCGTTAATTAAAAAAGCAACTGTTGCATTCACCTGTGTTGTGGAAAGGCTCTGTCCCGACATTATGAAAACACCAATTAGTGTGAATGTTTGCAGACATTACATTAACATTACGCAACAATTCAACGATGATAATCTCTTTAAACCTCAGTAAAATATTTGTTTAATTTACATCATTTATCTGGCAATGCGAATTGAATGTGAAATGTCAAAGTCCCATTTGTAATTTTACATCCCAAATAGTTTGTATTCTTGTATGATGTGCGTATGTGTATATAATATAAATCTATGTATATATGTGTGATATATATATACATATACATAAATACACACGTAGGTATATATGTATGTATACATGTGATGTATATACACATTCAGACACATGCAAGCATACACAATATATACATATCTGATGATGTCCAATTCATTTTTAATTCAAGAATCCAGTATTAATATTGCTGGTATCCTCACCTGTACCACTGCCCATTGCTGGTGTCCTCACCTGTACCACTGACCACTGTTTTCCCTGAGTTCTGTCTTGCACTTCATTATCAAACTCAGCTTGCTCTACCATTCAACAGATCTTGACCATTCCCTTATTTTAACATCATATTTAGTTTCATTTAGTTTAGAGATGCAGTGCGGAAATAGGCCCTCCCGCCCACCGAGTCTGCACAGACCAGCGATCCCTGCACATTAATGCTATCCTACACACACTAGGGACAACTTACACTCATACCAAGCCAATTGTCGAAGGAAACCGGAGCAGCCGGAGAAAACCCACGCAGTCACGGGGAGAACGTATGTCTCTGGCGCTGTAAAGGTTGTAAAGCAGCAACTCTACCGCTACGCCGCCTACACTCAGATCTTGAGTTTTCTGTCATCCAAACATCTATCAATCTGAATTCTGAATGGAATCAGTGACTCCGTGGCCCTCCAAGATAGAAAGTTAAGATTTACCCTTCTGGGTGAAGAAATGTCTCTCCTTTACAATCCAAAATGACCTGTCCCTTTATTTTTAAACTGAAATCCCCCCATTCCTATCCACCCATTAACCCTCCCTCTGATTTTACATTTCACTTCCAATTTTCTACCCTTATCAGGATCCACATCTACCATTTTTGTCAGACCTTCACCTGCAATCTTGCATTACTGATTCCACCCATCCACCCACCACCAACCCCCTCACCTTAACCCACTTGCCCCTTCCCTTCACTTCCCTTTAACAGACCCCCCCTTCGCTCCACCAGCCTGTGGATGGATCCCAACCCAAAACGTTGTCTGTCCATTCCACTCTACTACTGCTGTCTGTCTGACCTGCTGAGTTCCTCCAACACTTTGTTCTTTGCTCAAGATTCCAGCACGTGGTCTCCTGGATCCACGATCCCATTTGTAGCAACATCCTCCTTTGTCAAGCTCTCTAAAAATGTTATTTTTTAGTTTGGTTTTAGTATTAAAGATACTGAGCGGAAACAGGCCCTTCGGCCCACCAAGTCCGCGCCAACCAGAGATCCCCGCACAATAATACTATCCTATACACACTAGGGACAATTTTACATTTTTACCAAGCCAATTAACCTACAAACCTGTATGTCTTTGTAGTAGGTATATAATGAAGTTATCCTCATTCTTCTAAACTTTAAAGAACCAAAGTCTAGCCTACACTGTCTCTCCGTGACGGACTCGCAGCTTCCCAGGAAGCAGTCTGCCAAATGTTTGCTCCACTGCACTGAGAATAAATATATGCTGATGAGTCCAAACATGTACACACAATTCATTCACAGACTGATGGACAATCTCCAGCGTTCACTTCAAGCTGGGAAAGTAATGGAAGTTCAAGAAAGGGGAATGAAATGGGGGCAATAAAAAAATCAAGACTTTTGGAAGAAGACTTTGCTGGTTAAATTTAAATTCTGTTTTAAAACGGTTTTAAAATAAGTGAGGAAATCTGGATGATGTAAAAAAAAATGTTCCAATCAAGTTTTTGGGAGATTTATCATGGACAAAAATTCCAGGTCTATAAATCCACATATGGAAAAACTTAGTGTAGGAAGGAATGGCAGATGCTGGTTTACACCATAGGCACAAAGTGCAGGAGTAACTCAGCGGGACAGGCAGCATTATTTTGTACTGTGCAAAACAGCAACATTTTATTCCTTAAATTGCATCAGGTCAGGGTTCCTGCTTCTCTCCCGAGGGTGATATGTATACAGGCAGATCCTCTTTAATATGATCTATTGATGCTGCCAGCAGCTATTATAGTACCTCAGTGATATGCAGACCATACGCTTTACAGGGCTGATGACATGACTGGAATATTACTGTGACTGCTATGATGTATCAACATGCTTACCAGCTTTGACATAAACATTTGTGATATTTGTAATATGTTTGTATCTTCACTTGCCTCTTTTTAATGCTTGCATTGTTTCATTTTTGGTTTAGTTTAGAGATACACAGCAGAAACTGGCCCTTCAGCCCATCGAGTCCGCACCGACCAGTGATCCCCACAAACTAACTCTATCCTACACACACGAGGAACAATTTACATATATACTGAGCCAATTAACCTTTGGGGGTACACAGAAAGCTGGAGAAACTCAGCGAGTGCAGCAGCATCTATGGAGCGAAGGAGATAGGCAACGTTTTGGGGCAAAACCCTTCTTCAGACTGATGGGGGGTGGGGGAGGCAGGGGGAAGAAAGGAAAAAGGAGGAAGAGGAGCCCGAGAGCTGAGGGAGAGGTAGGAATGGGAAGAGACAGCAAGGGTCAACAGAATTGAGAGAATTCAATGTTCATGCCAAGAGGATGCAGACTCCCCAAGCAGAATATGAGGTGCTGTTCCTCCAATTTGCGGTGTTGCTCACTCTGGCCATGGAGGAGGCCCAGGACAGAGAGGTCGGATACGGAATGGGAGGGGAGTTGAAGTGCTGAGCCACTGGGAGGCTCGGGAGGTTCCATTACCAACCCGACCTCCCGGTGGCTCAGCACTTCAACTGCATCCTCTTGGCATGAACATTGAAGGATCTCCTTCGCTCCATAGATGCTGCTGCACCCGCTGAGTTTCTCCAGCATTTTGTGTACCCTTGATTTTCCAGCATCTGCAGTTCCTTCTTTAACAATTAACCTTTGGAGTGTCTTTGGAGTGTGGGAAATCTGAGCTGAAACAGTGTGTTCATGTTGAAATCAAATTTTTAGCATTTGTGTTAGCCTCAGCAGCAACACTAACAATGTTTATATAGCGTGTAAATGACTCTGAGCAATGTTATTGTACTTATCACTTAACACATAAGGCTGGAGCCTGCAGTGTGATATTATGGTATGTGCATGCATTGTGTGCGTATCAAATTCTTTGTCCCACAATCTAGGGAAAGAAAATGATTTAGTGCCTCGATCAGAGTAATCTGATACAAAGGTGTCGGATTCTAACACCAATGGTAATTTGAGGTGTTAGATGTTGCGGTGTTTTGTTAAAAATGCACCAGGCTTCACCGATATCTGTTTGCCTTGTTAGCCTAAGGTGTGCAGAGAGTGTACTTAATATCATTAATAAATCCTCAGCACGCATCAGGAGTTTTGGTGACAAATTAATTAATTTCTGAAGCATTTTTGTCATGTAAACAAATACTGAAGCCAATTTGGGTGAAATCGAGTTAGAGATAGCTGGACAACTCATCTGCTTTTGAGTAGAGAAGCTGGAAGGTCATCATTGGTGGTCACTCGAAACGTGTACGACTGTCCTCTTTTGGGAGGACAACTGTGCGTGACCTTGTTTAATGTGGGTGACCCTACCAGGAGCATCGCTCCAGACGGCATCGCTCTCAGGATCTCAGGTCCACACAAGCTTCTCCACCACGACAAGGTGACAATCCACGGAGAAGCACTGGAAGGCAAACGTGTAGGAGCACCCTGCCTGGTCATGGTGTGTGGGGAGATTCTCCTCACCCACCTACACTGGCAGCTGGGGCTTTGGTTTAATAGATCACACTAATGGCTCCGTATGACAATGCCATGCTTTCACCTTTTCAAGATTTGGCCATCAATTTGGGTAATGCACTTGGATCCCAGAGATTGTTTCGATCTCACTGCCTCTGAGGTGAGTTGGGGCAGACGTGAAAGTATTACTGGGCCAAACTGGCACTTAGGTATTCATCAAAATGCTGCTGAGGTTTGGCTGAGCAATCCTGATATATATTTATATATATCTATCAAAACAGGGCGGCATGTTGGTGAAGCTACTGCCTCACAGCGCCAGACACTCAGGTTGGATCCTGACTACGGGCGCTGTCTGTATGGACATTGTACGCTCTCCACGTGACCGGGTGGGTTTTCTCCGAGATCTTCGGTTTCCTCCCACACTTCAAAGACATACAGGTTTAAAGGTTAATTGGCTTGGTATACATTTAAAATTGTCCCAAGTGTGTGTGGGGCTGTGTTAATGTGTGGGGATCGCTGGTTGGTGCGGACCCGGTGGAGGGCCTGTTTCTGCGGTGTATCTCTAAACTAAACAGACGTGAACTGCCAGCAATTGTGTTTGATTCTGTGACTTGAACCATCTGATAAATGTTGGTGCCCAAGGATAGTGAAAGGCTTGGATAGAGTGGATGAGGAGAGGATGCTTCCACTAGTGGGAGAGTCTAGGACTAGGGGTCATAACCTCAGAATGAAAGGAAGGAGATGAGGAGAAATTCCTTTAGTCAGAGGGTGGTGGATCTATGGAATTCTTTGCCACAGAAGACTGTGGAGGCCAAGTCAGTGGATATTTTTTAAGGTAGAGATAGATTAGTAGGGTGTCAGGGGTTATGGGGAGAAGGCAGGAGAATGGGGTTCGGAAGGAGACATAGATCAACCATGATTGAATGGCGGAGTAGACTTGATGGGCCGAATGGTCAAATTCTACTATTCCTTGTGACCAACCCAGGTGACTCTCTGTGTGCTAGTCATAAAGGTGGATCTGCGATCACATATCGCAATGGCTCCATTCTATTCCCTTAACCCTGTATCTGTACACTGTGGACAGCTCCATTGTAACCATGTACAGTCTTTCCACTGACTGGATAGCACGCAACAAAAGCTGTTCTCCGTGCACCTGACCATAAACTAAACTCAAACTCAAACTGAAATAGATGTAACATATTAAGATGAAGGTTCTTGCAGCAGAAATATTTATTTTACATATCTGATGCATATTCTTTTGATTTTTTTTCTCCTTAATAAAACCGTGAGGTTTTCCTGAAATTAAACTGGATGTTAAGAATTCCGAACTCATTAACGGCCCAGGTTGAAGCGGACATTAGATTAGATCAGATACTTTTATTGTCACATGTGACAGGTCGCAGTGAGATGCTGTGTTTTGCTGCCCTGGGTATACAAAGAGTGGCCACAGAAAGGGTGCCGGCAGAGTTGCAGAGTACCACTTTATTGCCCCGATGGTTCCCCCCTTCGCCCCCCCATTAGTTCTCGTCACCCCATTCCCCCCACCCCCTACCCCCCACCCCACCCCTCCCCCCACAACCCCACCCCCTAGTCCCCCTTAAATCTCTTAGTTCTCTTCGTTTTAAGGGTGATTTAAACATAACCAGAGCCCCTGTACCCGGAGCTGTGTACTGTTGCCTTCAGCCTTTGTCCTAACTGTTGTTGTTGTCATTGTTGGCAGGTGGTGGGTTGTGACCGACAGCTTGGGAGTAAAGCCAAGGAAGACAACTGTGGCGTGTGTGCGGGCGGCGGCTCGACCTGCAGACTGGTGCGGGGACAGTCCAAGTCACACACCTCCCCCGACAAACGTGCGTCTGCCAATCCCTCGTTGGCATTTTTATGTTTCCTGCTTATTAACTAAACATTAACTAAACCGCTGAATTACTATCTACCTCATTGATGACTCTCGGACTATCCTTGATCAGACCTTTCTTGCTTTACCTTGCACTAAACATTATTCACTTATCATGTATCTACATGTATCTGTACACTGTAAATGGCTCGATTGTAATCATGTATTGTCTTTCTGCTGACTGCTTAGCACGCAACAAAAGCTTTTCACTGTACCTCAGTACACGTGACAATAAACTAAATGGAACTAAACTGAATCTTCTCCAACTTCAATTAGAACCAGCACAAGATTTTTTCTGAAGGGAAAATTATTAATGATGTTAGTGGTTTTTCAGCATGTCTATTTCCTGGTATTAGAGTCATGGAGAAACGCAGCAAGGATATTAGCTCTTTGGCCCGCTGAGTCTACATTCACCATCGCTTGACCCAGTCCTGCATCAATTCCTGTTTTTTCTTTGATTCTCCCAACATTCTCATCAATTCCTCCCAGATTCTCCCACCGGCCCACACAGGAGGGCAAGTGACAATGGCAATTCTACCTCCCGAGCTACACACCTGTGGCATGGAGCACCTGAAAGAGAAGGTGCAGACTCCACACAAACAGCCTCCAAATACAGAGTTGCGCACAGATCTCTGTGCTGTGAGGCGATGTCTCCACCAGCTGCTTGGTGAAATAGCGGGAAGAGCAGAAAGGGAAAACCCAACTGTGATGATGTTTTATTTCGGGAGGACATCTCAAGATGCATAATGAGGCAGGAGCTTCAACTGGCCTTAGTTGCCTGGTCCATGAACCAGTGATTGCTGCCATAAAATACAAACATACATTTACAAGTTAGATGCCAATGGGATTCATTGGAATTATGTTTTGTATCACAAGTAGTTATTGAGTCACACAGCAACGAAACAGGCCCTTCAGCCCAACATGCCCCATCTACACCAGTCCCACTTGCTCGAGCTTGGCCCATATACCCCTCTAAACCTGTCCTATCCATGTACCTGTCTAACTGTCTCTTAAATGTTATGATAGTATACTCAATAATGAAAAATAATACTTGCACATAACATGACATTGAAAACAACCCATTATCATGTCCTTGTTTTACTTACAATTAGGAAACATACTTCTAATTCTTCATATCCATAAGAAAGATGAGATACAAGGTTGGTCCTTCATAAGTTATAGGAGTAGAATTGGGCCATTCAGCCCATCTAGTCTACTCTGCCATTCAATCACGGCTGATCTATCTCTCCCCTCCTAACCCCATTCTCCTGCCTTCTCCCCATAACCCCTGACACCCGCACTAATCAAGAATCTATCTATCTTTGCCTTTAAAATATCAACTAACTTGGCCTCCACAGCCTTCTGTGGCAAAGAATTCCACAGATTCACCACCCTCTGACTAAAAAAAATCATCATCTCCTATCTGAAGGTACGTTCTTTTATTCTAAGGCTATGGCCTCTCGTCTTAGACTCTCCCATTAGTCGGGACCTTCTTCAGACTCCGGTCTTTAGAATGCAACCTGGTACTTCTGATTGTGAGCATTCCGTCACTCTTCCAGGCCATCACGGAAGCTATGCTGCAATCTTCAATTAAGTCATCTTTTTAAAGTTACCTTCATTCATTATGAAAAGTGACATTGATTATGTTTTTGTTTTAATTCCAGATCAGGTAATATTATTGAATATATATAAAGTTCCACATAATGCCTCAATTTTTGGGTGAAGTTCTGAGTGATCTTCTGAAACTAATTAATCATTGAGGATGACCCTAAAGTTGCTAGCGGTTTTGGCAGGCACACATGCTAGATAACAACATCCCTTCCAGAGAAAACACACAATGTGGCTTGCATTCATTATTTATTGACTTAGCTATAGTTTGATCTATGCTTTGTTTTACAGAAGAGTGTGCTTAAAATTCAAGATTTGATTTTCCCTTTGAATTATCTTTGATCAATCCTTGTTTCATGTTATGGGGGGGGGGGGGGGGCAAAACAAGGCGGTTCAGTGTGGGCCGCACGGTGGCGCAGCAGTACAGTTGCTGCATCACAGCGGCCGAGACCTGCGTTCGATCCTTACTACGGGTGCTGTCTGTACGGAGTTTGTACGTTCTCCCCGTGACCTGTGTGGACTTCTCCAGGATCTCTAGTTTCCCCCCACACACCAAAGACGTACAAGTTTGGTAAAAAATGAACATTCTCCCAGTGTGTTGGATAGTGTGAGTGTGCAGGGATCGCCCGTCAGCACAGTCTCGGCAGGCTGTACTCGTCTGTACTCACTTCCCCTTCAACTCCATCTTTATACTCCCAATTTGTCAATCCCTTAGTTCTTCTGACTAGTCATTATTTTATTTGAAATTACCTTGAAAATAAAAAAGTTTAAATAGTGGCCACTGGTCCTATAACTTTCAAAAAGATGAAATACTGTGTAGGTGAATGGAACGTTCATGAGCTGCAGCTAAGGAGATGCTATCAAAGGCATGAAAGACATGGGACTGTATTCAGTCTTGCTAAAGACATTGACATTTTCCATTCATGAGATCACTAGAATATAGTCATTATGCTTCTTCATTCTGATGTTTAGCCTGAAGCAATCCCCCTATAACGCTGCAATAGATTTTCTGTCAACTGATTCTGTCCGAATGATTAACAAGATCCTTATTCTTAACTTCTTAAATACTATTTAATAATTCAGCCCTTTCATTCTTTGTCCACTGCATGGCAAATACAACTGTGCAGAGAGTAGGGAGTACATTTCTACCCATCTGTTGAAGCCGTGTCAATGACTTACATTCTCTGTAAGCGATGGCAAGTTGTCCACTCCTCTACGCGGAAATCAAAAGACCATGACAGAGCAATCAACAGCAAAGACACATCGGTTCCAAAAAATGCCAAGTGCAGAATGATTTCCAAGCTGTTTTAAATTTACAGCGTAATTTTATGATGCTCTGCTATTAATTGGCTGTGCTGTACGCATCATATTTCTTCCAGCAAACAGCCAAGATGACTCTGGACTGAGTTCTGTTTCAATAATACCAACATAATGATGAAGGAAGATAATCAGACCACACACTGAAATATGATTCATTTTTATTATTTTTTAATCATACTAATATTTTACCACTTTGAAATGCATTAAGAATATTCTTCTTTGGATCTTTAAACCCTTGAATTTTTTTAAATGTAATTTTCAAGATGTAATGTGAACTGTATTTCCATTAAAATGTGCCCTGTCTTTCCAACGTCCTGGTATGGAATTTGGCACATTCTCAGGTTTGCTAAGTACTCTGATGAGTGAAAACAGAAATGGCAACCTCAGCACTTAATGTCAAATGCAATAACGAGAAGGAACAGCAGGAATTTGACAACATTTTTTCATATCCAAGACTGTGGTAGCTAAAGTGGACTCAAACATTTTTTCTCAGAAGTCAAAAATAAACATATGTATGTTTAGCGTTGCTGGTACCCAACTAGTTCCCAGCCAAAAGTGTTTTTCAAGTTTAGACTTTACTTTAGAGATACTGCACGGAAACAGACCCTTTAGCCCATCCAGTCCCCGGCATCAAGCGATCACCACACACACTAACACTATCCTACACACACTAGGGACAACTTACAATTTTACCACAGCAAATTAACCGACGTCTTTGGAGTGCGGGAAGAAACCGGAGGTTCCAGAGAAAAACCACGCGGTCACGGGGAGAACGTACAAACTCCGTACAGACAGCACCCATAGTCAGGATCGAACCCGGCTCTCTATAAAAAGACTTTCATCTTTACTCTCCTGAGCAAAACACACAGCAATATTGCTCGACATTTTAAAGTTGACTGACAACCTCACAAATTGCACCTTGAATGAGCTAAACATGATTCTTAAAATGCGAAGATGATACGCATGATGTCAGCCCACTTTAGGTCTTATCTGTTAAAGCAATCACTGTAAAATGAGTTATTGCATGTTGAGTGCTGTCACTGGTTGAATTCTTGGAGGCATCTGATCTGGGGAATGAAGTCACAGACAAGTTCCAGCTTAGATTGTTACTGGCGATATGGGTGTCAGCCAGATTCCACCTCACCGCCATTCAATATGATCATGGCTGATCATCCAACTCAGTATCCCTCACCTGCCTTCTCTCCATACCCCCTGATCCCCTTAGCCACAAGAGCCACATCTAACTCCCTCTTAAATATGGCCAATGAATTGGCCTCAACTACCCTCTGTGGCAGAGAGTTCCAGAGACTCACCACTCTCTGTGTGAAAAAAGTCTTTCTCATCTCGGTCTTAAAGGATTTCCCCCTTATCCTTAAGCTGTGACCCCTTGTCCTGGACTTCCCCAACATCGGGAACAATCTTCCTGCATCTAGACTGTCCAACCCCTTAAGAATTTTGTAAGCTTCTATAAGATCCCCTCTCAATCTCCTAAATTCTAGAGAATATAAACCGAGTCTATCCAGTCTTTCTTCATAAGACAGTCCTGACATCCCAGGAATCAGTCTGGTGAACCTTCTCTGACTCTCTCTATGGCAATAATGTCCTTCCTCAGATTTGGAGACCAAAACTGTACGCAATACTCCAGGTGTGGTCTCACCAAGACCCTGTACAACAAGTAGAACCTCCCTGCTCCTATACTCAAATCCTTTTGCTATGAATATTCATTTGGTGTAATGGATTAATGAATGCTCTGTCAAACTACATCAGAAGCAAAACTGATTTTCTGTTTTCTAACTATTTCAGTGGAAGTTACGGTGATTGCTGTTCCATACGGGAGTCGACACGTCAAAATCACCTTGAAAGGTCCTGCCCATCTCCGTAAGTTTCCTTTGAACATTCTCACAGTTACAACATTGAGGGACTATAGTCCTTTTAATCCTGTACATCACAGTTGCACAGAGTCTCTTGCCCAGAGTGGGAGAATCGAGGTCAGAGGACAGAGGTTCAAGGTAAAGGGGTAAAGATTAGGTTAGGAACAGTTAGGCAGGTACATGGATAGGATACGTTTGGAGGGATATGGACCAAACGCAGGCAGGTGGGACTAGTGTAGCTGGGACAAGTTGGCCGGTGTGGGCAAGTTGGGTCGAAGGGCCTGTTTTCATACTGTTTCACTCTATGACTCTCTATCATAGTTCAATGTATGGATGAGGTGGGGGACCTCATTGAAACTTACCGAATAAGGAAAGGCCTGGATAGCGTGGATGTGGAGAGGATGTTTCCACTAGTGGGAGAGTCTAGGACCAGAGGGCGCAGCCTTGGAATAAAAGGACGTACCTTTAGAAAGCTAATGGGGAGGAATTTCTTTATTCAGAGGGTGGTGAATCTGTGGAGGCCAAGTCAGTGGATATTTTTAAGGCGATTGACAGATTCTTGATTAGTACGGGCATCAGGGGTTATGGGGAGAAGGCAGGAGAGTGGGGTTGGGCAGGAAATGCTGGTGTAGACTTGATGGGCCAAATGGCCTAATTCTGCTCCTAGAACTTATGAACTTATGAAATAGAAATGCTCACATTTAACTTTATTTCCGAAACCTGTGACTTACTTGATGGTGTTATCAATAACTGTGAAGTATTGGAAACTTGTCTGTGCAAGGATAAAATAATTAAATAATATAATATTGCTGTATTTGACTCATTCGACCTTTGACAAATAAATTTACCATTTTTGGGTAAGCCTGCCAACTCTTAATGTTCCCAGTTTAAATGTTGCTTTTAACATTTTATATTAAAAATAATAAGTTTTCTGTAAAGGCATATTGCTTGTTTTATTAAAGCTACAGGTCACAATGGAGTCAAACGCTCCTTAAATTAATTTTCCAAAGGTAAATGGTTTTAGGGTTATTTAAAAATAGGCTCTTCCATGATGATTGAGTTGTTCTTGCCTGGTCCCTTGGATACTGAAGTCTGAAGAAAGGTCTCGACCCGAAACATCACCCATTCCTTCTATCCAGAGATGCTGCCTGTCCCGCTGAGTTACTCCAGCAGTTTGTGTCTGTCCCTGAATACTCAAGAGTCACGAGTGTTTTATTGTCATGTGTCCCAAACAGAACAATGACATTCTTACTTGCAGCAGCACAACTGAATATGTAAACATTGTGCGCTGTAACCAATATAATAATGAAGAGAGAAAAAACTTCAGTATGTGTAGAGATACTTATGGTGGTTTGAGCAGAAGACATACATCTACAGAGGCTAAAGGCTTGATGCTGGTTCACCCTCTTGCGACCCACCCTAGGCCACGGGACAGTTGGCCACCCTATACGGTGCCCAAAATTGCTCACAATATTCCAGATGTGGCCTGATCAGCGCCTTATAGAGCCTCAGCATTACATCCCTTTTGGCTAAGATCAAGTGTAGTATCTGTTCTTATGTGAAAGAGACTATCTGTTCTTATCAGAAACAGTTCTGGCGGTTTCTTGGGGACAAGGGCCGTGGATTGCGGAGCGAAATCGTTGAGGAGTCGGTCGGCTGCAGGCTTAGAGGTGGATCCATGCTGGTTGGGAAACCAACCTAACACCTTATTCAGCCACAATGTCAGCAGGAGCAGGAGCAGGAGCAGGAGTGCAGGGTATTCGGAATACCCTGCGAATAAGCATCAAGGACCTCAGCAAGGGGAACCCCTTCTCACGAGACCTGTTCGTGAAGAAGGTCTTGCTAGAGGCCTGCAAATTCGAGGCCAAGGACATCTACTGCCTCCAGGATTTTCCAGGTAACGGATATTTTGATGTTTACCTTCAAGTATCCAACGGGATGGCAGAAGGTGATGGAAGTCTTCCGGGAGAGGGGAAATGAAGCTCCGCTGTCGCTGCTGAAAGTGCAGCCGCTCTTCACCCTCCCCACCCAGAAGGAAAGGTTCATTACGGTGCACATGTTTAACCCACATGTGCCCGTAGTGGATGTCCTCACCTTCCTTGCTCGTTACGTTGAGGGAACAGGAAACTGTGTGGACGTGAAGGACATGCACGGGATTTGGACCAGCAAGCGGCAAGTCAAGGTAAAGCTGAGGGTGGACAAGGATGGAGAAATCGTCCACCCCCCCTCGGTTTTTCGCGATTGGAGGAAACCGAGGGTACTTGAGCTATGTAGGGCAACCCAGGCTGTGCAAGGAATGCAACAAGCCTGGGCATGTGATGGCCCAATGCACTGCAGTTGTCTGCAAAAACTGCAAGATGGAGGGCCATGAGACAAAGGACTGTCAGGCCAGCAAGAACTGCAACCTGTGCGGGGAGGCAGGCACCTTTACAGGGCTTGCCCTAAAAGAGCCTGCACCTACGCACAGGCAACAAGAGGAGCTGCTGCCAGCACCCCAAAGGGGGGCGAGGCACCCCCCACCACTGCCAAGACCCCAGCAGAAAGAGGGAACACGGACGAGGACAGCCCGACCACCTCGAGGCCCCAAGTGCCAGAAGGAGACGCCCAGCATCCTGCCCAGGAGGAGAGTCGATGGAGGAGGGGGAACAGCAGGAGAAATGGACAATGGTGAAGTATAAGAAGAGGGGTCAGCCCAAAGAGCCAAGGCCAGAAAAGAGTGGTAAGTCCAAAAGAAAAATCACAAAAAAGGTGTCTTTCTCTTACAGAAGGCAGCAACCTCTCCTCCTCGTCGGAGGATGAGGTGACCGGGAAGTCCCAACGAGGGAGGCAGAGGAAGAAAACGGGGGAGGAAAAGAGAGAGGCCACGACGATCACCTCCCAGCCCCCAGGAGACCGAGAGCAGAGAAGTGGCCAAGGGGCTCCAGCTCCAGGACATCGGGTGCAGCGCAGCGGTCGATGGGCTCCAGCCCCAGGACATCGGGAGCAGCGCAGCGGTAGAGGGGCTCCAGCCCTGGAGACAGGGACCATCACAGTGGCCAGTGGGCCCCAGCTCTGGGCGACCGGGAGCATTGCAGCGGCCCATGGGCCCCAGCTCCGGGCGACCGGGAGCAGCGCAGAGGCCATTGGGCCCCAGCTACAGAAGACAAAGGAAGCGGCATGCCCAAAAGGGGGTGGAAACGAGAACGCCCCCCGCAACGACAACTTTGGTTACGCCACCTGATACTCACCTCACCGCTGGATTCCTGAGCCCAGGAAAGCTGAGGCAATTCACCGAAGCGGTGGGGATGATGGGACATGGAAATGGCCAGTGACTCTAAAGACAATGGAGCTCAAACTGGCATCTTTAAACGTGCGCAGTATAAAGAGCACTGCGCGATGTGTTAATGCCTTACAGTACCTGGCCAAGGTCAAGGCAGATGTGACTTTTCTTCAGGAGTGCGGGCTGCCACACCTCCGCTGCTATCGGAGGTGGTCGCGATGGGTGGCCCCACGGACTGTCTGTGTGGTCGGGGGAAATGACTGTCGTGCTTCCGGCCTGGGGATTTTGCTGCGGGGAGGAACTTTCACCATCACTGAGGTCAAGGAAGTGGTTGGAGGGCGTCTCCTCGTGGTGGACGTTATGTAACGTGGCTCTCCGCTCCGGCTGATAAATGTGTATGCCTCACCCACGCAGAGCGAGCGGCTGGCCGTTCTCCAGCAGCTCCCAGTGCTGCTGGCCACGTCCCGGCAGCTCGTTCTGGCCGGTGACTTCAACTGCATCATTGATGCGGCTGGACGATCCGGCAGTGCCGACAGCAGACTGGACAGCACGTCCAAGTTCCTGATGGAGATGGTTAAAAGACGCAAAGCTGCGTGACGCCTTCAGCGACCCTGCAGGCGGGTCCCAGCCGCAGTTCACTTGGTCGAGATCGGACGGTTTAGCCCGATCTCGGATAGACTTCGTCTTCACGACGAAAGCCGTCACGGTGAGACACACTGACCTCACGCCAGTGTTCTTCTCTGACCACTGCCTACTTCAGGCTTCCTGTCACCTACGGGAGGACCGGAAGGCAGGCAGAGGGACGTGGAAGTTAAACACGAAACTGTTGACCCCCGGAGAGTGTCGAGGAGCTAAAGAGGGACTACGCATGTTGGAGAACGGTGAAGCCCCTCTTTGACTCCCCCACACTCTGGTGGGAAGCAACCAAGGAGAACATTAAGAGGTTCTTCATAATTAAAGGGGTTCAGAGAGCAAGACAGAGTCAGAGGGAATTGTGCCAACTCCAGACAGATTTGCAGCAACTGCTCCTTCTGCAGTCGAGCGGGGGTGGATGTGAGGGAGGAACTTAGAGAGTTGAAGGACCGGCAAGCTCAGCTCTTCACCTCTGAATCCTCCAAGATCATCTTCCGATCTAGGGTCCGCCATGTGGAGCAGGATGAGACGTGCTCACGTTTCTTCTTCCCATAAGGTTCACAGGGGGAGCTCTGTGATGAACAGCCTTAGGGAGGAGGACGGCACGGTAGCATCCTCACAGACAGACGTGCTGAGGATCTGCAAATCCTTTTACACAGATTTGTATGACCAAAAGACCACAGACTGTACCACCTCCCAGAACTTCCTGTCCTCGATCACGGAGGTCTTGGAGGACAGCAAGCGGGAGAGTCTGGACCAACCACTGACCCTAGAGGAGCTTGACTGGCTCCATCCGTTCCTTTGACTCGAATAAAACTCCCGGAAGCGATGGCTTACCGGCCGAGTTGTATTTGGCTCTGTGGGACTGGGATGGGCCCGGACCTGCTAGAAGTGTACAAACGACATGCTTCTAGCTGGTAGCATGTCAGACTCCATGAGGAAGGGCAACATCACCCTAATCTACAAGCAGAAGGGGGAGATGAAGGACCTAAAGAATTGGAGACCCATAACACTCTTGAATGTGGACTACAAGATCCTGTCCAAGGCCATCGCCAATCGGTCAAGTCTGCTCTGGGACAGGTGATCCACCCGGACCAAACCTGTGCTGTACCTGGCAGGAAAATCTCAGACAGCCTAGCGTTGCTGAGAGATACCATCGCCTACGTGCAGGACAGACGGGTGGATGCCTGCCTAGTCAGCTTGGACCAGGAGAAGGCCTTCGACAGGATTTCGCACACGTACATGAGGGACGTGCTCTCCAAAATGGGTTTTGGGGAGGGAATCAGAAATTGGATCAAACTGCTCTACACCAACATCCGTAGTGCAGTCCAAATCAATGGGTGGGAATCAGACAGTTTCCCTGTAAGGTCTGGAGTTAGGCAGGGTTGCCCTCTCTCTCCTGTCTTGTTTGTCTGCTGTATTGAAACCTTTTGCTGAATCCATCAGGAAGGATGCGGGCATAAGAGGAGTGACATTGCCAGGCAGTGGGGGCATTCAAGTAAAGACCTCCCTGTACATGGACGATGTCGCTGTCTTCTGCTCGGATCCAGGGTCGGTTTCGCAGATTTGAATTAGTATCTGCGACCAGTTTGAGTCGGCCACGGGAGCCAGGGTGAACCGCAGGAAGAGCGAGGCCATGCTCTTTGGCAACTGGCCTGACAGATCTTCCGTCCCCTTCACCATCAAGCCAGACTTCTTGAAGGTGCTGGGGATCTGGTTCGGGGGGGCTGAGGCATGTAACAAAAATTGGCTGGAGCGGATAGCCAGGGTGGGGAGGAAGCTGGAGCTGTGGAGGCAACGCTCCCTCTCCATAACGGGAAAGAATTTGGTCAACAGGTGTGAGGTGCTCTTCGGGGCTGCTGTACTTGGCACAAGTGTGGCCTGTCCCTCCCTCATACGCCACAGGGATCACCCGGGCCATCTTCCACTTCATCTGGGGGTCGAGGATGGACCGGGTGCGACGGGCCACAATGTACAAGTCGGCAGACAACGGGGGTAAAAGCGTGCCCAACGTCGCCCTCATTCTGATGGCCACCTTCGTGTGTGGCTGCATCAGGCGTAGTGTAGAGCCAAGGCAGGTGGGCACCAAGTGGCAGACTCACTACCTGCTGAGGTTTCTAACCTGTCCCCGGATGTTGAGAAGGATGGGCCTGGCGCAGGACATTGCCTGTCAGCTGGACATTGCTGCCCCATCTGTCGTCGGTGGAAGGGTTTCTTCCGGACCAACCCCTTTGACCACCTTGTCCATCGGGCAGTGGTCAGCACAGAATGTCCTGCAGGCACTGCAGGGAAAGGACTCTATGGACCCGGTGGCGTGTGTTCCCTGAGCAGAACTGCCCAGCTTGTCTGGCAAAAATTGCCTCATTCGCCAGAACTCACCAACAAGCACCAAGACCTGGCTTGGCTGGCGGTGAGGGGAGCCCTCCCTGTCAGATTCCTTCCTGCACCGTCGGAACCTCACTACCACGCACGCTGCCCTCGGGGACGGCTGCTATGGCGAGGAGACGGTTGCCCACCTCTTTACAGAGTGTGGGTTTGCTAAAAGAGTCTGGAGAAAAAATGCAAGGGTACCTGGTACGCTTTATCCCGAACAGCTCCGTCACAGAGGACTCTGTGATTTACGGACTGTTCCCAGGGACACATTCAGAGACTTGACATCGAGTGCTGCTGGAGGGTCTTCAACTCGGTAAAAGACGCCCTTTGGTCTGCCCGAGCATTGTTCACCACCCAGCAGAGCGAGATGTCCGTCAGGGAATGTTGCCGACTGGCCCGCTGCAGACTGCAGGAGTACGTGCTGAGGGACGCACTGAAGCTCGGTGCAGCCAACGCCAAGGCTCGGTGGGGGAGGGCCACAGTCTAACGCCCTTCCGCTGCTGGACATGGGGGGTACAGTATTGTGGAGACGCCCCTCAATATAAGGGAAGGTATCCCACGCCATTGTGGCATGAGTGGGGGACTGATTTGTGGAAACTTGGGAAAAAGAAAATGTCTAAAACTGTATTGATCTATTGTACAGCCTCCGAAAATGTCGGATGGATTTTCCGCAAGGTTAATGTATTGTATATATTTATCATTCGAATAAAGTATATTTTGAAATAAAAAAAAAAAAAAATTACATCCCTGTTTTTGTATACAAGCCCTCTTGAAATAAACCTTAGCATTTGTTTCCCTCTCTCCAGACTCTCAGTCTGAAGAAGGTTCTTGACCCGAAACATCACCAATTCATTCCTTTTCTCCACAAGTGCTGCCTGACCTGCTGAGTTGCTCCAGCATTTTGTGTATATGTCCAGGTCAGCCTCGGCCATGGTTTAAAGTGACTTTACTAACAGTGCTGCCGTTCCTGGTGTGTCAGCTGCAAATTTGGAGGTTGATCTCTGCAATTATTGCTTTAAAGTCTCATATTTCAGGGTCGAAGTGAGAGCGATAGCAACTGAGCCGAGGCAGACCTTAACGTGCATGATACTCCGTTGTGAAATCATCATAAAATCAGATGAAATCTGATGAGTGGTCTCGACCCGAAATTTCACATATTCCTTCTCTCCAGAGATGCTGCCTGTCCTGCTGAGTTACTCCAGCACTCTGTGTCTATCTTCTTTCATGAAATCAATAACCCCTGGAAATATAACTGAATATTTTAATGAAAATCACCACCACCACCCCCCCCCCCCCCCCCCCCCTCCTCCTCCCACCCTTTTTACAAATGAAAACTTATTGACAGTGGATGCAGAGTCTTTGAGTGTTTTAAGACAGTGATAGATAGATTCTCGATAAGCATGCAGGTGAAAGATTCAGTTACCTCTGAGATCTAATTGAATGGCAGGGGTGTCTCAACGGCCTTTTTTTTAGATTAGGCTGGAGATACAACATGGAAACAGGCCCTTCGGCCCACTGAGTCCACACCGACCAGCAATCCCCGCACACTAACTTTATCCTACACACACTAGGGACAATTTACCAATCATACCAAGCCAATTAGCCTACAAACCTGTACGTCTCTGTAGTGTGGGATGAAACCAGGGCACCCGGAGAAAACCCACGCAGGTCACGGGGACAAGGTACAAACTCCGTACAGACCCGGGTTCGATCCCTGTAGTTGGGATCAAACCTGGGTCCCTGGCGCTGTTGTGTTGTTGCTTTCAATCCTTGGACTATATGTGAATTAATATGATCCACATCCGCAGTGTTTGTTTCTGGACTTTCTCAGATGAGCAGACCTTTGGAAAGCACAGCAAGGATTCCAAGCTTGGGACCGTTCCACTAATATATTAACCATACCACGCACCACTTGTGTGCTGTGACAATCCATATTGACAGGTGGGTAATAAAGCATTGGCTGTCAGTGCAAGCTAATGTCCAGAGGTGCAAACCTAACACCTGTGGATCACAGTAATAAATATAAGGTGTCAACCTCTATTCACCAAACATTTAAAAAATCCATTAGTCAGGCTGCTTGGACGATGTTTCACAGAAATGCAATAAATGCATTTAAAATGAAACCAAATTTTGAAATATTTCAATACATTTGGACACTGACATATGAATCGGAATGAATATGTGTCCCAATAAATTAAATGGGATTGCCACATAGAAGCTGACATGGATGCAGTTGGGGGGAATTAATTTTCTGTGTCCATATCTCTATATTTAAGCATTTGTCAGGTGTATGGTGCAAGCTGTTTGCCTCAAAATTATTATAACCGAGGTTGCATCAAAGTATAGAAACTAAGAACTGCAGATGCTGGTTAACACACAAAAGGACACAAAGTGCTGGAGTAACTCAGCGGGTCAGGCAGCATCTGTGGAGAACATGGATAGGTAATGTTTCAGGCAAGACATCAACCATCTTGACTTCTCTACTCCCATCAGACACTCCAATCAGAAAATCAGTCTGAAGAAAGGTCTCGATCCAAAAAGTCATGCATCCATGATGTCCAGAGATGCTGCCTGACCCACTGAGTTACTCCAGCACTTTGCATCCATTTAGTTTAATGTCACATGTACCAAGATACAGTGAAAAACCTTTGTTGCGCGCTAACCAGTCAACAGAAAGAAAATACATGATTACAATCGAGCCATTTGCAGCAGACATATACATGATAAGGGAATAACATTTAGTGCAAGGAAAAGCCAGCAAAGCCCAATCAAGCATAATCCAAGGGTCACCAAAGAGGCGAATAGTAGTTCAGGACTGCTCTCTAGTTGTGGTAGATGATTCATCAACATATACTGCAAACAAGAGGCAGGAAGAAGGGTCTGAGATTCTTGTGTCATATCTCTCCTATAAACACTGATTCTGTGTGGAACCACCTAACACCTATTTTAGGATTTACACAAATCCTATTTTATTTTCCCCACATTCCCAACAGAATTTCCCCTCTGGACTCTGCTACTCGTCCATACACTAGATACAATTTACAATGACCTGGATATGGTAGGTTTAGAAGGATACGGGCCAAACGCAGGCAGGTGGGGCTAGTGTAAGTCGGGTCGGGACCTAGTCTGGGTCGGCAAGGGCAAGTTGGGCTGATGGGCCTGTTTCTATGCTGCATGACGTTAGGACTTTAGGACCAATTAACCTACAAAATATTGCTGGTAGACAAAAAGCTGGAGAAACTCAGCAAGTGAGGCAGCATCTATGACCGAGACCCGAAACATCAGCCATTCCTTCGCTCCATAGATGCTGCCTCACCCGTTGAGTTTCTCCAGCTTTTTGTCTACTTTCAATTTTTCCAGCATCTGCAGTTCTTTCTTAAAAGTATTACTGTGTGGTTCACAATGCAAACAAAAGCTTGTCACTGTACCTTGGTGGACGTTGCAATAATAAACTAAACTAACTTCTCCTCACCACTTTTCTCTATCTTCCATGGCCGAGCCAATTTGACCTCAATGGTGAGGCCACTGTTGCCTTTACTTGTCAGCTGGCCTCACCATTGAGGTCATAAGTGATGCGGCCCATCAAGTCTACTCCACCATTCAATCATGGTTGATTGAGGCTGATTGATATTAAGGGATACAGGGAGATAGCAGGAACGGGGTACTGATTGTGGATGATCAGCCATGATCATATTGAATGGCGGTGCTGGCTTGAAGGGCCGAATGGCCTCCTACTGCACTTATTTTCCATGTTTCCATGTTTCTATGTTTCTGTCAAATAGTAGGCGAGGTTTAGTTGCAAGCTGACTAGGTACGAGCCATGAGTAACATGGGAGAAACGCCTGTGTTAGCACAACCATTTAATTTTCCGCAGAGACCGTTCCCTCCATAACTCCCTGGTCAATTTGTCCCTTCCCACCCAAACCACCCCTCCCCTGGTACTTTCCCTTGCAACTGCAGGAAATGCTACATTTGTCGGTTTTCCTTTCCCCTCGACTCCATCCAAGGACCCAAGCAGTCTTTCCAGGTGAGGCAGAGGTTCACCTGCACCTCCTCCAACCTCATCTACTGCATCCGCTGCTCCAGGTGTCAACTTCTCTACATCAGTGAGATCAAGCACAGGCTTGGCGATCGCTTAGCCCAACACCTCCGCTCAGTTCGCAATAACCAACCTGATCTCCCGGTGGCTCAGCACTTCAACTCCCCTTCCCATTCTGAATCCGACCTTTCTGTCAAATTGGAGGAGCAGCACCTCATATTTCGCTTGGGTAGTTTACACCCCAGCGGTATAAACATTGACCTCCAATTTCAGGTAGTCCTTGCCTCCTTCCCCTCCACTTCCCAGCTCGCCCACAAGCCCACTGTCTCCGCCTCTTCCTTTCTTTTTCCTGCCCCCTCACCCCTCCCGACATCAATCTGAAGAAGGGTCTTGACCCGAAACGTTGCCTATTCCTTCTCTCCATAGATGCTGCCTCACCCGCTGAGTTTCTCCAGCATTTTTGTCTAACTTCACTTCAAACGTGTTTCCTTGGTTGTAAAATGTTTTGGGATCTCCTACACCCATGAAAGGTGTTGCACAAACGCTAGTTATTTTTTCTTTGAGCTGAGGAAATGGAAATTGCAGGAGTTGATCTTAAAAAAGCTTGAAATGCCTGAACGTTGCGGAAATAAGTCAGGGCGGCAGCAGGTACGTTGTGAATATGTTGCCAGACGCGAGTCACTGCCAGATATGTGGAACAGATGGCTCGTGGAAGATTTTGCAATGCTTTTAGAGCATGTTTTAAATTTTCAATTACTTGGCTATTAACTACTAACTCTCTTAACTTTTTCTGATTGCAAAAGGATATTGCAGTCAGAGTGGCATACAGCAGGGAAACAGGCCCTTCAGCCCAACAAGCCCATGCTAACCAATGTGCTTCATCTACGCTAGTCCAACCTGCCTGTATTTGGCCTCTATCCCTTTCCTATCCATGGTCAGCATGGACAATGTGTGCAGGAAGGAGCTGCTGGTTTAAACCCAAGATAGACACACAATGCTGGAGTAATTCAGCGGGACAGGCAGCATCTCTGGAGAGAAGGAATGGGTGACGTTTCAGGTCGAGAATCTGAAGAAGGGTCTCGACCCAAAACGTCACCCATTCCTTCTCTCCTGAAATGCTGCCTGTCCCACTGAGTTACTCCAGCATTTTGTGACTGCCATCGGCAGGACAGGTTGGGCCAAAAGGCCTGTTTCTGCGCCATTATGTGTCTCTATCTTGTAGATTAATGTGTGACTGCCAAATATTAATGGCTAGAAAACAGAACTGTATCTAAGAACAATATTGACTATCTAATCAAAGCTGGGAGAAGACTAGTTCGTCATTTTGATTGAAATCATAAATGAATAAAAGTCATTCTGAAAAGTCATATCGGAAATTAACATTCTGACATTACATCAAAATAAGAAATTTCGAAAGCATATGAATTTTAGTCAAATAAGATTTTTAAACAAATACTTTGAGGCTGCCTGGATCTAGTTGATGTGAGAACCTGTTTCAGTAAAGTTCCATCTAAAGTTTCATCTAACGTTTCATACTTCAGTAACATTAGTTTAGCTTATTATTGTCACATGTACTGAGGTAGAGTGAAAAGCTTTTGTTTGTGTGCTATCCAGGCAATGAACAGACTATTCAAGCTGCCCACAGTGTGCAGATAAAGGATAAAGGGTAGAACGCTTGGTGCAGGATGTAATCAGTAGTAATTTGTCATTGAGCATAAGTACTGAACGACTCCATGACAGTGTGCTGAGGGTCTCAAGGAGAGTCCCATCCCAAAACGTCACACATTCCTGTTCTCCACAGATGCTGCCTGACCCGCTGCGTTACTCCAGCACTTCTGTGTTTTGCTAACATTGTTCCCTGATTCTGAAATTCGGTTCCATTAACTTCAATTGAACTAAGTTTGAAGAGGGCATGTACAATCACACGTAAACTGTGCAGCCTGGTTGCTCATGCATCCCAGCAGGAATTTCTACTTCGCTGGATCTAGGTGTTACCGCCATGGAATGTTGGGGCCAAGTAATGGCCCTGTCTCACGGTGCGAGGTGACCCACGGGTGACCCCGAGTGACAGACTCGCGGTTGTGCACGAGATCCCAAGTTGATGTTCAAGTGTTTGAACCGAGTTCCCACGGGTATGGTATTTTGCCGTTTACTGCGATGTTCCAAGTTCGTCTCCAGAGTTAACCAAGTTTGTCTCCCGTTTACTCCCGAGCTGACAACGTCTCCTGACGTACTCTTGAGCTGTCAACTTCTCCTGAAAAGTGACACAGTGTTTCTAACGGGCCCTTCGGCCCACCAGGTCCGCGCCGACCAGCGACACTAGCACCACCCCACACGGGAAAAGTGAATTTGATTTTAGTAATTTGACCAAAAGAAAAATGATGTATGCTAAGTAGTGTGTTGATATGACACTCCCAAAAATAACTTCTAAAAATCTGCAGGATTGTACGATTAGGGAGACGTGCATTCTGCGTAATTATATTAAAATTAAAAATACAGGAGAGATAACACTCCTTTTTTCTACATGCCTTTAGAAAGAAACTTGCAGTTATATTTGAAGTCTTGAATTGATTTCCTCCTGAGAGTCTGTGCATAGTCTAATACTCTGAGCCATTTACAGCGCTGTGTGGAAGACGCCCTTACCCGCACTAGTTGGGCGGGTGTGTTTCAGTGATGGTTAATCATACTGTTCCTACTTAATAGTACAATGCTACATATATTCAGTTGTATAAGGAAGCACTCCTTTCACTGATTTGCTTTGTTTCCTGATTTCGAAGACTAGTGTCAGTTCTGTGCCGTGTCACAGTTTGTACGTTTTAAATTGAAAGGCACGGCCATTTGGACCTTACTGTCTTTATCTTAGTGATAAAGGGATGTAACATCCAACTCCGATTCAATTCTAAAGCATTGAAAAGCATGTCAGAGCACGGGGATGGTAAAACGGTGGGTGAATAGATGAAATTATGACAACGGATCCGTTGAAAATTAAATTCCATTATATTTGTACAGTTTCTTTATGAATCAGTTTGTGTTTAGTACTGAGAGATTTAATGAACGCAGATTTTTATCTCTGCATCTGAGGTCGATAGCAATTTTTTTTCTGTTAATGTCCACTAAAAGCTCAGGGTAATTTAGTAATTGATTCCAAGCACAGCGACTCACCAGTGCCCGGTCTACATTTGGGGTAATAACTTTGCTTATCTATCAGAATGAGATGACCATGCTAATTCACGGGCATCAATTGTCTTCAGGTCACAGGGGGGCACTGGGATCTCTCTGACCGCAACACCAAGGAAAACAAGAAAAATAAAATCACAGACGTGATAAATATCCAGGAAATCCCTTCACAAAATGACTTCAAATACAAATCTGCATGACATTGTCATGTTATTCCAAATGCTCTGTTGATTGAAACGATAAAATATGTGTCTTATATCAACAAAGGGGGGACAATCGTGATGAATAATGTTGAAAAATTAACAGGTGACAAGTGTTTAAAACCATGCGTTGGAAAACGGAAAGCGGTCTTTAAATTACCCTAATTAATGCCGAGTTCAGAGTGCCCACGGGTTAACACGTTAAACTCACGAGTTAATAAGGTCAACGCACGGGCCCCACGTTAATACTACGAGTTTAAATGTTTCAATTTTACACTTGAACAGTGAATTTGACTCAAGGAAAAAATCAAACATGTTTGATTTTTTTCACGAGTTATCAAGTTTCGCGAGTACCTGCCGTTAGCGCCACGAGTGGACAAGTTGATCGCGTGAGTTCCGATGTTGCCGCTACGTTCATCGTACGTGATCACCACGAGTGAACACTCGGGGTCACTCGTGGGCCAACTCGCACCGTGAGACAGGGGTTTAACCACATTTTAGAAGTCTTGGGAATAAATATTTTCTTAGTCATTCTGATGCTAGACTCGGAGAGGCGATTGTACGTGTTTTGTTGAAGCAGCTGAATTTTCCACTGCAGTGTATGGAAATGACAATGTGATGAGCTTGTATGTGGACAGTCTGCTGTGGGAACCACTCTCACTGCAACAACCAAACAGTAAAACCAGCCAAGCACATTGTATAGGAACGAACTGCAGGTACTGGTTTACTCCGAAGATGGACTTTTAAAAGCTGGAGTAACTCAGCGGGACAGGCAGCATCTCTGGAGAGAAGGAATGGGTGACGTTTCGGGTCATCTGAAGAAGGGTCTCGACCCAGAAACGTCACCCATTCCATCTCTCCAGAGATGCTGCCTGTCCCGCTGAGTTACTCCAGCTCTTTGTGTCTATCTTCAGACATCGTACCTTCACGCTTGTAAAACAAATCTTTAAGTACAAAACCTCTGTACATTTTTACATAAATATAAACGAGGAATTTCATTATTCTTCCATTATCCTGCCTCCACTTCCCGCTGCCTGGGCAAGAACCAGTCTCATCCAGGTCACTCCCTCTTCTGCCCTCTCCCATCAGGCAAGAGGTATGGAGGTTTGAGCGGATGAGGTACAGAACTCTTCTTGAGTCCCAACCAGAAACGCCACCCATCCATTTTCTCCAGAGATGCCTCCTGAACCTCTGAGTTACTCAAGCATTTTCATGTTCCTATGTTCTAGGAGCAGAATTAGGCCATTTGGCCCATCAAGTCTACTCTGCAATAGATACCAGATGCTGGAGTAACTCAGCGGGACAGGCAGTATCTCTGGAGAGAAGGAATGGGTGATGTTTCGGGTCGGGACACTTCTTCAGTCTACTCTGCAATTCAATGAAAGCTTATCTATCTTTCTCTCTCAACTCCATTCTCCTGCCTTCACCCTATAGCCCCTGACAACCTTTGCCTTAAAAATATCCACTGACATGGCGTCCTCAGCCGTCTATGGCAATGAATTCCACAAAATCACCAAATAAATACCTTCTCATCTCTTTTTGAAAGGGGCTCTTAAAAATAGCAGAGTCAAGGGATTATGGGAGAAGGCAGTAATGGGGTAGTGATTGGGGATGATCAGCCAAGATCACATTGAATGTCGGTGCTGGCTCGAAGGACCGAATGGCCTGCTCCTGCATCTATTGTCTATTGTCTATTGTCTATTGGACGTTCATTAATTCTGAGGCTGTGACCTCTAGTTCTGGATTCTCCCAATAATGGGAGATCCTCTCCACATCCACTATATCCGGGCCTTTCACTATTCAGTAAGTTTGAAGGAGCTCCCCCCTCATTCTTCTAAACTCCAACGACTACAGGCCCAGTGCCGTCAAACACTCATTTTGTGTCCATCTACCTCCTTCTGGAGTTGAGAACAGGGTTTGTCTTTCAAGAAATACAGGCTATCTTTTTTGGGTTTCATTTTTCCAGGTTATTAGGGCTTGGGGATATGAAGGCTCACATCGTTATATTTACGATCCAGCAGGTTCACACTTGATACTGTTGCCAGGCAAATGTTCTCAGCCATACCCTAGCCTAAACCATATTGCAAACAAGACACAGAGGCATGTGGAAAGTTAAGCAAATAATCTCTTTTCAGGCTATGAGGCTATAATCAGATTGCCACCTTGTGCTGAATTATACAGATCATTAGTTCCATTGACATTACGCACACTTTACCTGAGTTCAACGAGTCAAATAGTGTTACTTTGATTTTCTTCAGATTTTTCAATTAAGTTTGCAGGACCTATAACTTTTCACCATTGGGGAATTAATTTGCAAGGTTATGGTCCAAGTAGCAATTGTTAAGTCTCTAAAAGCTCCTCTGGGATTAATGACTCATTTTTGCACCTCAGCCACAGAGAAGGCTTCTTAAAGTACTGCTGTATTAAGTAACGAATCTTACTCTGGGATAGAGCCGGGCTGGGTACACAAAGGCATGTTTTTATTACACTAAATAAATGTAATCAATTATTACAAGAATAACAAGTACAATACAAAACAACACAACAAACCCACCATAGGACAATGTAAAACAAATATTCTTAGATAACCAATGCACTGAGTATCAAACTTCTATCTTATAATCCTTGTCAAGGATACATTTCACCCCCCGCGGTGCCCTGCGGCCCCGGAAATCCCCCAGGACGCCTGTGGACAGCGTGTAGTCCCTCTCTAACACCACCCGGGCATAACCCTGGAAAAGGGGCAGGCAGCCGGCTCAGACAGAGCCCTGGCGATGTGACTCGCGGATGGCCAGCTTGGCCAGGCCCAGGAGCAACCCAACCAGGACATCTCCAGCCCCACCCTCTCCCCTATGCACAGGTTGTCCAAAGATATGGGTGGTGGGTGTGAAGTGCAGCCATTAGCCCCCCTTTACATATTGGAACAGGGGCTGCAGTGTAGCTGGGACATGTTGGCCAGTGTGGGTAAGTTGGGCCGAAGGGCCTGTTTCCACGCTGTTGGACTCTATGACTCCAGGTCTCTACGGCATTGTCTGGCAAATGTGGACAAGTAGTATGGGAGTAATCCTTTCAAGAACTTGTTTGCATCTGTAAATATGTGGCTTGTTTGTAAGTGCAGCCAAGCTAAGGTTGCGATGCCAGTTATTAGAACAAAGTTACACTGTTTTGGATTGTATTATTGAGAAAAAATGAAAACCGTGTAGGTAATTAATTCTAAGAATGCTATGTAAAACCAGAGAACATAGGTTCAAGATGAGGAGGGAAAGATTTAATAGGAACCTGACTGGAAACGTATTCACACAAATGGTGGTGGGCGTGTGGAATGAGCTGCTGCGGGCGGTCGTTGAGGCAGGTGCTATCACAACATTTAATAAACATTTGGACAGGTACATGGATTGGGCAGGTTTAGAGAGATATGGGGCAAAGGCAGGCAGATGTGACCAGTGTAGATGGGACATGTTGGTCAGCATGGACAAGTTGGGCCGAAGGGCCTGTTTCCACGTTGCATGGCTCTATGGGTCCAATTTGGATCTGCTATTTTACTGCTTATACCACAGGAAGGCATTTGAAGAAGATCTCAGCAAAAGTTCTAGCTTCTGGAATTCAAGTCTGAAGAAAGGTGTCAACCTGAAACGTCACCTATCCATGTTCTCTAGAGATGCTGCCTGACCCGCTGAGTTACTCCAGCACTCTGTGAAACATCACCTATTCCTGCTCTCCACAGATGCTGCCTGACCCGCTGCGTTACTCCAGCACTTTGTGCTTTGCTAACATTGTTCCCTGATTCTGAAATTCGGTTCCATTAACTTCAATTGAACTAAGTTTGAAGAGGGCAAGTACAATCTCATGTAAACTGTGCAGCCTGGTTACTCATGCAACCCAGCAGGAATTTCTGCTTCGCTGGATCTAGGTGTTACCGCCATGGAATGTTGGGGCCAAGTAACCACATTTTAGAAGTCTTGGGAATAAATATTTTCTTAGTCATTCTGATGCTAGACTCAGAGAGGCGATTGTACCCGCTGAGTTACTCCAGCACTCTGTGAAACGTCACCTATCCATGTTCTCCCCAGATGCTGCCTGACCCGCTGAGTTACTCCAGCACTCTGTGAAACGTCACCTATCCATGTTCTCCAGAGATATTAAGGAATTGGTCACGCTAGATACAGGAAACATGTTCCCAATGTTGGGGGAGTCCAGAACCAGGGACCACAGTTTAAGAATAAGGGGTAGGATTTTTAGATCTGAGATGAGGAAAAACTTTTTCACACAGAGAGTTGTTAATTTGTGTAATTCCCTGCCTCAGTAGGCAGTGCAGGCCAATTCATTGGATGCATTCAAAAGAGAATTAGATAGAGCTCTTAGGGCTAGCGGAATCAAGGGATATGGGGAGAAGGCAGGAATGGGGTACTGATTGTGAATGATCAGCCATGATCACTTTGAATAGCGGTGCTGGCTCGAAGGGCTGAATGGTCTACTCCTGCACGTATTGTCTATGTATCTATGCATCTATGTTGCCTGACCTGCTGAGTGACTCCAGCACTCTGTTATAAATTATTATCGTTAATTTGAAGTTTGGGTTTAAGTCATTCAACAGAGATTTGGAATTACGGACAGGTTCTTTCATCGTCTAATTGTGGGTTACAGTGCCTGCTTGGATCTCAACTACTGACAACAGAGATGGCAGGATAGATATGCACAAATCCGAGTTTACTGGCAATGGACATATGTATGACTTCATTATTTCTGCAAATAAAAGTCAAAGATTACGAAGAAACATTAATAGTTTAATGGATCAGACAAAATAGTAATAAAAGGAATTCATAGAACATAGCACACAGGAATATTCTCTTTGGCCCACAATGTCTGATGCCAAAATAACCTAATCTCATCTGCCTGTCCATGATAAAACCAGACGGCATAGGAGCAGAATTAGGCCTTTCGGCCCATTGAGTCTGCTCCACCATTCAATCATCTCTCCCTCACAACCCCATTCTCCTGCCTTCTCCCCACAGCTCCTGACACCTGTACTAATCAAGAATCTGTCAATCTCTGCCTTAAAAATATCCACTGGCTTGACCTCTACAACCTTCTGTGGCAAAGAATTCCACAGATTCACCACCCTCTGGCTAAAGAAATTCCTCCTCATCTCAAATGTACATCCTTTTATTCTGAGGTTGCGCCCTCTGGTCCTGGACTCTCCCACTACTGCAAACATCCTTGCCACATCTACGCGATCTCGGCCTTCCATGAATCGTTAGGTTTCAATGAAATCCCCCTCACGTTTCTAAACTCAATATCCCATACCATACATTTCCATGTACTTATCTAAAAGCCTCTTAAACACTATCATAATTGCCTCCACCACCACCCCCGGCAGCATGTCCCAGGCCCCCACTACTTTCTGCCCCACATACCTGCTTTAAACTTTGCCCTCTCTCACCTTAAAGCTGTGCCCTCTAGTCTTTGACCTTTCCACCATGGGGAAAAGGTTGGAAGGTCAAAAGGTTCTGACTGTCTTTCCTACCTCTGTCTCTGATTATTTTATTCTGAATGAATGCATAAAGTCTGAAGAAGGGTCTCGACCCGAAATGTCACCCATTCCTTCTCTCCGGAGATGCTGCCTGTCCTGCTGAGTTACTCCAGCATTTTGTGTCTGCCACATATAAAGGCATTCTACTTTGGGCTTAAACGTTATGGTGAATAGCTAGAAATAATGAATGTTGAAGAAATTTGGATGGATTCATATGCATCAACAATTAAAATGTCACAGGCAGTTAGCAAAGTGGGCTAATGGATGTTTTTATTGTTCTAGGGCCACCATATATTGAATTACATAAGATGTTTGGCAGCGACACCCGGTCGCCAGTCCAGGCGAGCACATAAACTCCTGCTGTCATCTCCCATCTGAATCTATCACGATAATTCTCTGTTCCCTACCCTCTCATATTCTTGTCCAACCTCCTCTTAATGATTCTATATTCACATCAACAACTCCCGGAGGCAGCGAGCTCCACATTCTGATCACACTTTGGGGAAAAGGTTTCCACACAATTCTCTGTTGGTTTTTGCGGTGTTGATTTGATGGTGATGGCCTCTAACTGCAGCCTTCCCCACGGGTGGAAATATATCAACTCAGTCGAAGCTCTTCACAGAGCCTCCACCATGCTCCTCTTCAGCTTTCTTTTAGAAGTTAGGCTTCAGAGATACAGCGTGGACACAGGCCCTTCGGCCTACCGAGGCCGTTCCGACCAGTGATCACCCCGCACACTAACACTGTCCTACGCACACTAGGGACAATTTACGATTTACAGAAATCGTTTATTTAGTGTGGGAGGAGACAGGAGCACCCGGAGAAAACCCACGCGGTCACAGGGAGAACATGCAAACTCCGTACAGACAGCGCCCGTGGTCAGGATCGAACCGGGTCAAAGGCACTGTACCGCCCGACAGAAAGAGACTAAATCTGTCTGTCCTTTCCTGACAGAGCACAGTGGCGCAGCGGGTAGAGCTGCTGCCTCTCAGCGCCAGACACCTGGGTTCAATCCTGAACTTGGGTGCTGTCTGTGTGGAGTTTGCACATTTTCTCTGTGACCTGCATGGGTTTCTCTGTGTGCGCTGGTTTCCTACCACATCCTAAAGACGGGTGGTTCTGTTGGTTAATTGGCCTGTCAATATTGCCCCCTAATGTGTAAAGTGTGCAGTATTCCCTCGTCACCCACACCTCACCACCCTTCCCAAAGCCTTGCTTTAATAGACAACGTCTATTGTCTTTCAAGCTCTGTGATTTAGCCTCTCATTTGTCAGTAAGGCAATATTGAGACACAAAAAGTTGGAGTAACTCAGCGGGACAGGCAGCATCGCTGGAGAGAAGGGATGGGTGAGGTTTCTGGTCGGGACCCTTCTAATGGAGATGTGAGGGGCAGGTTTTTTGACACAGAGGGTGGTAGGTGCATGGAACACACTGCCAGGGGTGGTGGTGGAGGCAGATACGATAGTGGTGTTTAAGAGGCTTCTGGTGCATTTAAGTGCAGGGTATGGAGGGATATGGATCATGTACAGGCAGATGAGATCAGTTTAACTTGGCATCATGTCCAGCACAAACATTGTGGCATGAAGGGCCTGTTCCTGGATTGTTCTGTGCATCATGGTAAATCCACCGAGCAACCTGTAACCTACACGGTCACTGGGAGAACATATAAACTGGTGGTCAGGATTGAACATGGGTCACAGGAGCTGTGAGGCAGCAGCTCTACTAGCTACATCACTGTGACACAACCCTTTGTACGTGTGAGTTTGCAACATCGAAAAAGTGAATTTTCTCTCTATCTTCCCATATGAAAGATTCTTTCCGAAAGGCACATAACTACAAAGTTCTGTAAATGTGAGAGTGACTAAAGAAAGTAAGCAGGAGAAAATGTTGAAATATCAACTTCAAGACAGACAATTTAAGTGAAGTTAATCATTCTAAATGATTTCACCGGCGTTCGCTGGATAGTCTGCAATGGTCTTTCCATTCCTATGATTAATGAATGATTTGGAGAAAAAATAAACCCAGCCTGGATATCCAATCACTCCCAGCTTGAACACAGCGATGATGGGCTCCAATTTCTTTACACAGTAATTTAACCACTACCAGTCGCATCGCAGTTGAATTTGTGACTATATCGTCAATAGGACAGGTTGTAAAATTTGAGTTTGGTTTAGTTTATTGTCTCGTGTACTGAGGTACAGTGAAAAGCTTTTGTTGCGCGCTAACCAGTCAGAGGAAGGACTGATATATGATTACAATTGAGCCGTCCAGAGTGTGCAGATACAGGATAAAGGGAATAACGTGTTCAACGCTCACCTCCACATTCAGGGACAGTTTCTTCCCAGCTGTTATCAGGCTACTGAACCATCCTACCACAACCAAAGCAGTCCTGAACTACGATCTACCTCATAGGAGACCCTCAGACTATCCTTGATTGGACTTTACGTAACTTAACTTACACTAAATGTTATTCCCTTATCCTGTATCTGTACACTGTGAACGGCTCGATTGTAATCATGTATTGTCTTTCCGCTGACGGGTTAGCATGCAACAAAAGCTTTTCACTGTACCTTGGTACACATGACAATAAACTAAACTCAACTAATCATATGCATTTTGTACAAATGAAAATAATTGATTTCTTATAATGGGGATTTTTAATTCCCTCAGCCCACGTGTAAAATTCTATTGAGGTGAGAGTTAACTTTTCTTAAGAATGAATGAATGGAATAAACAGTCTCTTCTTTTGAAGTCTCTCTGGGATTGAACCCCAGAGTAGTTCAGTTCAGTTTAGTTTATTGTCACGTGTACCGAGGTACAGTGAAAAGTTGTGTGCTAACCAGTCAGCGGAAAGACAATACCTGATTACAATCGAGCTATTTACCCTTCCTTATGAGTCTATAGTTCTATAGAGTCTAAAAACATCTCTTATGAATCTATCAAATGGCAGTCTGTATTTACAATATAATCTACAATTGTGTTGATTTCCTGGAGATGGGTCGCCTTGAACAGAGGGCGACCTCCTCCATGGGTTAAATATGTGTCAGTTCAGCACGGCGGTAGAGTTGCTGCCTCACAGCACAAGAGACCCGGGTTTGATCCCGACTACGGGTGCTGTCTGTACGGAGTTTGTACGTTCTCCCCATGACCACGTGGGTTTTCTCTGGGATCTCCGGTTTCCTCCCACACTCCAAAGACGTGCAGGTTTGTCGGTTAATTGTCTTGGTATAAGAGTAAAATTCTCCCTATTGTGTGTCGGATAGCGTTAATGTACGGGATCACTGGTCGTTGAGGACTCAGTGGGTCATAGGGCCAGTTTCCATGCTGTATCCATAAACTAAACTTAAAAACTCAACTACAGAACCGATTAATGCTTCTCTAACGCTGCACGGAGACTGACGAGTACTTATCAGGAACCAAAAAATGCCAAGTGCCTGCAAATACTACTCATTCTGGAGATGGGGAAGGTAAAACATCCCTGCTGTGAGAGCGGACGGCAGGAATGTTGACGTTTTAAACGGCTCCCCTGAGGTGCAGGCCGAGCTACTGGAGTTGAGAACTCAGGAAATTGGTGGGGGGAAGGGGAACTTTGAAGTTTCAAGTCCACCTATGAAAAATATTTGGTCGTAAATCTGAGCCTGTTAAATTTTAAATCTGCGTGAACAGAATGCACTCGATCATTGCTGCCCTCCCTAACTCTGGTAAAAGTGAAATAGTGCAGGCAAAAATTAATGCTGGGGTCTGAAGAAGGGTGACATATCATTTAACATATGATGAGCATTTGTTGGCACTGGACCCTCTGGAGTTTAGAAGTATGAGGGGGGATCTAATTGAAACTTACCAAATAGTGAAAGGCCTGGATAGAATGGATGTGGAGAGGATATTTCCACTAGTGGGAGAGTCTAGGACTAGAGGTCACAGCCTCAGAATTAAATGACTTTCCTTTAGGAAGGAGATGAGGAGGAATTTCTTTATTCAGAGGTTGGTGAATCTGTGGAATTCTTTTCCACAGAAGACTGGGGAGGCAAAGTCAGTGGACATTTTAAAGGCAGAGATCGATAGATTCTTGATTAGTACAGGTGTCAGAGGTTATGGGGAGAAGGCGGGAGAATGGGGATAGGAGGGAGAGATAGATCAGCCATGATTGAATGAGTCGACTTGATGGGCCGAATGGCCTAATTCTGCTCCTATCTCATGATTTCATGATCTTACTCCAGCAAGATGTGTCTATCTTTGTCATCAAGACACATCAGGCTGAGTTAGATGGTTCATATGTAATATCAAAGACACCTGAGGGAATTCTGAGAACAAAGAAATACACTGCTGGACTCGGGTAACCCTTGATTGTTCAAACCTCTTGATATGTTGTGATATGCTTTAGTTACCTCCTCAAACAAATATTCTTCATGAGATTGAATGGAGATGGTGTTTAATCTCACTGATTGTAGACATTGAAGGGGGTGGAAGATTGCAACCTTCACGTGGTCCGCCCTGTTTCGACTAATGCAATCAACTCGACGTGCACACACAGAAGATCAAATAGAACAAGTTGTCCACACGAAAGAAGAAGAGATTCATTGAAGGATTTTAAATAACTGTTGATAATCTCTCAGCCCCTTCATATGTTGAGATATGATTTTGCTTCAGTTACTTCTCGGACCAAATATTCTCTCATGGAGAAGGTATTTACGTTTTTACACCTTACTCCATCCAGGCAAATAATTTATGATCGGAGTTTGTGTTTGAATAATAATTGATTATGCAATTTTGAACTTGCTAATTAAGGAGAGAGGACAGATGTGGAAAAACAGCTGGAATAATTCCTGCAACACAAGGATTATACAGAGGGTCAACAGTATCGGAAGGTTTCCTAGCAACAGTTACATCTGCAGAAAGCTGTGCTGTGGAAGCTTGATGTTTAGTGGAAGTAATTTCAAGGCAGATGTGAGAGTAATAACCAGGAGGTGGTGGGCTGTGATATCCTGGTGATTTTTGTTTAATTTTAACGTTAGACCGGGAGCTTTTACTGGTCTCGTTGAGAGTTCATGTTGTTATAATTTCTACTTGTCAATTGTTATTTAGCAGGATTTCCAGCTGGGAAAATCCTCCAAATTCCAAATTTCCAAAAGACATCTGGAAGCTTTGAAGGAAGCTTTGAAAGAAGCCTTGAGTTTTGAGAGTTGTTCTGAAACAATATTAAACCTGGTGCCTTGGCACTGTGCCAAGCCTCATGCACGTCTCTGATACACACAGTTGGTGCAACCTTTGGCCCTTACCTGCATAAGACATTGTTCACAGGCAGGTGATAATCACATTCCTCCTCAGTATTGATCTTGGCATCGGAAGGTTCCGAGGGAGAACAATATCAACAACATTTGGATTTTATTGGCTGAATAAATCTGATGTACAGTCATGGGTGTAACAATTCTCACTTCTGTCCCACTTGCATGTCAGTGATATGTAGGGTGGCACGGTGGCGCAGCGGCAGAGTTGCTGCCTCACTGCATCAGAGACCCGGGTTCCATCCTCCTCACTGAGGCAGCGACATCTGTAGATCTCTTCGATGGTGGGGAGGTCAGAAGTTTTGTTCAGTGTGAATCATGGGACTCTCTCCTTTGTCTGCCTCTCAAAGCCTCCCTGCCTTTCTCCCCTCCAAACCATCCCCCCCCCCCCCCCCCCCCCCCCCACAATACCTCTCTGTCTTTCCCCCCACAAAGCCTCTCTGTCAACCCTCAAAGCGCTTGCTGAGTAAAGAGTGCGGCTTTAAGGCAGATCCTACCTCTGGCTACAGAGCAAGTCGCAACACTTTCTCCGCATAGTGTAGCCACTGTGTGGTCTAACATAAACTTGAATGCTCCTAAAGGTTTCTGCCATGCAGCACCCACTGATATCCAGAACCATCACGTGTTAATGAATCGTGTCAGACCACATTGTAAGTGTTCAGCATTTGAATTGCCTCAGCCACATATCACTAAAAAATTACATGATGATTTATATATTTACGATCTCTGAGGGGAATAACAAAAGACTACAAAAGTTTGATTATCTGCTGCAGAAACTGTTCTTGGAAAGAAAACATTGCAACCAGCTTTCAACTAGTCCGTCCACAAATTAGTTTCTTTCGGAGGTTTTGCCTTGATTTTTGTGTGATCTCTTACACGCAAATTCATAACTATTTTGCATGTCATAAATACAAATATAATTCAGGCCCATCGAGAGCCAGAGCAGGTAGTTCTAATGTAAGGGGCGGGGGAGGGGAAACATTGAATAGGAACCTGAGGGGTGACTATTTTAAACAAATAATGGTGGTATAAGGAACAAGGTGCCAGAGGAGGTAATTACTACCACAACTTTTAAGAAACATATTGTATGAGTCCATGAACAGGGTTAGAGGGATATGGGCATGTTGGTCGGAGTGGGCAAGTTGTGCCAAAAGGCCTGTTTCCATACTCTATGACACATACTCTGTTCCATCCAAATAATTCATGTTCATAAGTTTTAGGAGCAGAATTAAGCCATTTGGCCCATCAAGTCTACTCTGCCATTCAATCATTAAACCATTCTGTCTTTCCCTCTCAACCCTATTCTCCTGCCTTCGCCTCATAGCCCCTGACACCCGCACTAATCAAGAAGGGGATCAAATTAATGAAATTGAACAGTTGGCTTAATTAATTAAATCAAACAATCTGCTGTGGATTTCTCAATTAACAAGGCACTGGATGGATACCCTCATGGGGTGCGATGACTGTGTGTTAGTTGAAAGCAAAAGGGTCCGTTTTACAAAAAGTGAAACAAAATTAAACAGCTGACAAAGCCAGCTCTGGGTGTGAATTTGAATTCATTTATGCTCTATCAATAAATTAAATTAAATGTATTTTTAATAAATTAAAGAAAAACTAGAGTTGATTAATATCTGACTTATTTCTGGACTGAATGAAAATGTTTCAAATTGGCAGATCACCAATGTTTAATGATCTCATCCAATTCATTTCAGATATAGAATCCAAAACTCTCCAGGGACAGAGAGGGGAGCACAATCTCACGTCTCCAGGGATGTCCGTTATTGAGAACACCACGGTAGAGTTCCACAAATCCTCTGAGAAGGAGGTCCTCAAGATGCAAGGTCCACTCCACGCAGATTTTATAATTAAGGTAACTATTTGGGTATTTTATAAATCTTTGTGAAAAGTCAGTCACAGGCGCGGCACGGTGGCGCAGTGGCAGAGTTGCTGCCTCACAGCGCCAGAGACCCGGGTTCTGTCTGTACGGAGTTTGTACGTTCTCCCCGTGACTGCGTGGGTTTTCTCCCAGATCTCCAGTTTCCCCCCACACTCCAAAGACGCACAGGTTTGTAGATTAATTGGCTTGGTGTATGTGTAAAATTGTCCCTAGTGTGTGTAGGATAGTGTTGATGTGTGGGATCGCTGGCCGATGTGGACTCAGTGAGCTGATGGACCTGTATCTCTAAACTAAACTAATTCATCACAAACTTTCCCGTAATCTCTATATCACGTACTGAAGCCATTGGGAATAATCACCAATAGTGATTATCAATAGTAATCAATGAACCTGATTGGGGAAGGTGTGTGGAGCAAAGGATAGTCAGTCTTTGGAGCTCAGCAAACTGACGCTGAACTCTGAGAAGCACGATACGGCTGATGGATACTTTCATAGATTCTACAGATCACTGTGTGTTATTAAATCAATTCCATTTATGTGGGCCCTGCTACAACTTCAGATTGGTATAAAGTACTTCACAACCAATAACATATCTTTGAAAAGCAATTGCAGAATTTCTAAAGCATTTGATTCATGAGCTGAGAGATGTGGGGTGAAGACTATAGTAGGATTAACATTCATGGAACATTATGTTCTACGCATTTTAATCCTATTACAATGATTGTGCTGAACTTGACACCAAGTTCAGCTGATGTCATCCGCTTGTACACGATCCATATCCCTCTATTCCCTGCACATTCATGTACATGTACGTTCTCCCTGTGACCGCATGGCTTTTGTCCGGGTGCTCTGGTTACCTTCCACATTCCAAAGGTGTACAGATTTGTGGGTTAATTGGCTTCTGTAAATTGTGCATTGTCCTCCGTGTGCAGAACAGTGCTAGTGTACGGGGTGATCACTGGTTTGCAAGGACTCAGTGGGCCGAAGGGCCTTTTACCACACTGATCAATGATACACGTCCTGTATCACAAGATCAGTGATACACGTCCTGTGATAATCATCAGTGTGCGGCTCCAGAAACTAATGTGCAAGAAATGTGGAGTCTGTCCCTCAAGCCTGGTCCGTTACTCAATGAATTCAGAGCTGGTGTCTTAAGGGCCTGTCCCACTTGGCGAGTTTTTCGGCGACTGCCGGCATCATTTACTGATGTACCAGGGGCACCAAAAGATTTTGAACATTTCAAAATCCAGCGGCGACAAAAAGAATGTTGCGACACTTGAGGAAACACCACGCGGCAATACGCCATCACGCCGCGTCAGGCCGCGACTTTTTCGGTGACCTGATATGTCAGTCAATTATGCCGACAGTCGCCGACAAAATCGCCAAGTGGGACAGGCCCCTTTAACTAACTCCATTGTCTTTCTCTGCCTCATGTCCACGAATATCTTTGATTAATATGAATCTCTCAATCCCATATCTAAAAATAACAAGTGACTTCACATCAATTACTATTCAGGGAAGGAAGCTCCAAGTGGTGGATATTGTTTTATTACATCATCTTTTCCTATTATTAGATCATCGTTTCTGTGTAGTTCAACCCTTAAACTCCAAGGATTCTATCCAGAGATGCTACCTGTCCCCTGAGTTACTCCAGCATTCTGATTTCCTTTTATTTGGATATTAAACATCTCCCTTATCCTTTTTGATTGTTGTTGTATCCGTCCATGATATCCACAAGGATCCGTATATCTGATTGGACATTCTTGGGATGGAATTAAATGTACTGTTCTTCCACGACATGCACATATAGTTATTGCATACAACATGAAGTCACAAGATGGTTTTATCATAGACCAAGAGACAGACCCTCAGCCCACTTGCCGAACCTGATGCCAAGTTAAACCAATCTCATCTGCCTGTACATGATCCAAATCCCTCCATTCCCTGCACTTCATGCGTCTATCTAAAAGCCCCTTAAACACCACTATTGTATCCAAAGATCCTACAGCGAGCAAGATTGATCACTCGGCGAAAAAGACGCAGTACGGTCATGGGCAGATTCATGGGTAATTTTCGGCCCCATTTCCGTAACCGGCTTCCGTCTCCGCACCAAAGATCCCGTAGTGGAGCTAGTGCGGAGATGGAAGCCGGTTACAGAAACATCCTCGTAAAAATAAAAGTTATTTGGTAAAAGTATCCTCCTCATTTTCAGAATTTTAATTTATTAACACAAACTGTTCCCCCGCAATGTTGATTACACTGCGAGTTGGGTCAGGTCGGGTCGGGGAACTGAAATGGATGAAAAAAAGGCCCACGTTCCGTTGCGTTGCGTACTACACATCAGCCCATTGCATTTAGAAGGAGTGATATATCCTGCTCGGCTATAGGATCTTTGATTGTATCTGCCTCCACCTGGCAGTGTGATCCAGGCCCCCACCACCCTCTGTGTCATAACAACTTGCCCTGCACATCTCCATTTAACTTTCCCCCTCTCACTTTACACCCCTGCCCCCTAGTGTTGGGCATGTCCACCCTGGGACTGTCTACCCCCTCGATGTCTCTCATGATTTTATAAACTAGTCTCCCCTCAACCTCCGGCATTCCAGAGAAAGTGCCAGATTTTTCTCGATCAAATGCTTCTCATTATCATCTCCAATTTCTTTTCTCACACATTCCAGTTCATAAATTGTTCCCAGTTAGATAAGTAAACACTTTTAATCTCTGTGAACTTTAGAATGCAGACTTAAACTCTGACACAAATTTGCAGTTACATGTGATTTGGCTGAAGAACGTTGCCCCTTGTAGATACAAGACAGATATAGTAGATTTGTCCAAAAATTCATGTTATTGCTTACTTAATGAGTTAGAATAAACAAGTAAACAGCATTTGATACAGAGTTTAAAGAGGAACAAAAAGAGGAAACTTTGCAGTAAGAATATAAAATGCAATTGCCTTGTGCCAAATAAAATGTATATGTAACAGTCCATTTGTGCTCTGAGGGTCTTTCAGATTTCTGTATAAACATTAATATGCTCTAATTCATCTTGATGTACTCTGCTCTAAATGAATAGGATGTTTAGCATTTGAACCACATTAGGTGAATAGCTTCATTGTCATAATATTTTTATAATAACATGAACTTTCAACATTTAGTTTTCACTATTGATTTGTTCAAATGGATTTACTGCCGTATTGGCAATTCTGTTGTATCGTGTATTGTGCAATGGGGAAAAAAAGTCAAATAATCTCTTTTCCCTTGTCATCAATACCTCCAGACACAATATTTTATATTTGCATTATTAAATCTCCAGACCTTTTCCAATAACTCTCCCTTTGCCAACGTAGATTGTTTTAAACTTTTCACACTTTCCCAGCCTTTTTCCCATCTGTAGTTTCTCTACCTCTCTCTCTCTCGCTCTCTGGAACATTATTCTCTTTCCACTCATAAGGACAATTTATCTGCATCTTTTCATTCATCGGTCTCTTCATCTTTCCATTACATTTTGTGACCTCTTCTTTCCATTTTTGTTACGCTAGTCCTCAGAGATTCTTCTTCCGAGCGCATTTTTGCTTCTCTTACTCATTTCCTTTGGTCCCACCAATGGAAATAGAGAACACCTTTAGGTCCCAACTCTTAGTTAAAGCAATAACCTTTCCCTCTCTGTGGGCAAGAGGGAGCGAGTGGTGCTGACTGTTTGGAAGCATTAGCTGGAGTAGATTTCACACAGTGTTCCTTTATTAACCATTTCCGTGGCTTACTCTAAGGGTATTCGACATGTACGAGATGCGGACTCATTAGTTGAGAGAGGAAGCTGGCAGGTAACAGACAGCTCCCATTCTGAAGAACTCTAAATTAGCTCTGGCTGAATATAGTTATATGTGAATCGAGACGGCTTCATTTAATATATTAATTAAGATATTGCAAAATTAAATCCTCATTCCCATTCAAAAGATCATAAGTTCTAGGAGCAGAATTAAAACATTTGGCCCATCAAGTCTATTCTGCCATTCATTCATGGGCGATCTATCTTTCCCTCAAAGTGCTGGAGTAACTCAGCGGGTCAGGCAGCATCTCTGGAGAACATGGATAGGTGACATTTCACAGAGTGCTGGAGTAACTCAGCGGGTCAGGCAGCATCTCTGAGGAACGTGGAACTACATTGAACTGTAGCATTCCTGTAATTCTGAAGAATTACCTGAAGCATTGGTTCAGACCAGGTCACTTGAGTAGAGTGAGAATGTTGGGAGATGACAACTAACAGATATGTGTCACATGAGCATCATGTGCATTTTTGCTTGTGAACCATTATTGTTGTTTTGTGAGAATCAAAGGCAGAGTCGAGTTTGATTGGCCGTCTTTTATAATAGGTATTCAATAGCTAGATAAGGTGTCAGTGGTGATTCAGCTCGTATTTTACAGTACAGGTAGATCTGCTGTAACGTGAGTTACATTCCTAGGAAACCTCACCCTACACAAAATCATGTTATAAAAACAATTGTGTCAATGGTTTGTAGGTTAATTGGCTTCTGTAAATTGCCCCTAGTGTGTAGGATGAGATAACATAGAATGGTGGACTCGGAGGGGCCGAAGGGCCTGTTTCTACGCTGTCTCTCTGAACTAAAAACGAATTAAGTCATTTTCAATTCTAAACTGGCTCATTAGATTAGTTTAGAGATACAGCACGGAAACAGACAATTCGGCCGACCGAGTCCGCACTGCCCAGCGATCCCTGCACATTAACACTATCCTACACACACTGGGGACAATTAGCCTACAAACCTGTACATCTGGAGTGTGGGAAGGAAGTGAAGATCTCGGAGAAAACCCGCGCAGGTCGCGGGGAGAGCGTGCAAACTCCGTACAGACAGCACCCGTAGTAAGCTCTGTAAGGCAGCAAGTCCACTGCTAAGCCACCATGGTGCCCCTGACTGATGTAATTTTACTTAAGCCTCACATTTTCGAGGTCCTTTCCAACATTCACTTGCAGCGAGGAATTTTGTTGCCTTTTCCCCAGTGCTGCTCCCCATCAAATCTTCCCTTCCCCTAATTTAACACATTCACTTTTGATTTTACTAACTGCAGCAATCTTGTTCATTACTTAAATAGTAAAAGTAAGGAACCTGAACCTGAGTGCAGGCATTAAACAATCATTGTAAATATCCTGTGCTTATACATGAAACATAAGATCAGGAGGAAATTGCATTAGCAGTTGGTTCAGCATGAACAAACTCCAGTGAACTTTCATTCCTCTTTTCAAATTGGCATCTAAACCTCTGACTTTGAATTTCCTCTCCTGGCAATATCAAGCTACGCTTTACTAAGTATAAATCAAATGATTTTCCAAAATGGTATTAAATGGGATTTAGAATATACCATATGCTGTGATGCGAATGCAGGTTGAGAAATACTTCAGGTTAAACTCCAGATTGAAGACTGCCTTAAGACGTGAGAAATGGCATGTTCAAGGTGAGTGAAGGCAGCCTCTGCTACTAACTTTGTGTAAATGGAGTCAAGGAATTTTCTTTTAAAAGCAGACGCACCAAATCTACTCAAGGCGGAAGGAATCTGTTGACTTCCACAAGACAAAGGGGCAGCTCGCTGGTGCAGTTAGTCGAGCTGCTGACACACACTCCCAGCAACCCAGATTCAATCCTGACCTCGGGTGCTGTCTGTTTTGTGGTTTGCACCTTCTCCCTGTGACCCCTGGGTTTCCTCCAGGTGCTTCAGTTTCCTCCCACATCCTAAAGATGTACGGGCTGCTAGAATTGTAGGCTACTGCAAATTACTTTGGTGTGCAGATGAGTGGCAGAATCTGCAGGGGAGATAGTCATATAGCATGGAGAAAGACCCTTCAGCCCAACCTGCCCATGCTGACCATGATGCCCCAACTACACTAGTCCCACTTGCCTGCATTTGGCCCATATCCTTCTAAACCTTTCCCACCCATGTACCTGCCCAAATGTCTTTTAAATGTTGTATCTATATCTTAATTGCAGGAACGTAATCAACGCTAGCTGATGACCACACTTGTTGGGTCTTCCTCGTTGATAGTAAATAATTGCAGTTCCTGATACCAACCGTGATGGGGGTTCCGTGGGTCAGCAGCTCCTGGTGGTGTGGGTGGACACATGCCCACCCATCAGTGGACATCTAAGAGCATCAAGACCTGTTATTGCTCATCTTGTGTGGCTGTCTAGGTTTATTTTGAAGGCAGATAGACACAGTAAGCTGGAGTAAGCCAGCGGGTCAGACAGCATCTCGGGAGTGTTGATATAGGTGACGTTTTGGGTGGAGACGCTTTGTTATACTAAACCAGTGCCTGCAGTTATTTCCTGCTAATTTTAAGGGGTGTTGTTTGAGGGTTGGATGGTGACCAGGACGTGGTGGGCTGTTGGGACTGTTCTCCAGATCTTCCATCTGTTGGTCGAGCTATGAGACGTGGCAAGGAACTAATTTTATTTTTCATCCAGGATGATGACGTACCTGCGATCTCCTCCAAGAGGTCTGGAATGTGCACCTTTGGTGCACAGTCTTCAATGGTTGAACCAGCTTTCAGGGCAGACCACAAGTAAAAGAAAGATAACACATTGTACAGTTCCAGCGCAAACAAGCCGGTTTCTTCTCTGAAATTCAGAATACTGACCTGAATGAATGGATAAGGAAATCTCAGTTACCCTGAGATGCTGGTTCTTTATCAATGTCTGAGACTTTGAAGATATACAGAGGTGAAAAAATCAGGACAAGGAGATTCCCTGATAGGCAAATTGTTGGCTGGAGATAGCATGAGGGAACTGTAGTTGCGAACTGTGGAACTGGTTCATGGACTTTAAGAGGTAGGGTGGGGGGGGGGGGGGGGGGGGGGGGGGGGAGGGAGAGGAAGAGGGGAGCGTTTGTCAAAGTTACCTAAAATTGGAGAATTCAGTGTTTCAGGTTGTAAGCTCGCCAAGTGAAATATGAGGTGCTGACATTTTATATAATTGCGTTTAAAGGATGTTCTTTTTTCCTCTAATTGTCCAGACTAGGTACGTATCGTCAAGGGACAGTGTGGTGCAGTTCATGTTCTATCAACCCATCAGCCATCAGTGGAGAGAGACCGATTTCTATCCCTGCACTACGACCTGTGGTGGAGGTAACACTTTATTTCAAACACTGTATAAGTATTGTCAGCTTTTTGCATAAAGGGCCTGTCCCACCTGGCGATATTTTCGGTGACGTATCAGGTCACTGAACCATTTGCGGCGTGATACGGCGTGATGACCGTGTTTTTTCAAGTGTCGCAACATTTTTTTGTCACTGCTGGATTTTGAAATGTTCAAAATCTTTTGGCGACGCTGATACGACGCCGGCCGTCGCTGAAACAATCGGCAAGTGGGACAGGCCCTTACAGTTGTGTCCCAAGTGGGACGGGCCCTTACAGTTGTGTCCCAAGTGGGACGGGCCCTTACAGTTGTGTCCCAAGCATTGTTGCAGCCCTGACTTTGTTTAGCCAGGTTTTAGTGTCCGCCATCCTGAAGTGCTGACACCTTCAGCTTGGAGACCGTTCTCCAATCTGCCCGTGTCGAGAAAAGTTCACCTGTGCCCATGGTGGGCAGTTATAGCCTCACCAATCCATTGTGATCTTCTACACAGCCAGATCACTCCTCATCCTTTTGCTTACCTGTGCTCCAAGGAATTGAGCCAATTGTGGACGCAGCCCAGACCATCACACAAACCAACCTCCCTTCCATTGACTCCATTCATACTTCAAGGCCAGGCCAGCAGCATCATCAAGGACCAGTCGCACCCTGGTCATTCCCTCTTCTCCCCTCTCCCATCAGGCAAGATGTACAGAAGTGTGAAAACGCACACCTCCAGATTCAGGGAACAGTTTATTCCTGGCTGTTATCAGGGAACTGAACCATCCCACCACCAACTAGAGAGCAGTGCTGAACTACTATCTACCTCATTGGTGACCCTCGGACTATCATTGATCGAACTTTACTGGCTTTACTTTGCACTAAACATTATTCCCTGGTCATGAATCTGTTCATTGTGAATGGATTGACTATAATCATATCTTTCCGCTGACTGGTTAACACGCAACAAAAGCTTTTCACTGTACCTCGGGACACGTGACAATAAACTAAACTGTCTGAACTAAAGTCTTAGCTTGCTCATCGTCTCCCTATAGCCCCGGCTCTTGAGTCCTGGCAACATCCTGGTAAATCTTCTCCGCACTCTTTCCAGCGTAATGATGGGATCTGGATTAGCAAGATTTGTAATTATTCAGATTGCAGGAGGGTGGGTTTGATACGAATGGGGCGTCACGGTGGCGCAGCGGTAGAGTTGCCGCCTCACAGCGCCAGGGACCCAGGCTCCACCCTGACTACGGGTGCAGTCTGTACCGAGTTTGTATGTTCTCCCCGTGACTGCGTGGAATTTCTCAGTGTGTTCCTCCCACACTCCAAAGACGTGCGGGTTTGCGGGTTAATTGGCTTCAGTTTCGTGTCCCTGGTTTTTGGGATACAACTAGTGTACGGGTGATTGCAGGTCGGTACAGACTTGTTGGGTCGAAGGACCCGTTTCCACACTGTTTCCACATGTGTTTGCCTGCTGTGTGCCTGTGTAACTGGTGCATTGTCTCCGTGTGTTTGCAGGGTACCAGCTCAGCTCTGCCGAGTGCGTGGACATACGATCAGGCCGCGTGGTTCCCGACCATTCCTGCAACTACTACCCCGAAAATAAAAAGCCCAAGCCCAAACTGCAGGAGTGCAACATGGACCACTGCCCCTCCAGGTGCGTCTCATACAAACATCGAAAATAGGTGCAGGAGTAGGCTATTCGGCCCATCGAGCCAGCACCGCCATTCAACGTTTTCTCTCACCTCAGTCCTAAATGGCCTACCCCTTATTCTTAAACCGTGACCCCTGGTTCTGGACTCCCCCAACATCGGGAACATTTTTCCTGCATGTAGCCTGTCCAATCCCTTAATAATGTTATATTTTTCTATGGGAATCCCGCTCATCCTTCTAAATTACAGTGGATACAAGTCCAGTTGATCCATTCTTTCATCATATGCCAGTTCCGCCAACCCGGCAATTAGCCTGGCAAACCTATGCTGCACTCCCTCAATAGCAAGAGTGTGTCGTGCCCAGGGCCAGAGTTGCTGAGGTCGTTTTTTTTAGTTTTAGAGATACAGCGAGGAAACAGGCCCTTTGGCCCACCAGGTCCACACCGAGCAACGATCCCCGCACATTAACACCATCCTACACCCTCTGGGGACAATGTTTACATTTACCAAGCCAACTAACCTACAAACCTGCACGTCTTTGGAGTGTGGGAGGAAACCAAAGATGTCGGAGAAAACCCACGCGGTCACGGGGAGAACGTACAAACTCCATGCAGACAGCACCCGTAGTCAGGATCGAACCTGGGTCTCCGGCGCTGCATTCACTGTAAGGCAGCAACTCTACCGCTGCGCCACCGTGACCACCATAGTGCTGACTCTGCAAAGCTCTGGCGGCGGGGAGCGGAGCTTAGAGTCCGTGCTGCGACTTTCAGTTTAGATTATTGCCACTCAGAATGAATCAATCAGAATAAAATCCAAATCTTGAATCAGATCCCATCATTAAGCTGCATAGATACATGAGAATGTTGCCAGGATTGAGAGCCTGAGCCTTGGGGAGACGATGAACAGGCTAGAACTTTAGTTCAGTCAGATTAGTTTATTGTCATGTGTACCGAGGTACAGTGAAAAACTTTTACTGCGAGCTAACCAGTCAGCGGAAAGACAATACATGATTACAATCGAGCCATTTACAGTGTACAGATACATGATAAGGGAATAATGTTTAGTGCAAGGAAAAGCCAGTAAAGTCCGATCAAAGGTAGACCGAAGGTCTCCAGTGAGGTAGATAGTGGCTCAGGACCGCTCTCCGGTTGCAGTAGGATGATTCAGTTGCCTGATTGTCAAGTTGATGCTGCTCGCGGCTAATAATGTTTGATGTCCCTGCCAAATCCTCACAATGTCTACTTTGCAGGGCCTTTTATAGCCAGCCAACAAAGCAATTAAGAAACTGTTACAGACAGTTTTAAATGCGAGAAGTTAGAAGGAGTAAGTGAGTTGCTGAGTCTGCAGTTTTATAACTGAGATAAAGTTATAAAATGTGGACGTGAAGTAAATCAAAACCTTGCAAATCCGGATTAGCATTTATATTGGCACCGTTTCATTCGGAATCCAGGAGACTGGTCCCCGCTCTATAAACCTGTAAATCAGTAAATCAGACCCTATTAAAAACATCTCACCAGAAAATAAATCAGGGTGGGTGTGACGGGGTTTGTCATGTTGCCGCCGGGCCATGTCCTGATGTCACTACAATCTCATCTACACCAGCGCCAACTTACAAAAGACACCCCATGATCTCCTAGCATTGGGAGCATTGCAGTGCCTCATCCCCTCTCCTACCAGCAGTGTGGCATCCAGCACAAAGGCAACATGTGTTTTGGTGATATGCATAAAAAGCTGGAACAACTCAGCGGGACGGGCAGCAAGGAATGGGTGATGTTTCGTTCCTGCAGAAAAGGAATGGGTGACGTTTCGGGTTGAGACCCTTCTTCAGACTGACCCAAAACGTCATCTATTCCTTCTCTCCAGAGATGCTGCGTGTCCCGCTGAGTTCCTCCAGCAGTCTGTGTCTATCTTTGGTTTAAACCAGCATCTGTAGTTCCTTCCAACACATCCATATCCCTCTATTCTTTGCATATCTGTGTATTTATCAAAAAACCTCCTAAACACCACTATCATAGCAGCGCCTTCCAGGCTCTCACCAGGTAATGTGTAAAAAAACATAAACCACACATCTCCTTTAAACATTGCCTTCTCACCTTAGCTATGCCCCGTAGTCTTTGACATCTCTACCCAGGTAAAAAGGTTCTGACTGTCTACCCCATCAATACTTCTCATAATTTATTTTAAGTTTTTTATACAAATATATCCCGATTCGAATGTGGGAGAGTCTAGGACTAGATGTGACAGCCTCAGAATAAAAGGATGTTCCTTTAGTAAGATGCGGAGGAATTTATTTAGTCAGAGGGTGGTGAATCTGTGGATTTCATTGCCACAGAAGGCTGTAGAGGCCAAGTCATTGGATATATTTAAGGCTGAGATTGCTAGATTCTTCATTAGTGCGGGTGTCAGAGGTTATGGGGAGAAGGCGGGAGAAAGGGGTTGAGAGGGAGAGATAGATCAGCCATGATTGAATGGCGGAGTAGACTTGATGGGCCGAATGGCCTAATTCTGCTCCTATCACTTATGAATTATCGAAATTGATTTTTTTTCTCTCCCGCAGTGATGGCTTCAAGCAACTGGCAATTTACGACCACTTCCAGCCACTACCACGGTAGGTCCAACATTGTACAGCAGCCTGGGGCAGCACAGTCAATATTACATTAACCTCTGTCAAACATTAGACTGATATAATGCCACTACCAATAACCCGTTTACAAAGCAAGTTCATTTCTAGGTCTAAAGCAAACAAGAATTGTTGTTGTTATCGGAAGTATTTTAAAGGTAACATTCTTTTTCTCCATTAAGATATTTATTCATTCTTAAATCTTTATGCAGAAATATTAATTTGCAGTGAATCACTTCAGTAATTTAGTTTTTTTTTCCCAATTATCTTCTCTTCTTGCTTACCTGACTTCACAGGATTAAAAACCAAGATTATTGAAGGTGGGTAAATTACCTGTGCTAAACACTCTCTGAGATCGACCACAAGGTGCCATCCTATTGATCTGTACAATTCCATCTCCATTTTCCCACTGTAATGGGCCTGTCCCACTTACGCGACTTTTGACAAACCATACATTTTCAACATGTTGAAAATCCAGCGGCGACCAGAACAAGGTACGACTCTTTGGGCGACTACTCACGACCATACAGGCCCGCGACATGACGCCTGTATGGTCGTGAGTCGTCTCCTCAGTCGCCCAAAGAGTCGTAGCGTCTTTCTGGTCACGGCTGGATTTTCAACATGTTGAACATTTTCGGTGACCTGCAACGACCTATGACGGGTGCCGGCAGTCATCGAAAAAGTTGTGTAAGTGGGACAGGCCACTTTAGGCAAGTGATTCTTTGGGGTACATATCTTCAATTTCCAAAGCCATTTTGTAATATAAGGAACAGCTTTCCACTCATACACCACAGGAATGCCTTGCACTCAGACACACAAGATGCATTTTGCCCAGCCCTTGCAGTTTATGTTGGACAAAGAGTTTTCCAGGAATGCTAAACGATTTTGTAAGTTGAGGTATTGGTGTGGAGCCAGTTGTGTACGTTTGTTTAGTGCAATAAACCATTATGGTAGGAAATGGATCGACAGATCGGAGATAGCAAGCTGCTAAATACAGTCATGGACAAGGACGGACAGGGCAGTACTGCACGTCCTTGGAATGTGGGAGGAAACCGGAGCACCCAGTGGAAACCAGCGACCATAGTGAGAATGTGAATACTCCACACAGATAGCACGTGAGGTCAGGATTGAACCCGGGTCTCTGGCGCTGTGAGGCAGCAGCTACACTGCAGTGCCACGGTGCTGCCCAGAATTGACCAATTAGCCCCTGAATGATACTGATGAATTTAAGGAGGTTTATGCAGCATATGTCTGCTCTTTAGCATCTGAGAGACAAAGACTCTGGAGTTTGGGTTAGTATATCTATCCATTCACCATCAGTAAACTTACAGTAAATACGTTTCTCTATCCTCAGTGATATGAGTCGGGGATAATATGGATTTACAAATTCTGCTCAATTGTGTCCAATTTTAATGCTGCTCTGACCAACAGATATATCTTCCTTACAGACTATAGCAGAACATAATTACCTTTTATGTTTTTCTTTTTTTTTTCATTAACATTTTCTCCCCGTTTAGATTTTCACTTGTGCTACAATCCAATGAGGCAGCCTTGCTTCAACAGCGGAGGTGCCGGTTTGCAAGGTGCTGATAGCTGAAAATCAACGTGATTTCAAACAAAGCTTCTAAACCACTCTCACAATCATCTTTCAGCAATTATTCCTAATGACCCCTGCCTTCAGTGATGCAGGAACCGTTTAATTTGCCGTCATTCCGTCTCTGAATTAATGTGCTTGTTTCCATGGAGAGGTCCTGTCGTGCCATTTCTGTTTTTGAAAATATGCCAAAGTTGTGCCGACTCCTTGCACTTTGCCCAAGGCAGGAGAACTTCCATTTTCACTTGTGTTTTGTAATCTGCAGCTACTTTTAACATTTGTAATTCCACCATCCACCTCAAATAACACAAGGTCCATGCTATACATTTTGTAAATATTTTGGAGATCATTGAACATGCAAACAAGTTATGCCTTTATGAATCCCACTCCATGCTGTTACACAAGTGTTGATCCCAAAACTTCTGTCATTGATTTATGGTTTAGTTATTGGGTGTAGCAAAGAAGGATTAAGATTCCCATTCATCAAAATCGTTTCATCCATTCAGGACTGGATCATTATCTTCACTGGTTCTTTGTTCTTACATTCCTTCACTTATTACATTAATAACTATGGAATCCATTACTCATAATGCAAAAATACAATTCTTTATGAATGACTCCCTCTTCCCCAAGAAGAAATCTTCATTAATTTATCAAAGCTTCTATTGTGAGCTTTCAAAGACTAGAGCTCTACTTATTCCAACAGTGGAGCTGATGGCTTATTTTTGCCTGTATTATCTGCAGTATTTCCCTTTCCCTTCTGTGGCCCAGAGCCAAAGTTGATTAATTCTATAAAAGTCTCCAATGCTGTTTGCATTGGATCGATCTACCACATATCACAGTTTCTTGGGACAAATATTTATGTTTCTGCAATGTTATTTTTCAGATAAAATGTCTGCACAAGTTATCAAAACATTCAGATATGATTCATACTCGATTTTATCTCACTGCATCTTTGACATATTTCTCTTAAAAATCGCGTAAATAGATATTGGGGTTTTTAACGTGTGCTGTTTAGATAGGGAGTTCTTATCCTAACCAAATATGGAGCTTATCTGGTCTAATTCATCATGCTAGTCTGTGCAAATAAATGTATTTAATAACTGGGTTTATGCCTACAAAGGAAATAATTGTGAAATATTGTTGATAAAATTGCAAACTAACAGTCCATAATGCATAGAACTTAGAACAGAAAAGAATTAGTAACATGAAACAGGATTTTCCAATAAAATCGAATAGAGATAGGAAACTATTCTGAGCAATGTCATTATACAAGAATGCATACTCTCATTTAGTTTCATTCCCTGCAATTAAAATGAGGATGTTAACCTGTTTGCTTTGAAAGAGAGTAATATGACGTGCATGTGTTTAGAAGTTTCCAGTTCTAATTGCAAGTTGATCTCTGTTCAATTGTAAATACATAACCATATAACCATATAACCATTACAGCACGGAAACAGGCCCTCTCGGTCCTTCCAGTCCGTGCCGACCATTTAATTTCCCCTAGTCCCATCTACCTGCACTCAGACCATACCCCTCCATTCCTTTTCCGTCCATATACATATCCACTTTACTTTTAAATGTTAAAATCGATCCTGCCTCCACCACTTCTGCTGGAAGCTCATTCCACACAGCCACCACCCTCTGAGTAAAGAAGTTCCCCCTCACGTTACCCCTAAACTACTGTCCCTTAATTCGCATGTCATGCCTCCTTGTTTGAATCTTCCCTACCCTCAATGGGAAAAGCTTATCCACGTCAACTCTGTCTATCCCTTTCATCATTTTAAAGACCTCAATCAAGTCCCCCTTAACCTTCTGCGCTCCAAAGAATAAAGACTTAACTTGTTCAACCTTTCTCTGTAACATAGTTGTTGGAACCCAGGCAACATTCTAGTAAATCTCCTCTGTACTCTCTCTATTTTGTTGACATCCTTCCTATAATTAGGCGACCAAAATTGTACACCATACTCCAGAATTGGTCTTACCAATGCTTTGTACAATTTTAACATTACTTCCCTACTCCTATATTCAATGCTGTGATTTATAAAGGCCAGCACACCAAAGGCTTTCTTTGCCACCCTATCTACATGCGATTCCACCTTCAGGGAACTATGCACAGTTATTCCTAGATCTCTCTGTTCCACAGCATTCCTCAATTCCTTACCATTTACCATGTACGTCCTATTTTGATTTGTCCTGCCAAGATGTAGCACTTCACACTTATCAGCATTAAACTCCATCTGTCATCTTTCAGCCCACTTTTCCATATGGCCCAAATCTCTCTGTAGACTTTGAAAATCTACTTCATTATCCACAACACCACCTATCTTAGTATCATCTGCATACTTACTTATCCAATTTTCCACCCCATCATCCAGATCATTGATGTACATGACAAACAACAGATCCCTGAGGCACCCCACTGGTCACCGGCTTCCAACCTGACAGCCATCCACCATTATTCTCTGACATCTCCCATTCAGCCACTGTTGAATCCATCTTGCTACTCCACCATTAACACCCAAAGATTGAACCTTCTTAACCAACCTTCCATGGGGAACCTTGTCAAAGGCCTTACTGAAATCCATATAGACAACATCCACTGCTTTACCCTCATCAACTTCCCTAGTAACCGCTTCAAAAAATTCAAGAAGGTTTGTCAAACATGACCTTCCAGGCACAAATCCATGTGACTGTTCCTGATCAGACCCTGTTTATCCAGATGCTTATATATATTATCTCTAAGTATCCTTTCCATTAATTTGCCCACCACTGAAGTCAAACTAACAGGTCTATAATTGCTAGGTTTATTCTTTGAACCCTTTTTAAACAATGGAACAACATGCGCAGTACGCCAATCCTCCAGCACTATTCCCGTTTCTAATGACATTTGAAATATTTCTGTCATAGCTCCTGCTATTTCTACGCTAACTTCCCTCAATGTCCTAGGGAATATCCTGTCAGGACCTGGAGACTTATCCACTTTTATATTTTTCAAAAGTGTCAGTACTTCCTCCTCTTTGAATCTCATAGTTTCCATAGCTAAATTTTTTCCTTTACCTCACAGAGTTCAATATCCTTCTCCTTGGTGAATACCGAAGAAAATAAATTGTTCAATATCTCCCCCATCTCTTTTGGCTCTGCAGATAGCTGTCCATTCTGGCTCTCTAATGGTCCAATTTTATCCCTCGTTATCCTTTTGCTATTAATATAGCTGTAGAAACCCTTTGGATTTACTTTCACCTTTCTTGCCAAAGCAACCTCATATCTTCTTTTAGCCTTCCTAATTTCTTTCTTAAGATCCTAATTTACTACATGCCTCCTATAATTATTGTAGATATCTCTCTTTTTTTCGAAACAAGTGTCCAATTTCCCTTGAAAACCATGGCTCTGTCCAATTTTTACTATTTCCTTTCAACCTAACAGGGACATAAAGATTCTGTACTCTTACAATTTCCCCTTTAAATGTCCTCCATTTCTCTTCTACATCCTTCCCATAAAACAAAGTGTCCAAATTCACTCCTTTTAAATCCTTACGCATTCCCTCAAAGTTAGCCTTTCTCCAATCAAAAATCTCCACCCTAGGTCCAGTTCTGACTCTCTCCATAATTATATTGAAACTAATGGTATTGTGATCACTGGTCCCGAAGTGCTCACCAACGCATACCACCGTCACCTGACCTGCCTCATTTCCTAACAGGAGGTCCAGCACTGCCCCTTCTCTGGTCGATACCTCTATGTACTGCTGCAAAAAACTATCCTGCACACATTTTACAAACTCCAAACCATCCAGCCCATTTACAGAATGTGTTTCCCGGTCTATTTTTGGAAAATTGAAATCTCCCACAATCACTACCTTGTGCTTACTACTAATATCTGTTATAGAAACATAGAAACATAGAAATTAGGTGCAGGAGTAGGCCATTCAGCCCTTCGAGCCTGCACCGCCATTCAATATGATCATGGCTGATCATCCAACTCAGTATCCCGTACCTGCCTTCTCTCCATACCCTCTGATCCCCTTAGCCACAAGGGCCACATCCAACTCATTCTTAAATATAGCCAATGAACTGGCCTCAACTACCTTCTGTGGCAGAGAGTTCCAGAGACTCACCACTCTCTGTGTGAAAAAAGTCTTTCTCATCTCGGTCTTAAAGGATTTCCCCCTTATCCTTAAGCTGTGACCCCTTGTCCTTGACTTCCCCAACATCGGGAACAATCTTCCTGCATCTAGCCTGTCCAACCCCTTAAGAATTTTGTAAGTTTCTATAAGATCCCGAGTATAAACCGAGTCTATCCAGTCTTTCTTCATAAGACAGTCCTGACATCCCAGGAATCAGTCTGGTGAACCTTCTCTGCACTCCCTCTATGGCAATAATGTCCTTCCTCAGATTTGGAGACCAAAACTGCACGCAATACTCCAGGTGTGGTCTCACCAAGACCCTGTACAACTGAAGTAGAACCTCCCTGCTCCTGTACTCAAATCCTTTTGCTATGAAAGCTAACATACCATTCGCTTTTTTCACTGCCTGCTGCACCTGCATGCCTACTTTCAATGACTGGTGTACCATGACACCCAGGTCTCGCTGCATCTCCCCTTTTCCTAATCGGCCACCATTTAAATAATAGTCTGCTTTCCTGTTTTTGCCACCAAAGTGGATAACCTCACATTTATCCACATTATACTGCATCTGCCAAACATTTGCCCACTCACCCAGCCTATCCAAGTCACCTTGCAGTCTCCTAGCATCCTCCTCACAGCGAACACTGCCCCCCAGCTTAGTGTCATCCGCAAACTTGGAGATATTGCCTTCAATTCCCTCATCCAGATCATTAATATATATTGTAAATAGCTGGGATCCCAGCACTGAGCCCTGCGGTACCCCACTAGTTACTGCCTGCCATTGTGAAAAGGACCCGTTTACTCCTAATCTTTGCTTCCTGTTTGCCAGCCAGTTCTCTATCCACATCAATACTGAACCCCTAATACCGTATGCTTTAAGTTTGTATACTAATCTCTTATGTGGGACCTTGTCGAAAGCCTTCTGGAAGTCCAGATATACCACATCCACTGGTTCTCCCTTATCCACGCTACTAGTTACATCCTCGAAAAATTCCACAAGATTCGTCAGACATGATTTACCTTTTGATCTATCTCCTTACATATTTGCTCTTCCAATTCTCACTCCCCATTTGGCGGTCTATAATACACCCCTAAAAGTGTTGCTACACCGTTGTCACTTCTCAGTTCCACCCAAATAGCCTCGCTAGACAAGCCCTCTAATCTATCCTGCCAAAGCACTGCTGTAATATCCTCTCTGACAAGCAATGCAACACCTCCCCCTCTGGTCCCTCCAATTCTATCACACCTGAAGCAACGAAATCCTGGAATATTTAGTTTCCAATCACAGCCCTCCTGCAACCATGTTTCACTGATTGCCACAACATCATATTTCCAGGTGTCAATCCAGGCTCTAAGTTCATCCACCTTTCTTACAATGCTCCTAGCATTAAATATACACATTTTAGAAACCCACCATCCCTTATTCTCTGTCTATTATCTTTTTCCTCTTCCTCGCCTACATTTTGGGTCCGAGTGCTTCCCTTCTCTGCCTCTTGCCCCACACCCTGTCTCTTAGCCCCCTCTACCCGAGTCCCTCCCCCCCAGCCTTTCTAGTTTAAAGGCTCCCCATTAGCCTTTGCAAATCTCCCTGCCAGGATATTGGTCCCCCTAGGCTTCAAGTGCAACCCGTCCTTTTTGTACAGATCATGCCTTCCCCTAAAGAGGTCCCAGTGATCAAGAAACTTGAATCCCTGCCCACTGCACCAGTCCCTCAGCCACGCATTTATCCTCCACCTCATTCCATTCCTACTCTCACTGTCACGCGGCACAGGCAGTAATCCTGAAATCGTTACCCTTCTGGTCCTTCTCCTTAACTTTCCCCCCAACTCCCTAAATTCTCCCTTCAGGACCTCGTCTCTTTTTCTGCCTATGTCATTGGTGCCTATGTGTACCACAACATCAGGCTCCTCTCCCTCCCTTTTCAGAATCTTTTGGATACATAGCAGGTCATTTCAGGAAAATGAATGAATTACCTTGATTAAAGCTCTTTATGTGGCCTAAAGTTCTCTATAACCAATCATGTACCTGTTTAAAGTTTAACTAACATAGCAATGTGGGAAGCGCAACGGAGAAATGTTAATCACCTTGGTCTCACTAATAGTCATTGATGAGTTTGTTTGCTTTGAGATGCAGCATGGGGGAAGTAATGTTCAGCTATGTTACTCGATAAGCAGCCAAATATGTGGAGCTTGATCCAAATAAATAAGTTCAAATCCCACCATGACATCTGAGCAAATAAATCCACATAATTAAGTATATCTAGATTGTAATGCAGTCTCAGTAATTAAACCATTAGGTTGTTGTAAAAGCCAATGTGATTCACTAATATTCTGTGGAGAGGATATTTGCCTTGCCTCCCTGGTCTAGACTAAACACCACTCCAGACCCCAAGATACCAAAAATGTACAGGTTTGCAGATTAATTAGCTTCTGTAAATTGTAGGATAGAACTAATGTACACGTGTGGCCTGTTTTCCATGCTGTGATCTTGACTAAACTAGTCTCAACCCACCAATGGAGTTAATAAGAACAGAAAATATTGGCGACACTCAGCAGGTAAAGTAGCACCTGAGAAAGAGAAAGAGAAATAACATTTCACAGCCAAGGCTGGTTCTTCCACCACAGGCTGAGTGTTTTCTGAAATGTCTGTTTTTATCTCAGATTTGCACCAGCTGCAGGTAATCTCCCACCACCTCAATGTGCTTTGTTCTTGGGATTCTTCCAATTAGGGCTGGACCCTAAATAACAGCGTATCCAGCCACCCCCTGAATGCTTTGAACAGTGCTGATGAGATTCCAACCCAGATAGGGTACAGCGGGATATTTTGGAGCTACTGAATCAAATATTTAAAATGGCATTTGCAACTAGACTGAATTTTGCAACAAGAGTCAAGAGTGTTTTATTGTCATATGTTCCAGATAGAACAATGACATTCTTACTTCCAGCAGCACAACAGAATGTGTAAACATAGTACACTGTAAACAATATAATAAACAAGAGGGTTATTCAGGTAGGATAGGTATTTTGCATTCTGTATCGCCATGAATGGCTTGCACAAGGATATGATTATGTTCATGTTACTTGACTGTGAAGTAAAGATTCCAGATGTCCGCTGGCATCCCAAATCATTGGCTAAATCGGAAATGAAGCAGAAACGTTGTGAACAGTGGCAGACATGACCAAGTGGGAGCTGAAACTCACAACACATGTGCTGTGAGTTTGTTGTAATCCTCTCTGTTACTCAGCAGCCCACTTTAGTTTAGCTTGGAGACAGGCTCTTCGTCTCAACGAGTCCTTACTGATCAGCGGTCCCAACACATTAACACCATTGACAATTTTACATTTATACCAAGCCAAGTAACCTACAAACCTGTAAATCTTTGATATGTGGGAGGAAACTGAAGATCTCAGAGAAAACTCATGGGGAGAACGCACAAACACAGCACCCATGGTCAGGATCGAACCCGGGTCTCTGGCGCCGCGAGGCAACAACTCTACCACTGTGCCACCCTAAGTATTAGCAGTATTAAGAAGCAGTATTACCCTCAGAATCATCACTTCATGTTTTTCCAATATTTCTTATCCAACTTTTACTGCATTTTGAGCGTTCATGGAAATCATAACTAACGATATCCTCGGCATGTGACCTGTTAGCTTACACAATTACGTGGATATTGTAGGGTCTTGGGAAGAAGGGGAAGTTGGCGATGAGTTTCATATTTAGCGAATACTTGTGTTTTATTCAAGGCAAGGAAGAGAAGCCTGGATAAACTGAATAGAGTAGACTGGATAAAGGGTGGGTTGGTCATGGTTGAGATCAGGATACATTTCTTCGCTCTGAGAGTGGTGCATCCTTGGAGTTCCCAAGTCAAGATGGTTGTGGAGTTTGGTCATTGAGTGTATTCTACCATGGATCAATATATCTCAGGTTATTGAAGAATCCAGAGTTAGTGCAGGAAAGTGATTCTGAAGTATAAGAATAGTTGTGACTGTATTGCATTATGGAGCAAGTCTACTCCAGCTCCTAAGTCTCATTATGTTCCATGGTGGAACGTGGAACTGGTTCCAACAGAGGAAGAGGAATGAACTTTCATGCCTTCCCTCACAGTGGGAAATGCTGATTCCACTGTGGGGGGGTTGTTTTTTATGTTTTTATGTTTTTATGTTACATTTTAAAGTGTTGAGTTATCTTAGTTGTGTGCTGCATGGTAACTCAAATGTCACTGCACCAATTGGTGTATGTGACAATAAATGTCCTTTGTTCCATGATGCACAGTTTTGCTCCTTTGTCTTAAGGGTCCATTTGAAAATTTGGAGGGATATGAGCCAAATGTTGGCAGGTGGGACCAGTATAGATGGGGCATGTTGGTCGGCATGGGCAGGTTGGGCCGAAGGGCTGTTTCCATGCTATCTGAGTTTATGATGTGAGTTGTGTGACTGCGCTGCTCTGCCTGTAGCTCAGCGGCAGTCAGGTCACTGCAGGTTTTTCATCAGCATCCAAATTATTTTTTTGTGTCGTCACTCCCGGTATGTAACGGCAAAGGTGTTGTTCAGTGTGTTCTCATCCCAGTTACCAGTTCAGCTGCCAGAGGAGGTAGTTGAGGCAGGGACTATCGCAATGTTAAAGAAACATTTAGACAGGACAGGATTGGAGGGATATGGACCAAACGCAGGCAGGTGGGACTAGTGTAGATGGGGCATCGTGGTTGGCATGGACATGTTGGCCGGTGTGGGCAGGTTGGGCCAAGGAGCCCGTTTCCACACTGTAAAACTCGATTATTCTATGACCTTGTTTTATTCCACCAGTTGGGAGAGCAGCCCTTGGACTGCCTGTTCAATTTTCTGTGGAGGCGGTGTACAAACGCGCAGTGTCACCTGCATTGAAGAGAACATGTTTGGTGAAATTATCCCTGTGGAAGAGTGGAAATGCATGTACACCTACAAACCGCCAGTGATACAGAACTGCAACCTGTTTGACTGCCCCAAATGGATCGCCATGGAATGGTCTCCAGTAAGTTGAACTTTATTTTGGTTTTATCCACACGAGACTGCGCTGGTTGTGTTCAATCTCTAATCTGAGATTTATTCCCGACGTTGAAACCCGCCGTTGGCATAATTGAGACTCCAGCTCTCAATAGTTGAATCCAGTTTCAGTCTTGGCCACCATGTTACAGGAAAGATGTTGTCAAGCTGGAATGGGCACAGAGAAGATTTAGAAGGATGTTGCCAGGACTCAAGGGCCTGAGCTGAAGGGAGGGGCTGAGCACACTAGGACTTTATTTCTTGGAGCGTTATTTCTTGAAGGATGAGGGATGAGGGATGAAATTATAGAGGTGTACAAAATCATGAGAGGAATAGATTGGATAAAAGCCCAGAATTGGGGAATCGTGAACCAGAGGACACAGATTTAAGGTGAGGGGAAAAAGATTTAATAGGGACCTGAGGGATAACCTGTTTACCCAAAGCATGGTGGATGTATGGAATGAGCTGCCGGAGGAGGTAATTGAGACAGGTGCTATCACAAGTTGGGATGAAGGGCCTGTTACAAAGGCTGCATGACTCTTTGACTCTTAGATGGGGCATCTTGGTAGGCATGGGTGAGTTGGGCTGAAGTGCCTGTTTACATGCTCTATGGCCCTAAAACGCTATGACCAATATACACTGTTCATAAACAAGAAGCTGTGTTTGAGTTTAAATTGAGTTTATTGTCATGTTATTGTCAGGTACTGTGAAAAGCTTTTGTTGCGTGCTATCCAGCAGTCGAAAAGACAACACATGATTACATTTGAGCCGTGTACAGTACAGATACAGGACAAAGGGAATGATATGAATCACATTTAGTGAAAGATGAAGTCCAATTGAAGATAGTCCGAGGGTCACCAATGAGGTAGATGGTAGCTCAGGACCGCTGCGTAGTAGTTGATAGGATGCTTCAGTTGCCTGATGAGAGCTGACAGGCCTGTGTTGTGTTGCAGTGTACAGTAAGCTGTGGTCGCGGCCTGCGCTACAGGGTGGTCCTCTGTATCGATTACCGCGGCCAGCACACTGGGGGCTGTAACGCACAACTCAAGCCGCACATCAAGGAGGAGTGCACTGTGCCAATCCCATGTTATAAAACTAAAGGTAACTGAAACTTCCGTCCTGAACAAGCACCCCGACACAAATCGTCACCTATCCATGTTCTCCACAGATGCTGCCTGACCCGCTGAGTTACTCCAGCATTCTGTGAAACGTCACCTATCCATGTTCTCCACAGATGCTGCCTGACCCGCTGAGTTACTCCAGCATTCTGTGTCTTTTCTCTAAGAAACAAAATACCGACCTCACTACCCATATGATGATCCATAATGGGCTAACTATGAAGACATTTTTTTTTCCATTGGTAAGAATCTTGAAATAAATGTAATTTGCAAACATGGAAATATAATAGTAAGATTAAACGAGAACTTACCAGTTTGAAGTTTGATCATTATTTTATGAGGAGTTACGATGAGGGATTACGTGAAGACCCCGCCTGGTGCATGCTCGGCATACTTCAAAGCAGCGGCGTGAAAAACACAGAACCAATAGCCGGAGTATGATAGTAAGGCTTACATAGACTAGAACTACCAGATGATCATTTATATTTTGAGGGTTTGAAGTGGAGGGCACGTAATCCCTCATCGTAACTCCTCATAAAATAATGATCAAACTTCTAACTGGTAAGTTCTCGTTTAATCTTACTATTTTACTTCGGAGTCACGTGAGTGACTACGTGAAGATTTTGAAGCTCTGTGATTTTCATGCGTAGATCATTCCTATACGACACACTGCTTGTGTTTACACAGTAGTGAGTAAATAATATATATTGCTTGAAATTATGCAATAAATATTTTAATATTTTAATAATTATAATTAAAAAAAAAAAAGTAATAACCCCTCTATCCCTGGGGAAATTACAACAAATGATATGCAACAAATAAACAATTTGAACAGAACCCAACACAGCATGTGCAACCCTGACACTGTGACAACAGGTTTATCATAAAATCTAGAAAAGTTCCTCTTTAGACCATGCTGCAGTCTCCAGAATTTGGTCGAGCGGCATGTCCTGCACCTTTGCCGCGGACATTGATACCGCCCTTGTGGAGTGAGATTTAAACACATCAGTGTACTCCAATTAATCCAGAACCTGTTAATCCATCTAGAAATAGTTTGTACTGTCACTTTTTTATATGTTTCTTGTGGATAATGAACATTGGTGTCTCACAATCTCGGAGACTCTTAATTCAATATATATTAAATCAGATACTTAACCATACACAATGTTTAGTTGACAGAGTATATCTTAAAGATTACATTGGTTCCAGCCTTTCTTGGCTTGCTTAGATCATTGACATAAAACGTCATTTTATCTACAGACAACTACAAACAATGTAACCGCAACATTTGTAACGTTTGTACTCGTGCTGATATTAATATCATCAGCATAACCACTTTAAATATTAACTTCTGAAAAGACAGTGACGTAATTGGAGTCCATTGCCGAAGCAATGTGAGAACTATACTGACATCCCAGATTTCTGTATATCTGGGTTTGGTAGGATTTTATTAAAATTCCTCTCATAAATCGGGATATTAACGGATGAGACCCAATAAATTGTCGTTCTGAAAATTGTCCTAAATAGGAGGACAAAGCACTCCATTAATGGTACTATAACTCAGGTGCAACATAGCAAGGAACTCCAATACATCCGATATGTTTGCAGTATGATAAAATATATCTGACTATACAAAAGATTTCCCATTCCCTATATGAAACATATATTGTTTCTTAGTGCTATATCTCCAAGCTGCAGTTATGACATCTATGGTCCTATCCGACATTCCATCAGAACCTGCAGATTAACAATTAATACGGTCATGTAATGGATGACTTCTGCTGTTACTGGATGTACCAACAATTACTGCACCTGGGATTTGTCATGAATGTCTGAATCATTATTCTGAGCACCAATGGGAACAATGGCTGTGTAGTAATGGTCCCTAGATAAGGGACATATCAGATATTAAACTGATAAGAACAGATACTACACTTGATCTCAGCCAAAAGGCAGAGAAGCAATACCAGTTTGGAACCACCAAACACCTGCAGCGGAGACTTGCTCTATTTTGGTGACACATTGCCTAATCAGGCAAAATGGGGAAAACATAAAAGGTTATACTTCCCAAATGTAGCGAGAATGCATCCACCGCTAATGCTCCTGGGTCTGGCTCCCATGAGACACATTTAGACCACTGGAGATTTAATCCAGTCACAACAGATCAACATTTGGTACTCATACTGTCTGACAATCATTTTTAAACTTTTTGAATTTTAACATTCATTCTGTATTGTCATTGAACCTTCGTGATCTGTTGTCTTACCACAATATTGTCTTCTCCCACAGCTGTGGTATTGTCTACTCGTAATTGAACAAACAGCTATCAATGCATAAAACGCCCCCAATAACTCCAAATAATTCATACCATGTGTTTGGAGAATTAAATCGTCTTGGACAGTCCATCGACCACCACAACTGGTGTCGCTGTCCTTGGCTCCCCATCCAAGAGCACTCCCATCAGTCTGTAATACCACTGAAGACTACTGAACAAGCACATTTTTACTTCTAGTAACTTGTGCAACATTGAGAATCCATCATTGCAATTCAGCTCAACCTTTTTAGTTGGTAACTGCATGGACCTAATCAATGACCTGCACGCTTTTTACGCTTATTCTCTGGTCTTTGCAGACTTTGATCACTTTACTTTACCACTATCACTTTACCAGTAACCGTTGCTACTTCTTGGATGGTGGGATAATGTTTTTTACCAAGACAAGTACAGGCATTTGTAACATCCCCAACTTAATTGTTGGTAAAGTTACTGACATATCACTTGTATTAATGACAAACCCCAAATAATCAATTGTTTGGGATGCCTGTAACTTACATGTTGTTTGGATGTACAGAACCTTAGCCTTTCAATAGGCTTATGGTTGCTGAACCCAGTTCTTCAGCTGTCTCCCATTTACAATTAACATATCCTCTAGATAAGTCATTACAAATGTGATTCTGAGCCCTCATTAACACCAGTGCTGGTTTCAATAATTGTGTGAGCAATCTGAGGGCTGAATTTAACCCATTAGGTAATTCCTTCAGCTGACCCATTCAATTAATTTAAGTACCTGAATAATAAGGCATCTTTTTTAGGTCTAAAAATAGCCATATATCAGCCTTGTGATAACAACTTCGTTACAGTGTTGAAGTGTACTTTTTTTTTTAAATGCCTATACTGAACTATAAGTTTAAGTTTGTGAATCCCAGAATGACTCTGCAACCTCCATACTTGTGTCTGGGATATATTATCTCTACCTGACGAGTTCCTGGTACATTCAAACACCAAGCCGATCAGATTTAATGCAGAATTACAAAACAATTATAATCTTACAACTGACCAGAGGTTGTTTCCCAGAAATTCCATGTGTGATGGAATGACGTTTCTGTACTTCCGTAAATGAACCAGAAGATCTCCTTCTCTTAATATAGGGGTTCGTATTCAACCAGTTTGTTTTCTCAAAGCAGGGATGAGAAGTTTTATAAGGCAAATATCCTTAATTGTTTGGGCCGTTTTTCATCAATCATAAATCTGGTTATAGCTTGCCCACATAATCCTGCATTTTTTGGGTATAATGTTAGCCAAATGGCAATTTGCATCATACAATTGGATTCGAATATGCATTGCAGAGTAATGCAAGCATGTCTTAAAAGTATTGGACATTATCGACCCATGTATGTCTTCCCCAAATGCAGTGATGCCAACTGAATATCAGCTAGAGGACATGCTGGAACACATTTCCTGTCCTCGCATCGTTACACTTATGGGTGCCCAATTACTGAGTTACTGTTGGCACCCTGAGTGAGGCACAATAGACGGGTGTTTTATATATTTTTTACTGTTTCAGTCATAACAGTTTCTTGGAGTAGGTGGGAAACCAAATAATGTTGGCCGCCAGGTTCATCCATAGCCTCACCAGTCCACACCGATATAGCAAAACTTGGTGCTACATCGGGAACACCATGTATTGTGCTCTGGTGTATACACATAAGTAGGGACACCAGCTTCGGGGTCAGTTTCATCCTGCCTTGGTACTCCCGAGTCTTTGCTCTAGGAGACTTCATCCAGACCTAAACAAGGCACTGGTGAATGAGATTCTCATTTTTCATAGGCACCATATTCAGTGTATGGAAACTCCTTTCAGTGCCTGTCTTAGAATCTCATGGGTCTTAAAACCCTTAATTGTTTAGAATTTTGAGCAATTTATCTTGCTCTAGGGATCTCATCCAGACCTAACCAAGGTACTGGAGAATCAGAATCCCATTTTCATAGGCACCATACTCAGCGAATGGAAACTCCTTTGGAGCCTGCCTAACAGGAAGACATACCTGGGTCAAGAACCCTTGACTAAGTCAAGTGTGGAGCATTTTCTCCATTTCCAGCCTCCCCCACATTCTTGTCCTCCCTTGGAGGAGAGTTATTTCTTTACTGTTTTGTATTTGTGCATAAACCATATATGTTTAAAATTGTAATTCTGACAGGCACATTCTGCTTGCAGAATATTTGTATTAACCTCAGTATCACATAGGGTTATATACATTTCCATAAAGAAAACTGCATCTGGTAACATATACTCAGAGCAGACTTTATTTTACAATTACTGGGTATTTGGAGCCGGCATTTAGCGCAGCCGTTATCTCCAAACCCGATCTAAATAGCGGTAAATGGCGGGAGCCGGCTTTTAAAACAGCCCTTATCTCCCGATCTGATCTAAATCGGAAACTGCGGTTCCAGCGCGTTCTATTCAATTACCGCAGTTTAAAAATACATTCACTCTAGCTGGCTCCGTATTTCGAGCCAGAGTTACAGAGTTTTTAAACAAATTTCAAAATACATCAGCACTCTAGCTGGCTCTGCAGACTTACAGAGTTTAAACCCACTAGCAAGAAAGTTCAACAGCGACTTACCTGCGGGTTAAACTTACGCTGGTGGGAGCTGCGCTCTCCACCCTGTCGGAGCTTCACATGCATCGACGTAATGCTGAGCATGCGCCAGGCGGGGTCTTCACGTAGTCACTCACGTGACTCCGAAGTAAAAGCGCCTGTCCCCTTCATTCAACCAATTAATATAAATAACAATGATCTGGATCACTGCTGGGATTCTGCTGATGATAAGCTGGCAACGAGTGAGTGCATCTTTCCCCCTTACGCCTCTCTCCTCTATCCCTGCAGACATGTATAGAACATGATTTAAATGCCCTTTTAAATACTATTCACAAAACCAGAACGATTGTCATCTGTGGCCGTACTCCTGACCCTGAGCTCTCAGTCAACTCCCAGCCTTCATCCATGTGCTGGCTTCAGTGATTCCCACGACTGACAATAACCTCTATATCTACAGTTGCCTTATCTCTCTGCCCCTCTCTGCCCTTGTTTAATGGAGTGATACTTTTAGTTTTCCAATCTTAAGGCAGAATTCTTGCCCGGTACAGAAATACATCGGGTATATTTTTCAATTACATGAAAATGCCACAATATAATTGCAGAGACCTTGTCTCTATCTGTCAGATCCTGTAAATTATGGGGTTTGCATCCGACTTTACTGTTTTTAGCACAAGTTCAGAGGAGCAACACTAAAGTTACTTTAATGAAACACTTGGGGACAGGTCGGGAAGTTCACCGTCAATGCACAAACTTCAGAGGCCAGAAGGCGTCTCTGTCCCTGTCTCTGCAGACTGTGTTTATCCCAGAAGATTAAGGAATCACATTATCTCAGAAAATGGTTCCACCACTTGTGTTTCCCTTTGATTTAAACCGCACAATAACATCCTGAAGACTTCACTTGGAGAACCAACACGTTTAAACCAACAGAAAGGAATTCTTCATTCAGTAGGGCAATCTAACTTTTTTGCTTTGAATGAATTTGGAGACCTATTGGTTTAATGTGTGTGTGTGTTATTTCCAGAAAAACTTCCTGTGGAAGCTAAAGTCCCTTGGATTAAGCAAGCGCAGGAAATGGTGGAAACGGTCTCAGTGTCCGAGGAGCCAAAGTGAGTTCAAGGGTTTTCATTTTCACATTACGCTTATTGTTAGATTTGTTTTAATTGTGCCATGACCTTGCCTCTCACAATAAAGAGATCATGTTGCCTCATCCATTGTACTGCTGTTTGTGTTGTTATGTTCTTAGCTCTTTAAACATTGTTTTTATTTCATATAATGTAGTAATTTTAGAAGAGACCCCATTGCCCAACTTTGCTCCAAGATTATGTCCTTTTTGGTCTGCTGTGAAATCTGGTTTAAATATTCTCATTTCAGCAAAGTGCTGTAAAATATAACTTCTGCGAGCAGCAGTGTCCTGTCTCCCGCACTGTTGATGCTGCCTGACTTGCTGAATGGTTTTGCTTCTGAAATGTCTTCCCATTTCAGCCTTCCACACTGTTTGCTCTAAATGTAATTAAACATTAGTTGGAAAGAGCAGCATGGTGACGCAGCTGGTAGGGCCATTGCCCAGAGACCCAGGTTCGATCCTGACCTCAGGCGCTGTCTGTGTGGAATTTCCACGTTCTCCTTATGACCACGTGGGAAGCTCCAGTTTCCTCTCACATCCCAAGGAAGTGTGAGTTTGTAGAGTAATCAGCCTCTATAATTGTCCCTGGTGTGTAGGGAATGGATAAGAAAGTGGGATAACATAGAACTAATGGGACACAAAATGCTGGAGTAACTCAGCTGGGCAGGCAGCATCTCATTTCTTTTCTCTAGAGGTACTCCAGCATTTAGTGTCTCTCTTTGATGTAAACCAGCATCTGCAGTTCCTTCCTATACATAGAACTAATGTGAATAGGTCATCGATATCCAGTACGGACTCGGTGGGCCGAAGGGCCTGTTTCCGTGCTATGTCTCTAAAGTCTGAAAGTCTAACTGACAGCAAATATAATTGGGCAATCGGAGATATGAACTAAGCCTCGTTCTGTTGGACAGTGCAGAGAGTAAACATTGCCGGTACATTTTGTGTTCCACAGTATAAATATGTCATTAAATTCTTTCATTGGTTCCAGCGTATAAATAATTGCCACTTGCTCATTCACCATGCAGCAAGGCAAAGGGCATCCATCTGCTGCGCTCCCGCTAATGGCCTTTCCTGCTCGCTGATCCCAGATCCAGTCTGTGGCACGCTTCATTCCGATCATGCCACACGCAAGGATCTCCAGACTTGGCTCCAATTGGCTCTTAATCTTGTAAGGATAAAATGGTTTCCAAAAGTTGGCTGACTAGTACATTACAAGCTGTTAGCTTTGGGCTGTGGGACTCCCGTGAGAAATATTATCAGGGCTGCTAAAGTGACCTGCAGTTCAGTGGCATAAACTCTCCATCATCTGGAGATCTCTTAAGGGCCTGTCCCACTGTACGAGGTAATTTAAGAGTTCTCCCGAGTTTTTCCCTGACTCTAACTCGCAGAATGTCCGTAGCGGGTCCGTAGGAGTTAATGGATGTCCTGCAGCGGCTCGTACGAGTAACGGTAGGCACTCGGGAAATCCGGTAAATTCGTGACGTTTTTTCAACACTGTAAAAAATGTCCACGAGAAAAAAATTCTCGTGATGAAAAAAATTGTTACTTTTTACTCGTACGAGCCGCTACGAGACATCCACGAACTCCTACGGACCAGCTACGGACATTCTCCGAGTTCGAATCAGGGGAAAACTCGGGAGAACTCTTGAATTACCTCATACAGTGAGACAGGCCCTTTACCGAATGAGAGATAAACTAAACCTCACCACACATTACAGTGAGTTAAAAATTGAGAAGCAAGTGAGTGATTCCATGAAAGCCACGATGGATGTGAATGAGTGATGTTAATACAGATGAGTACAGAAGTAACAGGAACATTCCTGAGAGTTTTGATGGCTGTTTTTAAATACAGTGGTAAATTAATCCAGATCCACACTTTGGAGTGTGGGAGGAAACCGGAGATCTCAGAGAAAACCCACACAGTCGCAGGGAGAACGTACAAACTCCGTACAGGCAGCACCCGTGGTCAGGATCGAACCTGGCGCTGTAAGGCAGCAACTCTACCGCTGCACCACCATGCCACCTTTTATGTGTATGATAATGTTTAAATATTCACTAAATTAAATCCACCATCCTTTCTATGAACACCATATATCAGATTGACTTCTTGAAAGAAATGTACATTTAATGGGTAATCTTGCACAATTAATTTAGCATTTTTGTTCCCTAACTCACATTTTGTTTTGTTGAACAGAGACTTAATTCAGTATTTTTAATAATACAGCGACATATCTATTGAACTGCCAAATGTTGAGGAAATTATGTCAGAATATTGGAGAAGACAGTAGTGATACAGCAGTGTTACAGCAGAATTAATCGAGTATAAAACTAACACGGTTCTAATCTCGTTTGAGAAGGAACTGCAGATGCTGGAAAATCGAAGGTAGACAAAAATGCTGGAGAAACTCAGCAGGTGAGGCAGCATCTATGGAGCGAAGGAAATAGGCAACATTTTGGGTCGAGACCCTTCTTCAGACTGATGTGAGGGTGGGGAGGGGGGGGCAGGAGGAAGAAAGGAAGAGGTGGAGCCAGAGGGCTGAGGGAGAGCTGAGACGGGGAGGAGAAAATAAAGGACTAACTTAAATTAGAGAAGTCAATGTTCATACCGCTGAGGTGCAAACTGCCCAAGTAAAAATATGAGGTGCTGCTCCTCCAATTTACAGTGGGCCTCACCCTGGCCATGGAGGAGGCCCAGGACAGAAAGGTTGGATTAGGAATGGGAGGGGGAGGTGAAGTGCTGAGCCACCGGGAGATCGGGTAGGTTATTGTGGACCGCGAAGAGCTGTTCGGCGAAGCGATCGCCAAGCCTACACCTAGAGCAGCGGATGCAATAGATGAGGTTGGAGGAGGTGCAGGTGAACCTCTGCCACACCTGGAAAGACTGTTTGGGTCCTTGAATGGAGTCAAGAGGGGAGGTAAAGTGACAAGTGCAGCATTTCTTGCGGTTGCAACAGAAAGTGCCCGGAGAGGGGTGGTTCGGGTGGGAAGAGACAAATTGACCAGGGAGTTACGGAGGGAGCGGTCTCTGTGGAAAGCAGACAGGGGAGGAGATGGGAAGATCTTGACCCGAAACGTCACCTATTCTTTCACTCCATGGATGCTGCCTCACCCACTGAGTTTCTCCAGCATTTTTGTCTACCTTCGATTTTCCAGCATCTTAAACACGGCACTAATCTCCATCAGCAGGCTAATGGTCTACCTGTCTCCTTATTGAAACAGACCAAGGCATCATTCATAATCAGTGCAGAGACTGAACCAGGGAGTGTTGAATAAAATAGAGAGTTCAGTTTCAAATCATCACAAAAAAGAATTGTAAAGGGATTGGGATAAAGAATCGGATAAGGGGAAGACTGGAGAAGCCAAGAAAACCAAATTTAAACCTTGAAGAATAATGCCAAAGAAATGAAATATTGTCATTGTTTCAGATAATTTTTAGTGTCAAAGAGATAGTTTGGCATTTATTAAGATATATTGTGATATTAAAAATGCCCTGAGATTGAGATGGGCAAGCTGTATGTATGTGTTACAGGTTGAGTCTGTATCTTTGATATCAGGCAGTGACATTTGATTGGTGAGTCAGACAGCATGTTGACAAGTGAATGCAGCTTGTTCAGGGCAGGTTATCTTGACTGCACACGGCTAGATTCCTTTGTTTAACTGCACATGAGGTCTGAATCAGGCTGACTTGCACACAAATAGTGACCACTTTGCCTCCCCATTATATTTATTTGCTCCATAAGGCAGCACATTGCCACACTGGCCATCTGTTGGTGATCTAAGCCTGGTCATTGCACACAATGATTAGATTTGTTTTATTAGCGATAAAGTGCGGAAACAGGCCTTTCAGCCCATCGAGCCCTTGCTATCCCTGCACACTAACGCTGTCCTACATGCACTTGGGACAATTTTGCAATTTTACAGAAGCCAATTAACCTAAAAACCTGCACGTCTTTGGAGTGTGGGAGGAAACCGGAGCTCCCGGAAAAAACCGACGCAGGTCACAGGGAGAACGTACAAACTCCGTACAGACAGCACCCGTAGTCGGGATGGTACACGGGTCTCTGGCGCTGTGATGCAGCACCTCCACCGCTGCGCCACCGTGCCACCTGAGGTCTGAGAATATTTTAAAATCTCCAGTAACGAGCCCACAGCTTATCCTTCTCTCTGTAATTGGATCTGAGCTGTTATTTTCCCCACAGTACACTTCATTTCCATTTCAGATGCATATTTTTCACCTTAGTACTTTAGAATCATACAGTCGTATAGCATGGAAACAGGCCCTTCAGCCCAGCTTGTCCATGCCAACCAAGATGCCCCATCTAAGCTAGTCCCATTTACCTGTGTTTGGCCCAAATCCCTCTCAACCTTCCCTATCCAAGTGCCTTTTACATAATGCGATAGTCTCTGCCTCAACTACCTGCTCTTTCAGCTCATTCCATGCACCCACCATCCACCGTGTGATATAGTTACCCCTCAGGTTCGATGAAACCTTCCCCCTCTCTCCTTAAACCTATATCCAGTTGGAGTTCTTTGCCACAGACAGCTATGGAGGCTAAGTCATTGGGTATTTTTAAAGCGGAGATTGACAGGTTCTTGATTAGTAAGAGTGTCAAAGGTTACGAGGGAGAAGGTGGGAGAATGGGGTCGAGAGGAAAAATAGATCAGCCATGATTGAATGGCGGATGGACTCGAGGGCTCGAGTGACCTAATTCTACTCTAACTTATGAACAATTGTTTTTGATTCCCCAACCCTGGGTAAAGAACTCTAACATTCACCCGAAGGTCGACACTGGAGTGCCGGAGTAACTCAGTGGCACAGGCAGCATCTCTGGAGAGGAGGAATGGGTGACGTTTCGGATCGAGACCCTTCTCCAGACTTCTTGCACTCACCCTATCTGTTCCCCTCATGATATACAGCATATGCAGATACACTGTACACTGTACATTATATACTCATACACATCTTCTTCTTGCGTACAGCGTGCACAGCCTAAAGTTGCAGGACAACTTGTTCTATTGATCTTATTTGATTGTGCACGCCAGGTTGATTGCATTCGTTGAAACAGGGCGGACCACGTGAAGGTTTCAATCTCCCACCCCACACATACACATTAGACACATATATAGTATACACTTTACGTTATATTTTATATACATTATATACACATACACTATACACTAGATCATATAATACACACATTTTATACACATATACTATACACCTTGCATTCTATACATTGTCTGCCTATACTGTACATCATATATTATATACGTGTGCATTACACACTACATTATATATCATATACATTAAACACATATACATTATACATTGCACATTATATATTTATATATTATATAATAAATACTATACACAGTACATTGTGTACCTATACACTATACTATGCAGTATATATCTTATATGTTATATACATATATACTATACACTATACATTGTATACATTTCCACACCTGCGCAGGTTTATACCTGAGGCCTGGTCACAGTGCAGCGCCTCGTGTGGGCACGGCCAGCAAGTGCGGAGTGTGACGTGCCGCATTCTCCTATCCTTCTCCCAAACGGAGGAAGAGTTGCCGGATGAGGAGTGCGAGGAGGAGAAACCGCCCAGCGAGCGAGCGTGCTACCTGGCGCCGTGTGATGGCACGACACCTGCACGTGGCCCAGAGGTGGCCTACAATAACCAGCGTGACAACGCAATGGACGAGCAGTTTGACTGGGAATACGAAGGCTTCACCCCCTGCACAGCCACCTGCTTAACAGGTATTACCTTCATCTATTTCAATGTGTGTATCATTTTAGGTCAGTTCAGTTTATTGTCACGTGTACCGAGGTGCAATGAAAAGCTTAAAGGGCCTGTCCCACTTTCCCGATTTACTCACGAATTCTCCCGAGTTTTCCCCTTGATTCAAACTCGGGGAATGCCCATAGCGAGTCCATATGAGGCCTTAGGAGATGGTAGATATTTTGTAGCGGCTCGTTATGCCAGCAGTAGGTACTCAGGGCATCAGGTAAGTCGGGACGTTTTTTTCAGCATGTTGAAAAATGTTACGAGTAAAAAAAATAGCCCCGAGTACCTACAGCTGGCTATTATCGTAATTCTCTGAGTTTGAATCAAGGGGAAAACTCGGGGGATTTAGTGAGTAACTCGGGAAAGTGGGACAGGCCCTTTAGTAGCGAGCTAACCAGTCAGCGGAAAAACACAATACATGATTACAATCAACTATTTTCAGTGTACAGCTATGTGATAAGGGAATAACGTTTAGTGCAAGGTAAAGTTGATCAAGGATAGTCCGAGGTATACAAAAATGCTGGAGTAACTCAGCGGATGAGGCAGCATCTATGGAGCGAAGGAATAGATGACGTTTTGGGTCGAGACCCTTCTTCAGACTGGTCTCGACCCAAAACGTCACCTATTCCTTCGCTCCATAGATGCTGCCTCACCCGCTGAGTTTCTCCAGCATTTTTGTCTATCTTCGATTTTTCCAGCATCTGTAATTCTTTCTAAAAGGATAGTCCGAGCGTCACCAAAGAGGTAGGTAGCAGTTCAGCACACTGTTCTCTGGTTGTGGTAGGATGATTCAGTTGCCTGATAACAGCTGGGAAGAAACCTCTTGTAACAATAACAAAAATGGTTTGATGCACAAAATGACGAAGGGTCATCAAATTGAAACATTAACTCCCTTTTTCTTTTGGAGATTTTCCAAGTGTCTGTTTTGGTCAATTTTAACATCACCTGTTTCTTTTTAACTTCCTTCACAGGAATGTTGGTGGGCCTCTCCCAATCGTCATGCACTAGTTTAATACCTTGCCCACATGGAGAAGGGTATAGTGTAATGGATTAATACTCTGCATTCAGTACCAGGCTCTGTAATAAACACTGTCTTCCCCAGCGATGTTACAATGACAGATTTATTATAAATTCATATGAGGCTTGAAATAAATTGATCCCAAAGTTGATGAGCTGGTGGTTATTGAATAAAAAATTTGTGACCTTCATTGTAATAATCACAAATATCATCATGTGATGAGCAATTCTGAAGAATTTTAATTGATATCGAAGTTAACGTTTCTCCAACATTTGACATAGAGAAAAATATTTGGACAGGTGCATGGATAGGTAAGGTTTCGAGGCACATGGAGCGAACGTGGGCAGGTGGGACTAGTTCATTTAGAGATTCAACATGGAACAGGCCTTTTGGCCCACTGGTCTGTCACGACCAGCGATCCCCGCACACTAGCATCACTAGGGACAATTTGCTATTTTTACCAAACCAATTAACCTTCAAACCTGCATGTCTTTGGAATGTGGGAGGAAACCGGAGCACCCAGAGAAAACCCACGCGGTCACGGGGAGAATGTACAAACTAAATACAGACAGCACCCGTAGTCAGGATCGAACCTGGGTCTCGGGCGCTGTAAGGCAGCAACTTGACCGTTGTGCCACCGTGTCGCCCCACTGCACCCCCAGCATGCCGCCACCATTTAGATGGCATGAGCTAGTTGGGCTGAAGGGCTTGTTTCTTTGTTGCATTGACTCAATGAGAAGGTATACCAATAGAAATCCATGCACTGATGTGCCTTTACATTATGTAACAATGTCACCAATGTGTTTAGTATAGAATGTTTAATATATCAACAGGATCAGGCCCTTCGGCCCACAGAGTCTGTACCGAACATGATGCCATGATAAACTAATCTAGCTGCCTGCATATAATCCTTACCCCATCCATGTGCCTATCTAAAAGCCTCTTACATGCCACTATTGTATCTGCCTCCAGCACCACCGCCATTGGCTGCATGTTCCAGGCGCCCACCACCCTCTGTGTAACATTAAACTTGTCCCACGCAACTTCATTAAACTTCTCTCCATTTGAAAGATTCCATTTTCCCTCAAAATTATTTGCTTCACTGTTTAAAAAAGCATTTAGACAGGTACATGGATAGGACAGGTTTAGAGGGATATGGGCAAAACGCAGGCAGGTGGGACTAGTGTAGATGGGGCATGTTGGTCAGCACGGGCAAGTTGGGCCGAACGGCCTGTTTCCACACCGTGCGAAACTACGACTTGATATAGCATTACGTGTCAGTTAATAGTCATCTTATTCCACTGCTGGGATGCTTGTGATTCCTTTGTTAATTCTATGTTTCTCTTCGACATCAGGGAAACAGGAAACCGTGGTTGTGTGTCGTGATAAACTGACGGAGGAAAGTGTGGATGAGAGTTTGTGTGATGAAAACAAGCGGCCACCACACATGGTCCGCGTGTGTGGTACACAGCCTTGCCCTGCCAGGTATGTTGTTTCTGGACTCCAGCAAACTTTGAATCGCTTTTATTCTTTGTATTTCAAACATTGTGTTCTTAATCAAATGAGAAATGTATTCAATTAAATTTAGCTTAGTTTAGAGATACAGCGTGGAAACAGGCCCTTCGGCCCACCAAGTCCGTGTCAGCCAGCGATCCCCGCACACTAACACTATCCGACACACACTAGGGACTTTTTTAAAAACAATTTTACCAAGCCAATTAGCCTACAAATGTTTGTAGTGTGGGAGAAAAGTGGATAGGCAGGGCCCGTATCCATGCTGTTTCCGTACTGTATGACTCTGTGACACCTTGATAGTGAACATAGTCCTCCCTGGGGCTCTATCCTGTCCGCTGCTTTATGGAGATATATGTACCTTAGACCCGAGGCAACCATATTGGTGGGTGTCACAGTGCTGAAAGTGAGGATGATAATAGTGGACTGCAGGAGAAGTGGAGGATGTCATTTAATACAGAGAAGTGTGAAGTGATGCACTTTGACAGAAAGGATGTGTAGAAACAATATCGGTTAAATGGCATTGTTTTCTAAAGGGCAAGAGGGACTTGGGTGTACACGCACATAAATCTTTGAAATTGGCAGGGGATGTGAAAAGTGTGGTTGGTAAAACATATGGGGCACGGGGGTTTATAAATGAAGACACAAAGCAAGGGGCTCATGTTGAATTTGCACAAAACACATCAGGTCACCTTTGGATCATGGCATCCACTTCTCACCCAACTTCAGGAAGAACATAGAGGCCTTACGGAGAACGCAGGAAAGATTTCATCGAATATTTCAAGAGTTGAGAGATTTCAGCTGTGAAATTAGAATTGAGAAGCAGGGGAGGTGATCGCTGGACAAAGACGTATGAAAGTCTGAAGAAGGGTCTCGACCTGAAACGTCACCCATTCCTTCTCTCCAGAGATGCTGCCTCTCCCACTGAGTTACTCCAGCATTTTGTGTCTATCTTCGTATGAGAGGACATATTGATAGAGGTGGAGCAGATAGACACAAAAAGCTGGAGTAACTCAGTGGGTCAGACAGCATCGCTGGAGAGAAGGCAAGGGTGTTGCTTTGGGTCGAGACCCTTCTTCAGACTGAGCGTCAGGGGAAAGGGAAGTGAGTGATATAGATGGTGATGTGGAGAGATATTGATCAAATGAATGAAAGATATGCAAAAAAGTAACAATGATAAAGGAAACAGGCCATTGCTAGCTCTGGGCTAGATCTTCTTCTTGAGTATGATGTGCACAGCCTAAAGTTGTAGATCAAGGGTGGACATCCAGGCCAGCACAGCATCAGTTACTGGGTGGATGGCTTTGATGCCCCCAGGGATAATTCTCAGTGGGCAGTCATTCACGATGTGTGGGAGGGCTGTTCTGGATGTCCACAGTTGCAAGCAGGGCTGTCTGTCATCCCCCACTTATGCAGGTGATGGGCTGTTCTTGCATGGAGGGTGTAGATTCTGTTCAGGGTTAGCCATTGCTTGCGATGGAGGTCAAAACCCGGCGGCTTCACGTGGGGTCTGTGATGACCTCTCCGTTGTTGGTGTTGACATCTTTCCAGGCTCTGCAGCAGGCTCTGTGCCACCTGAGTGGGCTAGGTGAAAATGAATTACACACAATGAGACTCAACAAGACGACCTGGGTGAGGGAGGGACGGAGAGAGGGGGTGTATGGGGAGAGATCATGGCTGGTTTACATGGGATGAATGGAGGGAAGCTGTCCCCATCAGCAGCATTTCAAGAATCAGGGGAACATATTTGGGGTAACACGCACAAACAGATGACTTTTTTATATCTAAAGAGTAATTGTGAAGTGGATGTCATTGCTTTTAGAGATGCTGGATGCAGAACCAATCAAAAGTATTAATAAAGGATTTTTTAAAAACAATTCAGAGAACAATTTTCAGGGACAGAGCACAGGAAAGAACTCGATGGGCCCGCTCTTCTAACTGCTAGAACGGACTCGATGGGCCAAGTGGCTCCTAGGTTGTATTAATTCAATGATTGGCTGGATTAGCTAGTGGGAAATAAAGTTAGTTATTTACACAAACAGTCCCAGGAGACAGGCGTGAATACTGTCACAGGGCACACCATCTTTAATGCACTGGTTAAGTACTCTCCAGTAACTCATTTCTATTGCTAGCCAAGAATTCCAGCTCCATTAGGATAAATAATCAAGCTCCACTCTCAAAAAAATGTCGAGATGAATTTACTTTCTTTTCAAACAAAAATGTTGCTTCTTTCCACGATTTCCCACACAAACAGTTCATATAACATTTCAACAGTAAATTCCCAGAAGTACAAAATATGTTGACCAAATTATTAAAACACTTTTACAAAGGAATCCCATCAATTTATCTAAGACTGTCCACGTATTGCTATTGGCAACTCGCATATCTAACTTTTTAATTCAGTACGTTATTAAATATATTGCTTTGAATTCTCCTGTTTAAGCAGAAAATCATTCTTGCTATTTGTCTACAGAATGTGAATTTTGAAAGAAATCATTTTTGTAAACTTTAGTTTAGTTTAGTTTATTGTCACGTGTACCAAGGTACAGTCAAAAGCTGCTGTTGTTGCCTGCTAACCAGTCAGCAGAAAGACAATACATGATTACAATCGACCCATTTACTGTGTGCAGATACATGATAAAGGAATAACGTTTAGTGCAAGGTAAAGCCACCAAAGTCCACTCAAGGATAGTCCCAGGGTCATCAAGACGTAGATAGTGTAAGAATGCAAGTCCTCTGAAATCACGATTTCATAAAGTGTTATTCAAGTGCATTGCAAGTTGCCTGTGTCTGGAATACAAAAGGTCATCATGAAGTGGAGGGTGACAGTCTTACTCCCAGGGAAGGGGATCAGAAAATAGAGGGCGTAAGATGAAGGTGAGAGGGGAAAGATTGATAAGGGAACCACGGAGCAACTTCCTCACACAGATGGTGGTGCATGCGTGGAACGTGCTGCCAGAGAAAGAGGTACCCTAACAACATGTGTGTGGGAAGGAACTGCAGAGGCCGGTTTACACTGACGATGGACACAAAATGTTGGAGTAACTCAGTGGGACAGGCAGCATCTCTGGAGAGAAGGAATGGGTGACGTTTCAGGTCGAGACCCTTCTTCAGACGTATAAAAGACATTTGGTCATGTACAAAGATAGGAAAGTTTAGAGGTATAGAGTGACACCAGGAACTAATTAGCTTCAGTAAAATTGTTGTATCGCTGAATTAAACTAATCCTTATCTCTCTTCATAAGTTCATGTGATAGCAGTAGAATTAGGCCATTCGGCCCATCAAGTCTACTTCGCCATTCAATCATGGCTGATCTATCTCTCCATCCTAACCCCATTCTCCTGCCTTCTCCCCATAATATCTGGCACCCGTATTAATCAAGAATCTATCTATCTCTGCCTTCAAAATATCCAATGACTTGGCCTCCACAGCCTTCTGTGGCAAAGAATTCCACAGGTTCACCACCCTCTGACAAGTGAAATTCCACCTCATCTCCTTCCTAATAGAACGTCCTTTAATTCTGAGGCTGTGACCTCTGGACCTAGACTCTCCCACTAGTGGAAACATCCTCTCCACGTCCCCTCTATCCGGGCCTCTTGCTCGCTTGCATCATCTTGCCTTTGTTTTCTACCTATTGTTCCTCTCTTCTCTCTCCTTCCTCCTTTGCTACAACCTTCAGGTCTCCTTCAGCAATGAGTCTTTCCTTCATCTCACAGCTGGCAGAAAATGAGGGGTTTAGTTTAGTTGAGGAAGGAACTGCAATGCTGGTTTAAACCAAAGATAGGCACAAAAAGCTGGAGTAACTCAGCGGGACAGGCAGTATATCTGGAGAGAAGGAATGGGTGACGCTTCAGGTCGACACCCTTCTTCAGACTGGTTCAGAGTTGAATTTAATATAGAGATACAGATACAGTGTGGAAACAGGCCCTTTGGCCCACCGGGTCTGCGCTGACCAGTGATCCGTGCATATTAACCATATCCCACACACACTAGGGACAATATACATTTATACCAAGCCATTGGTACAAACCTGCACGTCTTTGAAGTGTGGGAGGAAACCGAAGATCTCGGAGAAAACCCACGCGGTCACGGGGTGAGCGTACAAACAGCAGCCTTTGTCGTGATCGAATCCGGGTCTCTGGCGTTGTGAGGTAGCAACTCTACCGCTGCGACACCGTGCCACACACAGATTTAGAGATACAGCATGGAAACAGGCCCTCTTACTTTACAGCTATGCCCCCCCCCCTGGTATATGATACAACCCTGCATCAACGTATCTAAACTTCACAAATTTTACACCCTGTCTCTGTAATCAAACAAAACAGCAGCAACAACACAAACAGTGAAGAGGACAATAGGTGCCAATAGAGTAGGCCATTCGGCCCTTCGAGCCAGCACCGCCATTCATTGTGATCATGGCTGATCATCCACAATCAGTACCCGTTCCTGCCTTCTCCCCATATCCCCTGACTCCGCTATCTTTAAGAGCCCTATCTAGCTCTCTCTTAAAAGTATCCAGAGAACCGGCCTCCACCGCCCTCTGAGGCAGAGAACTCTGTGAAAAAGTGTTTCCTCATCTCCGTTCTATATGGCTTACTCCTTATTCTTGAACTGTGGCCCCTGGTTCTGGACTCCTCCATAAATGACTCTGTTTGAGCTAGTGGTTGAAGGTGGAATGTTGGCCTGGGTATAGGTGAGTAATTCCACAGCAACTCTAATCTTCTAATAAATTTTCAGAACAAAGGGATGAAAGGCGATATTCCCATTCTTGTATACTGGCATGGAGCTGCACCCAGCAAGACATTTATATGCATCTCTGAAATTTGGACGGCCATATAATGGTCGGCAGCAGCCCACCAGATTTAATATTTTCCCACAAAATATGAGTGTTGAAGAGGTAAGAGACTACAGATGCTGGAACCTTGAGTAAAGTACAAAGAGCTGCAGGGACTCAGTGGGTCAGGCAGCAACTGTGAAGGGAATGAACAGGCAATCGTTTAGGTCGGGTCCTGAATTCAGACTCAACATGTTTAGCTTAGTTTGGACGAGGAGCCTAGACACAAGCACTTTGGCCCAACGGGTTTGCAGCGACCATCATTTACCTGTAGATAGACACAAAGTGCTGGAGTAACTCAGCGGGGAAGGCAGCATCTCTGGATAGAAGGAATAGGGTGATGTTTAGGGCCGAGATCCTTCTTCAGACAATTACCTGTACACTAGTTCCATCCTACACACTAGGGACAATTTACAGAAGCTAAATAACCTATGATCCTGCACGTCTTTGGAAGGTAAGATGAAACCAGAGCACCCGCAGAAAACCCATGTGTCGCAGGGAGAGCGTACAAACTCCGTACAGACAGCACTCGTAGTCAGGATGGAACCTGGGTCTCTGGCAGTATAAGGCAGCAACTCTACCGCTGCGTATTTGTGAACTGGAGAATTGAAAGAGCAGGGGAAAGAGAGACTGCTATATTAAGTTGCATTAATATAACATCCGGCACAACCTCAGAAATTCTAAACCACTTTACAGCCAATTAAAAGGAGAATAATGTAGAGACATGGGAGCTATTTAAAGCATAGCAAGATCCCAGATATGGCAATGTAATAAAGACCAGATGAATTGTTTCTGACTTTAGCTGAGAAGTAACTATTGAGCATGAGTTCACAAATTCTCGGAGCAGAATTAAACCTTATCCCTCTTCATGAGATCGTAAGATAAGTGATAGGAGTAGAATTAGGCCATTCTGCCCATCAAGTCCACTCTGCCATTCAATCATGGCTGATCCGTCTCTCCCTCCTAACCCCATTCTCCTGCCTTCACCCCATAACCTCTGACACCCGCTATGATTTGTCTTATTGATACAGAGTTCTGTGCCACACGGGCAATCATGTGTGAAGATGGAAATAAACACAGATCGGTTCTGCTTCCTCTAACCTTTGTCCCACCAGCTGTACACATACCTGTTATATTTGATTGCTTTTGATAAAGTGTGGATTTAGCTACCTCTGCAAATAATCCTCTCCAGAGCTGCTTCCCCTCCACCAACCCCAACAGTAGTTAGATGATAAATTGTCACTGCAATGCTGACACGCCAGAAATAAATCCTTTGAACCACAAAATTGAAACAGATGATAACTATAAGTCTGGAGAGAGAAATGATGAGAGCTACGAACCAATGTCAACAGGATTCAGTAGTAACCCTTCAGCATCTCCCATTGCCACGGAATTTCATCAAGAATATTAGTGATCAGTGCCGGGAACAATTTCCTCTTGGCAAACTTGCTTCAGTGTAATGCACTCATCAAATTAGTGGTGCAGCGGTAGAGACCCGGGTTCCATCCTGACTACAGGTGCTGTCTGTGAAGAGTTTGTGCGTTCTCCCTGTGACCGTGTGGGCTTTCTAAGGTTGCTCCGGTTTCCCCACACACTCCAAATACGTTTAGGTTTACAGGTTAATTGGCTTCTGTAAAGATTGTAGATTGGCCCCAGTGTGTAGGATAGTGCCAGTGTACGGGGATCACTGGTCGGCATGGACTTGATGGGCCGAAGGGCCTGTTTCCGTGCTGTATCTCTAAACTAAACCAAAAGTCAGATGCAGTCAGTTGCATCAATGAGTTACGATTTTGTCAAAGCTCATCAGACAGATGACAAATTTATCAGGAGTGGTGGGACAGGTTTGTGCATTTCACCTTGAGCTCAGTCAACTAATGCAGCGTGACTTCCTGCGTTACATGACAACAGTCAACATGTGAAGCGGGCATTACTCTTACACCCATTCATGAATGATCTGATGACAATTGTTTTTCAGTCTATCGTTCAATGGTTGTAAGGCATTAGCACACTCTGTGAGAATCATATCGTCATACAGCATGGAAACAGGCCCTTCGGCCCAACTTGCCCATGGTCACCAACATGCCCCATTTACACTAGTCTCTGTGTTTGGCCCATACCCCTCTAAACCTATCCTACGCATGTACTTGTCCAAACTTTGTAAACATTGTGATCATACCTGTCTCAACTACTTCCTCCGGCAGCTTGTTCCATATACCTACCACCCTTTGTATAAAAAAGTTGCCCCTCAGGTTCTAGTTAAATCATTCCCCCCGCACATCAAATGTATGTCCTCTGGTTTTTTTAATTCCTCTGCCCTGGGTAAAAGAAACCCTGTGTTTACCCTATCCGTTCCTCTCATCATCTTATACACCTTGATAAGATCTCCCCTCATCCTCCTGCACTCCAAGGCAGAAAGTCCCAGGCTGCCCAACATCTCCCTATAGCCCAGGCCCTCCGTCATGGCAACATCCACCTGAAGCCATTTTAATATTCCTTCCCATTACCAAATAACCCATCTCCCTAAATGTAGAGCCTATCCTATGGCACAGTTCTGTACCATGACTTCAACGGTGAACATTGGTCAAGAATGTCAGGCACTATCTCCACCTGGGACCATTGCCATTGCATGCTATGCCGTGGTATCATTAGGTGCCATGTGGGAGTGGGATGACCCGATTCATCCATTGTTTTCCTCATCCAGAGTAAGGTCAGCTCTAGTAAACCGCCCATCGGCAGAGATCAGCTTCTTCACTTGTAAAACACAGGACTCTCATCATGGATGAAATGTGATATTGACCATTGACCATGTAAATAAATTTGAGGAGGCATGATGGTGCAACGGTAGAATTGCTGCCTCACAGCGCCAGAGACCTATGTTCGATCCTGACAACGGGTACTATATGTACAGAGTTTATATGTTCTCACTGTGACCCTATGGGTTTTCTCCGGGTGCTCCGGTTTCCTCCCACGATGCAAAGACGTGCAGGTTTGTAGGTTCATTGGCCTTTGTAAACTTCCCCTAGTGTGTAGGATGCAAAAGTGGGATAACATAGAACTAGTGTACAGGCGATTGTTGGTCGGCATGGACTCGGTGGGCCGAAGGGCCTGTTTCCATGCTATACCTCTAACCTAAACAAAATGCTTTTCAATATATTCAGTTGAGTATAAAGTTATGTCATCTCAGAAACAAGCAATGTACCAAAACAGATGATTTTCTCCTGATAACAGCAAGCAAATTGTATTGGCATCACATTATAGTTTGACATTGAACAGACAAATAGAGGAACAAAACATAAATAAACTTTTTTTGGCCCAGCAGATGTGGAACACAAAACAATAATACATTTTTCATGATATGTGATATTACAGTTATTACATTAAGTGTACTTTGAGGAAACTCTTCCTGTACATCCTGATTAATATGTCCCCAAGATATCGTTATTATTCAATTGCTCTATAATTCTTTCCAGTCAATAACTTGGGCAATATAAAGATTGCTGTCTTGATCATGTTTGTATTAAAAAACAGTTAAATTGAAATTTAATAGCCTACAAATTATTCCAGGCCAGCAAATGCATATACATGGGGCAGCCTGTGAGTGCTGAACAGTAACATGGAATTGGATACTGTAGACGTACCCACCTCCTCACCCTCCCCCAACCTCACCCTCCCCTTTCCACAACCCCCACCCCCTCCCCTCCTCCACCCACTCCCCACCCCCGCCCTGTCTTTGTGAAGTGGTCACCATGTTATGCCAGTCCACTGTTGCCCATTGATCGTCCCACCAAGGATCAAAGCCTTGACTGTTGTAGTTACCAGGCTGCAAACAGCAAGATACAAAACACCGTTGTACATCAATGTATCAATCTAAATGGAAATATTGCAAAGAAATGTTTGTATAATTACTATATATGTGCATCCGTGTACTGAAGTCATGCCAAAACTATCGTAGTTTAATATGAGGCTGTTTGGGGAACAATAAATCCACTTGATTCCTTGGCATAAACACCATGAGCTGGATTTCAGGCCCCTGTCTGGTATTCATTTAATAGTTTAACACATTTTTACAACCATGTAATGCATATCATATTCCCTGTTAGCAAAGCAAAATTTGGTTCCTGGACTAAAATTTAGAAATTCACTTTAACATTTTGCTCATCTCTTCAATAAATTAGTGGCAGTCTTTTAAAACATATTTTGATGTTGTGCCAAGATCAAAGATAATTGGATAAAACTGTGGGAAAATGTCGAGGCACAGATAACTTATGCAACTGGAAATACATCTTTCTCCATGTTTATTTCTACAAGTTTCTAAACCTACAATGACAATGACTCACCATTTTATTTCCATCCATTACTGTTGAGTACACTTGCCTGTGGTACCACCAGGAAGAAATCCTTTTTTGTCCTTCTTCCTCCCGTAGCAGCTCTAACCACTCGGTCCTGAAACAAAAGAACATTCAAAGACGTTGGCCAAACTATCTGCTTTCTTTATGCTTTATTTTTTCTAACTTGGGTAATATTGTGCCAGATGTGTGCAGAGTCCAGTGTAGATGGGGCATGTTGGTCAGTGTGGATGGAACTGCAGATGCTGGTCTATACCGAAGATGGACACAAAGTGCTGGAGTAACTAATTTATTATTTGGTGTGCCGTAACAAGGCATTGAGGAATTGTTGGTTTAGTCGAAGTCAGAAAGGATAAACTTAATGTTTGACAAATTGTTTGGACTGCTTTGAAGCAGCTGCCAGTTGAATATATAAAAGGTACATGGTTGATGTAACATAAATGAATCTTCATGTCTTTGATAAATATCTTGCTAGAGGCTAGTTTCTAGAGGACAAACAGTGCAATCTAAATAGATAAATGTGGGGGGAAGCACAATGATGGAACGTGACAACAAATGGGCAGGAATAATTGGATGAATGTAAGCAGTTCATAAACATAACAGTCCAGGTAAAAAGTGCCAAAACCATCAGCCAAAAATGTGGAGTTCATCAGTGGCAACAGAAAGTACAAGTAAATAAGTGATACTAACGTACAGAAACATTGGCAAGATCATGGTGCAGTTTGCAATCTTCCACAGTTTATTTGCATTATCACTTAAACCGGTAATTTCCTCTCTGCCGATGCTAATGGTTGCTGTATGAAGGCTAGTGAAGCAAAATGTAGTTTGTAGCTGAGATTCACCGTGTTAATGCTGAGCTTGTAGCTCGATGCTGAAAGACACGAGAAGCTGCTTTTCAGTGAAGTGCAAGAAGCTAAGAGGAGAATTAATGTTTTGTTTAAATTATGAAACACGGCAATCGTGAAACAAGGTGACTGGGGCATGAGGTAGACGCACGGAGCTGCAGATGCTGGCTTACAAAAAAAATGGCACAGAGCGCTGGAGTAGCTCAGCAGGTCAGGCAGCAACTCTGGAGAACATGGATAGGTGATGTTTCACAGAGTGCTGGAGTAACTCAGCGGGTCAGGCACCATCTGTGGAGAACATGGATAGGTGACGTTTCAGATCAGGACCCTTCTTCAGACTGATCTGGGTGTATGGGGAGAAGGCTGGAGAATGGGGTTAAGAGGGAGATATAGATCAGCCTTGATTGAAAGGCGGCATAGACTTATATAACCATATAACCATATAACAATTACAGCATGGAAACAGGCCCTCTCGGCCCTTCCAGTCCGTGCCGACCATTTGTTTTCCCCTAGTCCCATCTACCTGCACTCAGACCATACCCCTCCATTCCCTTCACGTCCATATACCTATCCACTTTACTCTTAAATGTTAAAATCGATCCTGCCTCCACCACTTCTGCTGGAAGCTCATTCCACACAGCCAACACCCTTGAGTAAAGAAGTTCCCCCTACGTTACCCCGAAACCTCTGTCCCTTAATTTCTTATGTCATGCCTCTTGTTGAATCTTCCCTACCCTCAATGGGAAAAAACGCATCCACGTCAACTCTGTCTATCCCATTCATCAGTTTAAAGACCTCAATCAAGTCCCCCATAACCTTCTGCGCTCCAAAGAATAAAGACCTAACTGTTCAACCTTTCTTCTGTAACATAGTTTGGAACCCTGGAACATGAGTAAATCTCCTGTACTCCTCTATTTTGTGACATCCGTCCTGATAACTAGGCGACCAAAATGTACCATACTCCAGAATTGGTTTACCAATGCTTGTACAATTTTAACATTACTTCCCTACTCCTATATTCAATGCTCTGATTTTAAAGGCCAGCACACAAAGGCTTTCTTTACCACCCTATCTACATGCGATTCCACATCAGGGAACTATGCCAGTTATTCCCTCTGTTCCACAGCATTCCTCAATTCCCTACCATTTACCATGTACGTTATTTTGTTTGTCCTGCCAAGATGTAGCACTTCACACTTATCAGCATGAAACTCCATCTGCCATCGTTCAGCCCACTTTTCCAAATGGCCCAAATCTCTCTGTATGATTTTGAAAATCTATTCATTATCCACAACACCACCTATCTTAGTGTCATCTGCATACTTACTTATCCAATTTTCCACCCCATCATCCAGATCATTGATGTACATGACAAAGACAGTGGACCCCAACACAGATCCCTGGCACCCCACTGGTCACCGGCTCCACCTGACAAACAGCCATCCACCATTACTCTCTGACATCTCCCATTCAGCACTGTTGATCCATCTGTAATCTCCCGCCATTAACACAAAGTTGAAACCTTCTTAACCAACGTCCATGGGGGAAAACCTTGTCAAAGGCCTTACTAAAATCTATAGACTAATCACTGCTTTACTCAGCAATTTCCCTATTACCTGATTACGCCTTCAAAAATTCAAGAAGGTTTGTCAAACATGACCTTCCAGGCACAAATCCATGTTGACTGTTCCTGATCAGACCCTGTTTATCCAGATGCTTATATATATTATCTCTAAGTATCCTTTCCATTAATTGATGGGCCAAATTCCCAAGGAACATGAGCCAATGCTTTCCGTCGCATAACTGAGCTAATTCCACTTGGAACTAGTGGACCCTTTGATCCCTCCATTTATTTTCTATCCAGGTAATACTATCCACATTTCTTTTATATGTTGTAATTACAGCTGCCTCCACCACTTCCTCTGGCAACCCATTCCACATTCACACCACTCTTTGTGTGAAATACTTGCCCCAAACCAGATCTTTTCCTCTTTCATCTTAAAACTCCTCCTTCCTGGTTTACATTGACCTACTCTGGGGAATAGACCGTGGCTCTTCAGCGGGCACATTCCTGATGGTTTTATGTACCTCTATAAGGTCAACCATCCACCTCTTACCCTCCAGGGAGAACAGACCCAGCCTATCCAGCCTCTCCTTATAACTCAAACCATTCACTAGTCTATTTCTTGACATGTTATCAGCAAAGGATAATCATTAGTAAACTCATCCCATCAGATGTTTGCGTGGTGCTACAGGTTGTCTTTGAGGCTTGTTCGTTTGTGAAAACTGAAAGTGAGATAATGTGAAAAGTATGTTTAGAATAATCACAAGAATTTGCAGATTTTTATCAATGAGGCTGTTAGTTTTTGTGCAAGGTTGACAGGATTCCTAAAGAAGGTGGCGCAGCGGTAGAGTTGCTCCACAGCGCCAGAGACCCGGGTTTGAACCTGACTAAGGGTTCTGTCTGTACGGAGTTTGTACGTTCTCCCCGTGACCGTGTGGGTTATCTCTGGGTGCTCCAGTTTCCTCCCACACTCCAGAGACGTGCAGTTTTCCAGCTCAATTGACTTCTGTAAATTGCTCTGTGGTAGTGTAAGCTTACAATAAAACATAACTATTTGTCAAATTAAAGACAGATTTACTGTTTTGTAGTAGAATTAACTTTCCTGGTTGATTGCAGGCTTCAAAATAAATTAGTATGCGTACCAAAATACCAAAAATACAGGGGGGGGGGGGGGGGTGAGACTGGTCCTTGATTATGCTGCTGGTCTTGCCGAGGCTGCGGGAGGTGTAGATGGAGTCAGTGGAAGGGAGGTTGGTTTGTGTGCGTCCACAATTATCATCAATCACTTTGAGGACAAACACTCAAAATCCCTCATAAACGCAGAGATTCTTCACACCGAGTGGGTGAGTCTCTGGAGACTCTCTGCCACAGAGGTAGTTGAGGCCAGTTCATTGTCTATATGTTAAGTTGAGTGAGTTATTTAGGGATGTGGCCCTTGTGGCTAAGGGGGATCATGAGGGTATGGAGAGAAGGCAGGTACGGGGATACTGAGTTGGATGATCAGCCATGATCATATTGAATGGCGGTGCAGGCTCGACCAGGGCTGAATGGCCTACTCCTGCACCTAATTTTCTATGTTTATTATGTTTCACCCCACCACCTGGCTTTGGCATATTAGAAACATAGAAAATAGGAAGATTAAATGAGAACTTACCAGTTCGAAGTTTGATCCTTATTTTATGAGGAGTTACGATGAGGGATTACGCGAAGAAGCCCCGCCAGGCGCATGCGCATCATACTTAAAAGCAGCGGCGTGAAAACACAGAAACAATAGCCGAAGTGATATAGTAAGGCTTAGAAGACTCGAACTACCAGATGATCTTTGCGATTATGAGGGCCGGGAGCGGAGGGCACGTAATCCCTCATCGTAACAGCTCATAAAATAAAGATCAAACTTCAAACTGGTAAGTTCTCGTTTACTCTTACTATTTTACTTCGGAGACACGTGAGTGACTACGTGAAGATTTCAAAGCTCTGTGATTTCATGCCGTATATCCATTCCATACGACACACTGCTTCAGTTGACACAGTAGTGAATAAATAATGTATTAAACATTGCTTCGAATTATCCAATAATCATTTTTTAAAATAACAAAACAGTAATAACCCCTCTATCCCAGGGGAAATTACCAATTAAATGTATATAGACAAAGCAAATCAAATCAAACGGACCCAACACAGCATGCCCAAACCCTGGCACTGTCAAGACAGGTTTATCATAAATTTTAGAAAATTTGATTCCTTAGACCATCCTGCGGCCTCGCTGCGGATGTTGATGCCGCCCCGCTGGAGTGAGATTTAAACACATGAGTGTCTACTCCAGCGGGATCCAAAACCTGGTTTACCATCTAGAAATAGTTTATACTGACACCTTTTTATGAGGTTTTTTGTGACTGATGAGCATTGCTGTCTCACAGCCTCTGGGACTCTTAGTTACCTCGATATTGACACAGGTGCTTAACTACACATAACCTTTGGTCAACAGGGTATGCTTTAAAACTTACTTTGGTTCCGGCCATTCTTGGCCTGCTTTGTTTGATTAAATCATACACATAAACGTAATGTTATCTGCAGAAGAATACATGCTATCTAGTCGTAACTTTTGCAATGTTTACACTCGTTGCGCTGATACTAGTGCCATGAGCTTAACCACTTTAAGTGTTAACTTCTGAAAAGACAATGACATAATTGGAGCCCATTGCAGAAGCTGTGTGAGAACTATACTGACATCCCAGATTTCTGTATATCTAGGTTTAGGAGGATTTTTGTTAAAATTCCTCTCATGAATCGGGACACGAATGGATGAGACCCGATAGGTTGTTGTTCTGAAACTGCCCTAAATAGCAGGACAAAGCACTCCGAGCACTATTAATGGCACTATAACTCAAGTGTCCATCAAATATGCAACATAGCAAGGAACTCCAATACATCCGGTATGCTTGCAGTATGATAAGATATATCTGACTGTAAACAAAACATCTCCAATTTCTTAATATGAGACATGTATTGTTTCTTAGTGCTATCTCTCCAAGCTGCAGTTATGACATCCATGGTCCTATTGAACAGTCCAAAGCCTTGGAACGGTCTGGTCAAAACCTGCAGATCAACAAATTAATACGATCATGTAACGGATGACTTTCTCTTGTTACTGGATGCACCAAAAAATTACTGCAGTTGGGGACAGTCATGAATGGCTGAGTCATCATTCTGAGCACCAATGGGAACCAGTAGGCCAGTCTGGAACCACCAAAACGCCTGAGGCGGAGTCCTGCTCTATTTTGGTGAGACATTGTCTAATCAGGCAGAATGGGTGAAAAGCATAAAAGAATGTACGTCCCCAATGTAGCGAGAATGCATCCAACGCTACTGCTCCTGGATCCGGTTCCCATGAAACATATTTAGGCAACTGGTGATTTAGTCTGGATGCAAACAGATCAATATCTAACAAACCAAAGCGGCTGGCAAACATTTAAAAAACATCAGGACATTTAACCATATAACCATATAACAATAACAGCACGGAGACAGGCCCTCTCGGCCCTTCCAGTCCGTGCCGACCATTTGTTTTCCACCTAGTCCATCTACCGCACTCTAGACCATACCCTCCATTCCCTTCACATCCATATACCTATCCACTTTTACTTTAAATGTTAAAATCGATTCCTGCCTCCACCACCTCTGCTGGAAGCTCTTCCCACACAGCCACCACCCTCTGAGTAAAGAAGTTTCCCCCTCACGTTACCCCCTAAACTTCTGTCCATTAATTCTCATGTCATGCCCTCTTGTTTGAATTTGCCCCTCAATGGGACATAGCTTATCCACGTCACTCGTCTATCCCTTTCATCATTTTAAAGACCTCAATCAAAGTCATCCCCTTAACCTTCTGCGCTCCAAACCATATGTTGTCATTAAATTTTCGGACCTGTTGTCTGCCACCACATTGTCTCTACCTGGACAGGGTAGATAGCTGAGACCCAGATGTTTCTGGAAACACACCAGTGCCACAGAGGTTAGCCAGATTATCACATGATACTGACCTTATTCCTCCCATGCGATTGATATATGGCACAGCCGTGGTATTATTAATCTGGAGTTGAAAATTGGAAACATGTAAATTGTTCATTGTTGAACAATAAGCTTTTAATCCATAGAATGCACCCAGCAATGCTAAGTAATTTATACCATGCCTGTGCAGGATTAAATCCTCTTGCACACTCCATCTACCACCACAGCTCGACTCGCTGTCTGTAGCTCCCCATCCGGCAGCACTCACATCTGTCTGTAAAAGCACTGAAGGTTGCTGAGCCAAAATATTTTTGGTAGTTTATACAATATTGATAATCCACCATTGTAATTTAGCTATGGCTCTGGTTGGTAACTGCATAGGTCTATCAAAATGACCTGTATGTTATTTAAGTGATAGTTCTCTAGCTCATTGCAGACTTAGATAGTGCAGTGGTACAAACTACACTGCAGGGAAAGCTGCCACCAATTTACCAATAAAACTGGCTACTTCCAGGATGGAGGGATATTGTTTTTTCAGCGAGACTAGTACAGACCTCTCTGATCTCCACAGCCTTGACTGTAGGCAAAGTCACTGACATATCAACTGAATCAATGGCAAATCCCAAATAATCAATTTTTTAGGATGGCTCTAACTTGGATTTGGTTGGATGGACCAGGAACCCTAACCTTTCAAACAGGTATATGGTTGCTAAAACCGATTCCTCAGCTGTCTCCTGAGTGTTGCTTATGATTAAAATATCATCTAGATAAGCCATTACCATGTGATTCTGGGCCCGAAGTAGCGCCAGCTGGAGAGGCTGTGTGCAATTGGGGCAATTGACCCCGATTGAAATTTTACATGGCTCTTTAAGTTTGGAGCATTTTCCCGTTTGGTTGAGCCGTCCCCATACCTTTACAGTTAAAAGGAGGGGAGTCTTCCACATCATCAGACCCATCAGATAAGATGAGCCTGAGATTACTTTGTTTTGGCATCCCTCCCTGGTGGAGTAGCCGCAGTGCCCTGAAACACTGGAAACTGATGGAGGCAGTTGAGCTGCCGGGTTGAGAACAGTTGTTAGCGGGATTGGAACCGGCATTATATAGCGCAGCCGTTATCTCCAAACCCGATCTATAAGCGGTAACCACGGTCCCCGCGCGTTCCGCTCCACTACGGCAGTTTATATTTACAATACCTCCATATTACTAACTCTAGCTGGCTCTGCGAGCCAGATTTACAGAGTTTAGAAAATACTCGCAGGAAAGGCTTAACATTGACTTACCTGCGGGTTACTACTTACCGCTGGTGCAGCTGAGCTCTCCAGCCCGTCGGTGCGCCATGCGTCGGACGTAATGAGGCACATGCGCCTGGCGGGACTTCACGTAGTCACTCACGTGACTCCGAAGTAAAATAGGTGCAGGAGTTGGCCATTCAACCCTTCGAGCCAGCACCGACATTCAATATGATCATGGCTGATCATCCAAAAGGTACCCCGTTCCTTTTTTCGCCCCACATTCTTGATTACATTAGCCCGAAGAGCTCTATCTAACTCTCTCTTGCAAGCATCCAGTGAATTGGCCTCCACTGCCTTCTGTGGCAGAGAATTCCACAGATTCACAACTCTCTGGGTGAAAATGTTTTCCTCATCTCTGTCCTAAATGGCCCACCTCACATCCCAGAATAAATACGTAAATCACTGCCGCCCGCTATTGAAGATTTAATAAATAATAATTTTTAAAATGTTTTACTGTTTCATAAAAAGTGTTCAGTACAAAGATCGTGGAGCCTAGGACACAACTAATATCTCTCACTGACACAGTCGTGATTTCATTATTTCATTATCAATAAATGTAACAACATGGAGACCCAAAAAGCTGGAGTAACTCAGCGGGACAGGCAGCATCTATGGAGGGAAGGAATGGGTGACGTTTCGGGTCAAGACCCTTCTTCAGACTGGTTAGTGATAAGGGAAACGAGAGATATAGATGATAATATTAAGAGATAAAGAGCAATGAATGAAAGATAAACAAAAAAGTAACGATGATAAAGGAAACAGGCCAATGTTAGCTGTTTGTTGGGTGAAAACGAGATGCGTGTGACGTGGGTGGGGGAGGGATAGAGAGAGAGGGAATGCCGGGGTTCCTTGAAGTTAGAAAAATCTAAATTGATACCACTGGGCTGTAAGATGCCCAAGAGAAATATGAGATGCTGCTCCTCCAATTTGCGTTTAGCCTCACTCTGACAATGGAGGAGACTGAGGACAGAAAGGTCAGTGTGGGAATGGGAAGGAGAATTAAAGTGTCCAGCAACCGGGAGATCAGGTTGGTTCAGGCGGGCTGAGCGCTGGTGGACTGCATTACTCGTGAGCTCACACCCACAGCTGGCTGGGCCAGAGTTATGTTACAGCTGCCTTCTACCTCACTCTGTTCAGTGACCAAGCACTGATTTTGTATTGTAGAGAGACACCAGGTGGTAGAATCTGTGTTCTCTCAGCGTTACTAAAGCTCCAGCATTTAAATCAAAAAGACACATAGAAAATAGGTGCAGGAGGAGGCCCTTCGAGCCAGCACCACCTCTGCTATAAAGCTACACGTCCTCACAGAGAATGCTGGAGATACTGAGCAGGTGACGCAGCATCTGTGGAGGATGAAACCATTCTAACAGTCCAGGCTTGAGACTCTTTCTTCCATCACAGATACATGTGCAGAAAAAACAAATTCTTTAGAACGTCAGAGAATCAGAAGGACCCCAAAATGTACAGGAAGAAACTGCAGATGCTGGTTTAAACCAAAGATAGACACAAAATGCTGGAGTAACTCAGCGGGACAGGCAGCATCTCTGGAGAGACGGAATGGTTGGCGCTTTCAGTTTCTGAAGAAGGGTCTCAACCCGGAAAGTCATCCACTCCTTCTGTCTAGAGATTCTGCCTGTCCCGCTGAGTTACTGCAGCATTTAGTGTCAATCAAACGGTACACGTGACAATAGACTAAACAGATTTCCTCATAATCCTATTCTGCTTTCATTTTAACCTCATTTCCCCAGTCACATTCCAGGACATCCTGCTTCTTGGATCAGTTTTTTACGAAGAAACGTGCGAGGACCAATTGACAATTAGACGGCCATTCAGAAGTCATAATATCTCCCTTGCTCCAAAACAATGCAACGTTTAGTTGCTGAAATGCTATTTCTGAGCAGCTGCACACAGTTTAGAAACGTAGGCAGGGGATTGTGTTCAGGAGTAAATTACAGAGATTTATCAACTGAAATCCTCTAGGGCAGCCAGTGTGTCGTCAGCTTTGACCTTTATCATTTTATTACCTACTTGCACTTTGTTATCCCGAGGTAGAAACTCCGAGACTCTTCGCCAACGACATCATCCAGGTTTTCATTCTGTGGCAGGGCTGCAGCTGATTAGATCTTCCGTCGCAAGTTATCGACAATCTATTCAAATAAATCTGAACTGGTGAAACCTTCAGCAGCCACATCTATGCATTGGTATGAGAGTGTACATTATCTTGCTGGCGGACATGTGCCAACCACTTTGTTTCTTCCACTTTATCAGATGGGACTCCAGACTGTGGAAACAATGCAGTGCAACCTGTGGGGTCGGCTTGCAAACCAGGGAGGTTTTCTGCAAACGAATGGTGACGCACCACCTCGATGACTATGTCAGAGTTGCTGACGAGGAATGCTCGGATCCAAAGCCCCCTGAAGTACAGGCCTGCAATCAGCTAGATTGTCCACCATCCTGGCATCGTGGAGACTGGCACCCGGTATGTAAAACTCCATCAACACTTCATCTCAATAGACAATAGACAATAGACAATAGGTGCAGGAGTAGGCCATTCGGCCCTTTGAGCCAGCACCGCCATTCAATGTGATCACGGCTGATCATCCCCAATCAGTACCCCGTTCCTGCCTTCTCCCCGTATCCCCTGACTCCGTTATCTTTAAGAGCCCTGTCTAGCTCTCTCTTGAAAGTATCCCGAGAACTGGCCTCAACCGGAAAACTCCTTGTCATCTTCAATGGTTCAGCGGTTCCATTAGGCTTTATTTGTCTCAGGTGCAACTGCACAGTGAAATTCCTTCTGCATATTCACACTTGCGGGCAACGCCATGTTTTGGCGCCGTTTCCAAAGTCCAAAGTCCAACCGCACGCTTGGTCTACTGGAGCGGTTCCTGATCCAGGCGAGCCCCAGGCTGCAAGACCTTCCTCCATCACCCTCGGCTGGTTCATCCCCTGAACAAATGTTCCTCTCATCTCCTCACCTCTCCTCTCCTGTCCTCTCCTCGCCTCTCCTATCCTCTCCTCTCCTGTCCTCTCCTATCCTCTCCTCTCCTTGCCGCTCCTCCCCTCTCCTGTCCTCCCCTCGCCTCTCCTCTCCTCTCCTTGCCTCTCTTCTCCTTTCTCCTTCTCTTCTCTCCTCCCCTCCTCCCTCTCCCTCCCTCTCTCTCCCCTCCTCCCCTCCCTCTCCTCTCCTCTCCTCTCCTCTCCTCCCCTCCTCCCTCCTCCCCTCCTCTCCTCTCCTCTCCTCTCCTCTCCCTCTCCTCTCGTCCCTCTCCTCTCCTCTCCTCTCCTCTCCTCTCCTCTCCTCTCCTCTCCTCATCCTCTCCTCTCCTCTCCTCTCCTCTCCTCTCCTCTCCTCTCCTCCTCTCCTCTCCTCTCCTCTCCTCTCCTCTCCCTCCTCTCCTCTCCTCTCCTCTCCTCTCCTCTCCTCTCCTCGCCTATCGTCAGTGTAAACCAGCATCTGCCCAATAATACAAGGGAGATCTTCGTACAAATGCAAAGTAAAGGAGGTAATAATCTAAAATTATTTAACCCCTCCTGACATCTGGAAAATTGTAATTGAAAATCAAATTGAGGTTTGTTGTCATGTGTAATAAACTGCAAAACAAGACTCATCAACAAACAGAAATCTGACAAAAATATAAAATGCTGGAATTATTCAGCAGTTCAGGCAGCATCTGTGGAAAGTAAAGCAGATGAAAAGTCTTTGCTCTGAAATGTTGTTTCTGCTCCTCTTTACACAGGTGCTGCCGGACCTGCTGAGTATTTCCAGCATTTTCTGTTTATAATTTAATCCAGGTTTTGCAAAAATTGATGGTCCCACTCCAAATATGTTTTATATCCCACCCGGGCTCCATCCTTGTGGAGTTCCATCCTTGTGGAGTTCCATCCTTGTGGAGTTCCATCCTTGTGGAGTTCCATCCTTGTGGAGTTCCATCCTTGTGGAGTTCCAGTGGAGCTGTGTGGAGCTCCAGAGAAGAGTATTGGGTGGCATGTACAGCTACTTTATTACAGTCCCCCCCCCAGTTACAGTAACATTAACCCTGAAAATACAGGTTGGTGGCTGAGTGTTTATATTGAATGATCATTTTCAGTTGGATCAGGTCCACCCAGGCTGAAGGCTTCACAAGTGAGCAATCAACCATGTTGCAAGCTAGTGTCTTTGCCAGAGGCTATCAAGTTGCCAGAGCTGGGCCTTTATTTCTGGGAAGGAATGGCTGGGGAATTGGTGCAGACTGTTTACTCCATTCTGCATCAAATTATACTGTTTCATAGCCAGCGTGAGGAGGTGATAGTTGCTCTCAACATAACTTGGAGTAAATAACTCCATTGTCATTTGCGTTGGGAGTGCTGACGTGAAACAGCTGTGTATTTACAATGGGGACATAAATTTGGAAATTCGGTCGTGATTCGAGAAATAGTCTCAGATATTATAGTGAAGTGTACAGCTCTGAAACACATTCAACATGGAACTAAATGCTGCAGACTGTGATGGGCAGTGGAGTCAGGAACAAAATGTATGATATCAGCAGCTTGTATCCCCTTCCCCCCACCCCCCCCCCCCCCCCCCCCCCCCCCCCCCCCCACCGCTCCCTCTCAACACAAACACTGCGCTAATTGTGAATCATCTGTAGCTCTTGACGAGATATTCAATAGCCTTGCAAGGCGGAGCACTACAGTACCGCAGCAGACATATCGTAAAGTTTATAGTCTAAATAGTGATCAGATGTTGACCCAAGGCTGGAAATATCGTTTGCAACAGTATCATGACTGGCGGTTTGATAGAAATGACCCACTTTATGAGTATTACTGAAGGCATTTAAAGCACAATTGTGACTGATGGATATGCACAAGTTGCTGGAGAAAGGTGACACGCTAACATAAGTCATAAGGTCATAAGGTCATGTGATAGGAGTAGAATTAGGACATTCGGCCCATCTAATTTACTCCGCAATTCAATCAAAGCCGATCTATCTATCCCTATCCATAGCTGGTAAAAAAGGTCGACACAAAAGCTGGAGTAACTCAGCGGATGAGGCAGCAGTTCAGGAGAGAAGGAATGGGTGGCGTTTCGGGTCGAGACCCTTCTTCAGACTGAAACATCACCCATTCCTTCTCTCCAGAGATGCTGTCTCACCCGATGAGTTATTTTATCATTATTTTAGCTGGTTCTCAAATATTATTGAGAAGCACAGAGCTCAGAAAGACATTGAATGTGCAACTAAAGGTTGTTGAGTGGCAGGACACAGATAAGCCGTGACTTACAAATACCTACATCACATTTATTGGAAAGAAAGACGCATTGTTCTGGGTGGGTGACACGGTGGCGCAGTGGTAGACTTGCTGCCTTACAGCGCCCGAGAACCAGGATTCAATCCTGACCACGGGTGCTGTCTGTACGGAGTTTGTACGTTCTCCCCGTGACCCCGTGGGTTGTCACAGAGATCTTCGGTTTCCTCCCGCACTCCAAATACGTACAGGCTTGTGGGCTAACCGGCTTGGTATAAATGTAAATTGTCCCTAGTGTGTGTAGGGTAGTGTTAATGTGCGGGGATCGCTGGTCGGTGCGGACTTGGTGGGCCGAAGGGCCTGTTTCCACGCTGTATCTCTGAACTTAAAGTGTAAAAGTAAATTGTGGCTTGGGGAGAGTTGGAACTGTTTGCTCTTCTCAGGAAAATCTGGACAGTTGAAGGATATTAAATCTCTTTTTTGAATTCATTGATCTTGATATTTTGTCTTTAATGTCCTTAGAAGGATGATGCAACATTTATTGCACTCCATCTGATGAGTTCACCTCTCATAAAATGTTTTAATAGTGTTCGCATACATGTGGAGGAGGTTTACAGTCACGCAAGGTCCAATGCAGGCAGCTCCTGACTGATGGAAGTTCTGTCAGCCTTCCTGACGAGCTTTGTGTTGAGCACAAACCACAGATGAAGCAACCGTGTGGTGACGTTGACTGCCCACCACATCTGGCATTGGGGAAGTGGTCCAAGGTAGAGTCATAAACCCGTTCAATCAAATATACGTTTTGGATTATTGTCTCTCTCTCCCTCTCTCTCTGCCTTCGTGTTTCTTGTTGGCATGTGGTTTGCATATGATCTCATACCTTGCAGAAACCTTTCACCTATCAGTTAATGAAATGCCACAGAACATCGACTGAAACCAGATCCTTCAGTACAATTACCATTGCAAACCCATCTATACTGACCACACCCTCATTCACCTGTTAGAGTCATAGAGTGTGAAAACAGGCCCCTCGACCCAACTTTGCCCACACCGACCAATATGCCCCATCTACAGTAGTCCCGCCTGCCTGTATTTGGCCCATATACCTCTAAACCTGTCCTATCCATGTACATGTCTAAATGTTTCTTCAATGTTGCGATAGTCCCTGCCTCAACTACCTCCTCCAGCAGCTGAAAATTGTAAATTGTCCCTAGTGTATAGGATAGTGCTAGTGTTCAGTGTGATCGCTGGTTAGCGCACTCGGTGAGCTGAAAGGCCTGTTTCCACCCTGTATCTCCAAAAAATAATTTTAAAGACCCATCTGTTTCTGTGAACTAACCCTTACTCTCATTAATTCAACCTATCATTAATTGCGTGGAATGTAAATGTTCTTGTAAAGACTCGAGATTTCTCGTTGTGTGTTTGCAGTGTTCTGTGAGCTGTGGGGAAGGATTCCAGCGCAGAGACTGGGTTTGTCAGACAATCTCCACGGCTGGGCAACAGGTCACGGTAGACCAGGTCTCATGCAACGGACCCTCCAGACCTCCAGCAGTTCAAGCCTGCACCATGCCTGCCTGTAATAGTAAGTGGCCGACTTCTGTAAGTGACGCCTGGTTCACCCAAATAAATATCTAACGTTAATTGCAGAAGCACACAGCAAAATAACAAAATAACCCCAAATTATTGAATTTTGTGTTCTAGACCACAGTAAAGTTCTGTTATTTTTAGGCAATGATAACAGTGCTCATTAGTTCTAGGAGCAGAATTTGGCCATTTATTCCAGCTTCCCCTCTCCAGCTTCCCCTCTCCCTCCTAACCCCATTCTCCTGCCTTCTCCCCATAACCCCTGACTCCTGTACTAATCAAGAATCTGTCAATCTCCGCCTTAAAAATACCCACTGACATGGCCTCCACAGCCTTCGGTGGCAATGAATTCCACAGATTCACCACCCCATGACTAAAGAAATTCCACCTCATCTCCTTTCTAAAGTTACATCCTTCAAAACTGATTGACCAAAGGGTTTAAAGTGTGATATGGTCCCACAGAAATGTGGGCTCGTTTCATAGTTTACCCCATGTGTTCATTGTAAGAATCATTCAGTATACAGATGTTAAAACATTCAGATCTACAAAAATGTTCTTTTCATTAAGTAAAACAGATTTGTGTTGCTTGACAATTATTTTCCTGGATGATGACCAGCCTTCATGTGCCAAATGTCTGCAAGGTCCAACTCTTGAAACAGTTCCAACAGATTTTAAGAGCTATTGCTTACGTTTAAAAAAACACATGAATAACTTCACGTGTATAGATCCCAGACATAAATATCTGAAACTCCACAACTTTTTCCATATATCTTGTTCTTATCAATTTCTCCACATTGCAGAGTTTTACTGGGGCAGGGGTGTGAAAGGTTTTAGTCTGAATTGCTGAGCACTGCCAAGTTCATGCCAAACTGGAACCTTCACCGCACTTTTCCAGTAATCCTTGCTCACCTCATTATCTGTGTGCAGTCCCTATTTCGCCTTGAGACCTCTGTCATTAAAAAAAAAACACTTACTAACGTGTCTTAGCACCAAATCAAGAGAAGCTGAGGAATAATCCAGTATGGTTTCCTCACTGTTGATCGAGGCAAGTGTTCATAGATAATGGTAGATGCATGAATATTGTATTACAGTCTCAGAGGGTCTGGGTTTGGCCCCATATCCAACATATCCCCTTTGAGAGAAGGATAGATGAATTTTCTATCTACCTCATCTTTTTTAAATTAATTTTTGCTTCCATGTGTGAGAAAACATTTGTGTAATCTGTGACCAGATTTTCGCAGTCATCTTTAAAATGACATTGAATTAAGTCGCGTTGGTTATCAGATATAATCAACTGGTTATTTGCTATCTTAATTAGTTTAGTTTATTTTAGCGATACAGCCTAGAAACAGGCCTTTTGGCCCTCCGAGTCCACACCGACCATCAATCACCTGTTCACGCTAGTTCTGTGTTATTCCAATTTCTCATTCACTCCCTACGCACTAGGGGTAATTTACAGAAGGCCAATTAACCTACAAAACTGTGCATATTTGGGATGTGGGAGGAAACCGGAGCACCCAGAGGAAACCCACACAGTCACAGGGAGACCATGCAAACTTCACACAAACAGCACCCGAGGTTAGGATTGAAGGTGGGTCTCTGGCGCTGAGAGGCAGCAGCTCTACCTGCTGCACTACTGTGCACCCAATATTGAGATGGTGTTTGGTTGCTTCCGAGTAAATTGCATTCATCTTTAGGCAAGGGTCTAAGAGTAAGTCTTCTTGATAAAAAATAATCAAAAATTATGCAACATTTTTGCCACTTTGCTATTGAAGATAATTCTTGTATATTTAAGTCTTAGATGTAAGTCTCATTAGACAATTCTTTAACATATATTTGTGTATTTCCTAGAGGTTAGAAAGGACAAAAAAAACAATGTTTCTCGAAAGCAAGCTGTTCGTGAGCCACAGATCCTGGGCATTCACAGAGTTTACATACAAACCAGGCAAGAGAAACGGATTCACTTTTGCATTGGTGGCCGAGCTTACCTCCTTCCAAAAACCTCCATAATCATCCGATGTCCCGTGAGGAGATTCCAGAAGTCACTGATCAAATGGGAAAGAGATGGCCACCATCTACAAAATACAAAACAAATTGGAATTACTAAATCAGGATCGCTGAAAATTCACAGGCTCGAAGCGAAGGATATCGGTGTGTACAGTTGCGTTGCAGGTCCCACTCGGGATACCTTTGTCCTCAAGTTGATTGGTGATGATAACAAGTTAATCGAACCGCCTTCTTTCATCAAAGCTAAGACAAGACAAGGCATTGGGCCAGAGAAGATGAATCACAATGAATCCAACAGGCTGGAGGATAAATGGACCCAAATGAGCAAACTGTGGTACAGTTGGAGCAAAAAGAATGAATTATCTGTGGATGATAGTCAGACCAATGATCACGTTTTCCTACGCCTACTTGGAAATCATTTGTTTTCAAAAAGAAAGGCTAGTTTTGCAGAGTTGTTTGACTCGCAAGAGTTTTATAACAAACATCCTGACCGTTCTATATCCCAGGGAGCTTATAGTATGGATGCCAAGCAGTTTGAAGAGATCTTACGGAATATTAGTTTCAGGATTGAGTCTGGAGAAATACCTGAGGATTTTGCTTCACAGCTGATGCACCAGTTGGCTGCTGAAGTATCTCGACCCCAACCAACGGTGGAGAAATGGAAAGTCCCTACCGACGATAACGCATCCAACTCCAAATTATTAGATAAGGCTCCGAATACATCTGACGCTTCTACAGTTAAGGATGTACATCAACATAGGAAGAAACAAAAGCCTCCCACTATATTGAGAAACACACAGCTTCCTCTCCTGCCTCAGAAAAACATGAGTGTTGCAATGGGAACCATGGCATACCTGGCCAGTAACACACTCTGTGTCACATTCCTCTGTGAATCTACCGGCAGCCCTGAGCCTGACATTTACTGGACAAAGGATGGTGCACCCGTGAAATTTAACACTAGGTACGCAAACTTAATGTCACTGTATATATTAATATCTGTTAACTGTGGTATGTTCCAGAGGGACTCGCGATAGCTCAAAATTCATTCTATTCATCATGAACATCAATGACATTACGTTCTACTGTACAAATGAGACGGGCACGGCAACGCTTTCAGTAAGCCGTGCAAACATTAGTTACAACTATCTATTAATTTCTAAAGATTGTTAAGGGTTTGGACACACTAGAGGCAGGAAACATGTTCCCGATGTTGGGGGAGTCCAGAACCAGGGGCTACAGTTTAAGAATAAGGGGTAAGCCATTTAGAATGGAGACGAGGAAACACTTTTTCTCACAGAGAGTTGTGAGTCTGTGGAATTCTCTGCCTCAGAGGGCGGTGGAGGCAGGTTCTCTGGATGCTTTCAAGAGAGAGCCAGCTAGGGCTCTTAAAAATAGCGGAGTCAGGGGACATGGGGAGAAGGCAGGAACAGGGTACTGATTGGGGATGATCAGCCATGATCACATTGAATGGCGGTGCTGGCTCGAAGGGCCAAATGGCCTACTCCTGCACCTATTGTCTATTGTCAGTGATGACTGATAGATCTTCAATGACAGCCAGGAATATGTGGCTTTGTTTCATTGTAGGAAATCTTGTGAAATCAGGTGTTTATTGTACATCTATGAGTCTGAAGAAGGGTTTCGACCCGAAATGTCGCCTATTTCCATCGCTCCATAGATGCTGCCTCACCCGCTGAGTTTCTCCAGCATTTTTGTCTACCTTTGTTTATTGCACACGCTAGAATGTAAATGTGGAGAAGGTTATCCACTGTCATTTTACAAAGTTATCAGAACAACTTGTTTCCACCATCTATAGCCTTTAGTAAATATTGTAGCATGAATTATTGGAGTCAGCCATAAAGGATCCGTTATCTTCTACTTAGAAGTATCTTGTAATCTGAAGTCTGCCTTCAGATTAAACACCATGTTGGTGAGTGTGGTTTGTGAAGTCCCTCTCCCGTGACTCTCAGTCTGAAGAAGAGTCTCAAACTGAAACATCACCTATTCATTCTCTCCAGAGACGCTGCCTGTCCCGCTGAGCTACTCCAGCTTTTTGTGTCTGTCTTCGGTTTAAACCAGCATCTGCATCTTCCTACTCTTCAACGTGAGGATCCATTTGGGTGATGAGCAATAGATAAAGCTTGGAAAGTTTTGTAAAAGGATTGAAGTTAATTCTGTTGATTAGCATTTGCCCCAGGTGTATAGGGTAGAACTAGTGTACAGGTGATCACTGGTCAGTGTGAACTCGGTGAGCCGATGGGCCTGTTTCCATGCTATATATATAAATCTAAAAAAGCTAAAACTAAGTTGTGGACTCCAGTTGCACTATCACTTGGGTCATGAATAGAACACAAGATTCACACAGGGAGGGAGTGTAAGATAGAGAGGCCACTGTGGCACTGCTTTAGTAGGAACATGTGGAACTAAGGCCCAGTCCTCAGAGTGTTCAATATTCTAAAGTCCTTTTTACAAAAATATGTTCCTCAGAGACACAGGAACTGCAGATTCTGGAATCTTGCACAGAGTTACAAAGTACTGGAGTCTGAAGAAGGGTCACGAAATGTCACCTATCCAGTGTTCTCCAGAGATGCTGCCTGAGCCGCTGAGTTGCTCCAGCACTTTGTGTCTTTCCTTGGTAAACCAGCATCTGCAGTTCCTTGTTTCTACTGCTGGAGTTACTCAGCAGATCAGCCAGCATCTCTGGAGTACATGGATAGGGTCAGTACCCTTCATTAGACCCTACTGTCCTGTCAACATTTCATCATGATCTGAAGTCTAAAGCAAATTACCTCTAGACTTTAGCGATACAGCGCGGAAACAGGTCCTTCGGCCCATCATGTCCGCACTGACCAGTGGTCACCCCGCACACTAAAACTATCCTATTCACACTCGGCACGATTTTACAATTTTACTGAAGTCAATTAACCTACAAACCTGCACGTCTTTGGAGTGTGGGAGGAAACCGGAGCTCCCGGTGAAAACCCACGTGGTCACAGGGAGAACGTGCAAACTCCGTACAGACAGCCACCGTAGTCAGGATCAAACCCAGGTCTCTGGCGCTGTGAGGCAGCAGCTCTACCGCTGCGACACTGTGCAGGGTCCACCAATCACAATCATGTTGCTACTTTGGAGAATTGTTGAGTAGCAAATGAAGCTGCTGGACACACAAACTACTCTTCCAATAGCACTGAGCTGCTAGTGTGATGTGCTGGATTATGAACAGTGCTGTCATAATACTTTTGATTTGTGGTTTAATTCCACAGTATTATTACAGATAATCCATGGTAAGCTGGGGTTAAACTCTGAGGTTAAGCTTTGTTACCTGTTCCTCAATGTTTGAAGAGCACCAGGAATGGAAACCAGTAAACTATTTTCCACTGAGCAGTTTTAAGAGACAAATATTTTATATTTAATGTAAAGCACAAAGTGCTGGAAGAACTCAGCAAGTCAGGCAGCATCTGTGGAGGGAATAGATAGGTGGACTTTTGGGTCAGGACCTTCGTTCAGTCAATTTTCTTTTCTTACTATTTCATGTGGTAGAAACATTTACTTTCTTCAAGGATGCCTGATACCTTTTCATCTATTCCACAATGTAAAATCAACTGACATTGATATATGTTATGTGCCATAAAAAAAAAAAAACTGTAGGTGCTGGTTTATACCAAAGATAGACACAAAGCGCTGGAGTAACTCAGTAGGTCAGACAATATCTCTGGAGAAAATTCGATAGGTGACGTTTTGGGTTGGGACCCTTCTTCAGACTGAAGGAGAGTCCCAGCCCGAAATATCATCTCTCTATTTTCTCCAGAGATGTCATCTGACCTACTGAGTTACTCCAGCACTTAGTGTCTACAGTATCTATGGCATGTGCCAATTCTTTAGAGTTCACCTGAATGCTGGAAATATTGCATTTCTATACAGCTGGACATGAATTTAGTTAAACTCCTGTTATTTTTGTAAGAATTACCATCACTATTATCTAAGTGAACACAGCTGTGGTGACTTTCTGCTGGTTTTAAGTTGGAATAGGTCTAATCAGAGCTGGAAGCTTTTGTTACAGCTGTTGCAAGGAAGACAGGTATCCTCTGCATGTATTCAAGTCCTAGAGAGTGATAGAGTCACAGAGTGGAAACATTCCCACACTAGCCCATACCGACCAACATGCCTCACCTACAGTGGACACAAGATGCTGGAGTAACTCAGCGGGATAGGCCGCATCTCTGGAGAGAAGGAATAGGCGACGTTTCAGGTCGAGAATAAATCTTTAATGATTTCCGTTTTCCAGGCCCCCGTTCCTTCATCTCTACTATGGATGTTCAGAATAAAACTCTGCTCCATGCCCCACCTGCCTGCATTAGGCCCATATCCCTCTAAACCTGTCTGATCCACATATCTGTCTAAATGTTTCTTAAACGTTGCAACAGTGCCTTGTCGTCAGTTCCTTGCATCGGCAACACAAGAACAATTAGAGAAAAGTACCGGCACGAGAAAGAGGCCTCAAATTATATATATTTGAAACGTGTTTAAAATGTTTACTTTTCTTGTCCTTCATGAGTTTCACATGTGAATAAAAGCAGTCTGGCGTGCTGCAGCCAACAAGGTCGCCGTGAGAACTGTAGAGGATCATTCTTTCATTTAAGTATGCAGCAAACTCTGACCTACACACCAGTAACCTGTACAGTATCCTAGGAATCTGCTAGCTAAATATTTGGGTCTGTCCAATATTGGCATATCCTCACGTTTAGAGATTAAAAGCAACAATATTCATTACAGTAATATTTGGATATAATCCAACGTAGTAAATTGACTTTGCTAATAAAAACCTAGATATCCATTCAAAATGAATCAGGTAATTGAGCTGTTTTATTTTCCATAGTGGATACATGCAAAGTTTCACATACCTGTATCCAAGCCTAGCAATGACTAAGAGAGATATTAAGCAAACCCTTGCATCATTTTTATGGTAATGATATGTTTAGCAAGTTCTGTAATTTATGGGGAAGATAGACGCAACATGCTGGAGTAACTCAGCGGGACAGGTGGGACGGGACAGTCTGAAGTCTCAACCCGAAACGTCACCCATCCGTTCTCTCCAGAGATGCTGCCTGACCCAATGAGTTACTCCAGCATTCTGTGTCTATCTTCGGTTTAAACCAGCATCTGCAATTCCTTCCTATACAGTGTCATTTAGTTTGCCTGAAATTGTAATGTGTTTTATCTTCAAACCAAGAATGAATAATTCAGTTTATTGAGGTGGACAGTTTTCATTTTATTTTTCATTATCTTTTTGCAAAATTATTATTTGTTTATTTCCATGTGTGTGTATGTGTGTGTATAATATATATATATGTGTGTGTGTGTGTGTGTGTGTGTGTGTGTGTATATGTATGTGTATATATATGTATATATATATATATATATATATACACTAAACTTTAGTTTCTCGTTTATTACATGGTTTACAGTGTACTATGTTTACATATTCTGTAGTGCTGCAGCAAGTAAGAATGTCATTGTTCTATCTGGGACACATGACAATAAAACACTCTTGACTCTCATTCACTGCAATAAATGTTCATCAGTTTTGTTGAAATACTTCACATTGAAGCAGATATCAAAGTCAAGTCAAAAGAGTTTATTGTCGTGTCCCTGACAGTAGGCTATGTTCTGCACAAAGTCTACCAGAGGAATGGATCGGGTATGGAAACGTTTGCCCAGAGTAGGGGAATCGAGAAGCAGAGGACATAGGTTTAAAGTGAGAGGGGGAAGTTTTAAGAAGAAGCTGAGACATAACTATTTTACACCGAGGGTGGTGGGTGTATGGAACGAGCTGCTGGAGAAGGACATTTTGGCAGGTACTGTCATAACATCAAGGGCCATTATAAATGGCTCGATTGTAATCATGTATTGTCTTTCTGCTGACTGGTTAGCATGCAACAGAAGCTCAGAGAGAATTCCATTTGTTTGATAAGAGGTTCTGTAAAAGCAAATGTTTAATTTTATCATCCACAGTTAATGTTTTAAGATTGTTATATTTAATGTAGTAATAATGATGTTGAAGAATGATTGTTTTGGCTCAGGCTTCCACCATGGTTCTGCAACTTTCTGCATGAAGGAAGCCTTGGACATTATTGTAGGCCGCATCTGTACTTTCTCACTCCTTTCCAATAAAGCCCTGCTCTGGAGTTCCAAAACAAGGTGTTATCCCCAATCCAGATTGGAATTCCGCCTGATGACCACCATGGGAATTCTTTGAATGTGTTTGCAGGTTTAAAAATTGCAGTCCATAAATCATCACCCTATGAAACTTACGTGAAAAAAAAGGACACAGAGTGCTGGAGTAACTCAGCGGGTCAGGCAGCATCTGTGGAGAGCATGGATAGGTGACGTTTCACAGAGTGCTGGAGTAACTCAGTGGGTCAGGCAGCATCTGTGAAGAGCATGGATAGGTGACGTTTCACAGAGTGCTGGAGTAACTCAGCGGGTCAGGCAGCATCTTCTCTGGAGAACATTAGGTGACATCTCACAGAGTTCTGGAGTAACTCAGGCGGTCAGCATCTGTGGAGAACATGGATAGGTGACGTTTCACAGAGTGCTGGAGTATCAGCGGGTCAGGCAGCATCTGTGAGTGGATAGGTGACGTTTCACAGAGTGCTGGAGTGCAGTCTGTGAAGAAGCATTTATACGTTTCACAGGTGCTGGAGTAGCGGTCAGGCAGCATCTTCTCTGGAGAACATGGATAGGTGACATTTCACAGAGTGCTGGAGTAACTCAGCGGGTCAGGCAGCATCTGTGGAGAACATGGATAGGTGACGTTTCACAGAGTGCTGGAGTAACTCAGCGGGTCAGGCAGCATCTGTGGAGAACATGGATAGGTGACGTTTCACAGAGTGCTGGAGTAACTCAGCGGGTCTGGCAGCATCTGTGGAGAACATGGATAGGTGACGTTTCACAGAGTGCTGGAGTAACTCAGCGGGTCAGGCAGCATCTTCTCTGTGACTTCTCTGTAATTTTAAAATGTAAGAATGTTTACTATCAATACACTTGAAACCCCAACTACTGAGCTGCACTTTACTGAGTTACTTGGGCAGACTGCAGGTCTTATTTCAGTTTTAAGTATCTCCTTGACTAATCTTATTACACTCATTTGGTTTCCGTTCCTCAATAACAGTACTGCTGTTCGGTAACTAGGATTTGCAATTTCTTTAATCCCAAGATAAAGTTCAGTCATTTACTGCATTCTGCTGTTCAGGGTTATATAAACCAGACTTCAGATGATCATATAACATATCTATAAATATTAATAAATAGGATTTTATTAGTATTTCAACATAGCATTTGTCTGAAATAATGAATTGCAATCTCACTGTGTGTTCATCATGCACGGATTACTTTAGGTTGTATGTCTTGCCGTTAGATGATTAAGTAGGTAATCTAAGTAGATTTTTTTTTTACATGACTGTAAGGCATAAATTAGCTAAATGAAATTGGAAATAACTACAGAAAATTCTGAAAACACTCAATGGGTCAGGTAGTATCAGTGGAATGAGAAAAGGAGTTTATATTTCAGGTTGCAGAAGGTTCAATCACAGCTTTCGACAGATTTGAAATGTTCACAATTGAATTGAATTGAATTGAATTGAATACATTTTATTAGCCAAGTGTGTATGTTGAGGATCACGGTGGCGTGGCGTTTGAGTTGCCTTCTTACAGCTGATGCTGCACAGGAGACCCGGGTTCGATCCCGACTACGGGTGCTGTCTGTACGGAGTTTGTACGTTCTCCCCGTGACCTGCATGGGTTTTTTCCGAGATCTTTGGTTTCCTACCACGCTCCAAAGACGTACAGGTTTGATGGTTAATTGGCTTGGTAAATGTAAAAATTGTCCCTAGTAGGTGTAGGATAGTATTAGTGTGCGGGGATCGCTGGTCGGCGCGGACCCGGTGGGCCGAAGGGCCTGTATTTCTAAACTAAAACATACAAGGAATTTGCCTTGGTGCTTTGCTCGCAAGGATAACAACACGATATAGAGTAGACAATTAAAACTAAAACATCATTTAAACATATGAAGAACTAAATAAAATACCAGAGCAAAAGGAGGCGACAGACTTTTGGCCGTTGAGTCGAGCTACTGCTCTATGTCCGCTGTAGTGGCTTTGACCGTCCGGAGTCGCCTTCCAGAGGGAAGTGCTTCAAGTTTGTGGCCAGGGTGAGAGGGCTCAGAGATGATCTTACCTGCTCGCTTCCTGGCCCTTGCAGTGTACAGTTCATCAAGTTATTCTGTTTGGGCGGCACGGTGGCGCAGCAGTAGAGTTGCCGCCTTCCCGTGCCACAGACCCGGGATCAATCCTGACTAGTCACGATGAAGAGTTCCACACCTGAAATGTTACCTGTTTCTCTTTCCACAGATGCTGTCGGACCTGATGAGTTTTTCCAGCATTTTCTCTTTCTATTTCAGTTTGTCAATGTCTCTACATTGCTTTGCATGTTGGTAATTGTGGAATAATCTGGTAGGTGAATATTTGTAGCTTGCAATGGAAGCATCTGATAGATAAACGTCTCTGAGTAGCAGAGACAAGATAGTTCACCAAAGGATAGTATTCATGAGGTCAGGTTCTGTGACTCGGATGATGAGCGGGTTCTTTGAGTGGATATGTTGGATAGCTTGCATTCTCTCTTGTTCTGGATTTCTGTTTGAAATTCCCTTGTACATTTTGCAGGATACAATTGCGAGAATCTGCAAGGCTTGAAGTCCAGAATGTCACAAGGCAAGATGCAGGTCTTTATGGATGTATGGTTACCAATGAACTTGGAGCGGATAGTGAAACATCATTACTATTGTATTCAGGTAAGTTGATATTTGGATTCACGAGGTTATATCTCAAAAGCCATTTTCTAGAACTATTTAACAGAAAATCCATAGGTTCTTAAAAATCATATATATATTTATTTTTATTTTTATTTATATATATATATATATATATATACATATATATATATATATATATATATATATATATACACACACACACACTCACACTTTTTTCTAAATGTGAATGTATGTATGTATGTCTGTGGAATTCTCTGCCTCAGAGGGCGGTGGAGGCAGGCTCTCTGGATGCTTTCAAGAGAGAGCTCTTAAAAATAGCGGAGTCAGGGGATATGGGGAGAAGGCAGGAACGGGGTACTGATTGGGGATGATCAGCCATGATCACATTGAATGGCAGTGCTGGCTCGATGGGCCAAATGGCCTACACCTGCACCTATTGTCTATTGCATATATATATTTAAATAAGTGTCTGTCTGTCTGTCTGCATGCATAGCCACATATATTAGGGACCATATCATCAACTTAGGAATTAATTTCATGTTGCCATTTATAAACGTTTCAATTTAAAAAGGAACTTTTAAAAGTCTTGCAGTGATTTAATGAAGTTGTGCTTGCCTTTCTTCATGCTTTTATTTAAATTAGCAGGTAAATTTGTGTTTAGCTTAAATAGTTGAAGAATATGTTACAGTTGCTGCCTCACAGCGCCGGACACCCTGGTTCGATCCTGACTACAGGTGCTGCCTATACGGAGTTTGTACGTTCTCCCAGTGTCCACGTGGGTTTTCCCCGGGAGCTCCAGTTTCCTCCCGCCCTCCAAAGACATACTGATTTGTCTGTTAATTGGCTTCGGTAAATATTGTAAATTGTCCCTAGTGTGTGTCGGATAGTGTTAGTGTGCGGGGATCGCTGGTCGGTGCAGACTCGGTGGCCGAAGATCCTGCTTCACCGCTGGATCTCTAAACTAAATTAAACTAAAGTAAATGTGCGACAAAATTAATCGATAGCAGCTTTGTAACTTACGCAACTTCTGTCTTGTTGATCTGTCAACAGAAATCCCAACCATCAAATTCTCCAGAGAAAATATCACAAACCTTACAACGTGGCACTTAGCAGCTGTTGTTGGAAGCAATTTACTGGCCAGAGTTGGGGCAACAATTATCATTAGTTGCCCAGTTGAAGGTAAATAAAACTGAAGGGCTGTTTCGCACTGCATCACTCTCTGACTCTATGAAGCACAGGAATATGTTGCTAAGGATATAAAAAGCAGTATAAAATTTGTAGTCTTTCTTACGAAAGGGCCTGTCCCACGGCTGTCTTTCTTGCGCCATTTACGCGACCTGCTAGCGTGTGAGTAGCGTGTGGGTAGATGTGTGAGTAGCGTGTGAGTAGCGTGTGGGTAGCGCAGGGATGGGCACCTGGAGCGGTGTGGAGGAGGAATGGATTACGTTTCGGGTCAAGACCCTTCTTTCAGTCTGAAGTAGAGTCTCGACCCGAAACATCATCCATTGCTTCTCTCCAGAGATGCTGCCGGTCCCGATGAGTTGCTCCTGCTATTTGTTCCATCTTCAAATGACGTCAGCGCTCCAGACGGCTGAGCTGTGCGGGCGCATGATGGACGCACGCGACTCTCGGCGGGACCCGTCGCCGCGACCGTCACTGCCGGCCTGTTGCAGAAGTGAAGGTGCCCCAAGTGGGACCAGGGAAGGCCCTTTATTCTTTAAATATTGCCTGTGCCTTTAACCTGCTATTCAATTTGATACTTTTTACAACTTAATCAACCAATATTTCGAGTCTTTAAATGCATTGCATTGTATTCCATGTGGCTTTAAAAAAATAAATAGATTAAATTATGTTCCATTCCATAACATTGTCAAGTTTATATATATGGTGCTAACTACAATGCTTTGCTTGTAAGATTTGTTTTATAGGTGTGCTGTTTTGAGATTATACGAGTTTTCTGTATCCAGAGAGTCTTTATTATGTTATTTGTTTGAACAGGTGTTCCTGAACCAAAGATTACTTGGCAAAAAAAAGATGGTCTGTTAGGGAATAATTCCATTCTACTGCAGAATGGATCTGTGGCGCTGACGAATGCAAGAGTCACAAATCAAGGAATGTACACTTGTACAGCCATAAATGAAATTGGACAAGCAACTATGTCAACAGTTATTAAACTAACTGGTAAGTTTGCACATTATTAGCCGATGCACAGTTAGTGGGAGGTAACCAGTTTACACCCAGCGCCAACAACAGCAAATCAGACACTCTTTCATTCCTAAGCTGTTCTCTAATGCTTTATAATGCTCAATCTGGAATTATTTTTGTTGGAAGCTTAGGTCAGGGTCAGAGATCAAATAAAAAAAAATATACTTTGATCGAAGTATTTAACAGGCCATCTGAGGATTAGGAAATCATCAATAACATTTTAAACAAGACAATTATTATTAGATAAAAAAGAGGTCAGCTTTTCCTAAAATGTTTCCTCATTTCCCAACCACGTTATAGATGAGTTTGGACACAGGAGCAGTGTAACAATGGTCTCGACCCAAAATGTCACCTATTCCTTTTCTCCAGAGATGCTGTCTGACCTCAAACAAACCCATTGAAACACAATGTTTTTGGTAAACTAACCTCCCTTCTATTGACTCCATCTACACTTCACACAGCCTCAGCAAGGCCACCAGCATCATCAAGATTGAGTCTCACCTTGGTCTCTCCCTCTTCTCCCCTCTCCCATCAGGCAAGAGGTACAGAAAGAAAAAACGCACACCTCCATATTCAGGGACAGTTTCTTCTCAGCTGTTATCAGGAAACTGAACCATCCTATCAACAGCTTGAGTGTTCTTAAGCTCCGAGCTACCTCATTGAAGATCCTCAGACTATCTTTAATCAGACCTTACTGGACTTTATGTTATTTCCTTTACTATGTAGCTGTACACAGTGGGCCGCTCAATTGCAATCATGTGTTGTCTTTCCCCTGAATGGTTCGCGCGCATTGATGTTACGCCCTGCTGGGAAAGAGATATTGTGACTAGAGGCAAACATTGCGAGAGTTGGAAATAGAGGTTAAGATTTAGTTAAGTGTAGAGACACAGCATGGAAACAGGCCCTTTGGCCCACCTAGTCCGCACCCTGCACACTAACACTATCTACACACACTAGGGCCAATTTACACTTATACCAAGCCAACTCACCTACAAACCTGCACGTCTTTGGAGTGTGGGAGGATCTTGGAGAAAACTCACGTGGTCACGAGGAGAACGTGCAAACTCCATGCAGACAGCACCTGTAGTCAGGATCACACCTGGGTCTCCGGTGCTATAAACACTGTAATGATACGATATGAGATGATGCAATAGAACTTTATTTATCCCAGGGGGGAAATTGATCTGCCAACAGTCATAAATACACAAAATACGTGAAACATGATATTAAAGTGATGAGTGGAAAGGATTGGGGATGTGCAAAGATTGAGGGGGGGGGGGGGGGGGGGGAGGGGAGTCAGTCTACCCCACGACAGAAGGGGGAGGACTTGTTCAGTTTGATAGCCACAGGGAAGAAGGATCTCCTGTGGCGTTCTATGCTCCATCTTGGTGGAACCAGTCTGTTGCTGAAGGTGCTCCTCAGGTTGACCAGTGTGTCGTGGAGGGGGTGGAGCCGTATTGTCCAAGATGCTCCCATACAGATCATCCACCCCATGGCAGCAACCATGCCGCAATAAGTTGATTGAACAAGAATTCTCTCATCTGTTTAGAACCCGGAGTTGCTGCCCAGGCTGTGGGATCCCCACAAACCAAAGGAAGAAAACGGGTCTTCCTGGCATCAAAGGCCGGCACTCCAGTGCGAGTTAAACAAGGCGATGTACTCCGCTTGGGTGAGTTTGTCTCTTTCCTTTTTGACATACATCTAATCAAACTACGTCCTGTGGTTTATATACATTTGTTATGACACTCTTTGTAACAAATTAATACAAATTCCAGCCAAACCTCTGTCTAATTATTTTGGTCTATTTTTGGTATGTGTTTTGTCTCGAAGGAAATGAATGTGTGGAGGATGTCTGAAGGAAACGTCTGCGGATAGTTTGTTTTCCACGAGCAATTTTTTAATCGGCCCTGAATAGTTAGGACTGAATGCTCATATCGCCTAGTAATGATACTGTAATGTATTGTACATAAACTTAATATTATAATAAACAAGACATAATAAATCAATTCTCCATGGACTGACTTGGACACAAGGTGGGACTGGAAACTTTGATGTTGATGAGATCTGGAGAGTTGCTGCCTTAAAGCACTTACAGCGCCAAAGACCTGGGATCGATCCCAACTACGGGCGCTGTCTGTACGGAGTTTGTACGTTCTCCCCGTGACCACGTGGGTTTTCTCCGAGATCTTTGGTTTCCTCCCACACTCCAAATACGTACAGGTTTGTAGGTTAATTGGCTTGGTATAAATGTAAATTGTCCCCAGTGTGTGTAAGATAATGTTAATGTGCGGGGATCACTAGTTGGTGTGGACTCGGTGGGCTGAAGGGCCTGTTTCATGCTGTATCGCTAAACTAAACAAGTGGGCGGAGCAGATGAGGGGAAGGTAGATTGTTGTTGCTGCCTGATTGCACTAAATGCACAGTGAAGTGCTGACTGTACTTGGCTTCCACTCTGGATGTCAGTTCCATTGATGTAACACAGTTGAGGGCATATTTCTGCACCCGTGAGGAGATTGGAATTAATTTTTGACCCTCTGGCAATTGCTGAAAGGTCACAAAGCATAGGTGGAGAGATGAAGTAAATGGTAGCGAGCAAAAATTAGGGGATAGAATATCCAATGAAATAGAGAGTCACAGACCTATACAGTAAGGAAACAGGCCCTTCGGCCTGACTTGCCCATGCCGACAAACATGTCCCAACTACACTGTCATCGAGCCATCCACAGTGTACAGGAACAAGGAAAAGGAAATAACGTTTAGAGCAAGATAAAGTCTGATTCAAGATAGTCCGAGGGTCTCCAATGAGGTGGATGGGAGGTCAGGATTGCTCTCTAGTTGGTGATGGGAAGGTTCCGTTGACTGATGACTGCCGGGAAGAAACTGTCCCTGATTCTGGAGGTGTGCGTTTTCACACTTCTCTACCTCTTGCCTGATGGGAGAGGGGAGAAGAGGGAGTGACCGGGGTGAGATTCACCTCTGATCATGCTGCTGGCCTTGGTGATGGTCAGCATTGTCATGTAGAACAACTGCCCTCCAATCCAGAGTTCAGCAGAGTCCTACCTCCCGTTCATTTCCTTTGGAGTGAATTTCAGGAGCATTATTTTCTACTTTCCCTTCCAGCAAACTTTGGAAATTTCATTTTTGTTGCAATACCATGTTGACGCCTTCTGAGTGAAATAAGAGATTCTTTCCGTTAATAATATTGCGAATCTTAGCTTGTAGCCAATATCAGTTAAGTATTTGAAACAATGCTGTGTTTCATTAGCATGGTGAATATTAAGGCTTGATTTTAATTCTATGGAGATGTTGTTTCCAGATGTTGCCAAACGGTTGGTAAGATTACTCACACCAATATTTGTCGTCCATTTGGCTCGCTGCATGGAAACCACCACTGGGAAATTCTATTATTTGACTTCAGCAAGTTTGAAAAGAACCACGCCACTGTGTTTCTGAGGGTTTTTATATGATGCATGACTCACCTTATTTCCATAGGCAGCTCCTCACTTAGAATCGCTTGTGTGTTGTTTTAATTACCCACTGTTCAGGTAATGTACTGAGGGCTAACACAGAGGGTGCTGAGTTCACACAGAGGGTGGTGGGTAAAAGTTCAGAAGTTCTAGGAGTAGAATTAGTTCATAAATAGCTCAGCACATCAAGTCTACTCCACCATTCAATCATGGTTGATCTATCTTTCCCTCTCAACCCCATTCTCCTGCCTTCTCCCCGTAGCCCCTGACACTGTATACGGAACGAGTTACCCGAGGAGGTAGTTGAAGTAGAAACTATAACAACATTTAAAAGGCATTGGACAGGTACGTGGATAGGAAAGGTGTCGAGGGATATGGGCCAAACGTAGACAGGTGGCACTAGTCAGGATGGGGCACCTTGGTCGGCATGGACAGGTTGGGCCGAAGGGCTGTTTCTGTGCTGTGTGACTCAATATCTGATAAGGGAATGTTCTTTCCTGTACCATTACATTGATCTTCCTTGACCACACATGTAGCCTCCAATTCTTGACAGTAAAAATGCCAGTCCATGGTAAAATGTAAACAGCCAAGAGATATAAATTCATTACGTTAATCAACCAAGAGCACAGATATTTGCAAAAATATTTTGCCGACCCATTCCTTTCTCCAGAGATGCTGCCTGACCCGCTGAGTTACTCCAGCACTCTGTGAAACGTCACCTATCCATGTTCTCCACAGATGCTGCCTGACCCGCTGGGTTCCTCCAGCACTCTGTGTTTATCTTCGCCTTAACCCAGCCTCTGCAGTTACTTCTTTCACATTTTTGGTTCCAAACAGAATAGTTTTGCAAGAGGTCATATCTGGTGAAGAGTTAGTTGTAAACTTGTGCTGCCATCTACCAATTCCTCAATGGTAAATATTGGATGCATAACTTGCCATAAATCATTTGCGGTTCATATTATCAATGTTTTACTTTGTTGGGGTAACGTAAACACAATTTAAATATCACAAAGAATCTTTGTAGTATCATAATTGCAGTTTTCCTTTTAGAATAATGGCTATTATTATTGTAGTTTTCTTATTTCTGGTCTAAAACCTGTGCATCATATTATTTTCTAGGCTGCCCAACAGTGTCCAAAGACAAAATGGCCATCACGTGGTATTTCAAGAATCAATCTATCCACAGCATCCCAGAACTTGAATACAAAATCCTGGCCAAAGGACAGGTCCTCGAAGTGAGAATGGCATTGGAGAGGTTGGAGGGACAATACAAATGTCAGGCTGCCAATAACATTCAGACAGTCTCTGCTTATGTGAATGTGAGCTTTGTAGGTATGCTAGAATTTATTCACTTGCTGTTTGGTATCATTCACCATTTTAAATTGGAGCAGCATTAGTGTGGAAGAGTGCTGGAAGAGCAGAGACCATTGCACATTGCAACAGGAACATCTGAACAGTGAAAGGCCTGAGAATCTGTGTCTACAACAGTAAATGTCAGGGTCGTCAGATGGTCATTTATTTAACATTACTACTCCCTAAAGTCAATGTTCCTGCTTATTTATGCCCATCAGTCACTAATATAAATCTGGATTATAGTTTGAATATCACCCATTCATTAAATGTTAGATGAGTTTAGTTTAGAGATACAGCGTGGAAACAGGCCCTCCCGCTCACCGGGTCCGCGCCGACCAGCGATCCCCACACGTTAAAAATATCCTACACCCACTAGGTACAATTTTTTTTAAACATTTTACCAAACCAATTAACCTGCAAACCTGTACGCCTTTGGAGTGAAACTGAAGATCTTGGAGAAAACACACGCAGGTCACAGGGAGAACGTACAAACTCCGTACAGACAGCACCCGTAGTCGGGATCGGACCCAGGTGTCTGGCGCTGCATTCGCTGTAAGGCAGCAACTCTACCGCAGCGCCACCGTGATCACCCTTCTTTTCTTGTCTCTGGGATCATTAATGTGAAGTTCCCAGGTCTGCAATACACTCTGGAAAATCAGAGCAGTTCAAAGCAATTTACTAATACACAGGGTGTTGCGGTACAGGCACAATGAAAATCCTACTTGCAGAAGCTTCGTAGAGTCACAGAGTGATGCAGTGTGGAAACAGGCCCTTTGACCCAACTTGCCCACACCGACCAACCTATCCCAGCTACACTGGTCCCACCTGGCTGTGTTTGGCTCCTATTCCTCCAAACTTGATCTATCCATGTAGCCATGTATCTGCCATGTTCACAGGCAGATAGATCCAGGAAATACGCAGCAAAACCTAAATTACACTTAAATTGCATGTCAAAGTCAGGAAGATGATAAAAAGACAAAAGACAGGACAAAAACGACAATACATGGGTGCAAAGCACAATCTGAAAAAAAAACAAGTTTATGGTCGGGAAAGAGGTGTTCCTGTAGGATTCTGCTCACATGCCTTATGGTCCGTTTTTCCAATTTTTAACCAAACTACTATCCTTACGGCAAAGGTGAACACAAAATGCTGGAGTAACTCAGCGGGACGGGCAGCAGAGAAGGAATGGGTGACGTTTCAGGTTGAGATCCTTCCTTGGACTCCAGCATTTTGTGTCCATCTTCGGTGTAAACCAGCATCTGCAGTTCCTCCCGACACTAATCACTACGGCAAAATCAGTAAGGCAGACAAGATGTTGGATGAAAAGTGAAGCTTTAAGATGAGGATGGGTTGAGATGAGCACCAGATTGGGGGATGGACTTCTGACTTCTGGTAAAGTCGTTATCCTTTGACTGGAGTGTTTCAGCACTTTCCCTGCGTATGTATTTTACGGCCTGTCAAAGATTTCATCCACACTCTGTTATTCCAGCACCCAGGCGGATATTTTCCACAGCTGTAACTGGCTAGATTTCACCTTGTTCTGTGAAAATTTGTTGCAAACAGGCAGTCTGAGCATAAATAAATCCACATCACACTTAACGACCACACTGGAGGCACGAGGATCCACAGTCAATAGTATATTATTCAACACAAAGCCAACAAGCTCCAATTCATAAGCATTGGCATCCTGGCCCATAAAACCACGGCTACTCAGTCTTATTTATGCTCGTGTTCCTCATTTGTTCTAGGTCCTCCGAGAAATGTAAATGCATAACATCTTTTTTCCGTGATACTTCATTGAGAATAGATTATCTTTCTCTGGGGTGACACAAAATGCTGGAGTAACTCAGCGGGACAGGCAGCATCCCTGGAGAGAAGAAATGGGTGATGATCCAGGTCGAGATCCTTCTTCAGACCCGAAACGTCACCCATTCCTTCTCTGCTGCCCGTCCCGCTGAGTTACTCCAGCTTTTTGTGTCTATCTTCAGTTTAAACTGGCATCTGCAGTTCCTGCCTACAAATCTTTCTCTGGGTGAAATGTGATTTTCAATGGCATTGGTTTGAAAGTGGACAAGGATCACAAGACCTTAAGACAAAGAAGCAGAAGGACAAGTTTGGAGGGATACGGGCCAAACGCAGGCAGGTGGGACTAGTGTAGCTGGGACATCTTGGCTAGTGTGAGCAAGTTGAAGCGAAGGGCCTGTTTCCATGCTGTATCAGTCTATGACTAGAATTAGGCCATTGAGCTCACCGAGTCTGTTCTGCCATTCAACCATGGCTGATCTATTTTTCCCTCTTAATCCCATTCTCCTGCCTCTCGCCATAACCTCTGACACCCGTACTAATTCAAGAACCTGTCAATCTTCATTTTAAAAATACCTAGAGACTTGGCCTCCATCGCTGTCTGTGGCAATAAATTCCAATGATTCACCACCCGCTGGCTACAGAGCTTCCTCCTCATCTACATTCTAATGGAAAAAAAATGGTAGGATTGTGTTAATATGTGGGGATTGCCAGTCGGCACGGACCCGGTGGGCCAAAGGGCCTGTTTCCGTGCTGTATCTCTAAAACTAAACTAAAAACTAATAGCAGAATGTCGCAGTGTATAGATATTAAATAAATTAGAATATCAGTGTAATGCTATGCATGAATAATATTAATTATTAACATTATTACAAACGTTTGAGTGTTCTGACCAGAGTGGATGCTTGCTTTTGTGAACAGGTGTGATGTGGGTCGCTGGTGACTGGTCTACCTGTTCAGTGACTTGCGGCAACAATGGAACTCACTACAAGAAGATGCTCTGTCTGAACACAAGGGGACTAGAGGTGAATGAATCAGCGTGCTACGAGCTTCCAAAACCCCCTATAGTCATTGAACCGTGCAACATACAGGACTGTCCTGCCAGGTAAGATGAGAAAAAGTGGTTTCTTTTTAAGTTCATAAGTTCTAGGAGCAGAATTAGGCCATTCAGCCCATCAAGTGAAGGGGAAAAGATTTAAATAAGAAACTGAGGGGTAACGTCTTCACGCAAAGGTTGGTGGGTGAATGGAACAAGCTGCCAGAGGAGGTAGTTGATTTAAGAGACAGTTAGACAGGTACATGGATAGGACAGGTTTGGAGGGTTATGGACCATATGCAGGCAGGTGGGATTAGTGTAACTGGGACATGTTGGGCAGTGTAGGCAAGTTGGGCCGAAGGGCCTGTTTCCACACTGTATCACTCTATGACTCTGTCTACTCCGCCATTCAAGTATGGCTGATCTATCTCTCCCTCTAAATCCAATTCTCCTGCCAATTGATAGAACATCTACAGCATTTACTGCAGACGCTGAAAGAGCTGAGCCTCCTCAGAAAGTACAGATGGCTCTGTCCCTTCTTATACAGTGCCTCAGCGTCCTGGACCAGTCCAGTTTACTGTCCCTGGTAAACTGCACATTCACACCCTTGCTGGGCACAGGTGACAGGTGTTCCTCTCCTGCTAAAGTCCTCTAGTCTAGTCGGCGTTGAGCTGCAGGTGATTCAGCCCACACCACTCAACAAAGTTGTTGACTACACCTCTGTCTTCAGCTTCCCTCCCCTCACTGATTAACCATGTCGTTATATTATGTAAATGGTCTTCATATATAAAATGTAACATTTAGCCTTAGTCTGAGGAAGGCTTCCAACCCAAACCAGTGACTGTCCATTCCCTCCACGGCTGCTGCCTCCCCCATTGAATTCCTCCAACATTTTGAGTTTTGTTCAAGATCCCAGCATCTGTACTTTCTTAAGTCTCCATAAATTTTGGCTTTGTGTGTTTGAAACCTGCCCAGAAGGTCTCCCTTTGTAATCCATATTAAAGTCCTTTGTATTGTTTACATTTGTGATGTCCAATAACTTAAGCACTCCTCTCAACTTACACATATAACAACTTTTGGAAAGCTTTGATTACTAATGATAAATGATTAAATTAGGCAACATTAAAGGTTGCAATGTGTAGTGTGCAGATGAGTGAACTGGAGGACAAAGTGTAGCAAACATTCATAGCTGTCAACAATGCTTATGTGGACATCATTGTAGCGCGAGGACCATGTTACAAATTGGCTCCGTTACACGGCCCCAGGCAAGACCATGGATCATAGTGTACTGACATTGATGAATTAGTTCCGACATAATAACATATTGCTTCACAACATGCACAGAATATCCGCTAAACAACATCAGGTTTTGAATGGAAATAATTGCTTCTTTTAGTAAATGTCTCAGTCATAGAGTGATACAGCGCAGAAACATGCCCTTTGGCCCAATGTGCCCACACCGACCAACATGTCCCATCTACACTAGTCCCATCTGCCTGCATTTGGCCCGTATCCCTCTAAACCTGTCCTATCCATGTACCTGTCCAAATGTTTTTTATACTGTGATAGTACCAAACTCAACTATCTCCTCCGGCAGCTCATCTCATAAACCTACCACCCTTTGTGTAAAAAAGTTGCTCTTAGATTCCTATTAAATCTTTCCCCTCTCACCTTAAATATATGTTTTTAAAAAACAATTGACAGGTTTCTTCCAGTTGGAATACGATGAGCGACCTGTGTAAAACTATTCTCTGCTGTCACGCAATCCTTAAGCCCAACACTTAATTTTAATTTCACCCATGTGTATTTTGTTCTGAATGTCTGTTGCAGCACTAATTGAGAACGTTAAATTGTCAGCATTCCTTTACATGCCCCTGGTGGTTCTTGTACAATGTGTGCCTTCATGCTGGCCTAGTGTAATAATCTCAGCTCCAGCTGCAGTCAGCCTCAGATTCTAACCCAAACTTAAGCCTTCCAAAGCAACCTTCAAACGTGCAGGGACCCCAATGTGAATAACAACAGTACAGGTGCTTTCTAACATGCTAGGGAAATCAAATTGGAAGTGAAACTCTTAACAAGTCAGGCTATGAGTTGTGGATGTATCCCAGTCCATCACACATACCAGACTCCAGGCTACCATTGTCTCCCTCACACAGACTAGACTCCATCGCCCAGACCAGACTGCAGACAAACATTGACTCCATCCACCCTTCGCAATGCCTGGGGAAAGCAGCCAACTTAGAATATCTTAAGTGTTGTTATATTTATTGAGCCAGATCTTGTTCACCTGATGTCTTGACCCGAAACGTCACCTATTCCTTTGCTCCATGGATGCTGCCTCACCCGCTGAGTTTCTCCAGCATTTTTGTCTACCATCATTTTGTGTCTATTTTTGGTTTAAACCAGCATCTGCACTTCCTTCCTACACATACCTGTCTAATGTGACCTGTTCCGTTCAGAATGAGCACTTGCATTTTATAGTAACGGCTTTAATGCAGCAAATTGGTCAATAAGCGGAGGAAAACAAAACGGATTCATGCTGGAGGTTCTTCCGTGCACAGACGCCCCATCCTCCACATGAAAGCCTGCGTGCATCTATAAGACAAGATGATTACATTTATTGTTACATAGCTGAATTTAATTCAGCAAAAGGTTGGCTCCGAGTTCTGATTTTTACATCAGCCAAAAAGCAAAGATGACTTGATAAATGGAAAACATCAGGCAATCAAAACAACTGTGAAGCATAAGACCAATGTGAAAAGACCCTATTGTCAGTTAATCAAAGATCCAAGATCTTATCCAAACTGCGGGATTAGTGGATGGACTCCGGGGAGTGGTGGAAGATTGCAAAAATATGTTTCTGCCTTCCCCAACCTCTCTCTTATTTTGAGAAGGGTTAGGTCCAGAGCCTCGTTTTATGGATGTTAGAAAATTATTCCCGTCTCCCAACATTCCAGAATGGAAACCAAATGTTTCAATGGACACCAGCAATCAGACGTGCAAAATAAAAAGCTCAACATCTTGAAAACTTGGAACTCTGACCAATTATTAACCCTGAGGATAAACACAAAATGTTGGAGTAATTCAGCGGGTCAGGCAGCATCTTTGGACAGAAGGAATGGGTGACGTTTCGGGTCGAGACCCTTCTTCAGACTCGACCCGAAACATCACCCATTCCTTCTCTCAAGAGATGCTGCCTGGCCCACTGAGTTACTCTGACTTTTTGTGTCTATCCCGCTTTAAACCAGCATCTGCAGTTCCTTCCTATACACTAACCACAGGGCACAGGTTTCTAGTCTCTAAACCCTCTTTGCGTAGCCAGCCATTCTCCCGCTCATTGGTCTGGATCATCACATCAACTGGTGAGTCAACTCAGCACGAAAGCAGCAAAAGTCCTGCACAGCCGCACAAATGGATCCGAGTCAAAGACTGATAAGTACATGCCAGAATCCGGACTGCCTGTTATGTCAAATCTCTTGAAAAGAGTGAAGAATAAGAAGCTGTTACACAGTCTCCGTCTCAGCCAGTGGTTGTCCAGCTGCCAACTTGGCCACAGAGCAAGAGGAGCAATTGGTGTTCTCAGTTTCATTGTCCAAGATTGGAACTAATTACCAAATGTAGTCAGATAAAAATGTCAACTGTTTAGCTGCTATCTCAAAGAATTGCCCGATATGTGAAACTACATTATTATATGTACGCAGTATTAATCCTGACCTCCCATTGACCTCATTGGAGAACTTTGAAGTATATTTCTTTGGACTTTGTCCCACTTCAATGTTATATCTTGCAGTAAATGTTGTGCCCTCAATCCCACCTGTGCCGGCTGGCGGCTGGATTGCATTCATGCTGAGTCCTTTCTTTGACTGGATAGGAAATAGACATAAGCTTGTCACTGTACCTCGGTGGCATGGCGCTGCGTTAGAGTCGCTGCCTTACAGCGCTTGCAGCACCGGACACCCGGGCTCGATCCTGACTACGGGCGCTGTCTGTACGCAGTGTGTACATTCTCCCCGTGACCGCGTGGGTTTTCTCCGAGATCTTCTGTTCCCTCCCACACTCCAAAGATGTGCAGGTTTGTAGTTTAATTGGCTTGGTATAAATGTAAATTATACCTTTGTAGGATAGTGTTTGTGTGCAGGGATCGCTGGCCGGCGCGGACTCGGTGGGTTGAAGGGCCTGTTTCTGTCTTGTATCTTTAAAGTAAACTAAACATGTGACAATAATTAACTAAATAGAACTAGTTGAGAGCACCCATTATCAATGTTGAAGCAAATATATTAACAAATGTAACTGATGAATTTCTACTAAATCACTTGTTACATTATTAGAAAATCTTCAGTTTATTGAGTTCAGAATATTAGAGATGTATTGCTGCCATGTTGGATCCGAACTTGTGTCTCACTGATATGGAAGTTCAGCGTCTAGTCAACCAATGGTCTAGACTGGATACCAGGCAGAGCTCTCACTTTCTCAGTCCACAAAACACAAACTGATGGATGAGCTCAGCAAATCCGGCAGCATCTGTGGAAGGAACGGACAGAAGACATTTCAGGTCAGATTTATTCAGACTGGATTTCTATTCTCTCCACACTGCCTGACCTTCTGAGTTCCTCCAGCAGTTTGCATTTTGCTGGAGCTTCTGCAGTTCCTTGTTCCTCTTTGTCCAAATGATTGCCTGAAACTTTTCTTGCCCACCTGAATAAATGAACGATTGATACATTATTGTCACATGTGGCAAGTCACAGTGATATTCTTTGTTTTGCATACCCAAGGTATGCAAAGAGTCGCTACATAAAGAGCGCCGGCAGTTTTTAGTTTTTAGTTTAGTTTAGAGATACAGCGCGGAAACAAGCCCTTTGGCCCACTGAGTCCGCACCGACCAGAGATCCCCACACACATTAACATTATCCTACACACACTAGGGACAATTTGGACATACACCAAGGCAATTAATCTACATACCTTTTTTTTAAAGAAGGAACTGCAGATGCTGGAGAATCGAGGGTACACAGAAAGCTGGAGAAACTCAGCGGGTGCAGCAGCATCTAAGGAGCGAAGGAGATAGGCGACGTTTCGGGTCGAGACCCTTCTTCAGACTGGTCAGGGATCAGGGAAACGAGAGATATAGACGGTGATGTGGAGAGATAAGGAACAATGAGTGAAAGATATGCAAAAAAGTATCGGTGATAAAGGGAACAAGCCATTGTAAGCTGTTTGTGGTGTGAAAATGAGAAGCTGGTGCGACTGGGGTTGGGGAGGGAGATAGAGATAGAGGGAATGCCAGGGCCAGAGGGCTGAGGGAGAGGTGGGAAGGGGAGGAGACTGCAAGGGTTAACAGAATGAGAAAATTCAATATTCAAGCTCAAAGGATGCAGACTCCCCAAGCGGAATATGAGGTGCTGTTCCTCCAGCTTGCGGTGTTGCTCACTCTGGCCGTGGAGGAGGCCCAGGACCGAGAGGTCGGATGTGGAATGGGAGGGGGAGTTGAAGTGCTGAGCCACCGGGAGGTCGGGTTGGTTATTGCGGACCGAGCGGAGGTGTTCGGCGAAGCGATCGCCAAGCTTCCGCTTGGTCTCACCGATATAGATCATCTGGCATCTGGAGCAGCGGATGCAGTAGATGAGGTTGGAGGAGGTGCAGGTGAACCTCTGTCGGACCTGGAAGGACTGCTTGGGTCCCTGAAAGGAGTGGAGGGGGGAGGTGAAGGGACAAATGTTGCATTTCTTGCGGTTGCAAGGGAAAGTGCCCGGGGAAGGGGTAGAGTGGGAGGGGAGGGAAGAATTGACAAGGGAGTTGCGGAGGGAGCGGTCTTTGCGGAAGGCAGACAGGGGGGGAGATGGGAAGATGTGGCTGGTGGAGGGGTCACGTTGGAGGTGGCGAAACTGGCGGAGGACTATATGTTGTATTTGCCGGCTGGTGGGGTGAAAGGTGAGGACCAGGGGGACTCTGCCCTGTTTGCGAGTGGGGGAATGGGGAGCGAGGGCAGTGTTGCGGGGTATGGAGGAGACCCTGGTGCGAGCCTCATCAATAGTGGGGGAGGGGAATCCCCGTTCTCTGAAGAATGAGGCCATTTGTGATGACCTGGTGTGGAACACCTCATCCTGGGGCGTAGACGGAGGAATTGGGAATAGGGGATGGAGTCCTTACAGGAAGCAGGGTGGGAGGAAGAGTAGTCCAGGTAGCTGTGGGAGTCAGTTGGTTTGTAGTGGATGTCGGTCAGGAGCGTATCACCTGCAATAGAGATGGTGAGGTTAAGGAATGGTAGGGAAGTGTCGGAAATGGTCCAAGTGTATTTGAATGCCGGATGGAAGTTGGTGGTGAAATGAATGAAGTCAGTCAGTTGTGTGTGGGTGCAGGAGGTGACACCAAAGCAGTCGTCGATGTAACGGAGGTAGAGGTCGGGGATGGGGCCCTGGTACGCCGAGAACAAGGATTGTTCGACGTACCCAACAAAGAGGCAAGCGTAGCTGGGGCCCATGCGTGTGCCCATAGCTACGCCTTGTGTTTGGAGGAAATGGGAGGAGTCAAAAGAGAAGTTATTGAGGGTGAGGACCAACTCTGCTAGGCGGAGGAGGGTGTCAGTGGACGGGTATGGGTTGCTCCTCTGGTCGAGGAAGAACCGGAGGGCTTTGAGACCGTCCTGGTGGGGGATGGAGGTGTAGAGTGACTGGACGTCCATGGTAAAGATGAGAGATTGGGGGCCTGGAGAATGGAATGCACGGAGCCGACGGAGAGTGTCTGAGGTGTCTTGAACATAGGTGGGGAGGGATTTAACAAAGGGGGATAGGATGGCGTCAAGGTATGTGGAAATGTGTTCGGTGGGGCACGAACAGGCAGAGACAATGGGTCTGCCAGGGCAGTCGGGTTTGTGGATTTTGGGGAGAAGGTAAAATCGGGCCGTGCGGGGCTGGGAAACAATGAGGTCGGAGGCTCGGGGGGGTAGGGAGCCGGAGCTGATGAAGTCGGTTATGGTGCTCGAGATGGTGGCCTGGTGTTCGTCAGTGGGGTCATGGTCCAGGGGTAAGTAGGAGGAGGTGTCCGATTTTTGTGTACCCCCCTAATCTACATACCTGTACATCTTTGGAGCGTGGGAGGAAAACAAAGATCTCTGAGAGAGGAGATGTACAAACTCCATACAGACAGCACCCGTGGCCGGGATCGAACCTGGGTCTCCGGCGCTGCAAGGCAGCAACTGCCGCTGTCTCACTGTGCCGCCCCCTCGCCACAATCACCACACAAGGAACTTTTCTTGCCCACCTGGGTGACAGAACATCAGTGTAACGCTCCAGACAAAAGGCACTTCCTGCTTCAATCAGCGCCTTCTCAAAACTGCGCCAGCCTCGTCGGCCAAGCTAATGCACTCGAGTCTTGATGGCGGGGCTTGAAGCCACACTTGGTGATTTGTGCTATCACTGAGCCATGGAAAACACAGCTGCTCAGCGATGGGAGAGATGCAATGAATAAAGCAGAACGCTACGAGTCAGGCGTCTCACAGGAGAGCGAAATGGATCTTGCTACTCAATGATTGGCACGTTCTTTGCAATTATGGATGGTGTGCGCGTGTGTGTGTGCGCGCGCATGTGTGGCAACAAGGAGACTGTTTGGAAAATGAATGGCTGAGGGAATCAGTCCAATGAATACCAATGCATGTCGTAATGGCTGAAGCAATGGACGAGTTTTTAATACAAATCATGATCACACATGTTACTTTTTAACAAATAAAATGAACCTCCAGTAATTTTTCACCTATTTAAACATTTCTAATAGGCTAATATTGTCTGTATTATTTAACTTGATGTGATTTGCTAAAAAGGCTGCACCTTATGATGGTGAGTGTGAAATTGTGTTCCTGCCTTTTAATTGTGTTCCGAACATGTAGGAGCATCGTTAAGCTGGGCAAGTGATGGGCAGATACAGGTTCTTGTATCACAGGTTAGAGGAACAGGTTAGAGAATTAGGCCATTTGGTCCATGAAGTCAGTTTAAGAATAAGGGGTGGGACATTTAGAATGGAGATGAGGAAAGACTTTTTCACCCAGAGAGTTGTGAATCTGTGGAATTCTCTGCCTCAGAAGGCAGTGGAGGCCAATTCTCTGGATGTTTTCAAGAGAGAGTTAGATAGAGCTCTTAAAGATAGCAGAGTCAAGGGATATAGGCAGAATGCAGGAACGGGGTACTGATTGTGGATGATCAGCCATGATCACAGTGAATGGTGGTGTTGGCTCGAAGGGCCGAATGGCCTACTCCCGCACCTATTGTCTATAAGTCTATAAGTCTACTCCACCATTCAATCAAGGCTGATCTATCTCTCCCTCTCATCCCCATTCTCCTGTCTTCTCCCCACAACCCCTGACAGGTGAGGGAGGTTGATTGGCAAATGGGTGGACGAAGGCCAGAGATGAAAAGGCGTACGTACCGTCTCCTGTCCATTTCCAATCGTGTTGACGTGAAGATGAACTTCTTTGAACTAATTCTGTCCCTGCAGATGGGTGACGACCTCAGTGACCGAGTGTTCGGTCCCGTGTGGTAAAGGAGTGCGGCGACTCAGAGTGAGATGTGAGCAGTTGACGGCCAACGGCTCTGTGACCATTGTACCTGCATCTGTCTGTGCAGAGGAGGATCGCCCAGCCAGTGAGGAGGAGTGTTTACTGCCACCCTGTGGCCAGTGGGAGAGGTCGGCCTGGGGAGAGGTAAAGCCTGTCCACGATTAGTCGATGCTCTTTAACACAGATAAAGAATGAAAGAGCTGCAACCTGTTCCTCAGGGGTTTTTCTGTGATATTTTCAGGAAAACTACGTAATTTAAAAAAGAAAAACAAGCCTAAAAAGTTTACACAAGTTTGAGAGAGAGAGAGTGAGGGGGAGAGTGAGAGGGGGAGTGATTTATTGTCATCATAAATTAAAAACAGGTCAATGGAATTCAGAACAATGACATTCTTACTTCCAGCAGTACGACAGATGTGTAAACATAGACACAAAAAGCTGGAGTAACTCAGCGGGGCAGGCAGCATCTCTGGATAGAAGAAATGGGTGACGTTTTGGCTTCTCCAGTCTGAAGAAGGGTCTCAACCCGAAACGTCACCCATTCTTTCTCTCCAGAGATGCTGCCTGCCCCGCTGAGATACCCCAGCTTTTTGTGTCTATCTTCGGTATAAACCAGCAGCTGCAGTTCCTTCCCACACAGTTAAACATATCAGCAGAGTTGATTAAGATGGAAGCAATCATTAGTAATGGAATAAAACTTTGTTTTCCCCCCAAGCTGAATTTAAATTGCAAGTGTTGAGTGGTGTTTCACACGACAGATGAGAGTGTGCATGTGCTGTGGTGGGACAGCTGTTGGCCTGGGTACGAGAGCATTATTTATGGGGGTTGAGGGGAGAGTAACACAACTCCCCTGTGATGTTGCTGACGCTGTATCACGTTACGTGCCATGCCCTGACCCGCACTTTTCTGGGAAAAGTGATGTGAGTTCCTGTTCCCACCTGATGAGCACTTGGCCTTTAGGCAGCAGTGGCGTCCCAGCCCCAATGTGATTACACTGGAGCTCCATCATTCCACAGCCAGACAAACCGTAAGGGGGTGTTTATAATATTTACAGTGTTGGATGCAAAAACCTGGTGATCGGGCATTAAATTGATGCCAACTATTGAATCTGTCACCAATGTGCACCTTTATGTAACAATCATCCATTACCACAGACTTGCTCAATGCTATTTCGTACACTGTCTCATTATATTTCTGAAAATACTGCAATTTTGGTCTTGCTGTTGGCGTGGCTCGTTAGCCGAGACTGAATTGGCCCAAATTACTGCACAGACTTTCAGGAGACACTGGGATATGTCGCAGGACTGAGTGGCCAGGATCCAGCGTTGTAAGGCAGCAACTCTACCGCTGCACCACCTTGCTGCCCCATATTTCATCGTTCCATATTCTTATTACATCATTCATCTTCCTGAATATCCCCTGACTCCTTCTGGATCAACTCACCCTGTAACTTTCACACCTCCACATTTTACGTCTCAAACCTACGATGCTTCAGTGCTGCATTTGCTATTCAACAATAAATCTCTGTCCAAACACACAAAAAACTCTCCTTTTAAAATCAATAATTGATTTTAATGCATTCCAGATTTACGATTGGTTCAGTGATGGACATGCCCATCAAGCCACTGAGTCCACGCCGGACATCGATCACCCATCCACACTAGTTCTATGTTATACCACCCTACACACTGGGGATGATTTACTCAAGCTAATTCACCTACAGACCTGCACGTCTTTGGAGTGTGGGAAGAAGCCAAAGATCCCGGAGAAAACCCATGCAGGTCACGGGGAGAACGTACAAACTCCGTACAGACAGCACCTGTAGTCGGGATCGAACCCGGGTCTCTGGCGCTGTGGGGCAGCAACTCTACCGCTGCGCCACCGTGCCTCCCTAAATTGACATTTAATGTTCCGTAACAAATTTCAGAATATTTTCATTATGTGGGCTAGGGAGTGTTTATGTTTAAACGACGGCAACTCTTTACTCTTTTGTTTCTATGACAGTGTTCGGGCCGCTGTGTGGGTGATAAGGTCGCCGTTCAGCACCGGCAAGTCGCGTGTCGCTATACAAATGGAACTTCAGCTGCAAAGTCTACCTGTGAGAAGACAGAGAGGTATTGGGGAAAACACCATCACAGACTGCGACACACTGCCTGGTGTTAATCATTGTGACAAAACTATTCATTACATTTTGATGATGCCGAATGATTGGAAATCTCAAGTGGGATGCAGGCCAAACGCAGGCAGGTGGGACTAGTGTAGCTGGGACATGTTGTCCGGTGTGGGCAAGTTGGGCCAAAGGGCCTGTTTCCACACTGTATCACTCATCTGTATGACTATGATTCTATTAAAAATTCAACATCGGTGAAGCAAAAACTATTTGTCAAGTGTGCGTTTATTATGTCACTGATAATCGGTTTTGAATTGACTGAAACATTCTCCTTTAAGTTAAATAAAGGATATCAACATTTAGAGTCACAGAGTGATACAGCGTGGAAACAGGCCCTTCGGCCCAACATGCCCACACTGACCCACATGTCCTAGCTACACTAGTCCTACCTGCCCGCATTTGGTCCATATCTCTCTAAACATGTCCTATCCATGTACCTGTCCAAATGTCTTCTAAATGTTGTGATAGTCCCAGCCTCAACTACCTCCTCTGGCAGCTTGTTCCACACACCCACCACCCTTTGTGTAAAGGTTTCCTCTCAGGTTCCTATCTTTCCCCCCTCACCTTAACCTACAATTATAATTATTTGGAATTAGACATATCCTAAAAGTTAAGTACAAATGATGTTGACTTATACTCAGCCAAGTACTGTAAATAACGAGTTTTAAGTGTCGGCGATAAGCTAGCAGTTGTTCTGGCTGTGTCTAACACATGCTGGAGAGGTCACACTGTGGTTTAGAGGTCAGTATCACTGCCATGGATTCTCCATGAATGAGTAAGTACATCGTATCTACAGGCCCCTCGTGTTTTACGTCTGTTTGATTTATGCGTTTTTGAAATAATGTGCCTGATCTTTGAATACCGTCTGATTTACACCCTCATATATTGGGAATAACACGGTCAAACCTACACCTAGCAGTGTCGGCATTTATGCATTATGTGGTGCTTTTCATGAATGTGGCGACTGTGTAAAGTGTGAGGTCTTTATACCTGTATTGTATTTGTATAAATTTGTGGGACTTTCGGTCAGAAATTTGGTCAGAAATTTGTCTTGGGGCTTCTTCACTTTATGATAAACAAATAAGTCGGATTATTTTTTCATGCAAGAGAGAAAGCCCAAGAATATTCCCACCATCCATTGCCCTGAAACTTATGCTGATGTGTAAGGATCATATTCTATGCTTCTGTCCATTTTCCTTTTGTAAATTTCACAAAGGTCAAAGCAGCGAATTGTGGCCGCAGCCCAGGCCGTCACACAAACCAGCCTCCCCTCCAATGACTCCACCTACACCTCACGCTGCCTCGGCAAGGCCAGCAGCATCATCAAGGACGTGTCGCACCCTGGCCACTTCTCCCCTCTCCCATCGGGGAAAAAGGTACAGAAGTGTGAAAACGCATACCTCCAGATTCAGGGACAGTTTCTTCCCAGCTGTTATCAGGCAACTGAATCATCCTACCACATCCAGAGAGCAGTGGTGAACTACTATCTACCTCTTTGGTGACCCTCGTACTATCCTCGACCGCACTTTGCTGACTTTACCTTGCACTAAACGATAATTCTTTATCATGTATCTATGCACTGTAAATGGCTCTGTTGCAATAGAAACATAAAAACTATGTGCATGAGTAGGCCATTCGGCCCTTCGAGCCAGCACTGCCATTCAATATGATCATGGCTGTTCATCCAAAATCAGTACCCCGTTCCTGCTTTCTCCCCATATCTCTTGATTCTGTTAGCCCTAATAGCTATATCTAACTCTCTCTTGAAAACATCCAGTCAATTGGCCTCCGCTGCCTCCTGTGGCAGAGAATTCCACAGATTCACAACTCTCTGGGTAAAAATGTTTTTCCTCATCACAATCCTAAATGACCGACCCCCTATTCTTAAAGTGTGACCCCTGGTTCTGGACTCGCCCAACATCGGGAATCATGTATGGTCTTTCTGCTGACTGGTTAGCACGCAACAAAAAGCTTTTCACTGTACCTCAGTACATGTGACAAATAACTCAACTGAATGGAACTCCCAAAAACCATCACTTGCCTTTATCCACAGCTGCTGCGTAACAGTGAGTAACAATGTCTGTAACCCCCAGGCCAGCTACAGCCAGACGGTGTGTGTCGGAGAGGTGCGATGTACAGTGGAGAGCGGGCCAGTGGAGGCAGTGCGCGGCCACCTGTGGCAGTGGCTTCCAGTCCCGGCGGGTCGCCTGTGTCCACAACAAACACCACAGGGCAGTGCCCAACCAGCACTGTGGGTGGCAGAAACGCCCCATCACATGGCAGCATTGCAACATCACCAGCTGTGACAGTAAGTAGCTTTACCTCGCAACACAAATAGTGACACAGCATGGCAGAGTTGCTGCCTCACAGCGCCAGAGATCCCGGTTCAATCCTGACTACGGGTGCTGTCTGTACAGAGTTTGTACGTTCTCCCGATGACCGCTTGGGTTTGTCCGGGTGCTCCGGTTTCCTCCCACACTCCAGGTTTGTAGGTTAATTGGCTTCTGTAAATTGCCCCTAGTATGTCGATAGAACTGGTGGTGCATTGGTAGAGTTGCTGCCTTACAGCGAACCGCATGGGTTTTCTCTGGGTGCTCTGGTTTCCTCCCACACTCCAAAGACGTACAGGTTTGTAGGTTAATTGGCTTGGTAAATGTTAAAATTGTCCCTAGTGGGTGTAGGATAGTGTTAATGTGCAGGGACATGTGTGAGGAGGGTTCTCCAACAGCCCTCCCCTCTCCCTCTCCCATAGCCCCCCCTCTCTCTCCCATAGACCCCCCCTCTCTCTCCCACAGCCCCCCTCCACTCCCACCAACGACCCCCTCACTCGCTCGTCCCTCCACTCTCTGTCCCCCTCGCCCAGCTACAACTTGAGATCTGCATGTGTTGTTTCAGCTGCGGACGGAGAGTGCAACGACACAATGCGTTACTGTGCACTGGTGCAACATCTGATGCTGTGCCACCTGAACACCTACAAACACAGATGCTGCAAGTCCTGCAGGCTGCTTTAGTTCACACACACCGCTGCTCGCTGCATCATTAGACTGTGGACCGATGTATACACAGCCAGCCCCCTGTTGCTGAACAGAATGCAGTGGAACCTGGAGACACCAGATCCCAGAGGAGGTGTTAATTATGTTGTAAATCTGCTTGTACAGAAACGCTGTTCATTGTATCGGTAAAATATGTAGCAGCCGATTCTCAGAGAAAGAACTGCTCAAGTGTTCTGCCTTTTAGAATCTAACGTGGACTTGTTGTGCCAATGTATTCCCCATCACCAAAGATAAGTGTTTAGGTGGCAGCACCGAGGCTTGTGTGTGAAATATTCACTGCAAGCTGCAGACAAAACATCTTCTAAATGTACAGGTAGCCTTGGAGGCAGGGGAAACTGGCAATCCAGGTGAGTTGGTCGACCTTCATCATTGTGTTCAATCCAAACCTTTCACATCTGATATTCCACATTATTCCACATTATGTGTTTCTGAATTTGCAGCCAATCATGAACATAAAGTAATCCGTCATTTAGAGTTTTAATTGTAGACCGCTACTTTAAACCAAGCAAGGCCTATCTGCAAAATCAACCCCATATTTACAGTTTAATTTATTGTCACGTTTACTGAGGTACAGTGAAAAGCTTTGTTGTTGCGAGCTAAGCAGTCAGCAGAAAGACTATACATGATTACAATCAAGCCAGTTACAGTGTACAGATACATGATAAGGAAATAGTGTTTAGTGCAAGGTGACGCCAGCAGAGTCCGTTCAAGGATAGTGCAAGGGTCTACAATGTGATAGATAGTAGTTCAGGACTGTTCTCTGAGTGTGGTGGGATGATTTGAAGCAAATGCAGGCAATGGTCCAGCTGTTACAGGCCAACCCAGCCTATGCTGCCATACAAGTATTAGGTCATAAGTTCTAGGAGCAGGATTAGGCCATTCGGCCCATCAAGTCTACTCCGCCATTCAATCATGGCTGATCTACCTTTCCCTCCTAACTCCATTCTCCTGCCTTCCCTGACACCCGTACTAATCAATAGCAGAGTTAGCAGATCAGCAAACATTAGCAGTGTGAATACATTGGATTTACTTTATTCAACTTAATTGTAAAATGATACAAGGTTTGCTGCAGGTAAACTGTGTTGCGGGAAAATATTGTGTGGACAATCTCACTGATCACTCATTGATTTTTAATACAATGGAGTCACAGTTAGACAGCGTGGAAACATGCCCTTCACCTAACCACATCCATGAACACAAAGGGACACAAAGTGCTGGAGTAACTCGGCAGGTCAGGCAGCATCTGTGGAGAATGCACCAGAGTTGCTCCACAGATGCTGCCTGACCTGCTGAGTTACTCCAGCACTTTGTGTCCTTAACCTCGCCACCATCAACTAGTGTGTGGTGCTGACCTCCCATCTACCTCATTGGAGGCCCTCAGTCTTTCATCGGACTTTATTGAACTTTACCTGCACTAAACGTTATTCCCTTTATGCTGTATCTGTACACTGTGGATGGCTAGATTACAATCATGGAGAGGCTTTCTGCTAGCTGGATAGCACGCAACAAAAAGCTTTTCAATGTAGGTGCTAATAATCTAAACTAAAACTCTTAAACTGCCTGTTCCACTTACGCGACTTTTTCAGCGACTGCCGGCACCCGTCACAAGTCGCCGAAAATGTTCAACATGTTCAAAATCCAGCAGCGACCAGAAAGAAGCTACGACTCTTTGGGCGACTGAGGAGACGACTCACAACCATACAAGCGAGACCCTGGCGACATGTCGTGGGGTGACGCCTGTATGGTCGTGAGTAGTCGCCCAAAGAGTCGTCCCTTGTTCTGGTCGCCGCTGGATTTTCAACACGTTGAACATTTTCGGCGACCTGTAACGACCTATGACAGGTGCCGGCAGTCACCGAAAAAGTCACGTATGTGGGACAGGCCCTTAATTGTTGCTCTTTTAAACCAAAATTAGTGCTGAGAATTGATGCCTCACCTTTACAATGGCAGGTACAGCTCAGTGCACGGACTGAGGTCGGGCAGAATCCAAATGTGCCAGAATGCTGTGTCGGCACATTATAAAAAACCAAAGGCAGTAAATAGCTCTTAAATTTCAGCCTGCCGCCACATCTGACATTTCCAGTGAAACTGTCCAGCGATTAAAAATGATTTGATTTCACTGATTATAAAAATCATGTACAAACTAAGAAAAGTCGAATATTTACATAGTGTTTGAAAAAGCAATAAGTACTGTACAGTGGATTGATTGAACACATATATTTCTTTTAGTGATATCATTCCGAGGTCACTTGGAAATAAATCGTGTAACTCTAAACATTGAACTTGCATTTAGAGCTGGTCACATGAAACTTCTCCCCTCAAAATAACACGAAAGCTGGTTTCTTGTGACATCTCGATGAGTAATGAACTCACATAAAAGCTCAGGTTTCACTTATTTATAATGTGCGAGCTCAGCCCAGAGCCATTTCATTCCGTTTGCTTCAATTTCATCTAATTTCATTCTCAAAATGTTGTTCCTTCCCCTGAAGCCAAGGGCATGGTCCATTAAACACGGCCCATTGGACAGACTAGATGCAGGAAAAATGCTCCCGATGTTGGGGGAGTCCAGAGCCAGGGGTCACACAGTTTAAGAATAAGGGGTTGGCCATTTAGGACTCAGATGAGGAAAATATTCTTCACGCAGAGAGTTGTGAATCTGGGGAATTCTCTGCCACAGAAGGCAGTGGAGGCCAAACCACTGGATGTTTTCAAGAGAGAGTTAGATTTAGCTCTTAGGGCTAATGGAATCAAGGGATATGGGGAGAAAGCAGGAATGGGGTACTGATTCTGGATGTGAAAGAAAGAAGTTCAGATGCTGGTTTAAATCGAAGGTAGACACAAAATGCTGGAGTAACTCAGCGGGTGAGGCAGCATCTCTGGAGAGAAGGAATGGGCGACGTTTTGGGTCAAAACCCTTCTTCAGACTGATGTCAGGGGAGGGGGCGGGACAAAGATAGAATGTAGGCAGGGACAGTAAGATTAGTGGGAAAACTGGGAAGGGGATGGAGAGAGAAAGCAAGGGCTGTCTGAAGTTAGAGAAGTCAATGTTCATATCGCTGGGTTGTAAACTACCCAAGCAAAATATGAGGTGCTGTTCCTCACATTTGCACTGGGCCTCACTCTGACAATGGAGGAGGCCCAGGACAGAAAGGTCAGATCGGGAATGGGAGGGGGAGTTGAAGTGCTGAGCTACCGGGTGATCAGGTAGGTTAAGACGGACTGAACTGAGGCTCAAAGTCAGTCTCGAGCAAGGCCGCCAGCTCCATGATGTTTGGCCGCAGAGCGACTGGAGATACGATCCAGAAAACAATTGCATCTTCGGCAAGGTAAGAGATTGCAAAAGAAAATTCCCCCGACCCCCTCCCCTACCTCCCACATAAAACAAACCAGAGAACACTAAAACATGCTCTTTAACACGGACTTAAAATAACAAAACAGAAGAAAAGACAGACAGACTGTTGGCGAGGCAGCCATTGCCGGCGCCACCTTGTGGGCCGAGTGGGAGATATGCAGGAAATGAGTGATATGGATCACATGTAGGCAGAATAAATGTGTTTACTTTGGCAGCATGTTCAGTGTGGAGTCGAAGGGCCTGGTGCTGTGCTGTACTCTTCTATGGTCTGTCTCGACAGTATACTGTATGTTGCTATTCTTCTTATCTGAGAATGTATCTGAGTAAACTGATATCATTAACAATATATTCCAACTTTATGTTCCATATTTCAATCCACCCTCACCAGCCCTTGTGTTTCCACCAAACAATGACTAATGCTTAGTCTTCTGAGATTTATTACAATTCATGTTTGGCTGCAATTAAGATGACAGAATATTTTCCTGATCAGTTAATCAAATGTGAAATGCAAATTGCAATATAAAATAGCAGCAAAATAAATATTTCTATATCCAGATTTCTTTAAATCTCTGAATAGCTCTGTAAATGAGTTAAAAATACAAAGGAAATATTAGCACTGTAGCCACAATGCATGTTGTCAATAACTCATGCTGTGGGCCTGACAAGATTTCATTGATTTAATAATAAAAACTTACGTCGAGATTTCTTTAATGTGACTGAAATTATCCTTGCATTCCTTAATGTCAAATAATAGTCAAGGATTCAAAAATATGCAGCTGCGTTTTATATTTGGTGAACAGCACTATGATGCGGTGATTTTCAATCTCGTCTGTCTTTACTGAAGGGAAGAAAGGTAAAAGATGAAATAAGTAGCAAGGACTGCAGATGCTGCTTTAAACCGAAGGAAGACACCAAAAGCTGGAGTAACTCAGCGGGTCAGACAGCATCTCTGGAGAGGAAAGGAACAGGTCACGTTTTGGGCGAGACCCTGCTTCCTTTTCTCCAGAGATGCTGTCTGACCCGCTGAGTTACTCCAGCTTTTGGTGTCTATCCTTGGCAGGAACTGTTGGGTCAATCTAAAGCTATTGTTTCATTGCCAGTTTCCAGAATAAATACAATTCTTGATAAATCTATGGAAAATATGTGCAGAGAAGTATAAACTAATCTAGCAAATGTAAGTCACACAAATAATTGTGCTGTGTATTATATTTAAATTGAACTTCATAAATTAGAAAATAGTACAATATGTTTGCTGAACCTCAGTTGGTAAATAATTGAATGAGTGTTCGGCGAGAAGGCTTTTATTTGTGGATAAATAACAGTATTATAGGCAGTGGAAATACTTACCAATTGTTCATATTTGTGCATTTATGTATTGTCCAATTATGTTTGTGTATACAGCTGTTTTAAGTTGGTCTTTCCCCAGATTAGGATCCTGGGCAATCGGGGAAATACCCCGTCATTTTACTTTCTCCAAATCATTAATGCCTCGTGACCCTTTTAAGAAAAGTTGTGCATAAATTAAACAAAAATAATTGTAGCATATTACTTGTACATATTTATTTTTCTGTTATGAAGTGCAATACTGAATACTGTACATTGTGTGTTATAAAGAATATTTTTGTTGGGACTTATCTTTGACTACCATGGCTTTTCTTCCAAATTGCTTTTCGCTTCCTATTTAACATTATAATGCTCGTAGCTACGTTACGCACATCAAATCCGTCTCTTTTTTTCAGACATTGCAATGCACGTTACTTGCTAATGAAATTATTCCTAGGTCAGGGTGTAGGAGGAATTAGCTGAAGCAGTGCTAAATGCGAGGGGAATCTAAAGTGCTGCCCATTGATATCCTGGAATCATTAACACTGTTAAACCAGGTGCATAACAACTAGGCAATCTGGTTCTTGTGTTTTGCACTAATGCCCTGCTCATTCTTGCCATTGAGTGCAGCGTTGGTTCACCAGGTTAATTCACCGGGATGGCAGGACTGACATATGATGAAAGAATGGATCGACTGGGCTTATATTCACTAGAATTTAGAAGGATGAGAGGGGATCGTGTAGAAAAATTCTTAAGGGATTGGACAAGCTAGATACAGGAAAAATGTTCCCGATGTCAGGGAAATCCAGAACCAGGGATCACAGTGTAAGAATAAGGGGTCGGCCATTTAGGACTGAGAAGAGGAAAAACGTTTCCACCCAGAGAGTTGTGAATCTGTGCAATTCTCTGCCACAGAAGACAGGGGAAGCCGATTCACTGGATGATTTCAAGAGAGATTTAGTTCTTAGGGCTCACAGAATCAAGGGATATGGGGTCCTGATTGTGGATGATCAGCAATGATCATATTGAACGGCAGTGTGGGCCGAAGGCACTGTTTCCATGCTGGATCGTTCAATCTTGGTCCTTCCTCGTTGCAGCACCAGTGAAACAGGAGGTTTGTGGTCTGTTCCACACTGCTCATCCGCCCCCTCTAGTGGGATGCAGCAGCTCACGGGCATAATGTTCTGTCAAAGCACCAGAGAACGATACAGAACGGGAAATCCATCTGTCCCCACTGGACTCTTAGTTTCACTTAGTTTAAGTTCAAGTTCAAGTTCACGTTTGTTGTCACTTAACCAATTAAGGTACAGTGAAATTAGCTTAGTTAAGTTTAGTTTAGTCTAGTTTAGTTTAGATTTACAGCATAGAAACCTGGACCAGGTGATTTATCCACTTTAAGTACGTTGACTTTCTTGTCCTTTTAATCTAGTTTTAGCTTGTCCAAGGGGTCAAGGAACGAGCATTCACGTGGCGGCCCTGTTTCCACCAATCTTTCCACCAGCACGCACATGAAGCTCGAGAAGCGACAAGACAGACACCATTGTATGCAGACGCTGAGAAGTGTGTTCAGCTCTGGCCGAACAACTTCTCATCTTGTGTGTGGACTCGATAAGTAGAAGCTTGTCCAAAATCTCAACACTAACCTCGTTCACTGACAATAACCTTATTCTTGTCCTTCTTCCGTAGAGCTGTAAACCTTCCATTGAAATGAGTCCTGTAAGCAGCTGCAGAATCTTTTAGCAAATACCTCTTCCAAATGCCAATAGATTCTCCCTCCCTCTAAGCTCATAGGAAATATTTTTAGGGACAAATGTGCCTCCTTTTCATCTCCTTCCAACCTGAAGTGAACCGCATGATCTTATGAACCTGTATCAATACTTTGAAAATGTATTTATCCCCAATCACAGAATCCTGTAGTCCTGCTCTCATCTCATCATGTTTCAAGTAGTTAGTGGTCTTCCCATTCTCCCTACCAATGCGTGGGTTAACATACTGTATGATGAGTGTATGACAGCGCTGGGCCTCCTCGCTGGAGTTTAGAAGGATGAGGGGGGAACTTACAGAATAATGAAAGGCCTGGATAGAGTGGATGTGGAGAGGATGTTTCCACTGGTGGGAGAGTCTAGGTCCAGAGGTCATAGCCTCAGAATTAAAGGATGCTCTTTTTGGACAGAGGTGAGGAGGAACCTATTTGGTCAGAGGATATAGTTAATCGGTGGGACTCATTGCCATAGAGGGCTGTGGAGGCCAAGTCACTGGATATTTTTAGGGCAAAGATAGATCAATTCTTGATTAGTACAGGTGTCAGAGGTTATGGGGAGAAGGTAGAAAAATGGGGTTGGGATGGGGAGATAGATCAGCCATGATTGAATGGCGGAGAAGACTCGATGGGCTGAATGGCCTAATTCTGCTTCTATAACTTGTGAACTTGTGAACAAAATGTAACACCTCGCCCTTTCCCATCGTGAAATGCATTTACCAGTAACATGGTCACTTTGTAAGTTTATACTGTTTCAACAAGTCATCGCCCCGGTGGAATTGCTGTCCAGGTTCACAGGTGAGGAATCTCTCAGTGGAAGTGCCATGCGTTCTTGTGTGCTCTCCAGATCTTTTGTTCCCTGAAGAAAATGGGTAAAGGACAGCTCAAGACCAACGGTTCCATCCAATCATGAGTGCAACACAATTTATTCCCAGCGCTTTGTTTCTGTTTTGTTGAATGAGTTGGGCTTGGTTTATCTCCTCACTTTGGTGCAAGTGACTAGTACCAATGGCTAGCCTATTTTAGGATGATTTTAATTAGAGATAGACTAAAGTTTTGTCGGATGGCAGCTCCAAACGTGAGCAACATCAGGAGGCAGAAGGTTCATGACACAAACATCACCTTATGGCGCTACCTATGACAACTGACTATGAATTACTTTAGTTCAGCTTAGTTTAGAGATACAGAATGGAAACAGGCCCTTCAGCCCACTGAGTCCATGCTGACCCCTTAAACTAGCACTATCCTACACAGTCGGGACAATTTACAATTCGTACTGAAGCCAATTAACCAACAAACGTATATGTCTTTGGAATGTGGGTGGAAACCGGAGCAACCGGAGAAAACCCACACAGTCACAGGGAGAATGTACAAACTCTGTACGTACAGCACCTGTAGTCAGGATCGAACCCGAGTCTCTGGCGCTGTGAGGCAGCTGCTCTACCCGCTGCACCACTGTGTCGCCCTTGCTCCAAAGGTTGCTGTCAATTCTATAAGGACAAACGCTGACAGTTTCACTGGTATAACAACTCCAAACTCCAACCCTTTGTGTTTTGCACATTTACATTTGGATTTGCGTTTTGGAGAGTGGGGGATATAGAGTTTGAGACTTTTGGACAGATATAGTAAGGATTCAGAGGGCAATCAGCTAGATACAGGCAAATGGGACTAGCACTATTCAAATTTGGTCAACATGCATAGGATGGGCTGAAGGGCCTGCACAGCTCTGTGACACTATGACTCTGTATGTGTCTATCTATGTCTTACTTTGCCACATGGAACAACAGTAAGAATTGATTGAACTGAAGTGTAATGCAGTGGATTATACATTCCTGTTGAGTATAAATCAGTCACTGGGCAGAAGAATAAAATGACTGTTCCTTTATCCTGTATCTGTGCACTTTGGACGGCCTGATTGTAATCATGCAAAGTCTTTTTGCTGACTGGATAGCGGGCAACAACAAAACATTTCGCTGTGCCTAGGTACACATGACAATAATTTAAAAAAACACTAAACTAAATTTTAGTAATTTGCAAACAGCCAAGTGACAAAACATAACTTTGATCAATTAAGTAAGTTAGTAATTCTTAAAGATAGCACTGCAGTGAGTGGAATACACAACTTTGCGACATCATTTAAACTGATACAGGTATGTCATATGTGCAATACATGTGCCATAGTTGGAGACAATACGTGTAATTAGATTAGCTGTTTATTTTTAGTAATTTTCAGTGTGTAGATACCAATGCAGAGGCTGCCACGTTCTGTCCTCACATCAGTGCCTTTGAAAAAGTGGTGAGAACTCTCTGACCTTAGAGGATAGATTCTTGATCTTAGATAGATAGATTCTTGATTAGTACGGGTGTCAGGGGTTATGGGGAGAAGGCAGGAGAATGGGGTTAGGAGGGAGAGATTGACCAGCCATGATTGAATGGCGGAGTAGACTTGATGGGTCGAATGGCCTAATTCAACTCCTATCCCCTATGACCTTGTGACCCAATGTGGTCTGTGTGGTGAAGGTGTCTTCACACAGCTGTGCCAGGAATGGAATCTGGAGTATATATCCAAGCGTTAATGAAACAAAGCTCATCTGTCTGTCTGTCTGTCAGGCTGGAAGGTAATCTGGAGGTGATGGTGTTCACAGTTTTTACACTGCTATTTCACACACATGGAAGCACTTTAATTCGATTTTCAAAAAATTGGTCTTTGTTATTTTAGTTCTTAATAAGTATCTCTGGTAATTCAATCTTACTCAAAATCAATACCCTCTAGTGAAAACAAAATATAACTTTGAACTTTCCACAATTACGGGCAAATGGCTGAGCCAGGAACACGTTTCACTTTCTCCAGTTTTGTCTACATTCCTCCCTCATCTCCTGAAGGTGGTGACTCACACTGGAGTAACATTACAGCACCGCACACTCGCACATCTCCACAAAGTGTAACTAACTGCATGAAGTCCTGGGATGTGATGGGCTGAACGACCTGCTTCTGTGCTGTAGGAACATGATGTGACATACTGGCACCCGCAATGAACGAACATATCTCTTGGATTATTCGCGTAGATGGGGCATCTTGATTGGTGTGTGTGTTTATTTATATATATTTGTGTGTGTGTATGAGTGTGCGTGTGTGTGTGTGTGTGTGTGTGTGTGTGTGTGTGTGTGTGTGTGTGTGTGTGTGTGTGTGTGTGTGTATGTGGTGGGTCTCGACCCGAAACATCACCCATTCCTTCTCTACACAGATGCTGCCTGTCCCGCTGAGTTATTCCAGCATTTTGTGTCCACCTTCGATTTAAACCATCTGCAGTTCTTTCCTGCACATATGTATATATGTGTTTATATGTGTGTGTGTATAGATTTATATATATAATAAACACATGTTTATTACATGTTATATTATCACATGTTTGATTTCAACATTTCATCTTTGAACATCATTACTTGTGGACAACCCAGTCATTATTTTGCACTCTGTCAAATGTCTAAGTAACCAGTTAAATGTTGTTCTTCTGACCTGTGTGTTTTGCTGTGAGATTTCCCCAGCATGATTGGCTGTGGGGCCAAAGTAGTTCCATCACACTACTGTGGCCATCACTGGGTCTTTGTGTGGGTGTGTACTCTTAGAGATACAGCACGGAGTCACGCCCTTCAGCCCACAAAGTCCGCAGCAACCAGCGATCCCCGCACACTAACACTATCCCCTACTCATATTAGGGACAATTTATACTTATACCAAGCCAATTAACCTACCAACCTGTCTCTGTAGTGTGGGAGGAAACCGAAGATCTAGGAGAAAACCTACGCAGGTCATGGGGAGAACGTTCAAACTCCGTACAGGCAGCACCCGTAGTCGGGATTGAACCCGGGTCTCCAGCGCTGCAGGCACTGTAAGGCAGCAACTCTACCGCTGCGCCACCGTGCTGGCCATATTTATGGGCAGCTTGACAAGTGTCTCCGCACTGCTCGGCAATCATCCACAGCCCGTCAGTGATAATAGTTTTCTTAACCACGTTAGCTTTATATCTTCCTTAACCAAAGGATGAATGGCAAAGGGTCAAAAGTGCAAACAAAAGTCAAACATATAATGTGTGTCCTGACAAACAATATGGATCTGATTTATAAAATATGCTGCTTGCAGCATATTGCAGTTATTGATGCTGGTGTGATAGATGTGTTCAATATTTCTCTCACAGAAGTTACCCATTAAAAGGTCATTCAGTGTACTTTTCTTACTTTTTTCTATCTCATATTTATTTCATGATTTTCTCCGAGATAAAAATTACGACCAAATTTGACGTAATTTTGCCCAGTTCAAACTATTCTCTCTCCTTTTGCTTGTTATTTTCTGAAATCATACAATTTATTTTGTAATTCTTAAACAGCTTTAGCCAAAAGTCAGTTTGCAAAGATTAATCAATATCTTCAATTTACAATATGAACAAGATACTAAAGAAAAATGTGTGGCACGGTGGCGCAGCGGTAGAGCTACTGCCTCACAGCGCCAGAGACACGGGTTCGATCCTGACTACGGGCGCCTGGCTGTATGGAATTTAGACGTTCTCCCCATGACCTGCATGGGTTTTATATATCTCTAAACTAATGATTTATTTAGGTTTGCAGACTACTATTAGGGTGTTTTTCTGTTCACCATTTCTATATACATTTACCTATGAACGCTGTAGGTAATGTAGCCAAAACTGACACAGTACAGAGATGAACGAGCTCTTCAACTGTTCATCCATGGCTCTTGATTTGCTTTGCTCCTGAAGATCTCATATTGATTAGATGCTTTGAAAGAGAGATTAACAATTGCATTTATTCATTCTTATTGTCAATGACAATTCACCCAAAAGTTCCTGGAGAGATTCCTTAATCATAGTGATACTGCGCAGAAACAGGCCTTTCGGGCCAATTTGCCAAGCCGACCAACATGTCCCATCAACATGTGCCATCTGCCTGCATTTGATCCATATGGACTTGTAGTCAGGATCTATCTTTCCCTCTCAACCCCATTCTCCTGCCTTCTCCCCATAATCCCTGACGCTCTTACCAAGAATCTGTCAATCTTTGCCTTAAAATATCCATTGACTTGGCCTCCACGGTCGTCTGTGGCAATGAATCCCACAGATTCACCACCCTCTGACTAAAGAAGTTCCTTCTCATCTCTTTCCTAAAGGTACATCCTTTCATTCTGAGGCTGTGGCCTCTGGTCCTAGACTCTCCCAAAAGCTTCCAGTTTACTTGTGATGCACGCCTTCTAACTTTGCAATGTATTCTGCCTATCCTGATGTCCCCAATAGCCTTTGAAGGAATCTCACAAAACATCTTCCCAGCTCCAGATGTTCGACTAACTAATCAACACTAATCCACTGTGACAACCTGGGAAGACTTCTGTGCAAATAAAATGATTCTGTAAACCCGGTGGAGGGATGGACCTCACGGGAGATGTGAGTCAAGAGGGGTAATGGTTCTCAGTCCCAGCTCCAAATCACAATGGTGTCCTCCACTCTGGAAGAAATTGCAGAATTACCACTTCCACACATAATTGGCAAACGCATAAAGTCATTTATTTCTCTGTAGAAATAACAAAACGTTGTCTTTCTCATTACACTTCCATAATGTAATGCAGCTGTCATAATATTGCTGGCATGAGGTTCATTCTGTAGGTTAGTCAGGATGCACAGACTCGCCCTTCGAATGTTAGCAATATTATTCGTATGGTCTCTATACATGCCAATAATTTAGTAAAGTATTTTTAAAATGTGTTCATCTAGGGAGCTTTGTTGTAAAATAAATGTATGATGTTCAAAAGAATTCAAGACTTGCAAATATTAGATGTGATTCCCAATTGGTGCTGTAAAATCTGATGAACAAATGTCCCATCATTTGACCATGTTTTATTCATTAAAACTGCGGTTTTCTCAATTATCAGGATATTGGAAAGGAATATATGATAATGGAACTATCTTGAGTGGGCACGTGATTTAGGTGCAGGAACTCTGATTTCCCGAGCCCCACCGCTTCATCCAAAGAACCCATGTTATACCTAGTGATTGTCCGTAGGAAAGTCAAATGTTGTTTCGTTGTGACATGGGATTTAAATATCCTTGCATTGAAAAGATTTAATGCATAATGAACATTGAATCTGCTAGGGTACACAAAAGGCTGAAGAAACTCAGCGGGTGCAGCAGCATCTAAGGAGCGAAGGAGATATGAATCTGCTAGTCCTTGTTTCAAGTGTTTTATTTCTGTGTGATTATCTTACATATAAATAATTAGTGTATTTATTTCAGCCTGACTATGACAGCTTAATGATGTGAAATGGACAGGAACACAAAGCACAAAGTGCTGGAGTATCTCAGCGGGACAGGCAGTATCTCTGGAGAACATGGACAGTTGACTTTTCTGGCCAGGATTCTTCTTCAGACTACTTCCTGCACCCACACACAACTCACTGACTTCATCCATTTCACCACCAACTTCCATCCGGCACTCAAATACACCTGGACCATTTCCGACATTTCCCTACCATTTCTTGACCTCACTATCTCCATTGCAGGTGATAGACTTCTGATCGACATCCACTATAAACCCACTGACTCCCATGGCTATCTAGACTACACTTCTTCCCACCCTGCTTCCTGTAAGGACTCCATCCCCTACTCCCAACTCCTCCATCTACGCCACATCTGCTCCCAGGATGAGGTGTTCCACACCAGGGCATCGGAAATGTCCTCATTCTTCAGGGAACGGGTGTTCCCCTCCCCTACTATAGATGAGGCTCTCACCAGGGTTTCTTCAGTACCCCGTAACACTGCTCTCTCTCCCCATCCCCCCACTCATAACAAGGGCAGAGTCCCCCTAGTCCTCACCTTCCACCCTACTAGCCAGCACATACAACAAGTAATCCTCCGTCAGTTTCGCCATCTCCAACGTGACCCCACCACTCGCCACATCTTCCCATCTCCCCCCATCTGCTTTCCGCAAAGACCATTCCCTCCGTAACTCCCTGATCAATTCTTCCCTTCCCACCCACACCACCCTCTCCCCAGGCACTTTCCCTTGCAACCGCAAGAGATGCTACACTTGTCCCTTTACCTCCCCCCTCGACTCCATTCAAGGACCCAAGCAGTCGCTCCAGGTGCGACAGAGGTTCTCCTGCACCTCCGCTAACCTCATCTATTGCATCCGCTGCTCTAGATGTCTGCTGATCTACATTGGTGAGACCAAGCGTAGCTTGGCGATTGTTTCACCGAACACCTCCACTCGGTCCACAATAATCCACCTGATCTCCTAGTGGCTTAACACTTCAACTCCCCCTCCCATTCCGAATCCAACCTTTCTGTCCTTGGCTGCCTCCATGGCCAGAGTGAGCACCACTGGAAATAGGAGGAGCAGCACCTCATATTTCACTTGGGCAGTTTACACCCCAGCGGCATGAACATTGACTTCCCCAATTTCCGGTAGCCCTTGCTGTCTCCTCCCCTTCTCAGCTCTCCCTCAGCCCTCGGGCTCCTCCTCTTCCTTTCTTCTTCCTGCCCCCCCCCCCCCACCCTACATCAGTCTGAAGAAGGGTTTTGGCCCAAAACGTTGCCGATTTCCTTCGCTCCATAGATGCTGCCGCACCCGGTGAATTTCTCCAGCACTTTTGTGTACCTTCTTCTACAGACTGATTGTTGGGAGTGGGGGCAGAGGGATATGGGCCTGATGTGGGCAAATGGGACTAGCTTAGATAACCTGCTGAGTTACTCCTGCACTCTGCTTTTTTTTTGTTATAAATCAGTACCTGCAGTTCCTTATTTCTATAGAAATACAAAGCACAGCGTGTTCTATTAAAACATAATCAAGGATAAATTATGAATAGGGGAGTTTCTGCAGCTGTTATTAATTGTCTTTTGGATGTGCATATTAAAATCCTAATATTGAAATATTAGCTAAATGTGAGGGGTCATTAAGAAGTGAATTTGGAAGCGATAGAACTTTGAAATGCAACTGCTGCTGGGTGAATTGTTATTTTTAAATGAGTTAATGATACATATTAGTAAGTTATTAAAGGGGTATGGTGCTAAGGCCAAGGTGTAGAATCATGATGGAATATTATGATTGAATAATGGGGTCAGGCCTGAGGGAGGTTCATTGAATATACTTGGCTTCTCAGCCCCACCAGTAATTATGAACCAACTACTGGGTTTAGAAAAGAGTTACTTCATCCAATAGCTTCTAGCTAATTCTATGCAAATTGTGACACCATAACAATTTTCAGTAAAAGTCATGGGGTTGGACGTCTTGGGACAGCCTAAAGTCTAAAGGGTAGGGTGTTCATGGTTGTTCTCTCAGCCCATCAAACTCGCTTGGAATCTGGCCCTAAAAATGGGTCATTGTATATTTTCACGTTCCAAAACGCCCTGCTGGTATTGCCTCACAGCACCAGTCCCAGGTTCGATCCTGATCACGGGTGCTGTCTGTACGGGGTTTGTACGTTCTCCCTGTGACTGCGTGGGTTTTCTCCGGGTGCTCCGGTTTGCTCCCACATTGTAAAGACTTGCAGGTTTGGAGGTTAATTGGCTTTGGTAAATTGAAAATTGTCCCTAAGTAAGTAGGATAGAAATAGTGTAAGGGGTGACCGCTGATCGGCGTGGGTCCGCACTGTATCTCTAACAAATTTCTAGTATCACATGCTGTTCTACGTTTATTATTATTCTTTTTCATGTAGGCTTGTTTGAACTGTTTTAAAATACCTGATTCTCTCAGGTGCAAGAATCTGAACACTGCCACTTTTTTAATTTAGGATTTCAATTAAAGAACATTGCATGTCTATTATGAAGTACTACCATACAATTTACCACGATCAATAATATGGGGGTTGTAGGGACAGGTGTCCGCTGTTGACCTTGTGAGCACCTCACACCATTCAGTGAGATGCTGCGTACGTTGTGATCAAATTCCATGCAGCTGTCTTTGTTCCATATCCCATAACACTTGTGGGTAACAAAAGGTTAGCACCTTCCTAGTTAAAATTAATAATTAATCTAAAGCCAATTTTGCATGTGGAATGTTTCCTATTTTTCACAGTCGCTTGGGACACATAATTAGCAAAATAAAATTTTCTATAAATTTTCTTTTTTAACTGGAAAACTTAGAGTGATAGAATCACAGAGTGACGCAGTGTGGAAACAGGCCCTTCGGCCCAACTTGACCGCACCGGCCAACATGTCCCAGCTACACTAATCCCACCTATCTGCGTTTTGTCCATATTTGTCCTCTCCACATACATGTCCAACTGTTTTTTTAAACGTTGGGATAGTCCCTGCCACAACTACCTCCTCTGGCAGCTTGTTCCATACACCCACTACCCTTTGTGTGATAACATTACCCCTCAGATTCCTAGTGAACCTTTACCCCTTCACCTTAATCCTGTGTCCTCTGTTCCCCAATTCACCTACTCTGTGCAAGAGACTCTGTGCAAGAGACTCTGTGCATCTGTCCCAGCTATGTAATAAAAATGCCAAAGATAGACACAACATGCTGGAGTAACTCAGCGGGTCAGGCAGCATCTCTGGAGAACATGGATAGGTGATGTTTCGTGTCCCGACCCAAAACGTCACCTGCCCATTTTCTGCAGAGATGCTCTGACCAGCTGTGTAATTCCAGCACTTTGTGTCTATAGTGAAGAATCAGGACATGTTCACCTAATACTGAATTATGCCTTTAAATGAAAAATATGGAATATGTAAACAACATTTTAATGAACAGAGAAGTCCAAACCTACTTTGAAAATGATGCGGAATCAATACTACAAGTTACTAACAATTTTATTGTAAATATTGACATAAATTTTAAATACTCTGCTACCAAGGATTTTTTATTTGAATTATACAAAGAAAAGAAAGATTATGCTACAAATAAAGAACTGGATCAGAATATTTCTAGTAATTACATGAATGTGATTAATTATTTTATTTTTTACTGTCATTTCATTTTAAGATACTACTGAAAATTAGGGAAAAAATTAAAGAAAGGATCTGCTGTGATACTTTTGTGAATATATTAGGTGGAAGATCACCTGTATATTTATGGTTTATTTATTATAATATATTAAGATAATATTCTTCTCTGTACCAATGCATTAAGAAAGGAGCCTTATTTTAATCACTGTCACGCAGCAACATAACTAAATTTTATAGGAAAATTAAGAGGGAATGCTAGAGATTTAAAATAAGGCTGAATTGTCAGGCATTGAATAGTGTAGACATTGTACATACGCATTATTGTATGTTGTTGGTTAGCCAAATTACAACAGCTATAGTTTAAAATATACTAATCATCAAGTGTAAAATAAACATCTGAAAATAACTTGGAAAAATATATTGCTTCTGATATTTTGAAGGATTTACTCCATTCGTTAAAGCCAAATATATGAATAGACTGAATTTCTCACATACAGAGTCATCATTACCAGAATAAATTTTGATTACAAGGAGAGAAATAAAAATCAATGTCACTGCCTTTGGCAGAATAGTGTAAAGGGATTATAATTTGAATTACAAAATCAGAATAGGTTTGATATTGTCTAATGAATGCAACATAATTAACATTGTAAGTTACATTTCTAGATATTAGGACATCACAGCCACTTCTTTTGGAATTGGCATTTCATTTGGCATCATCAGTCTTTCTTCTGATGGTGTTATCTTGTGGAAGAACTTATGTCCACGTGAATCAGTGGTTTCAAACACAAAGCCTGGTGGAGTGGGATAACTCGCGGGGCATATTTCTAGCCTCTTTGGAGTATACTCAGTGCGATACAAGGTTCCAGCATCAAATGGTGTTTTACTGTGGAGAGGAACATTGGCAGGTTTGAAGCTTTGCAGCGGGTGGATTGGATGAGGGACATAGTTTGCCTTAAAAGTTGTTAAGCCGTCAAACTTTGCGCATGATACTTTTAATTCTTCGCCTCGTTTGATCGCCTCTGGCTTCTTTACATCCCATGTCTTGAAGTCCTCCTTCATGGTCGTACTCCCTTGGAAAGGTGCATGGACCTTTCTAGCACTCGCAGGTTTAAATGGAGCCGGTGGCTTAACATTGTGTCCAATGTAGTCAAGGTGGGAAGTCGTGTTCAGATCCATCGGGCCATCGGGTTGCACGTAATCTGGATGTTTGTGCATGTATGGCAAGCTGACCGGCCAGGCCTGATAGCGGTCACGGAATTCTGAGTTCCCGTCAAAGGGTGCGTCTGATCCTATCTTTGACTGTTCTGGTTTGAAGCTCTTTGTCATATCGCCGTGCATTCCTTTGTAATCCCGACGGTGAGTGGTGAGAGCTTCAAAAGGTGTGTCACTTGGTTTGTATTCCTCTCGTTGTCTGACAAACCGCTCCCCCAACGGGTGGGCTACATAAGATATTTTGTGATTCGTGAGGTTATCAAAGGGAACATCAGATGTTTTGGGCATATCGGGTGGTTTGAAACTCTCCCGCAGTGAGTACATCTTGGGACCATAGTCATCTTGGAACGTGGATGGGTTCCCAAAGCGTGCAGTGGGGGGACAATATGCGTGTGATGGTTTAGGCTTCCTTTTAGGAATGTCCCACATTCGGTAATCATCTATTTATAAAAAAGTGCTAGTATATTAGAATACAACTTCATAAGTAGATTGGACTTTAAGCAAACAGAACTGAATTATCACTATTTTACATTAACTAAATGTAAGGATTAACAAATAAGATCACATCCCACTAGCTTTTAAAACAAAGTTAAAGGCAAACAGAGGTGGGGATTTATCTACTTATCAGTTACAATGCTGAAGAATTATCTGATTTTCATGAATGTGTCTGAATGCAATAACTCATAAATCGAATATTATTTAAATGTTAATATTTATCTAACATTCAGAATTGTGTTTAAGTAAGTAACATGTAGTGCATAGAGATTGTAAATTATTTCAAGAAACAGTGAGAATGATTCTCATTTCACCGCTACTTCATTCTTAAATTTAAATTTGCCATTATTAGTCAACCTTAAAAGTAATCAGGATAAGAGGAAATTTTAGGTCTTGGAAAAAGTATTTTTTTCTTCAGAAGGTAGAATTTAGTCAAATTGATGTTAAAGAGGAGTATAGAAATACATGGTTAATGCTGAAGGTGAACAAAAATGCTGGAGGAACTCAGTGGGTGAAGCAGCATCTTTGGAGCGAAGGAAATAGGTGACATTTCGGGTCGAGACCCTTCTTAATGCTGATGTAGTTCAAGGAATGTTGGTATTTATAGGTCTTCATCGAAGGAAAACCAATGCAAATACAGTGCTCTGGTGGAATAGTGACTGACACAGTCCACACAAATGTGTTAAACTAGTAATATTAGTAATAAATATAATTCTGACATTTAAGCCACTTTCATCCGTCTAAGAGATACATTCATAAAAGCAAATTCAATTGACTGCCATTGTACGTCAAAGAATTTTGCAACTGGTGTCAGGGGTTATGGCGAGAAGGCAGGAGAATGGGGTTAGGAGGGAGGGATAGATCAGCCATGATTGAATGGCGGAGTAGACTTGATGGGCCAAATGGCCTAATTCTGCTCCTATCACTTATGACCTTATGAACTGGTATGCAGAACAACAAAGGTTTCATAAGAGAGATTGCAAAGGATAATGAATATAATTCCATTCTCTTCTCCTTGGTAATGACTGGAAAAGTTTTTAATTGATCTTTGTGACATGCTTTGGCAAAGTTGAACCTGTACCCCATCATTAGTCTTCTGTAATACTCAGCCCCTTCAGAGAGCGTTAAAATCTAGCTACATAATGAAGAACAGTCACGCGTAGGTCGAAGCTAATTAAGGTGATAATTTGACATCCCCGGAGTACTTCCAGAGTATTCCATTTGTCCTCATGTGATAATATGACAGATTCATGGACATATTTTGATTATCAGTTCACACGTGACCAAATGTTATGAATTTACTTTCACATTTTCTCCAGGTTGCTGGCCAGTCCCATCGCTTTCAGGTGATCGGACCTGTTTGTGTAATTTGTACTACAGTGCAGGGAGACATAGGTAGAATCTATTAAGGTTGAGGTTAACAATTAAACAAAAGAAACATCAATAACCTTCTACCTTTGTATGTTGGCACCGTGTCTACTTTCCCTCCTTTCCCGTGCTTTCTTTCTGGAGGACGCATGCTCTCTGTGGGTTTGATTTTGTGAGGATTATAGTCTGTCTTGTAGGTTGTGTGGTGATCTACCTCACCAGACTTTGGTCTATACTCTGGCTGTGTGTGAACATATCGACGTGTAACATCATGAGGTATATAATCTGTTCTGTAGATAACAAAATAAGAATCAAATGTTACTGCAAAATACACTTTTATTGTTTTAACTTCTTAATCATTTCTTTGGTAGAAAAATATATTTTTTTAAAGTGTATCTCGACAGAATCCACAAGAATGCCTACTATGAAGAAGGGTCTCGACCCGAAACGTCGCCTATCTCCTTCGCTCCTTAGATGCTGCTGCACCCGCTGAGTTTCTCCAGCCTTTTGTGTACCCTCGATTCTCCAGCATCTGCAGTTCCTTCTTTAACAGAATGCCTACTGTATTCTGTTGTTCTGAAGCAAAGCAAGAATTTCATTGTCCTATCTGGGACACATGACAATAAACTCTCTTGAATCTTGACTCTCTTGTAAGCGAATGGAATCCCAGAGACTTTAGCTCTCTAATATTTGTAACATTGGAGTCTATTTGCTGCCAGCTTAAAGATTAAACCTGCTGACCAAGGTAGTGAAAGAAAGAAGGAGAGAAAGAGAGAGGATGTTTCTTTCTTCACTTGACCACATATGGAGGCGTCCATTAGTCTTGGTGTTGTGACTAGTAACAGAATTGATATCCTTGCCCATCCTTGCATTTCTATTTGAACTCAACTCAAATGGGAGCTTCTTGAATCCTTGGATTGGAAAACCTCTTTGCAGTTGTCGATATCAGGTATATCAAGATTGGTGCTGGTGAATCTTGGAGTCCACTCCAATATCTGTCAAGCTATTCATCTTAACATTAGATTGAATTTCAGCTGCGGTTAGATTTTATAGTCAGCTCCCGCAAGATATGAATGATGATATTCCTTGGTGTGCTGGTTGATGTGCTGGTGTAGTACTTGTGGAATAATTTGCACTTGACATGGGCGAGTTGGAAAACAAATGCAATTCATATTTAGATAGACTTGTTTTTGCAAAATCACATACCTGTGGCAATGTGACTAACATGTCTGGCTTAGTCTGAAGAAGGGTTTCAATCCGAAACGTCACCCATTCTTTCTATCGAGAGATACTGCCTGTTCCGCTGAGTTACTCCAGCACTTGTGTCTATCTAAAGTCTCAGGAGTTCCATGTAGCATCAGTTTAGCACATGTTTTTATTGACTTAGAAATTTTGAAACAAGTTCTCTGACGAAAAATTTGTGCGATTCACTCCGCACTTGCTCACCGATACTCAGACACATGTTAGGCCTTCGAGCAATGCATCCCACTTGAAGTGTTTTCCAAGTTGACTGCATAATTTCAAAATGCTACACACGTCATAAAACGTCAAACAGTTTACAAACAAACTTTCTTTCTCGCAGTTCCTGCTGATTTTTATCAATCATGAAAGAATATGAAAAATCCAAACAGATTAAATCAGGATGAATCATGCATCCTCAGGCACTTCTTCAGTTTCTGATATGAGTGAACAGAGGAAAAACACTGAATTTCTGCGTTATTGAGTTGAAAATTAGTGCAGAACACTAATTTAAAACGTGAGAAAATCTGCGTGTTGTCAAATGGAAGTTATAAAATAATTCTCTCTAACTAAGAGTCTGAAGAGGGTCTCGAACCAAAACATCATCCATTCCTTCTCTCCAGAGATGCTTCCTGTTCCGCAGAGTTACTCCTCCAGCATTTTGTGTCTATCCTCTATAACTACTATCTATAAATAATCAAAGCAGTTTTATGAAGTCATGCTTAAGTCATGTACAGAAAGTCCTGTTAGCTAGTGACAATCACTGCCTTGTATATAAAGGAGGCTTGATATTAATTGCTGTGGATTCATGTCAAAATACTTTGTGGCTCTGCATACATACGTTACTATACCATACACTTAGCTCATGAGGCCAAGGACCAGTTCTGCTTTGTGTTACCAGAAGTGAAGTTGCACAAATAATATCATCAGTGTAAAGTGTACTTGAAATTTGCTAAATAATTGCACTTATGCATCCACATGTGCCTTACAGATAGCCAAACTATTGTCTTAAGACATTTACTTAAATGTTGAGTTTCCATCCATTTTGACACGGTTAGTCAGATATTCCAGTTTGGGTCTATAGCTGTTTGGTGGCTTGATATCGCCATGTGGAGGGTATTTCTCATGATACTCAGTTAGCAGGCATGGCTCCAGAGTCTTGTCGAATAGTCTTGACGGCAGATGCGGACAATGATGCCGCCTGTAAATGAAAATGAGACCAGTTTTACTCACGGGTACAGATTACGTCTGATAGTGATCAGGAAAAAGGCAGAAAATAAGTCAAGAACGTTAGATATATTCTGCAATGCTGCCACATAGTGGTGCATAATACAACCAAGACTTTGCTTTGCAAATTCATTAAAGCAGATAAAAAATTGCACATTTAAATTAAATTAAATGGGACGATGCTTTTCATAAAAGAGCAAAGAAAAATGTAAGAAAACGTACAGATGTTTACAGCAATTGTGGTTTCCAGCCACACAATGTGAAAACATCAGGCAACATTATCAGAGTGTGTTGTCTTCGCAAGATGTGTATGATTTTCATTGTAAACTAAACAAACAAAAAGCATAGTATCAGGATTGCATTCAACAGCTTACAAGTAACTTCCCAAATTATTACCAGTAGTTCCATTTGGTGCAATGCTCGACTTTGCTTTGGTAAATATACCATCAATAATCTCTCAGAATATGCCATCTTCTATCTTCAAAGCAACCGTATTTGTAGGCTGCAGGTTTTATGGTTTTAACAGATTTAGACTTTGGGTTAAAACAGTGGAGGAAGAGTGCTGGAGTAACTCAGTGGGTCAGGCAGCATCTCTGGAGAACAAGGATAGGTGATGTTTCGCGTTGAGACCCTTCTTCAGACTGATTGTAGGAGGGGGGAGGTGAAAGCTGGGAGAGAAAGCCTGTACTAATGGTGGGACCACGTACTTTGTAACTTTGTCAGCACTCTTTATGTGGCGACGATTGCATGCCTTGGGTACACAAGCAAAGAATTTCACTGTGACTTGTCACATGACAATAAAATATTCAATCAAAACACAGCACGGTTTTGTACGCGTCTGATTGAATTTTTTGAAGACGTGACCAAAAAGGTTGATGAGGGCAGAGCTGTAGATGCTGTGTACATGGACTTCAGTAAGATGTTCGACAAGGTGCCGCGTGGTAGGCTGCCCTGGAAGGTTAGATCGCATGGGATCCAAGGAGAGATAGCTGAACGGATAGTAAATTGGCTCCATGGAAGGAAGCAGAGGGTGATGGTGGAAGGTTGCCTCTCGGAATAGAGGCCTGTGGCTAGTGGTGTACCACAGGGTTCGGTGCTGGGCCCGTTACTGTTCGTCATCTACATCAATGATTTGGATGAGAACATACAGGGCAAGATTTACAAGTTTGCTGATGATACAAAATGTAGTGGTTTTGCAGTTAGTGAAGATGGTTGTGAACGATTGCATCAGGATCTGGATCGATTGGCCAGGTGGGCGGAGGAATGGTTGATGGAATTTAATACAGAGAAATGTGAGGTGCTGCATTTTGGGACGTCGAACAAGGGTAGAACCTACACAATGAATGGTCGGTCTCTGGGTAGTGTTGTAGAGCAGAGGGATCGAGGAGTACTGGTGCATGGTTCCTTGAAGGTCGAGCCACAGGTAGATAAGGTGGTCAAATAGGCTTTTGGCACTTTGGCCTTCATCAGTCAGAGTATTGAGTATAGAAGTTGGGAGGTCATGTTGTAGTTGTATAAGACATTGGTCAGACCGCATCTACAATATTGTGTTCAGTTCTGGGCACCATGTTATAGGAAAGATATTGTCAAACTTGAAAGGGTTCAGAAAAGATTTACAAGGATGTTGCCAGGACTAGAGGGTGTGAGCTATAGGGAGTGGTTGAGTAGGCTGGGTCTCTATTCCATGGAGCGCAGGAGGATGAGGGATGATCTTATAGAGGTGTACAAAATCATGAGAGGAATTGATCGGGCAGATGCACAGAGTCTTTTGCCCAGAGTAGGGGAATTGAGGACCAGAGGACATAGATTCAATGTGAAGGGGAAAAGATTGAATAGTAATCCGAGGGGTATCCTTTTCACACAAAGGGTGGTGGGTGTATGGAACAAGCTTAGACAGGCACATGGATAGGACAGGTTTGGAGGGATATGATCCAAGTGCAGGCAGGTGGGACTAGTGTAGCTGGGACAATGTTGGCCGGTGTGGGCAAGTTGGACTGAAGGGCCTGTTTCCACGCTGTATGATTCTATGACTCTATGACTGGAGATGAGAACGTGAGCAGGATTGAGAACGTGGCAGGCAGCACTGGTTCTTCCTGGTCGGAGCTGCGGACGCATGGCCCCACTTTATAAATGGCTATTTGTCAAGATAATGGGGGACTCTCAACAGGAGATAGGAGGGGAAGGAGTTTAAACTGAACCTGTATGTGTTGTCATTTTCTCTTTTGTACATAGATAACAAAAGAGTTTTGTCAACTCTTGGTTTCCAGGGAACACTCTATAGCAACCAAACTTTATAACAACATGCAAAATATCACCAGCGCACCAAATACCTTTGGTCTCTGTTACTTATTTAAGGCAACTTATTTTAAATATGTCAAAAGAAAAGTTTTTTCTAAACAACAAGATAGATTTTGCACTTTGGAGTTAGCAGTAAATTGCATTCAAAGTACAATAGTTTATTTATTGATTTTACAGCGCAATTTTCTATTTAATTTCAACTGATAGTCAGAAGTATAAAATGTTCTGTAAACTGCACAATGGGAAAATACCTTATAATGCAATCTTTTTTTGTGTCACTCAATATTACTTGATACTTTTAAGAATGGTAACAAGAAGACTACTGTTTATTAAATTAAAAATGGGTTTACAAGAACAATAATCAGAGCACCTCATACACTCCCAGAGTGATCCAGAGCTTCTGGCCAGATGCCGTTGCATTTCACCATCCTACTCTGACTTTTCTGTCAGTGCTCACTAACGCTGCTATAACGAGACGAACAACCATTTTAATCAATGCATATTTCAACCTTCAGGACTCAACAGTGTCTAACTACTATCTACCTCTATGGTGACCCTCAGACTATCCTTGATCGGACTTTACTGGCTTTACCTTGCACTAAACCTTATTCCCTCGTCACGTATCTGTACACTGTAAATGGTTCAATTGTGATCATGTATTGTCTTTCTGCTGACTGGATAGCACCCAACAAAAACTTTTCACTGTAACTGGGTATACATGACAATAAGCTAAACTAATGAATTAAACTAACAACCCTTTCCTATCTATGCGGCTGTCCAGAGGGCTTTCAAATGTTGTTATACCTGTATTGACAACCTCTTCAAGCAGCTTATTCTATACAACCATCACCCTTTGTGTGAAAAAGTTGCACCTCAGATTCCCATTAAATCTTTCCCCACTCACCTTAAATCTATGTTCCTGATTCAACCTACTCTAGGTAAAAGACTGTGCATTCACCCTATCTATTGCCCTCATGATATTATGCACCTAAAAGATCACCATTTGAACCTTCAGGCCAAATTCTTTCATGAAAAATCAGTAACATAGCAGAGCAGATTGTGCCTAGGGCCTTACATAATCATTACCATCCAAACGTTGACCTTGACTATCTGTCACTGAAGTCAATGAAAGCTGTGGGCTAACAGGGACAACTCCAATCAGGAAAAAGAGGTGAGGAGATTTAGAGTGAATTCCTGTGCTTTGGATCTTGATAAATGAAAACAGATGGTTGACCAATTTTACTGCTTTACAAATACTTTATTTGGTCAAATCAAGTGAACAATAGATAATTTTGTGAACAGCATCAATTTCCTTTAAGTGGTTATCAAAAACAAGGTCTCATTAATTACTTCCTGCTGTGAGTGGCATAAATAAACGACAATAGCTTGTTTTATTTAGCAGAAAGAGATTTATCTCGAACAAAAGATCAATGAATTTCAGACATTACATGCAGCAATAACCTTCCTGTCATTTTGTGGCCTAATTTACATGTTACATAGAACAGGAAAAAGGCCCTTTGGCCTTTAATGTCTGTGTCGAACATGGTGTCAAACCCAACACTTACCTGTCGGCGCATAATCCTTTTCTCTCTGAAGATCGACACAAAAAGCTGGAGTAACTCAGTGGGACAGGCAGCATCTCTGGAGAGAAGGAATGGGTGATGTTTCGGGTCGAGACTCTTCTTCAGACCCGAAACGTCACCCATTCCTTCTCTCCAGAGATGCTGCCTGTCCCGCTGAGTTACTCCAGCATTTTGTGTCTATCTTCTGTTTAAACCAGCGTCTGTAGTTCCTTCCTACACATCCTTTTCTCGTCATTCCCTGCATATCCATGTGCCTGTCCAAAAGTCTCTTAAACATCACTTTTGCATCTGTCTCCACCATTACCCCTGGCTGCGCTACCAGACCTCCACCACCCTTTGAGTAAAATACCTGTCCCGGACAATTCCTTTTGTCCCCTCTCACCTTAGAGCTATACTCATTAGTATTTGTTTTTTCCATCCTGGGAAACAGGTTCTGGCTGTCTATCCTATCTACGCCTCTCATAATTGTATATACTTCGATCACATCTCGCCTCAACCTCTGGTGTCCCAGGGAAAACACCCCAAGTCTGTTCAAACTCTCCCTGTAGCTAATACTCACTAATCCAGATATCATTCTCGTGAACCTCCTCTGCACCCTATCCAAAGCCTCCTGCAATGCGGCAACATAATTACATACAATACTCTATATGTGACCCAACTAATTTAAAACTAGAAGCTAGCTCCAGACAATTGTCCTTCACCCCAAATCAAGTCCACTGCTATTGTGTTTCATCAGAATGTACTGTGCTTATTTTTAGGCACATGAGGAAAGAATCTTAAGGCAGTTTTTGTTTTGTGTTCCAGGATAACTTTAAAAATGATTTGTCATTGAAAGTTCCTAACAAACTGATTATTGGGGTCCAAATTTTCTACAAATAACTCAGTTTAAATACTCTTAATATCTATTTCTCAGCATTTAAAATTGGACTATTATTGGACAGCTGACATAGGTTAAAAATATTATTTTTGTGAAAAGTAATTCTCAGAATGTCACAGTGTGGAAAGAGCCCACTGAGTCCATGGTGACCAGCAAACACCCATTCCCACTACTCCAATGTTATTATTCTCATGTTGCCATCAACCTCCCCCACACAATTTGCAGAGGCCAATTTACCTACCAACCTACTGGTCTTTGGGACATACGAAGAGACCAGTGGACTGGTAACATGCAAACTCCACATAGAGAGCTTTGAATATCAAGATTTAAGCCAGATCACTGGAGGTGTAAGGCACCACTTCTAATCGCTGTGCTACTGTGTTATCCCTTAAACAAGTCTTAAGACAAGTACAGATTTTACTGTATTGTGTACACTTCAATCCAGAAACTGTTGAAGATACGAGTCTATAGTGATTCCAAGACCATTAGGGTGCAAGCTCTGGGTGATAGTGGGTACAAGATTCATATTGCTACAGAATTACTGAATGGAGTGAAGATTGAACGGGGTGTTTTAAGAGAGGATTGCGTTGCAATGTGGGGACTGTTCATGATCCCGTGACAGAATATCACAACAGCTATACATTTATATATATCGGATCATTTCACCGAATGTCATAATACAGACAGAAAACAGTCATATCATAGCTGAAATCCTGAGAAATTATCCAGATTTGAAAAGTCAAAGAAAGTGATTTTGTGGCTTCAAAAAGGACAGCAGGAAAGAGGAACCATCCAGTGTCTGCTGCGACTCCAAGTGTAAGACAGTGTGAGAGCAGAGTTGCAAAGATCCTGAACCTTGGGAAGCAATCAAAGCAGACATTGTCACAACCAAGTTTGTGTTATCCATCTTATACAACTATAGTAATTACAACTACATGAATTATTAGTCCAGTTAATTTTTATGTAGACAGGATTATTGAGCGATTGGTAAGCATTAAACCATATCTCATCATTTTGCAAGGACAAAAATATGACAATTGTGTGAAGCTTGATACATTATTCTGCCACCATAAAGTCTGAAACATGATATATCCATTTACGACGATGTGATTATATTACTCGGCTCCTGTGGATCTTGAACATGCTGACAGGCAATGGTCTTGGTTGGAAACCATCCCAACATTACACTGAATCTGCTTGAGCACTTGACGTTCCACAGCCAACAGAGCTGTGCACCAAGAATGAGAAGTTGAATTAAACTGAATAGCTCCTGAACTAAGTGACGTATTTTGGTGCTGTAGATCTTGGTGATAAAACCTCTCAATCTTCATCTATCTTCCAATTAACACGTTTCACTTACACTTATTCTACTTTTTTCCTCTCTGAAAACCACCAAACTTAAAGTACAAAACAGATATTCCTATGGTTTTGAATATCAGACCCCGCAAGCCTTTCCTCATTCTCTGGGTGTTTGTTTATGGGATCAGAACCACCACAAGAATGGTTGCTACTCTTTATTATACATGCCATTAATATTTTATCTCTTCTAATCTTTATTGAAACGGAAAAACATTCCTTCATCTATTCAGCTCCATTCCATAATCTGTAGTTAGATTTAGCTCTTAGGGCTAACCAGAATCCAGGGATATGGGGGAAAAGCAGCACCAGAGTACTGATTTTGGATTTTGGATGATCAGCCAGGATCATATTGAATGGCAGTGCTGGCGGCTTCTTGAAGGACCGAATGGCCTACTCCAGCACCTATTTTTCTACGTTTCAATGTTTATATACTTTATATTTCTGTAGCTGTGCTGAAGGTTTCCCAGGTACCTAAATTATGTTGTGTTTTAACACAACACCCCACTAGTTTAGTATACAATTACTAATACAAGTGTTGTTCCAGGATAAACCTTTTTTTTAAAGTGAAGCTGGAAGTAAAACGCGCTGATGTTGATGGAAGTAATTCTAGACAGTTTGGTTCTCCGAAGGGTGTCATTAATGAGAGGACAAGTCAAGCAGGATTCCTTAAATATCAAAGTAAGAAGATCGATACTGATTTAAAGCAGACCCAATTACACTAATGGCCACTTTTTAATTTGGAACTAATTAAATGACAAATTGTCTGAAGGTATCATAACTTCAAATTTGCTTTGAAAGGGGAATAAATATTTCTTACATTTTCTCTGATCTTGTGAAGGAACCTGAGATTTATATTCGTCTGATTTCAGGAGACACCAAAGGAACATTATTTAGTTCTTTGTACGGATAATTAGTGATTGCCATTTGGGACACTCCATAGCAGCAGAACAAAACGTTTTGCATTGTGTGGCACTTATATCTTTATATACACTACAATGTCCAATACTAAATGCATTTTAAATTAGTTCCTATTCAATAAAATAAGATTCAAATTGTGAAACCATTACAAGACAATATGATGATACTGATAATTATATTTTATTGTCACAAGTGTCTCTGTACATAGGCACAGTGACAATCTTTGTTATACTATAAATCAGTGCTTCTTAAACTGGTGAATGGTTCATCCAAGGGTGAATGAAATTATTTTGGAGTGAATGAGTTCATTTATGTTTTTTTGTTCATGTGACAAAATAAATTATATATAAAATTATACATAAGACGAAAATTAGCAAAAAACAGAAGAAAATTTAGTCGAGGGTGAATGAAATATTGTGATAAAAACACAAGGGTGAATGACATAGATGCTATAGATTAACGTACTATAACAAAAGCTTTTCACTGTACCTTGTTACACGTGACAATAAACTCAACTGAGCTAAGCACAACCATAGAAAAGTACAAAAATGTAACGATTGTAGTGTAATTGTAGATTTCACCAATAAATTAATACACTCTGGGGAATGCACAGTTTTGATTTGGTGTGCAATTCTCTGGAGTTTTGTTTGAGCTGACAACATTTTTCCGCAAGTTGGGGCTGTCACCCCTGTCCCAACACATCACATTGCACCTCAATCTCTTGCCATGGTTTTCCTGTAAAACTTACCCACAGTTACAGATTTCGCAGATGCATTTTCGGGTCATCCTTGCTGCTGCTGAGATGGGCTGGTGTGGGGGTATGTGAGCGTGTGTGTGAGAGGCTCTGTACATAGGCACAGTGACAATCTTTGTTATACTATAAATCAGTGCTTCTTAAACTGGTGAATGGTTCATCCAAGGGTGAATGAAATTATTTTGGAGTGAATGAGTTCATTTATGTTTTTTTGTTCATGTGACAAAATAAATTATATATAAAATTATACATAAGACGAAAATTAGCAAAAAACAGAAGAAAATTTAGTCGAGGGTGAATGAAATATTGTGATAAAAACACAAGGGTGAATGACATAGATGCTATAGATTAACGTACTATAACAAAAGCTTTTCACTGTACCTCGTTACACGTGACAATAAACTCAACTGAGCTAAGCACAACCATAGAAAAGTACAAAAATGTAACGATTGTAGTGTAATTGTAGATTTCACCAATAAATTAATACACTCTGGGGAATGCACAGTTTTGATTTGGTGTGCAATTCTCTGGAGTTTTGTTTGAGCTGACAACATTTTTCCGCAAGTTGGGGCTGTCACCCCTGTCCCAACACATCACATTGCACCTCAATCTCTTGCCATGGTTTTCCTGTAAAACTTACCCACAGTTACAGATTTCGCAGATGCATTTTCGGGTCATCCTTGCTGCTGCTGAGATGGGCTGGTGTGGGGGTATGTGAGCGTGTGTGTGAGAGGCTTTGCCTGGACCTCACACTGCTGCTGTGGGCTGGTGTGTGTGTGTGTGTGTGTGGGGGGGGGGGGGCTCTGCTGGAGCTCACGCTGCTGGTGCAGGCTGCTGGTGTGGGCTAGTGCTGGAAGGGGGCTGGTGCTGGAGGGGACTGGTGCTGGAGGGGCTGGTGCTGGAGGGGCTGGTGCTGGAGGGGCTGGTGCTGGTGTGGGCTAGTGCTGGAAGGGGGCTGGTGCTGGAGGGGACTGGTGCTGGAGGGGCTGGTGCTGGAGGGGGCTGGTGCTGGAGGGGCTGGTGTGGGCTAGTGCTGGAGGGGCTGGTGCTGGTGCAGGCTGCTGGAGGGGGCTAGTGCTGGAGGTGCTGGTGCAGGCTGCTGGAGGGGGCTGGTGCTGGAGGGGCTGGTGCTGGTGCAGGCTGCTGGAGGGGGCTGGTGCAGGAGGGGCTGGTGCTGGAGGGGCTGGTGCTGGAGGGGGCTGGTGCTGGAGGGGCTGGTGCTGGAGGGGCTGGTGCTGGAGGGGCTGGTGCTGGAGGGGACTGGTGCTGGAGGGGGCTGGTGCTGGAGGGGGCTGGTGCTGGTGCTGGTGCAGGCTGCTGGTGTGGGCTAGTGCTGGAAGGGCTAGTGCTGGAGGGGCTAGTGCTGGAGGGGCTGGTGCTGGAGGGGCTGGTGCTGGAGGGGACTGGTGCTGGAGGGGCTGGTGCTGGAGGGGCTGGTGCTGGAGGGGGCTAGTGCTGGAGGGGCTGGTGCTGGAGGGGCTGGTGCTGGAGGGGACTGGTGCTGGAGGGGCTGGTGCTGGAAGGGGGCTGGTGCTGGAGGGGACTGGTGCTGGAGGGGCTGGTGCTGGAAGGGGGCTGGTGCTGGAGGGGACTGGTGCTGGAGGGGGCTGGTGCTGGTGCAGGCTGCTGGTGTGGGCTAGTGCTGGAAGGGCTAGTGCTGGAGGGGCTGGTGCTGGAGGGGCTGGTGCTGGAGGGGCTGGTGCTGGAGGGGCTGGTGCAGGAGGGGCTGCTGTGGGCTGCAGGAGTGGGGGAGAGAGAGGGCTCTGCTGGAGCTCACGCTGCCGGAGTGAGCTGGCGCTGCGGGTCTGGGGGCTCCGGCGCCGCCGCCTCTATTGTGCGGGCAGCGTCTCCAGCCCGGCAACGGTCGCCCGGCAACCAACGCGTCCCGGCAACGGCGCCGCGTCAGGCGCTACGTCACGGGTCAGAGGTGAGCGGCCTGGGCCTGGGCTGGAGCCTGGCGGCGACAAGGTGGGCGGGTGGGCGGGCGCTCCCTCTAAACCCCGCTCCCCTCCCCCCTGCTCCCTCTCCCCCTCCCTCTCCCCCTCCCCCGCTCCCCCCTCCCCCCCCCTCTCTCCCCCCCACTCCCCCTCTCCCCCCCCTCTCTCTCCCTCCTTCCTTCCTCCCCCATGAGGGGCATGTAAAATGTTGATCAGGAACTGAGGTTCTATTATTATTATTAATACGAGTAACAAAATATTCAGTGCCATCAATTAATGTGTATGTCATTACAGAATTGAAGTGAAAATGGGTCACACTAACTTGGCAAATGTTGTTGATCTGCAAAAGAATACTGCCAACATCCGCAATATCTGCATAGTAGCTCATGTGGACCATGGTAAGATTTCTCTCTTGACTTATTAAAATATTTTTTTCTTATCGGTTAAATTATTTGATTGCAAAATGTAGACATCAATGTGTGTAACGTCATAGATAAAATCATAAGAATCTCAAGAATGGTCTCAACCCATTCCATCTCTTCAGAGATGCTACCTGTCCCACTGAGTTGCTCCAGCATTTTGTGTCTCTTTGATTCATATATTTGTTCATTTTCCCCACTAAGTCCTTGCCAACAGTCAAGCAATGTGTTAAATATCCTCACAATCCAGATTATGCATGTTGAAGATTGCTGTTTTTATTGTCAACATTGTTCTGTTTGACCGTGGGCCAATGTGTTGCATTGGGAGTTACATACCCTGCATGGTGCAAGATTCTTTCAATATGTGTATTTGATATTATGGGTTGATGAAGCACAATATTTGAAGATTTGCATCATGTAGATTTAATGATAAGTGTACCACTAAAACAAAAAAAAAAATAATTGAAGTGCATGTGTCATTTGTTAAAACATTTAAAAACAATACACTGGAAATCGGAAATCTCAATTTTGGAGACGGAAGCAGAGTTATGATTTCAAACTTTCATGAGAGTCGGGAATAGTTGGAGACAGAGGTTGTATTCAATAGATATAGTTCTCAGGGATAACGGAATCAAAGGATATGGGGAGAAAGCAGGAACGGGATACTGATTTTGGATGATCAGCCATGATCATATTGAATGTCTCGAAGGACCGAATGGCCTACTCCTGCACCTATTTTCTACGTTTCTGTAGTGCAGTCATCCACAGAAGAGACTACATTTAGGAATACATTCTATTGAATTGAAAGAAGTAAATGACTGAAGATAGACACAAAATGGTGGAGTAACTCAGTGGGACAGGTAGCATCTCTGGAGGGAAGGAATGGGTGACGTTTCGGGTCGAGACCCTTCAGTAAATGACTATCATGTAGAGGGAGAGTGTGCAGCATTGGATGATGAGAAATACAAAGACTGGGTGGGGCGACTCCTGTGGTTGCACAAAGGCAGGGATCCGTGTTGGTAGATTAAACAGAGTAAGTGAACGTCATGGAAGGAAATGTGCCTTCAGAGTTCTGAAAGTGAAGAAGACACGATGATGTGAAACTCTGCATCCTTGTATTTAACCCTCTCTGGCCTCGTTCCATTGTCCTTTTACAGATTTGTATAACATTCTGAAAAGGTTATCATCTTTCATTTCATGCCTTTTGTGCACCATTGATGTCTATTTAAACTCTAGAATTACCTGTTTATTTTCTATAAACCACTCCTTAACCCTCGACTCTACACTATGTCCAAGGTTTTGATTATCTGCTCTAAATTCTCTTCTTTTGTCTAAGGTTTTTGGTTTTATTTTTATTGCATTTGAATGCATTCACACAGAGAGTGGTGAGTTTCTGGAATTCTCTGCCACAGAAGGTAGTTGAGGCCAGTTAATTGGCTATATTCAAGAGGGAGTTAGATGTGGCCCTTGTGGCTAAAGGGATCAGGCGGTATGGAGAGAAGGCAGGTACAGGATACTGAGTTGGATGATCACACATTATCATATTGAATGGCGGTGCAGGCTCGAAGGGCTGAATGGCCTGCTCCTGCACCTATTTTCTATGTTTCTATGAATGTTTTATTTGAATGCATCTTATTGTCGCAATAAATGTCTGATTATAATTTTTGGAATATTTCTACATGTGTTTTGTGGAATTTATTACATCAAATATGTCTTTGTGGCTAATGTGTTTGTATTGTTTGTGTTGTTACCATTTATAGGTAAAACTACCTTAGCTGACAGCCTTATTGCTAGCAATGGGATCATTTCTCATCGACTTGCAGGAAAGGTAAGCGGATAGATATTTAGGTGATTATATTTACAAATAATCTTTGGGTCTTGACCCGAAACGTCGCCTATTCCTTTGCTCCTTAGATGCTGTCTCACCTGCTGATTTTCCCCAGCTTTTTTGTCTACCTTCGATTTTTATATAGCAACTTTATATAGCAACTTTCACGTTCCAGTTAGATGACTGGGAATGAAACACCGGCCCTGTTGTAAGATAGGGAACGCAGCAGGTATTTTCCCCACAGCAAGGTCTGCATGTATACTGGGTAATGGCTAGACAGTCTGCTTTAATGATTTTGGTTCGGGATTAAATATTGACCAGGATTCTGGAGTGTGCCTTTCTTGGAGTATCGCCACAAGATCTATCACGTACACCAGGTTCTCAATTTAATGTGTTTTCATTGAATAGCTCCTTTGACAGGGTACAACAGTGAAATGTCAGTGTAGAAGTTGTATTCAGGTATAATGATGCTACTTATTCTTGTGTATGGCGTGCACACGCTAAAGTTAGAGGTCAACTTGTTCTATTTGAACTTGTTTGTGCACGTCGGGTTAATTGCATTAGTCGAAACAGGGCGGACCACGTGAAGGTTGCAATCTCCCACCCCATAATGCTACTGTTACAATGTTAATACATCCACTTCTGGAATCGGGGATTAACATGAGATTGGAGTGGAGATGGAATATTTGGGAGGCTCATTTTCTGTAGAATCAAGTCCATTGTGAACTATATTGCCCTGTTGTAGATTTACTATTGCTAGAAACTGACCAGTCCTCAGCTGCAGGAACTTGGTTGTTGCTTTATGGTACCAGTTAACTGCCTTGACTTGTAGTTTTAATATCAAACATGATGCAGCCTTTTAGAATACTAGCAACGTGCTGATAGTGGTAACTGAAAGGATGTATGAAATATGTCATGAACAATGAAGTCAACATTTTTGCTACATTGTGCGGGAGTATGCAGTGGAAGAAATGTGCATTCTTGTAATGGGAAAAAATGTTTGCTGATTTCTAAGCTGTCATATTTGGGGAGTACCAACATAGGCTGGGTACATAATTGCCTGTCCATCTCTTTAGTTACCTTGGTGTGCAGCTTTCCAGGCAAAGGAGATTAGCTGAATATATGAGAACTCATTTCAGAAATATAATTTATTGTGAATAATAGTTTCAGGTATTTGAAGTCAATGTTAATTTTTTTTTTGTCATACAGTTTTGTACACCATTGTATTTCTTTTTAATCAAAAAGCTGCTGTTAAGCTTTGGCCAAAACATGGCCATTGACTCAACCTGCTCTATAACAACACAAAATATTTCCCATGGGAAGTTGGACTAAGTTTGTTCTGAGGCCACTTTAGAGGCTAATTGTTTTGCTTGAAACTGTCTCCAAATTTTCATCTATTTTCCCATTTCTTTATTTTCTCAACAAACTCTTCAGTTATCTTGCTACATCATAATATACCATGTTATGGTTTGTGTATACTTGAAGTTTTTCCACTTGCGATTTTTTACATTTTTTTGAAAATATTATTCTTGTTGAGTCATGACAATTAAATGGATTGACAGTTAAGTGTTGCAAAAAATAACTCAATTGATTTGTGAAAATTGCAGCAGTAACTTGTGGACAGGATTTAAATTCCTCACTCGTTGAATAAATCTATTGAAAAAATTAAGCATGTGTAATTCTTGCTTGTTATAGTTACGATATATGGATAGTCGAGAAGATGAGCAGATCAGAGGAATCACAATGAAATCCAGTTCTATATCGTTGCACTTCAATACAGGTAAATTATTTTGTAGAATTGCACACATTGAATTATGTACAACAGGATCTGCATGGAAGATAGACACAAAATGCTGGAGTAACTCAGCGAGACAGGCAGCATCTCTGGAGAGAAGGAATGAGTGACGTTTCGAGTCGAGACCCTTCTTCAAACCCGAAACGTCACCCATTCCTTCTCTCCAGAGGTGCTGCCTGTCCCGCTGAGGTATTTCAGCATTTTGTCTATCTTCGATTTAAACCAGTATCTGCAGTTCTTTCCTACACAGATGTTGTGTTTGATTTACCGTTGGCCAGGATAATTAAAAACAGATCACATTGCTTTGCTCCCTTCCAGTAGCCATGTATGTTCCTGTATGTCAACTATTCTATCAATTTTTTTTTTCTCGTATGAAGTGGAGCTGTTTTTTCAATCACTCTATTTTTATTCCCACAAAAAAAGTTTCTCTTGCTTTTGTTGCATTGGTCCCTGATCAGGTGAAAGAGTTTTACATTTATATTCTCTCAAAATCTTATGTTGTTTAAAAGGTCGTCTTTACAGTATGGTGTGCATTGCAGATTAGTAATCAGGAAACCTAGATTAATAATGCAGAGATCTGAGTTTGGATCCAAATTCAATTAGCAACCTGGATGTTTTTTTTTCATATTGGTCCTTTCTAATAATGTCCATAATCCTATCAGATTGTCATTGAAACCCAACTGAAATATTCTTCATGGAAAGACATTTGCTCTCCTTACCAAGCCTGGCCTGTATATGGTTGATGCCTGAATGCCCTTTCATTTTGTGGAGTGAATTAGTTCAGTGAGGCTGTTGTGGGTTTTATCATAGCACCGTAAAGTTATATAGCACGGAAACAAGCCCTTTGATAGAACTTGTCTTTGCCGACCAAGTTGATAACCTGAGCTAAGGTTTCGACCCGAAACGTTGCCTATTTCCTTCGCTCCATAGATGCTGCCTCACCCGCTGAGTTTCTCCAGCATTTTTGTCTACCTAGTCCCATTTGCCTGTGTTTGGCCTATATTACACTAAACATTTCCTGCCAGTGTACCTGTCTAAATGTATTTTAAACATTGTAATCATACCCGCCTCTGCGGCTTCCTTTGGCAGCATGTTCTATATTCCCACTGCCCTCCATGTTAAACGATGCTCCTCAGATCCCTTTTCAATCATTCCCCTTTCATTTTAATCACATCTCTAGGTTTATGCTTCCATACCCTAAGACAAGGACTGTGACCATTCATCTTATCAATGACACTCATGATTCTATATACCACTATAATGTCACCCCACGGACTCCTTAGTTCCAGGGATGACAGCCCCAGCCTATCCAGCCTTTCCTGGTAACTCAATCACCCCAGTCCAGGTAATGTAGTCGTGAATCTTTAATGAGATCTCTCCAGGTTTGTGACATTGTTTCCTGTAGCTGGGTGAACAGAACTGCGCACAATATCCAAGTGTGTGTCACCAACTACTTGTATGGTTGTAACACGGCATCCCAATCCCGATACTCAATGTCCTGATCAATGAAGGCAAATGTGCCCAAATGTTGGGAAAGCTAGCTCTATTTAAAAAAAAAGTTCTTCAGGTAATAACCATAGGTGGCTCTATGCCAGGAAATCACAATTTTGGTTATCTTTTGTTTGCAGTTACTAATGAAGGACTATAGGAAGGTTGCCACAATACAATCCTTCTTGACGTCCCAACATGATTACTTAATTGCAACACTTTATTCATGAATGTGGTTTCCACTAAATAGGAAAGCAGGAACGCATTTAATTGAAACAAGTCTTTACAAATCTCCAGATGTTGTAACGATAATCAGCTTTATAGATTTGGAAGTGGAAGTCTAGTGGCATATGGGAGAACCGTCCTAAATACACTGTGTGTAGGAAGGAACTGCAGATGCTTGTTTAAACCGAAGACAGATACAGAAAGGGTGGAGTAACTCAACGGGTCAGCCAGCTTTTCTCCAGAGCTGTTGCCTGACCCATTGAGTTACTCCAGCTTTCTGTGTCCGTCTTCATCCTAAATACATTATTCTCTTTACCTGTTACTGTGTGTACTCTCAAAAGAATGCTCAGGTTACTCTGACTTTCCAAACTTGCAGCCTTTACCACCAAGAAGGCAGACAATAGCAGCAACTGAATGGGAACACCATTACCTGTAGGTTCTCCCACTCCACATCATGCATCACCCTGACATGGAAATATATCACTGGCCCTTCACTGTCACCTGGTCCAGGTGTTGAAACACCCTGTCCAGCAGCACTGCACACCAGCAGGACTGGAGCAGTTCAATAATGTGGCTGACCACTACTTCTCAAGGGCAGTTTGTGGTGGGCAACCAATACTGGCCTTGCTGGGGGCTGCTAAAAATGAATAGTTAACAGTATTTTTGTGGTATTTTTATAATATCACAATATTTTCAGAGGAGTTCTTTTAGTTTTTTTTTTAGTTTAGAGATACAGCGTGGAAAAAGGCCCTTCGGCCCACTGAGTTCATGCTGACCAGTGATGCCCGTTGACTAGTTCTATCCTACACACTAGCAGCAATTTACAGAAGCCAATTAACCTACAAACCTGTAGGCCTTTGGAGAGTGGGAGGAAACTGGAGCACCAAGAAGTAAGCCCTACACAGTCATAGAGAGAACGTGCAAACTCCTTAAGGACAGCACCCATTGTGAGTATCAAACCCGGAACTCTAGTGCTGTAAGGCAGCAACTCTACCGCTGCTCCACTGTGACACCCTGAAAGGTTCTTCTTATACCTTAATTAGTTTAATTCATTAAGAATGAAAAGTTACATATGTCCCTTTGGGAATTTTGTTGATGAATGGTACCCATTTATTCGAGCCTGATCATCATCACTTGCAGTGATAGGATTTAAAAGATGGGTTAATGAATAGAAAAATGGCTTGTGGAAGATAGTACATGTTGACTTATGTTTCACAGATAATCAAGAATATCTCATCAATTTGATCGATTCCCCAGGCCATGTGGATTTCGCCTCAGAAGTATCCACTGCTGTGCGAGTATGTGATGGTGCTGTGGTTGTTGTCGATGTTGTCGAAGGTGTCTGCCCTCAGGTAAACTCGAAGAATATGTACTTTTTAACTGTTGACAATTTGAATATGAAATTGAGAGTCGGGCCTACATGGTGTACCAAATTTGGTCGAGAAAATTCACCTCACGAGATTTCCTAATTACTGCAGTATGAAATTATTTCCCCAAGCTAGTTTTGCACAGGCACTGTTACCAATAATTTTTAGAAATGTTGCTGGCTAAATAGATTATCTAGACAGTGTTGTTTTAATGCTGAAACAACAATAATTTAATTTGATCACTGTGGATAATATGAATAGAAATGAGAACTTTTGCTGTTTCATTTTCAGACTCGGGCAGTGTTGCGCCAGGCCTGGTTGGAGAACATTCGCCCAGTTTTAGTCATTAACAAAATCGATCGGCTGATCATTGAACTAAAACTAACTCCTCTTGAAGCTTATATTCAATTGCAGAAGATTCTGGAGCAGGTAAGACATATTGGCTTAGTGTGCTCATTTAAAAGGTTATTCTGCACAATTCCTGTGTATTTTGTCAGTGCTCAAATTGATGATGTGTTTTTCTATGCATGCCGTTGTACTGTGATGCAAATAAATCTTTATATGTCAATAGACCAAGTGGGACCCATTGGGCCCTGTCCCCCAACACGGGGGAGGGGTGGTGTGGCTAAATCTTTATATGTCAATATACTCAGCAGAAAATTGTTAAATGTTTAAAAGTGCCTCAAAAATAAAATTAGAATGGATATTTAGAATTTTGCTTGTTAAAGGTAAAACTTTTTTGTTCCTTTTGGGAAAGTTTTATCTGTTATAGTTTAGAGATACAGTGTATAAACGGGTCCTTCAGCTCACTGAGTCTGCACCGACCAGCGATACACTCACTCACTCTCTCACTCTCTCACTCACATTTACACCAAGCAAATTAACCTACAAACCTGTACGTCTTTGGAGTTTGGGAGGAAACAGAATATCTCAGAGAAAACCCACGCAGTTCACGGGGAGAACGTACAAACTCTGTACAGACATCATCCATAGTCAGGGTCGAACCCGGATCTCTGGCGCTGTGAGGCAGCAGTTCTACCCACTGTGCCACCATGCGGCCATTAGTGCTGCGGACTTTTAATTACTTTGGCAATCTGCGAGCAAGGAGATTTGCAAGCTGGGAATGTGAAGGAATTGGTGAAGAGTGAAGAAGTACCAGGAGAACTGGAGCAGAATAATGTGGTGCCCAGATTCACAGCTTGTATCGGTCATCAGAGTCTCCCTTCCTATCCAAGTAGAATAATAGGTCTGATTGGCTGACACACATGCACACTCTAGGAAATTGTTAAGGAAAAGGAGAGGATATACCTGAAGGTAGATAAATATACCTGAAAAGGGGAGGATATACCTGAATGTAACATTCAAGGTTCAATGAAATAAAAGTAAATTCAGTGTGTAAGAAGGAACTACAAATGCTGGTTCACACCGAAGAAAGATCACCCATTCCTTCTCTCCAGAGATGCTGCCTGTCCCGCTGAGTTACTCCAGCATTTTGTGTCTGTCTTCGGTGTCAACCAGCATCTGCAGTTGCTTCCCACACATGACTTAGTGGTGTCTGTGGACTGAACCACGACTTCCAAATTAAAGAAACAGAACCGAGAAAGCAGGGGAAGGGGTGATTGGCTGTTAAGTAAAAGAAGAAATAGTGGAAACTAAAAGGTAACGCTCAAAGTAAGGCAAAGGGTAACACAAATAAACTGATAACATTATTTTAAACGTGCAATATGCAAAATAAACATTTAAGAAAGCATGCAAGTGCAACAGAAGGAAGGAATTAATACTATTTTCACTGCAGCGATGGACATTAATTTGTATTGTAGATGATTGTACCTGCAAATGGGTTTATTTGAATAATTTTCATGATCAAGGATAATTGCCAGTGACTCTTGGTCTCAGCTGTCTAAGGAGGAACCTGGGGCATGTTCCATATCATTTCGCACTAATTAAATTAAACACAGTCCTGAAAATGAAACCCATCTGCGATATAATACATTTATTTCTCTACTCGTTCTAAGTGATGGAAGAAGATTTAAAGAAATATTTCAACAGATGGCTTACAGATGACAACGCAATTATGGTTGCACTGCTTCCACAGTCACCTTTGAGCCATACAGGATATGAACCTTAACGTGACCTATTATGAGTTTGCTGATTATTTGGCACTGATGGGTTATGAAACCAATTCATCATAGAGCAATATGTTGCATTAAGCAGCACAATAATTTAGAGTCTTGTTTAACAGTAAGTTATTTGTAATCCATTTAAACCGGGTATCTCCTGTGTGCTGTTAAGACTGTAAATTAGCTGCCGTGATTGCTGGAAAGATAATTAGCAACTTCAATCAAAGAAGTAATTCTATGACCCCCAAATGCTTCCATCTAGATCTTTATACAAAATGAATTGTTGCTGAAATTATTGCTGTGCCATGTATTTTGCTCCATTTTGACTGAGAATAATGAATTGATAATATAACGACATTTTGCACCAGGAATGTCTCGTTTAATAGGCATGAATGTGAAGTGATTTTATCACAAAAATTTGACTTTGAGGATTTATGATGATTTGGTATGTGTTCAAAGAATGATAATGGTATATCTGGTTAACATATTTCAGCTTGAACAGCATGTCCCGAATTTCCTCCTACCTAATGGAGTAACCTTTGCATTGCTGTTGTGGATTTTTAATTATGTATGGCGGCCAGTTTGTACAAAGCATCACAAGCAGAAATGAATGAGCGACGAGGTGATGTGTTGTTAGTGTCAGCCAGTATACTGGCACCACTCCATCCCTGTGTTTGAATAATGCTAAGGCAACCAAGCTGTCAGCTTGAGCCAACAAAGTTGGTTCAAGTATGATCCCTCTCCAGTCCTAATTTTGTAAAGGGAATTTTTAAAAAGTGTTGATAAAATTATAAAATAAAAAGCTGGCATTTCATAGGCATATGGGGAGAATCTGCAAAAAGAACCTTGTTTGACATCAATTTCCAAAGCCACTGATGAAACTGCAAGTTAATTGTATTCAGAAGATAAATTTGCGGCATAGGGAAAGATAACATAAAATTGAAATTAACGTTTTTCTTTGGATATTATAAGCATTCATTCATTTAAGGGTAGCAGATGTTTAGAATTACTGTTGTAGGATTCATTTCCGTGGAAAAAAAATGTGAGTTCAGAGTTGGGCTGTACTGGTAATTTGCTGACAGACTTCTTGCTATTGTATCTCCTGTACCATAGACCAAAGCCTGTACTTGGGTCAGGGAAAATCTTACAGGAAAGCAATATAATATTGCAAGCTAGAGGAAGAGTCTTGGGAATGGCAGAGTGAATTAATCGGGAAAGTGACCTTTAGACCACTTTAGGCTTTAGAGATACAACGCGGAAACAGGCCCTTCAGCCCATCGAATCCACACGGACCAGTGATCACCCCAATAAGAGAACTATTCGACACACTAGGGACAATTCATAATTTTTACCAAAGCCAATTAACCTACAAACCAGTACGTCTTTGGAGTGTGGGAGGAACCCGGAGAAAGCCCACGCGGTCACAGGGAGAACGTGAAAACTCTGTACAGACAGCACCCGTAGTCAGGATCGAACCCGGGTCTCTGGCGCTGTGAGGCAGCAACTCTACCGCTGCGCCACTGTGCCGCCCTAAGAGATCTATGTCTTTTTTCTTAATAACACTTGCAAACTGAAGAAATTAGGAAAATATTTGATTTGAGCTCAATATTATGTATATTGCTGTTGTTTGTATCTGAAGCCGTTAGAATAATAACAGAAATGAAGTTTGTGGTGCTATCACACACGTCTTTTTAAATGTGAGCAGCATATTCTATTTTCTTTTAAATGATTTGCCAAGTAAAACTATGAATTTCTTTCATTGGACAATAACATCTGAATATTTTAGGTAAATGCGGTAACTGGGAGTCTTTTTACTTCAAAAGTATTGGAATCAAGAGAGGAGATGGATGTCACACGAGAGCCTACTTCAGACTGGAAGACTAGTGGGCAGATTTATGACTGGAGCGCTGGCCTCGAAGAAACAGATGATTCACACCTTTACTTCGCCCCAGAGCAAGGGAATGTGGTTTTTGGAAGTGCTATTGATGGCTGGGGCTTCAGGTATGCAGTTCTTTTTAAAAACCTCCTTCAATCAGGAAGCATAAATGCTGAGAACACACATATTAGGTCTGCTGAATGCATAGTCAATTTGACTCCAACAGCAAATCTGACGTTACCGAAAAATGAGTTGTGAGATTGGAATGTCTTTGCTTAAAGAAATTGGAAAGGGCCTGTTCCACGTACGCGATTTTTTTTTTTGGCGACTGCCGGCACCCGTCATAGTCGCAGCAGGTCGGCGAAAATGTTCAACATGTTGAAAATCCAGAGACAACCAGAAAAAGGTATGACTCTTTGGGCGACTACTCACGACCATACAGCCGTCACCCTGCGACATGAGCAGCATGAAACTGTAGCATCCGTAAAAAATCATGCAGGTCACGGGGAGAATGTACAAACTCCGTACAGACAGCACCCATGGTCAGGATCAAACCCGGGTCTCTGGTGCTGTAAGGCAGCAACTCTACCGCTGCCCTTCACAAGTTGTGAAGAAGGTTTCATTTGCACATACAGTGGCTTGCAAAAGTATTCATACCCCTTGAACTTTTCCACATTGTGTCACGTTACAACCACAAACGTAAATGTATTTTATTGGGATTTTATGTGATCGACCAACACAAAGTGGTGCATAATTGTGAAGTGGAAGGAAAATGATACATGGTTTCCAAATTTTATTACAAATAAAAAACTGAAAAGTGTGGCGTGCAAAAGTATTCAGCCCCCCTGAGTCAATACTTTGTAGAACTACCTTTCGCTGCAATTACAGCTGCAAGTCTTTTGGGGTATGTCTCTACCAGCTTTGCACACCTAGAGACTGAAATTTTTGCCCATTCTTCTTTGCAAAATAGCTCAAGCTCAGTCAGATTGGATGGAGAGCGTCTGTGAACAGCAAATTTCAAGTCTTGCCAGAGATTCTCAATTGGATTTAGGTCTGGACTTTGACTGGGCCATTCTAACACATGAATATGCTTTGATGTAAACCATTCCATTTTAGCTCTGGCTGTATGTTTAGGGTCGTTGTCCTGCTGGAAGGTGAACCTCCGCCCCAGTCTCAAGTCTTTTGCAGACTCCAACAGGTTTTCATCCAAGATGCCCTGTATTTGGCTCCATCCATCTTCCCATCAACTCTGACCAGCTTCCCTGTCCCTGCTGAAGAAAAGCATCCCCACAGCATGATGCTCCCACCACCATGTTTCAAAGTGGGGATGGTGTGTTCAGGGTGATGTGCAGTTTTATTTTGCGGCCACACATAGCGTTTTGCATTTAGGCCAAAAACTTCAATTTTGTCTCATCAGACCAGAGCACCTTCCTCCACATGTTTGCTGTGTCCCCCACATGGTTTGTGGCAAACTGCAAACGGGACTTCTTATGGCTTTGTTTCAACAATGGCTTTTTTCCTGCCATTCTTCCATAAAGGCCCGATTTGTGGAGTGCACGGCTAATAGTTGTCCTGTGGACAGATTCTCCCGCCTGAGCTGTGGATCTCTGCAGCTCCTCCAGAGTTACCATGGGCCTCTTGGCTGCTTTTCTGATCAATGCTCTCCTTGCCCGGCCTGTCAGTTTAGGTGGACGGCCATGTCTTGGTAGGTTTGCAGTTGTGCCATACTATTTCCATTTTCGGATGATGGATTGAACAGTGCTCCATGAGATGTTCAAGGCTTGGGATATTTTTTTATAACCTAACCCTGCTTTAAACTTCTCCATAACTTTATCCCTGACCTGTCTGGTGTGTTCCTTGGGCTTCATGATGCCCAAGGAACATTGTTTGTTCACTAATGTTCTCTAACAAACCTCTGAGGCCTTCACAGAACAGCTGTATTTATACTGAGATTAGATTACACACAAGTGGACTCTATTTACTAATTAGGTGACTTCTGAAGGCAATTGGTTGCACTGGATTTTATTTAGGGGTATCAGAGTAAAGGGGGCTGAATACTTTTGCACGCCACACTTTTCAGTTTTTTATTTGTAAAAAAATTGAAAACCATGTATCATTTTCCTTCCACTTTACAATTATGCGCCACTTTGTGTTGGTCTATCGCATAAAATCCCAATACAATACATTTACGTTTGTGGTTGTAACGTGACAAAATGTGGAAAAGTTCAAGGGGTATGAATACTTTTGCAAGCCACTGTAACCTAAGCTACAGAGCAGCCTCATTCCGACAAGGGTGACTAATGGCCCTGATCACACTGGAGGGCCAGGGAATGAGCCAGACTGCTGTACACAGCCCAGAGCTAACCCAGTGGGCGCCCAAGCCATGCACTAAATTAAAACTTAGTTGAAAAATTGATTACTGTATTAGATGTAAAGTGGATCCTGCGACGTCTCTTTAAATTGCACAGGTTTTGAGGGCATGGGTATGGTAATTAGTGAAATAATATTTGTCCACGTGGAGAAATCTAAAACCGGACGTGGTTTTAGAATAGAGATTGCCCATTTAAGGCAAAGATGAAGAGTAATTTCTTACTTCAGAGTGTTGTGAATATTTGGATTTCTGTACCCCAGAGATCTGTGGAGGCTATTATAGAATGCATATAATCATAGCTGAGTCTGAAAGGGTTTTGAAACGTGGGGGAGTTTACACTAATGAAGACCAAACAGAAAAGTGGAGTTGGAGCCAAGATCTGATCAGTCTGATTTTATGAATTGTAATATTTGAGTATAGGAGCAGGGAGGTTCTACTGCAGCTGTACAGGGTCTTGGTGAGACCACACCTGGAGTATTGCGTACAGTTTTGGTCTCCAAATCCGAGGAAAGACATTCTTGCCATAGAGGGAGTACAGAGAAATATCACCAGACTGATTCCTTTGATGTCCAGTTTTCACACCTTACCCTTCCATATCTCTGTGTCTCCCTCTCCTGGTCTGAGGAAGGGTCTTTAGAAACGTTTCTGAAGGAATGTCACCCATTCCTTCAGAAACGTCACCCAGAGATGCTGCTTGTTCTGCTGAGTTACTCCAGCATTTAGTGTCTACATTGTAAACCAGCATCCGCATTACCTTGCGACACATGTTTATAAGTACATTCGTTACTTTTTAAATCCATATTTAAATGTTAATTATTTATATCCATTTGAACGGTTTTTATAGGTCTCCAAACTGCAGAGGCATTTAAACATTGTTCAAAGGCCACTGAAGTCAGAAACCAAACTGCTCGAGGGGTTATAATGTCATTGTTTGGGTTTTCGTAATCACTTTCAAGGTTTCAAGGTCAGTTCAGTGTCACATGTACCAATTAAGATACAGTGACATTTGAGTTACCATACAAGCACACAAAGTGAAAAGCAACAAGACACACAGCCACGTAAACATCCATCACACAGGATTCCACATTCCTCACTGTGATGGAAGGCAATAAAGTTCAATCTTCTTCCTCTTTATTCACTTAAACCGAGTTGTTCAAATGGTCCTGTTTTGGAAATGCATCCCAGTGCCCTTTCTCTTGTCAATGCAGTCGGGATAATTTACTTTTACTGTTTAGAATTACATGGACAATGTGACCTTAGCTTTGCCTCGGCATTTTGTTGGTATTTTTGCAGGAGTATCTATTTTACTATTATTTTGACTGTGTTTCAAAAAGTATGTTGAATTTTCATTTATTTAATTGCCAAGATCCCTTGGTACAGTAAATCTTGTCAGACTTTATCTGTTGGGTGAAGAAAAGTTGCAGCTTGTTTGATGTGCAAGAAGGCTTTTTAAATTGGATGGTGTTGGACAAAGGAAAGACAAATGCAGTGCATATTATAGTTTAGTTTAGAGATACAGCGCAGAAACAGGCCCTTCGGACCACCAGGTTCACACAGACCAGCGATCCCCACACACTAACACTATCCTGCACACACTAGGGACAATTTACATTCATCCAAAGCCAATTCACCTAAAAAACTGTGCGTCTTTGGAATGTGGGAGGAAACCGAAGATCTCGGAGAAAACCCACGCAGGTCACGGGAAGAACGTACAATCTCCGTACAGGCAGCACGTGTAGTCTGGATCGACCCAGGTCTCTGGCGCTGGAAGGCAGCAACTCTACCACTGTGCCACCAATTTAAATGTATATAGTGAGCCTAGAAACAATTAGACCAAGTTAAATTAAAAACATTGAATGGCATTTAGAAATGTAATCTTCGATGTATAATTTGATGGATGATTGTGGAGAATCAGCTGAAGATCCATCTGGATGTGCTCATGGTAAAGTGTTTGCATCTGGTGTGATTAGCTTTACAAATCAACTTTAGTCAATTATGTCAATTAACTATCATTCTCTTACATCAGTGTTTAGTGATGTATGGGTGCATGTACATTACATTTTCAATAAAATCACTTTTCTAAAATTAAAAGCTTGCTTGCCGAGCAAAGTCCATGTAGTGCTAATGGTCATTGTTTCACGAGGGAGGGGATTGAATGAGTGTTCTAGCGGGTGGGGGTTGCTGCCAATGAACCTAACATAGTAGTCGTCACATTAGAATAGCATATGTCACCCCGCCTCTTGCTTATGGCTCTTGTTAAGTCATTGCTTATTACTTCAAAACCCATTGCAAATGTTTGAACGCATATTTCAAGCTGTGGTTCTGTCCTATTGCATTGTTTTATGTTGAGTTTGTATGCTGCATGGGCCCCTAGTCTTGATCTTTTATGGCAAGTGGTATATCTAGACTGAACCACGATCCTTAAGGGCCTGTCCCACTTAGGTGATTTTTCTGGCGACTGCCGGCAACTGTCAAAGTCGTAGCAGGTCACCGAATAACCAGCGACTAGACCTCCCCATGACAATGTCTACGACACCCTGCCACCTAATCGCCGTCAAGCTGCAGCAAGCTACCGACAACCGGCGATCCAACCGTCGCTACTTAGAGCGTCCACGTACGACCGCACCTACGACAGCCTACGTCCACCCGCGACAAGCTGTGACAAGCTACGACCCTGTCTCGACCTGAAACGTCGCCCATTCCTTCTCTCCAGGGATGCTGCCTCACCCGCTGAGTTACTCCAGCATTTTGTGTCTGCCCACGACTAACAGCATCATCTCCTGAATAGTATTCAGTATTGAAAAAAACATTTTTTCCTGTTTTGACTGAGTTAGTTGGTGGTTGTCAGAAGCTGTAGATATGATTGGGATTATCAGTCTTGCCAAGTCCAAAATTCCTGTCCGTTACTATTTTGTGGGGGGAAGTGACACAGCGGTCAGTGCGCTGGAGTTCTGCGTACAGCCCAAAGGTGGAGTAATAGACTCATAGGTTACTTTGTATTTGGTTGACTGCAATGAAGACTGCTTGCAATGAGTCATTCTACATTGATTCCAAATGCATAATCTGTGTGCTGTGGCTTCCCATTGAGGCACCTTCATAGATCCTGAAAATATTGTATTGTCGTTCTTCTTTAAATGAAGCTTTCAGTCATTAATATTAGGTTGTTGTAGCTGATTCTGAACACCAAAGGGTTTAGATGCAGCAGCATCTAAGGAGCGAAGGAGATAGGCGACGTTTTGGGTCGAGACCCTTCTTCAGACTGGTCAGGGATCAGGGAAACGAGAGATATAGACGGTGATGTGGAGAGATAAAGAACAATGAATGAAAGATATGCAAAAAAGTATCGGTGATACAATGGCTTGTTCCCTTTAAGCTGTTTGTGGTGTGAAAATGAGAAGCTAGTGCGACTAGGGTGGGGGAGGGAGATAGAGATAGAGGGAATGCCAGGGCCTGAGGACTGAGGGAGAGGTGGGAAGGGGAGGAGACAGCAAGGGCTAACAGAATTGAGAAAATTCAATGTTCAAGCCCAGAGGATGCAGACTCCCCAAGTGGAATATGAGGTGCTGTTCCTCCAACTTGCGGTGTTGCTCACTCTGGCCGTGGAGGAGGCCCAGGACCGAGAGGTCGGATACGGAATGGGAGGGGGAGTTGAAGTGCTGAGCCACCGGGAGGTCGGTTTGGTTATTGCGGACCGAGCGGAGGTGTTCGGCGAAACGATCGCCAAGCCTCTGCTTGGTCTCACCGATATAGATCATCTGGCATTTGGAGCAGCGGATGCAGTAGATGAGGTTGGAGGAGGTGCAGGTGAACCTCTGTCAGACCTGGAAGGACTGCTTGGGTCCCTGAAAGGAGTGGAGGGGGGAGGGGAAGGGACAAGTGTTGCATTTCTTGCGGTTGCAAGGGAAAGTGCCCGGGGAAGGGGTAGAGCGGAGGGGAGTGTTTTAATGGTACTGAATATAACTCCTCACCAAAGAATAAATATCAAACTCAGTAGGAGAATAGAAAGAGATGTCGGAACCAACACACAGATAGTTTCAAGGTGGCGACTTGTTTATGTTTCAGATTAATAGATGAAAGTAACTTGCTTATGATCAATGCCATTTATTTGGGTTAGTTTTTCGAATGCTTCAATTCATTAACTATCAGTGTGTACCCTTTTTCATATACTTGTGTGTTCATTGTCTGACTACAATTATATGTAGGCTTATCGATTTTTACTAATTAATTCTGCATCTAAATGTATACAGTAATTCTGACGTATTTTGTTTTGACTTGATGGCGATTTCCTGCTAAAGCCATCTTCAGCCACACAGCACCTGTCATTTTGCATTTATGATTATAGAAGCAGTGTTGCAGCAGCTGTCGTAAACCGTATGGCACTGTTCTGTGATATATAGTGCTCTATTGAGAGTTGCTGTCGAATTTTGTGGCCCCAAGTAGCTCCCCTTTGTTTCCGTGTGGTCAATATTAGATAGGGAATTGCACCCTCTGCAAAGAGGCCACAGTAAAACATGGCTGGGGGAGAAAGCTGAACCAGATATGCCAAGGTGTATTTAACTGTTGGCAGCAGCATCCATAAAGTTTCATTTTGGTAACTGTAGTTAGATTTTTTTGTAACATTTGTAAAAAATGGTCTTTGCATTTTTGTACATTGTTGAAAGAGAGTTGAAATTCCTCATTCATATCGTGTCCAGAAGTGTGTGTGAAGAACGTTCAGTTTCTAAGTGATGGTTCAGTAAGTGCTATAAAACTAACCTTGTTCATCAAATTCCCACAAAGGGTGGATTTTGGGTTGATTTTCCACCAGAGCACAACACGCCATTCAAAAATGCCAGCGGAAAGACAAGACACGATTACAATCGATCCATTTACACTGTATAGATACTTGATAAGGAAATAACGTTTAGTGCAAGACAAAGCCAACAAAGTCCGATCAAGGATAATCCAAGGGTCACCAAAGAGTTAGCACTCGAGGCCAGGAGTGAATCTGGTTCCCTCGTGCTGTGAGCCAGTGCCCGCCTCGCTGTCCCACTGTGCTGTCACTAGAACAAATTAACTGATGAATATTTCTTTGTTGTTTGCCAAACTACTTGGAGTAACTTCTGAGCTTTGTGGGGACCTGAGGACATGAAAGGTACGATTATAGCTGCAACTTTGTACACGTGAGGATTGATTGTAGAATGCGGTAGTGATTTCTAATTTAGTTTTAGTTTAGTTTAGAGATATGGCGTGAAAACAGGTCCTTCTGCCCACCGAGTCCGCACCAACCAGCGATCCCTGCACATTAACACTATCCTATACACACTGGGAACAATTTACACATACATCAAGTCAATTAACCTACATACCTGTACATGAATGAATAAGTTTATTGGCCAAGTATTCACATACAAGGAATTTGCCTTGGTGCTCCGCCCACAAGTGACAACATGACATACAGTGACAGTTAAGAATGATACATAAAACATTAAACATTAAACATTTTGGTACATCTTTGGAGTGTGGGAGGAAACCAAAGATCTCGGAGAAAACCCACACGGTCATGGGGAGAACGTACAAACTCCGTACAAACAGCACCTTGTGGTTGGGATTGAACCCGGGTCTCTGGTGCTGCAAGCGCTGTAAGGCAGCAACTCTACCGCTGTGCCAGTGTCCGCCCTTTGCTATACTCTGCATGCTTGCTATTAATATGTAAGTGTACATTGATTGCAGTGGCAGGATTTTGAAAGGTGACTTGTTAAGGTGCAGAATATCACCTATCAGTGTATGAATGATCTGATTTCTGCATGGTGGTGGTTCAAACCACTAAGTTGCAATATTTCAAAGAATTACTCCTGGCAGGCTCACAGAAGACATCATTTCCGTGGAATCAAATGGTTTTTATTCTACATTGACCAGATTTTTGTATTCAAAGCTTTCTTTGTTTCCTTTGAAAGTTGGTCAGATCTCTTATGTTTATGTTGCTGTACTGCCAGCTCCAGCATACAAAAAAATGTGACCTTACTCCTATATTAAAGATATAAATTGTTACTAAATGTACTAGAGTTAAAGTGCATGCCTGCATTAGTGTCTGATATTTGGATAGACCACTGTTACTCCAACAATTCCTTTGTTTCCTAGACAGTACCTCTTTTTTTGTTGCAAGAGGCACATGGAATGGAAATAAGGGTCAGGATGAATTAACTGAAGCCTTGTAGTTGCGGACGGTAGCCAGTTGATGGTGCTGTGGAGTGGTTTGTTTCACTACCTTATTCCCAATGGCTGTCCTGGACTGTTATAATAATTCAGAACAATTCAGCCCTAGACGTTTAGCTGTGAAGCTTTTGTAGACCCTGTATATAATGTGTTCAGCCCAAACCCTCTATTCCTTTCTTTACCATTCCATTCCCTCTTATACAATTAATTTACTTAATGCAGTGGTAAATAGAACATAGGTTACTGCATTATTTTGCCTGCATTTTAAGCCACATAATTAATTGTTATGTTGACTATCATTCAATATCGTCAGTGGAGAGCGGGGGGGGGGGGGGGGGGAGGGGGTGACAAGAGCAGAAGGTTACATTTTCACTTAATATTGACTTGTAAGATTTTTTTTTTAATCCTTGTATTTCACTTGGTTCTGAATGCAAAGCTGATAATGTCAAGGCAGCTATGGTTGTTCAGTAGCACAGTGGGAGCCTCAGAATGGGTGGATGTGGCCTTGAGTAACTAATCCACACATACCAAGCCCCCGGGCTGCTAAAGCCCACACTCCCACATCAGCAACCCAGATGAATTGTGTTTGACTTTAGTTGATAGCAGTGTGCAAGCCTTGATAGGAACATGCAAGCCAAAACTGGTATTTGGTTAAAAAATGAGTGAAGTAATTCTGGGAGAACACAAGTGAATTTTTGAAACACTATTTTTGGAGAAAAAGTACTTTTGTGCAGAAAATGGCTTTGGCACAAGAAGGTTGTATGGAATATTCTGCCTACAAAGCAGTGGAACCAAACAATGCCTAACACTTATTCTATTAAAGAAAAGTTAAGGGTGTGTATTATCTCTGATTTTTCCAACCTTTGATGGAAAGGCTGAACGTTGCTGGATCTTCGGACCAGTGATGTTGTCAGTGTTCCATGACTTTATTCCAGGACAACACGTGGCCACAGACTGCTGCAGCCCGATCTTCACTGTGTCTCACACAATCATGACCACATACGGATTCATGGTGATTCACGCCTCCTGCTTTATTTCAAACACAACCGTACCACCAGCATTTTAGCATTGACTCTGTCCTTTGATGCAGATAGTCTTGGAGAGGGTTTGATAATAACATTTTCTGTCATAATTCCTGATCAGCTGCTTTGAAGCACAGAATAAAATGGTGAAAATATGAGCTGAAGTAGAGAATGTGCAAATCAAAAGTGAAAGGAGTTCCAACAATGCGTAAGCTGTGAAAAATGTTTGGAAGCATTCAGCTTAGAGATACTTCGATTAGTGAGAAACTTGCTGGTTAGTTTGTGTAGTTGGTCTGGTTGCCATGTTACAGGAAAGATCTGATCAAGCTCAATAGGATGCAACAAAGATTAACAACAATGTTGTCTGGACTGGTAGGCTTGAGTAATAAGGAGAAATTGGATAGGCGGAGACCTCTTTCCCAGGAGGGACAGAGACTGAAGGGTGACCTTTATAGGATGGGGTTAAAAAAATTATAAGGGGCATAGGTCTATCTTCTAGGTCTAATTGTAAGCACTAATTTAGCCTTTTTTTGTTTTCTCAGATTGAAAATAAGATGAATTTCGTACATTTTTATAGTATAATTGTTTTTTATTGTTTTAGAGATTGGGTTTCCAGAGCTATTACAAATTACTTAAAAGGATACAAAATGCTGGAATAATTCAGCAGGTCAGGCAGCATCTCTGGAGAACATGGACAGGTGATGTTTGGGGTTGGGACCCTTCTTCAGACCCAGACCTGAAATGTCACATATCCATGTTCTCCAGAGATGCTGCCTGACCCGCTGAGTTACTCCAGCACTGTGTCCTTTTGTGTAAACCAGTATATGCTGTTCCTTGCTTCTACAATTTACCTAAAGATTGTTTACAGACCTGTATTTGCTTAGAAAGTACCAATTGATTGTTTTCCAAATTATTTCATTGTTTTCAATGCTAAGAATCACCTGGAGTGCAAAGAAAGGCTAGCATCACTCTCATAGAGCTGCTAAATCCTACAATCCTCATCTCCTGGAGTCATTACTACCAGTAATCAATGTCAATCCAAGTGTATTGTGGCTTATTATTGTTATAAGTATTGTGGGTTATAAAAAACAACTAAAAATAAAAATTGAGTATATAAATAAAAGATTGTGGATAACAACCAAGGTAGCCTGATTTATAACTTTGGAAAAATAAATGGTTAGAATTAGAGAAGACTAATTCCTAGAGAATACTTAAGTCTGGGTATATCGTGTAATAAATGTATAATTTCATTTATTCAGTCGCCACAAATCAATATCTTCACTATTCTGTGAGACAGAGTGGAGCTTCAGTAATCTGTTCTAGTGAATGATTTATTTTCCCCTGTTGACCTTCAGCTAAATATGATAAAGACAAAAAAAAGTGTAAAATGTTTCACAGCCACATGCTTAACTTGTGCAGAAAGGAACTGCAGATGCTGGTTTACACCATGTATTGACACAAAATGCTGGAGTAACTCAGCGGGTTAGGCAGCATCTCTGGAGGAAAATAATGGGTGATGTTTCGGGTTGTGACCCTTCTTCAGATTTACTATTTGTCCCAAGTTAACTGAAGAATAGCTAAAGAATAAAATACAAATGATTACTCGGGTAAATTAATTATGGGTATGGACAGTTTGCTTTCAATCTGACAAAAATAGAGATTATTTCTTTAAAATTGAGAAAACTGGAAGTAGTGCAAGTACATAGTAACACAGGGGTCCTGTTGTATAAATCAATACAATTATGAACATGTAGAGAAATTGTTGCATTGCCAAATAACTTTTTTTTAATTGTTGTGAGCTGGGATATTGACACCAAATTATATTTGCTTGTTGCAACATACCTTTGTAAAGATATGTCCATCTTAGAAGAAGAATAGCATTGATTAACCAGAATAATAGATGGTCTCCGTGAGTTAAAGGGGATGAGCCATTTGATTAAAAAGTTTCAAGAATTTAACGGAATTGAGAGAGGGGAAATATTTCTGCAGAGTAAGGAAGGCATTGTGTTTAAATAAGAACTGGCCTTTCAGGCGTGAGATGAGGAAATATTTCTGAAGGCAATAGAACTTCGGAATTGTTTTCTGTAAATAGCTCTTAATGCCGATTCATTGGATTAATTTAAAGTTGAGTTTGATGATTTTTATATTAGGGCAGATGTAGGTCGTCGTTTTAACATTATTATGCGTTAGCTTTCCACAATACAAGTAAAAGTAATTAATTCACAATCTGGGGACTTTACTTTCTTTAGTCAGAGTCTGATGAATCTGTGGAATTCTTCGCCACAGAAGGCTATGGAGGCCAAGTCATTGGATATATGTAAGGCAGAGATAGATTGATTATTGATTAGTATGGGTGTCAGAGGTTATGGGAAGAAGGCAGGAGAATGGGGTTAGGATGGAGAGATAGATCCGCCATGATTGAATGGTGGAGTAGACTTGATGGGCCGAATGGCCTAATTCTACCGATCATTTATGATCTCATGAACTTCGAAAACCCTGTGGGGGAAACTAACTGTTATAGCTAGTCTGAAATTCTCTAGCCTTGAATCCCCTTTCCTCATTGTCACGATTGTTTTTATAGCATAATTTTCTATAACGAGATATCTTAGGAATGCAAGTACCTGTTTGAGATGCCATTGTAGGGCCACCATATTTTAGAACACATTCTCCGCAAGTCATACTTATTCTCGATTGGTATTTGAGGGTGTGAGATACCTTCCATATTACTTTAAACTTTCCAGATGGCAGAATGAAATATAATTAAAGTAAAGTGTTTCTTAGGTTTCACAATATTTGATTAATTGAAATTTGGGGATGACTTATTTTCTGATGAGAATCAGAGATGTCCATCTCAGATGACACCTCTATTGAGGTATGCGCTCATTTTTAGAATCACTTAAGAAGGAATATCTCACCCCCTGACCTGCTTTGGCTTCACTATTCTGTGCTTATATTGTGGCTTTTTAAGTGATGGTGTGGAATCTGAAATGTATTGTCGACCCTGGAGCATTTGACTTAATATACCTCGAGCCGTGGCTACGTTACTCTTCCCACTGCAAGGGTCTGCTTGTGTTACAGGCTGGGCGTACAGCCAGAACCTGGCAGCTGGTTCCGAGCAAATGTTTGTGTTGCTGGCCTCAGATTTCCCATACTGATTGATGGGGAAATTCCCTGCGGAGTGGAATTAACTGCTATTGTGAATATAGAATGTAGGTTGCTGGCTGGCAAACTCTTTCCCAGACTACCCTGAGCAAAGTGTGACTAGTCATTGACACTGAGGGAGAAGCTATTCTCTACATCTTTGTAGCTTTGCAATTGACTTCGGTCTCACCTGCTTTTCCTAAAACCTGGTCCGTTTCAATGGTGTGTGCGACATTACGTTAAATGTTTTTAACTAATTATTTAGGTGAAATAGTTGTAGAAGATTTGTTTTGGTCTGGTTTAGCTATTTCAATGTTGGTACAAGGGACACAAAGTGCTGAAGTGGCTCAGAAGGGCAAGTGCCCTGCAGTCAAACCCGACCAGGCTCATTCATGCCCAATGATGTTTTGAGAGCAGATTATGCTGTATTTCCAAGCCCATTGCCAATGGAAATGATCAGAGTTTGAATGTTGATGTATGTCTCTACCATTTACCAGCATCCAGACACTCAAAACCAATTAAAATGGTAAACCATTTTTTAAATGCTAAGAAATTAATGTTTTTGAAAGAACAATTAAGTGTGCTAATAGAATCAATTAATGAGAAAAAAAGCATAGTTAATGCAAGGTTAGGGTTAGGGTTTGGTTTAGTTGAGAGATACAGAGTGGAAACAAGCCCTTTGGCCCACCGGGTCCGCACCGACCAGCGAACCCCGTACACTAACACTATCCTACACATACCAAGGACAATTTAGACGTACCAAGACAATTAACCTACAAACCTGTACATTTTTGGAGTGTGGGAAGAAATCGAATATCTCGGAGAAAACCCATATGGTCACGGGGAGAACGTACAAAGTCCGTACAGACAGCGCCCTTAGTCGGGATTGAAACCGGGTCTCTGGCGCTGCAAGTGCTGTAAGGCAGCAACTCTACCGCTGCGCCACCGTCTCGCCCCTGTTCCAAGAGTTCCGATTAATCGGGTAGTATTTTAGAACCTCCACCTCTCCTCGGGAGTCCAAAAATCTCACCCTTTATATGGTTTAAAATAGCAAATCCAATGGCTTCTTGGTTATTATTGAGCAACGTGATCAAATATGTTGATTTATTTTCCATTTTGAACTTTTCTCTTTCTCTTTCTTTCTCTCTGCATTTTTCATTTCTTCCAGTCTGTCAATTTATTTCCATCTATTTTTTGCTAAACCCTGGAATAAATAATATTTGTATTCTCAAAAAGGGGCACAAAGTGCTGAAGTATAACTCAGCGGGTCAGGTAGCATCTCTGGAGAATGTGGACAGGTGATGTTTCCGGTTAGGACCCATCTGCTTATCAAAACCCCCACCCACCTTTGTTCATCTATTACCTGCCACACTTTGCTCTGCCTCCCTCTCCCACCCCCCCAAACCCACAATCAGTCTGCAGAAAGGTCCCGACCTGAAACGTCACCTACCCTTGTTCGCCAGATATGCTGTCTGACCACCGAGTTACTCCAGCACTTTGTGTCCGTTTGTGTAAACTGGCATCTGCAGTTCCTTGTTTATCATATTTGTTTTCTGTGTGAATCGATTACATGTACCAGAGCTGATGGATCCATTTAAATGAGAAAATCTCTTTTGATTGCAGAATTGGGCAGTTTGTCCAAATGTACAGTGAGAAAATGGGTATAAACTCTGAAGTGTTGCTGAAGACTCTTTGGGGTGACTACTATCTGAACACAAAATCTAAGAAGATAATGAAAGGAGCACAGGTACGTTGCCTGATGTAAAGACAATGCCGTATGTTTAACACAAAACAGTATTATACCTAGACAGAGACTGGCCGTGTTGTCTTGAACATTACCTGCTGGGACTGCAAATAGGTAACATTAACTCCTTAATAGGATTGGCTAAGTCAATCTGTTGGTGGTAGAGATGGTAATCCCAAGTTTGTTGCAGGTTTTGTTAGCCATAAACTGCTGCTATGTTGGAGACACACTGCAGTTGGGCACTGGGTTGGAGTGAAGAAGGGTCTCAACCCAAAATGTTACCTATCCATGTTGTCCAGAGATGCTGCGTCACCTACTGAGTCACTCCAGCACTTTGCGTCCTTTTGTGTATTAATTACTATCTGCAGTTCTTTGTTTTTATGATTTTCTGATAAATCAGTTGACATGGGAACTACTATAATAAAACCAGAATGTGCTGGAAACCACCAGCAAATTAAACACAGATCAAGCAACTTAGTCTGATTTTAACTGGCCCTAAATGGGCAATATAATTTGGCTTCAACCCATTCCCTTTGTTCCTCCTAACTTGTTCTACCTAAACATATTTTCTCTCCTCAGTTACGATGAAGGACCCGACCTGGAATGTTATCCACTTGCCTTACTGAACCTTTTTAGTATTTTCTGTTGTTATTTCAGATTTCTAGCATCTTTATATATTTTTTTGATTTTCATAAAATGAAAGCTGCCAGTCACTCAGGCTCCCATTTACATCCTTACATTCACTCGCAACTATCGTCACTTTATTACCGGAGGAAGGGCCTCAACCCAAAACATCACCCATTCCTTCTCTCCAGAGATGCTACCTGTCCCGCTGAGTTACTCCAGCATCTTGTGTCACTTTTTACCTGTGTGTTGGTTTTCTGTGACTGTTCATATGGATAGAAGATAGACACAAAATTCTTGAGTAACTCAGCGGGACAAGCAGCATCTCTGCAGAGATGGAATGGGTGACGTTTCGGATCGGGACCCTTCTTCAGAAAGCCTGACATAGGTACCCCTACACAATAACAGGGCTTCCTTTCATATTATTATATAAATATAACTAGTGTTAGTGCAAATGTTCATTCCTGCGATTGGCAGACTAATTTTCTTCGTCTCTCCATCTTTATCAATTGTTCTTACCAGTCGTATTGCTTCTGACTACTGCAGAGGTGGGGGAACCATATCAAGAGATTTTTACAACATAATCGACTTATGTCCATCTGTATATGCATAACCCACTCGTTACACGTGCGGCCTGTGGGAGCTTTGAGATTGTTGCTGGTTCCATTGACCATTAGAGATCAAACATTCCAAATTCCAAAGTTAGTTTTTTTTGTTTCAGCCTGGTTAAATGACCAATTTAGTGCTAAGTTATTTTATTTCATGTCATGTGTTAAATCTGTTAGGACATTACTTTCTCACCAGTGGAAGATATTTGCAATACTATCTGTCTGCGTTGGTAGTTTGCAGACATACAACATATTTTCATGCTTATTTAATATTCTGCAGGTTAAAAATGAAGTATGAAATATTGAAATCTACTTGACTGTTAATACTTCAATTAAAGTCTGACATTCTTTGTCATAGTGGGATGCTTTCCATTTGGTGTTCTGTTTTATGTTCTGTCCAAGTTTGCTCTGTAGGTTTAAAGCAGGTTTAATATATTTATAAAATGTGTGACTTCATTTAGAGTCGAACCATTGAGACAAATACAGTTTTCAAAACTCTTTAGAATTATGGGGAAGAGCTGTGTTAATCTTCAGATCATGATAAATATGAGTCAAGCAGAGTTTGGGGATTCTCCTGAATTTGGTGGGAGATTGGCACTACAGAAAAACAGCGACTGCTATGTTAGCCCAGGGTTTCCATTCAATTCTGAGGTGACCACTCATGAAAATTCTGGGGATGCTTTACTGGAACAGTGGTATAAAAGATAACATGGCCTTCTTTTAAAAAATAACTCTTGTTTTGATAACTTTTGGAGCAGCTTAGTTTCTTCTCAATTATCTTTCAAATCATTTAGATTTTTTTTTCTTTGTCACAGTCGAAAGGAAAAAAGCCTCTCTTTGTGCAATTAGTGTTGGAAAACATCTGGAGCCTGTACGAGGCTGTAGTTGTCCGAAGGTAAGCAATAACTCTTTCACCGTCATGTGGTTTTCATGAACTTGAAAGTTAATATCTGTAAATTCCTTAAAACCACATGTAGAAGTCTTCCATTTTGTAGATTGTGATGCTAGATGCAAGGAGAGAGACTTGTTTTATACCACAATCCATTTTAATGCTCCAAAGACATACAGGTTTGTAGGTTAACTGGTTTGGTATAATTGTATTGTCCCTAATGTGTGTCGGATAGTGTTAGTGTATGGGGATCGCTGGTCAGCGCGGACTCCTTGGGTCATAGGGCCTGTTTCTCAGCTGTATAAACTAAACAAATTGTTCCCTGATATTTTGCACACTAGACAGAGGCCAAACCTCGGTAATACAGGAAAAGTGCCCTAAATGCCCATATGTAGTGGCACAGTTTTAGGAAACCAATTTCAACACAGAGTCGGGTAAAAATTGTATTTTTCAGCGGTTGTTAATAATTGACTTTATCATCATGGGTAGAAAATACCAGCTGCCTTGTTGTATTGACAATCAGCCACAATGTGAAATCAGTTACTTACGGCGGAGGTTTGAAGTGCGACAGCCCTGTGTAACAGCAGTATTATCCCCATAATTGCCATATTTTATGACGCATGCTCTCAGAAGCCAAAACCACATGGACTGTTTTCTAATTAGAGTGTGTCATTTTATGCATTGACTGTCACCACTTTTTTATAATGAAGCTCAACCACTTCCACAATCGGCTTTAATCAGATTCTGGTTGCTATCTGGTATGCTTTATTCCATCCATTATTGTAGTACTTGCATCACCCATGTATTAATAATGTATGTTTCATTAAAGTTATACTTTTTGAATTTTAAATCTTCAGACACTGCATAGGAGAATGTACAATGCAGCAACAGTGTGACAAGATGTTAAACAGAGCGAGTTAAAGCAAGCACTCATTTCATATATGTCCAGAATTATCTCACTTAGTGTGGACTTTGCTCACATGCTACTTCTAATACACATAGCAAATTAATCACTCCATGGAGAGAATGTTATTTTTCCCATTTTTTGTCTGGAAGCTAAACAAATTGCTTTGGTTTCAGTGGGAGGAGTAAATGTTCAGATTTGTAGCTTGAAGCAGGTTTCTTGTAGGCATCTTATGACCTGTACCCTGACACGCTATTAATTATCATATCCCAGCTTATGTACGTGGCAAGTTCAAAGGAATGGTGTGCATACAAGTATGCAGAAACCAAATAACTTTGTTGATATATTAAAAAGAAAGGATGAATCAGATTAATGTTTCAATTTGGAGCCTGGCGGTGGTTTCATGACATTTTGCAGAAGGGTGAAGAAGATGTATTTTGCAGTGAAATTTTTGTTCTTCTGCGCATGAAGCATTGATACTAAAAATAATTTAAACAAATCTCTACTATTATTGATGCTGGTTAAGAATAATGGTCGAATCTGACAGTAGAATTTGTTGTGACTTGTTCTCATAAGAGTGAACTGTTCTGCACCAATGACAACTATGCAAGTGTAGACTGGCAACAAATCCTCAGTGAAAACCAAAGCTCATTGTTAATACTGCACAGCAAAAACAGCATTAAATACCATAAGGCTGAGGATTTTTAATTACTTGGAGTTTCATGTAAAAGTATTATTACATGATTGCATTATTGTAATAGTAAATACATTGTAACATTTTACAATATAGGTCATTATTACTTACACGGACTGCATAATGGCTATGTAATATCAACGATCAGTTCAGTCAGTTTAGTTATTGTCACGTGTACAGAGGTACAGTGAAAAGCTTTTTGTTGCGTGCTAACCAGTCAGCAGAAAGACAATACATGAATACATTCAAGCCATTTACAGTGTATAGATACATGATAAGGGAATAAGGTTTAGCGCAAGGTAAAGCCAACAAAATCTGATCAAGCATAGTCCGAGGGTCAGATATAGTGTTACAACAGTTTCATGTAGGGTCTAGAATCTGAAACTGGGATTACAGATGAAGTAATTATGATGAAATCAGACAGATACATCTTGATATGTTGTGAGTATATTACTCCAATCACAAGACCAATGAGATCATGGATATAGATTTAGAATTCCCTTTTGTCATTGCACGAGACTTGTTCTTCCCACTCCCCAACTTCAGTGAAACTGCAGATTTTCTGAATTAGAGCATAATTCAAGAGCATAAGCCTCCATGAAAATAACTTTGATTCACTCGTTCTTGCTATGCTTGCAAAGCTAGATCAGACGTAGAAACATAGAAAATAGGTGCAGGAGCAGGCCATTCGGCCCTTCGAGCCTGCACCGTCATTCAATATGATCATGGCTGATCATCCAACTCAGTATCCCTCACCTGCCTTCTCTCCATACTCCCTGATCCCTTTAGCCACAAGGGCCACATCTAACTCCCTCTTAAATATAGCCAATGAACTGGCCTCAACTACCTTCTGTGGCAGACAATTCCAGAGATACACCACGCTCTGTGAAAAATGTTTTTCTCATCTCGGTCCTAAAAGATTTCCCCCTTCTCCTTAAACTGTGACCCCTTGTCCTGGACTTCCCCAACATCGGGAACAATCTTCCTGCATCTAGACTGTCCAACCCCTTAAGAATTTTGTAAGTTTCTATAAGATCCCCCTTCAATCTTCTAAATTCCAGCGAGTACAAGCCGAGTCTATCCAGTCTTTCTTCATATGAAAGTCCTGACATCCCAGGAATCAGTCTGGTGAACCTTCGCTGTACTCCCTCTATGGCAAGAATGTCTTTCCTCAGATTTGGAGACCAAAACTGTATGCAATACTCCAGGTGTGGTCTCACCAAGACCCTGTACAACTGCAGTAGAACCTCCCTGCTCCTATACTCAAATCCTTTTACTATGAATGCTAACATACCATTCGCTTTCTTCACTGCCTGCTGCACCTACATGCCTACTTTCAATGACTGGTGTACCATGACACCCAGGTCTCGTTGCATCTCCCCTTTTCCTAATCGGCCACCATTCAAATAATAGTCTACTTTCCTGATTTTGCCACCGAAGTGGATAATCTCACATCGATCCACATTATACTGCATCTGCCATGCATTTGCCCACTCACCCAGCCTATCCAAGTCACCTTGCAGCCTCCTAGCAAACTCCTCACAGCTAACACTGCCCCCCAGTTTCGTGTTATCCGCAAACTTGGAGATGTTGCATTCAATTTCCACAGGTGGGGTTACATTAGCTACCCTCCAATCCTCAGGAACTACTCCAGAATCTAAAGAGTTTTGAAAAATTATCACTAAGGCATCCACTATTTCTGGGGCTACTTAAGTACTCTGGGATGCAGCCTATCTGGCCCTGGGGATTTATCGGCCTTTAATCCATTCAATTTACCTAACACCACTTCCCGGCTAACCTGGATTTCACAGTTCCTCCATCTCATTTGACCTGGATTTCACTCAGTTCCTCCCTCAGACGAGAGTTACCTGACTTGTATTTGGCCTAGACTAGAACATAACTTTTATTTTATTACTACCATGAACAATTGGGAGTTCTGCTCACTCACGAGCCTTGACTTCAAACCTTAGATCATAATGAATGTCCACAACAACATAAATAAATTCCATGTTAAAATCCAAGTACTGTACCTGAACATAATGTAAGGGAAGAAGTCCCTTTGACAAGATGTAGCTTGGCCTGCCTACACATATTGTCAAAATAACTTCCATTTGTTTGAATAATCCTCATATTTTAAATGGGTCAAAAGGTTGATTTTCAGAGACCAAGTGAAGAAAAAGCTAATCCTGCATTATTTTGGTGTGGTCCGAGTTCCTCCAAATCATTGTCCAGACTAATTCCCAGTGAGTGGCCGTGATTCTGAACGTCTGTGTATTCCCATAGTGGCGGGATTGTGTCAACCTTTCACATGATTCTTTATTTTTGGTTTGTGTTTGAGAAAAGCTGCCAACTGCTGCAACTGAAGTTGGCTCTTGGCTATGTTTACTGAGATTGGGCTAAACCAGGCAGTACGCTGTTCATGCTGCCTGGGTGAATGAGTTCAGTGCTTGTGTGTTTAGTTGCAATTTTCCACTTCACTTATTTTAAAATATTTAGGCAGTGTGGTCAATTGAATTTGTTGCTTCTGTTAATACCTCCTCTGAAATCTTTATTATAAAGTTTAAAAAGTGGGCACTATAAAGTTTATATCTGTACCTCACTCCCCTGCTAGAGTTTGATCTGGTTTCATGTACAAATTCTAGACCAACCTCTTCCCAGGCAGAGATGCTTTTTGTCCTGTTGTAGCTGCCCAGTAATTCCACGAAGAACTGGAGGATTAACATCAATGTACAAATAATTAAGTCATTTATTTCATCCTGATAATTGTTCCTAAGATTTTACACATGGGACATAAATATTAATTTCTTGGAGATTGTTGGACTGTCATGCATAGATGATTTAGCAAGGTCAAGGGCAAGATTTACCACTTGAAAAAGAAAATAAAGCAGATCTGGCAAAGTGAGTTAAAATAACATGTTTTAATGGATAAATTATAAATGAATGCTTTGGTAAGACAAGAATTTAAGACATTTACAGGATTTGTAAAGTGGTCAATAAATATTATTACTTGTATATCTATTACGCCTGCATGGGTCATGCGGAATATCGCCTCAATGTGGGAGAGCTACTGTTATAGTTACTTTGCAATCAAACTGTGGTTAATATCAAAACCAGCAATTTTTGTTTTTGTCAGACTACTTAAGAAATGTATTAGTGAAGAATCAGAAGATAGACACAAAATGCTGGAGTAGCGTAGCTGGACAGGCAGCTTCTATGGAGAGGTCTCAACCCAAAAGATCAACCATTCAATCTCTCCAAAGATGCTGCCTGGCTCACTGAGTTACTCCAGCATTCTGTGTCTATCTTCGGTGTAAACCAGCATCTGCAGTGCCTTCCTACACAGCGTTGAACCAGAATTTCTCACTTTCAACAGTAACAGTGTAATGCCATCTTGCATGGTGATGAATTAAATATATTTCAGCGTACTATAGGAATTACATTTCAGGGCTTTCCCCTCTGGTCTGGTACCTTGTTCAGGCAACAATTTGGTAAACTGACCCGGTTATTTACAGCAAATTGAGCTAATTTGCTCCATTGTTGAATGCCAGAATATTCTGATTTCAGTACAAAACTAAGCATGCAATGTAAATTTTATGTTTTCTAAATATATACTCTCTCTGAGTAGCTTTAATTTTGTATATTTTTCAATGTGAGCATTCCTCTGAAAATGACTTTCATGAATGAATGAATGTATATCTTGGGCATGTGTGAAGAAAACACACTCTTTTTTTTCCAGGGACAAAGAGAAGATTAACAAGATAGTGAATTCACTGGGTCTGTCCATTCTACCTCGTGATTCACGACACGCAGATCCTAGAATGCATCTCAACGCCATCTGCACTCAGTGGCTTCCCATCTCTCAGGCTGTGCTGAGTATCCTTTGATAATATCCTGTAATATATATTGGATTTCAATATTTAACAATTGGTTGAATTCTTAGAGATTGTAACAATGTCTGTGAATCCATCTGTGCAATCTAAACAGTAGCAAGGTACCTGAAAAAACTGCAAAACCACAGTGACTGCTATATCACAAGGTGCTAATTTCCACTCAACAATCTCATAAATATTAATTACATTGATCCTAATGGTTTACAATACGACTGATAAGTTGTACCTATTATGACGGCAATCAACATTTTAAAATAGCCATCAGTCAACAGTGAAAACCTTGAATATTAATGGCAGAAAGCCTATTTGAAAATATTAAGCTATTCAATCAGACTTTCATTCTTTTGTAGACAGAAAATGCTGGAGTAGCTCAGCAGGACAGGCAGCATCTCTGGAGAGAAGGATCTCAAGATGAAGTGTCTCGAGCTGAAATGTCGCCCATTCCTTCTCTCCAGAGATACTGCCTGCCCCGTTGAGTTACTCCAGCATTTTGTGTCTATTTTCGATTTAAATCAGCATCTCCTGTTCTTTCCGACACGCTTTAAATTCTATTACTTCACTGACCGTGTTTCATTCTGTGGATGAATTTTGAAGTTTATCCTTCCATTTATTTACTTTGACAAGGGTATTTTGACCTTGACCATGATCACATTTTAAATCAGGACCTAAGTAAAAGTGAAGATGGTTATCCTTGCTCTGATTATACACATGCTGTGGTCTGGTGATGCAGTCTTCTACAGCGTATATAATGAACAAACAATCACCTCCAGATGCATCACCAGTGTTTCACCATATTCCTTGACATGTCAGGCTGCAGTAGTTTAGTTTAGAGATACAGCGTGGAAACAGGCCCTTCGTCCCACCGAGTCCGCTCCGACCAACGATTCCCAAACATTAACGCTATCCTATACTAGGGACAATTTGCACATACCACGCCAATTAACTTACAAACCTGTATGTCTTTGGCGTGTGGGAGGAAACTGAAGATCTCAGAGAAAATCCACGCGGTCACGGGGAGAACGTACAAACTCCGAACTGACAGCACCCATAGTTGGGATCGAACCCGGGTCTCCGGCGCTGTAAGGCAGCAACTCTACCGCTGCGTCACCGTGCCGCCCACAATAGCACATTGGCCTGGAAGAAAACAATTATTTTCTTTGGAAAATAAGTGTCCAGAGTAGTCAATGTTTGAGTCTTACATGCTTGAAGATGGCCTTATGATGCATCTTGCATCCATGAATCTTGCAGGTTGCACAACCCTGTATGCATAATGCTGAGATCACAGTAGTTCATCGAAATGGGAAACTATATATTTTTTAATTGCATGACTAACTCAAAAATACTCATTGATCTATATTTAAATGTGAGTTTTAAATAAGGGTCAAGAAAATGGTTGCAGATGCTGGAAATCTTTTTAAAAGCTGATAAGAGTTCTGTTTTGGCTCTGCCTGACTTTATGAATATTTCCAGCTTTTTCTCTTTATATATTTAGAAAAGAGACCCTTGTTTAAATAATTGATTTTTTTAATGTATAAAAATATATCCAGGATGCTGTGGGTTCAAGCTAATAAAATTGAATATATTGAAGGGGAATACAGTAAATGTTTGTCTGAGGGTTTACAAAAAGTGTACAGTATGGTTCTGGATAAAAGAATTGTAAATCAAATTATTTGACATGTTATGATACAGAATGTGGCGGCCCATGTATGCAGTGGGTTGCAGGCCAGAAAACAAAATATGTGATTAACCAATGTTGCTGGACTAAAGGAATGTTTTTACCCTTGGCGAACAAGATTCAGATCATTGGTTCCCCTTGATAAATGTAAATGCTTTAGAGTCCTCCCCTTCTGATGCAGAGTGCTCCTTGATGAAATGTGTTTTGTGATCGTGTTGTCTTTTGGAGAGGAATCACTCACAGCAGGACATATTACATATCTGTAAATCTTTGTACTCTGGGTACTTTGTACTCCTGATGACTACAGCCTCCTGAGATGATGTGACCTTTCCATTAACTTTAGTTGAACTTGCATGGCTCCTTCAGGATGAATGAAACTCCTGGAAGTAGCAGCTTCTTCGTTGAGTTGCATTTGATTTTGTGGACAGACACAAAATGCTGGAGTAACTTAGTGCTGGAGTAACAGGCAGCATCTCTGGATAGAAGGATTGGGTGATGTTTTGGGTCAAGATCCTTCTTCAGGCTCTTTGATTTTGTGGGACTGGATCTGCTCAGACCTGGGTCTTTGCATCTGGCGGATTTCAAAATCGGTGGGGAAAGGCATCTTCTACAGAACGAAGTAGAGTTGCTGTTTCACTGCTACATTATGAGCGTGTTTCAACATCTCTGTCAAATTCATTACCTAAACCATCCTCCATTTTATCTGAAGATGTAAAATAGATTGTGTCAGCAGATAGGTCATGCACATTTCTCCAGTGAAAGTCAGTAGAAGTGTTGCTAGAATGGCCCACATTCTGTGGCTCGCTCATGGGGTTTCCAAGGTCGTTTATTGTCACATGTAGCAATTAAGGTACAGAATTACCATACAGCCATACGAAAGAAAAAGCAACAAGACTCAAAACTACATAAAAGTTAACGTAAACATCCACCACAGCGGATTCCCCACATTCTCACTGTGATGGAAGGCAAAGAAGTCAAATCTTCTTCCTCTTTGCATCATGCTGTGCGTATACTCACACACATTTGGATCATATCACGGTAGAATGTTCCATTTGGGTGCACCATACATATCACATTCAGTTTAAGAACATTTGTGCAGGTCTGATCACATCAATGAGGCAAAGGCCCGCACAGCAAGTTGTACAGGACCTGCTGGAAGAGCAGGTCGTAGATCTTGCCGGGCTGCATCTGTGAGAAAAGTAACAAGGCTAACGTTTCAAATCAAAGTTCTGACCTTCTGACAAAAGGCCTTCAATCGAAACAAAAGCATTGCTTCTCTTTCCAGAGACGTGTCCGGAAACTGCTGAGGATTTCCAGCATTTTCTGTTTCTTTTTCAGATTTCCAGCGTTTATAATTTTGTTTTATTTTCACTTGGTGGATATTGTCGAATGGTTTACTGAGCAGACTATCCAAGCCGTTTGGAATAATGCTTTATATTCAGACCTTTCAAATAAGCACCAACACTTTATCTGCTGAGGAGATAGCTCTGTCTATCATGCATAGTTGGATCTTCAGCAACTCCATGTACTGTGCAGAGGAAGAACTGTCATCCATCTTCTTCTTAAGCGTGTGTTTGCCAAAAAGGTTTGGCGCTGGACTTAAGGTTCATCCTGAACAGCTGCCTTACACAGCAAACTGCCCCATGTCTGTTCCCAGCCATGTAGACAGAGACAAATGGCAACTGCTGCTGGGAGATTATCAGCTTGGTGAAAGCCTGCCTTTGGTGTGCCAGAAACGTGCTGGGCATACAGAGTCATGAGCTGTCCATGACCAAATGCTACAGACTGGCACATTCCATGCTTCAGGACAACGGGCTAAAGAACACACTGAATCTCTGTGTGGTCTCTCAGAAACTCGTTGGGGAAAGGTCAGGGTTTAAGGCCATCTCATGCCTGAACATTGACGGGCCAGAACCGCAGTCAAACCCCCTCAGCCTCTTGGAAATTATTTAAAAACAATTTGGTGCCATGCAGACATACAATAAATCATTTAAGTCTGAAGAAGGGTCTCGAAACGTCACCCATTCCTTCTCTTCAGAGATGCTGCCTGTCCTGCTGAGCTACTCCAGCTTGTTGTGTCTATCTTTGGTTTAAGCCAGCATCTGCAGTTCCTTCCTACACAAATCATTTAAATCATTGGAATGTTCTAACTTGTTCTGTGAATGACAGGAAATGGCAAACAAATATATTTGAAAAAGTCATACTTTCTCGAGGAATTTGTGTTTATTGTCTGGTAAAGGTATTGGTTTATTATGGTCACGGGGGCCGACATACTTTGGAAAACATTGCATTGCTGTTCTGTCAAATCATACTTTACAAGAGTACAATCAAGCCATACACATACTATAGGTTGTGCCAAGAGAAAATAACAGAGTGCAGAATATAAGATTACAGCATAATAGTACGACAGAGAAAGTACAGACCAAAGTGCAAGATCTGCAACTGGATGGGTTGAGCGATCTGGACTACACTCCAGCTTACGGGAGGACCATTCAGTCGTCTGATCATAGCGGGGAAGAAGCTGTTCCTGAATCTGGTGGTGTTTGCTTTTGAACATTTGTATCTTCTCCTTCGCGAAACAGGAGAAGAGGGAATGAGTAATCTTTGATCATTTCAGCAATCAACCCGACGTGCACAAACAAATAGATGTCGTTTTTCATGACACTTGATCTACAACTTTAGGCTGTGCACGCCAGACACAAGAAGAGAAGAGCTGCTTTCCTGGGGCAGCATAAAGTGTAGATGGAGTTGAGTTTAGTTAATTGTCATGTGTACCAAGGTACAGTGAAAAGCACTATTTTTTGCGTACTATCTGCCATAGCAGAAGGACTATACATGATTACAATCAAGGTGTCCGCAGTGTAGATATAGAGGGTAAAGGGAATAACGGTTAGTGCAAGATAGGGTTGCTTAAAGTCTGATTGAAGATAGTCCGAGGGTCTCCAATGAGGTAGATGGTAGTCCAGGAATACTCTCTGGTTCGTGATATGATGGTTTAGTTGCCTGATAATAGCTGGGAAGAAACTGTCCCTGACTCTGTTGGTGTGCGTTTTCACGCTTCTGCACCTCTTACCTCATGGGTGAGGGGAGAAGAGAGAGTGACCCGGGTGAGACTCGCCCTTGATTATTTTGCTGGCCTTGCCGAGGCAAAGCTGTAATCAGGAGATGGCATTTGCAGTAGACCTGTTATGATAGTAGGTGAACTGCAGTGGATCAAAGTTGGCTGTGAGGCAGGAGTTGGTGTGTGCTGCGACCATTGTCTCAAGAAGCACTTCATGGTGGTGAATGTCAGAGCCACTGGGTGGTCGTCAGTCGGGCACCATGAACCTTGCTTTTCTTTGGCAAGTCAAGTGGTTTAGCTTTGTCTGATAATTTGTCAGAGATGTAGTCAGGAGATGGGATATTGATAATTATTACCCATATCACACATCTGAGGTATGCTTTTACAAAATTGTATTCCCTTCGTTTTTACTGCCAGCAGGGGTAACAGGGGAATATTTTCTTGTATTCCCCTTTCTTGCGAACGCCTATGGACTTTACCTGTTAAAACAGCGGGGAATATAGTTTATATTCCCCTGGTCTCACATCCGGGAACTTGGCAACGTGACGGCAACGTGACGCTGCGTGGGAAATTTAGAATATTCAAACGGCAGACAGGAAGACTGCCGCGTCCATTTTGGTTAAATTTTACGTGGAAGTCCGCCGAGCTGAGATGTTCAGATTTTCCTCTAGATGTCTGATATGGGTAATAATAACAATATTGACTGTCCTCTTTCGGGAGATACGACATATATTGCCCTCACTAGATCCATATTGCCCTCGTCTTCGACTCGGGCAATATGAATCTACTTCAGGCAATATATGTCGTATCCCCCTCAAGGCCAGTCAATATTCTATTAATATCAATCACCAGACGTTTAATTTTGGGGACATTGGACATTTATGGTGCAAAATGCAACACGGGGAAGACAGCTACAGAAAACATGATTTTATTCCAGAATTGCAAGGTTTTGCTTCAATAAAATTAACTATGACTGCCCTTTGGCCTGGGGAAATGTGCATGGTACAAATACTTTAGATAACATCCACAATTCCTTTTAAAAGCCACAAAACCGCTGGGAAAAATGTATCCATAGAAAGGGGAAAATGGTATATTGATTAAATAAGCATATGTGTACATTTTGGCAATGATTTCTGCACAATACAGGATCAAGCATTTAAATGCCATTAAGATAAAAGCAAAACAGTATAATGATGGCATTTTCTGCTAAACACAAGCAATAGTTATCAAAGGTACACAAACCACTGGAGAAACTCAGCGGGTGCAGCAGCATCTATGGAGCGAAGGAGATAGGCGACGTTTCGGGCCGAAACCCTTCTTCAGACTGATGGGGGGTGGGGGGAAGCGGGGGGATGAAAGGAAAAAGGAGGAGGAGGAGGAGGAGCCCGAGGGCTGAGGGAGAGGTGGGAAGGGGAGGAGACAGCAAGGGTTAACAGAATTGAGAGAATTCAATGTTCATGCCAAGGGGATGCAGACTCCCCAAGCGGAATATGAGGTGCTGTTCCTTCAATTTGCGGTGTTGCTCACTCTGGCCGTGGAGGAGGCCCAGGACCGAGAGGCCGGATACGGAATGGGAGGAGGAGTTGAAGTGCTGAGCCACTGGGAGGTCGGGTTGGTTATTGCGGACCGAGCGGAGGTGTTTGGCGAAACGATCACCAAGCCTCCGCTTGGTCTCCCCGATATAGATCTGCTGGCATCTAGAGCAGTGGATGCAATAACAGTTATCAATTGTGGCAGAAATGGTTAACAGGAAAAAAGATCCATCTCTTTGATATAGAGCTGTACAGATGAATCCAGTCCTACACTTTATATTCCTTAATGCAGAACAATAGCAATGGTTTGCAACAAGCTTCCCAGCCCGTTGGATATTACTGAAGAGCGGGTTGAAAAACTCATGTGTGTTCGCAGCAGAAGATTTGATTCACTGCCTGTCCAGACACAAGCACTCAAACAAGGTAAACACCATGTACTGAATTCTTTCTTTGGAATATACAATTTGGTTAAGGAGAAGATGCACATGTTTTTCCCTTTAGTTTTGAATGCTAGATAACATTTATGGTTTGAATTAACTCACTTGTTTGGGGATTAGTAAGTTAATAAAAAAGCATGAATTCATATATGTTTGTTCAAACACGCAGAAGTGATTGCTTTTGCCAATAACCATTCACACATGTTAATTTTCGGTAATAGCATTATTGCCTATTGACAAATTGCATGGGAGCGTCGACATGGAGTCATACAGCATGGAAACAGGCCGTTCGGCCCAACTTGCCCATACCAACCAAGATGCCCCATCCATGATAGTCCCACCTGCCTGTTTTTGGCCCATAGCCCCCAAAACCTTTTCTATCCACGTACCCGCCCAAATATCTTTTAAATGCTGTTGTTGTGCCTGCTTCAGCTACCTCTTCTGGCAGCTCGTTCTATACACCTCCCACCTTCTGTGTAAAAAAAGTTGCCCCTCGGGTTCCTATTAACTCTTTCCCCTCTCACCTTAAACTTATGCCCTCTGGTTCTTGATTCCCCTGCTCTGTGTAAAACGACACTGTGCATTCAGTTTATCTGTCCCCCAAATGATTTTATACTTGGATTCAAAGAACGTAGAAACAGGCCCTTTTGCCTAACTTGCCCAAGCTGACCACCATGCTCCATCCACACTAGTCCCACTGCCTGCTTTTGGTTGATATCCTTCTAAACCTATCCCATCCATGTACTTGTCCTGTTGTGATAGTATCTGCAATACCCGTTGTAGTAAATTGCATATTTTCATTCTATGCAAAGTGACATTGCTTGGCATATGTCATTCGTTCAGTTATGGTGTGATATCCGCTATTCTGCAAATCGCAAGGTTCTACTGGTTCTGTTGAAGAAATTCATATATTGTTTTATATGTCATGTATGCAAATGCATGTTGTTCCAAAATGTTTTAAGGACTCCGAAGAGCTGTTAAGGAACGCTGGGTTAACCTGGCCCCTGTTATATTTAGACTTGGGGATTAATTTGTATTAGTGAGTTATCTCCATCTAAGTTCATAAGGTCATTAGCGATATGAGCAGAATTAGGTAATTCGGCCCATCATGTCTACTCTGCCGTTCAATCATGGATGATCTATCTCTCCCTCCTAACCCCATTCTCCTGCCTTCTCTCCATAACCTCTGACACCCGTACTAATCAATCTAGATGTTACCTTTCATAAGAATTTCTGAGGAAATCTTGTTATAATTTGATGATGCACCTTGTACATGCCTTTGTTCAATAATCCTCAATGATTTCTATTACACCAATGCACATGTAACCAGAGCTCGTGAGAATGTTTGCCATGTCTCAATGGGTTCAGTGCTCAATGCACTGGTGATACCATAGCAATAATGGGAGGATTTAAATAATTTGACATTTCCAGAATGTATTGAGAGGACCACCCAGAAATGCATTGGAATAGTTTAATCTGGAGTTGGCAAAGACATAGGATGTGAGTTTTAGCTAAGTCAGAGCTGGAGTCGAGTGATCTTTTGCAGGTGGAACAGGCACATTCAGAGATAGTTTCAAGATTTGAAACTCAACTCAAAGGCTAAATCAAGGCTGTGACTGGTCAGGTTAAGTTTGGGGATTTATTAGCTAAAGAACAGTTTGAAATGACAAGGAGCAAAGATAATGCTCTCAGCCCTCCCACATTTTAATTGGAGCAGGTGTGTGCTCTACCTTCTGAAATATCAGACAAAGAGTCTGATGGTGTAGCGAAAGTAGGGAGTTAAACTTGGATGTAATCAGCCATTGTGGGAGTAACTCAGCGGGACAGGCAGCTTCTCTAGAGAAAAGGAATAGGTGACGTTTCGGGTCGAGACCCTTCATCAGACTGAGAGTCAGGGGAAAGGGAAACAAAAAATATAGATGGTAATGTCGAGAGATATAGAACAAATGAATGAAAGATATGCAAAAAAGTAGCGATGATAAATGATCAGGCCATTGTTAGCTGCAGGCTAGGTGAAAACAAGTTACAGACAATGGAACTCATCAGGACAATGGTGAAACCAATAAAACAACTAGGGTAGGGGAGGGACGGAGAGAGAGGGGATGCAAGGGTTACTTGAAGTTAGAGAATTATTTTCTCCAGAGATGCTGTCTGATCTGCTGAGTAGCTCCAGCTTTTTGTATATTTATGTGTGTGCGTGTGTGTGAGTGTGTGTATAAATATTAAACTAATTAAAATGAAATGATCAGGGGAACCTTTTTAGCAAAAAAAAATTGTTGAATGTAAAGGAGTTTACGGCCTTGCTTGGTCCCTGTGATCGGATGGATTCACTTCAATTAAGTATGGATGTTTATACATCACTTTGCCTTTGATGCATCCAAGGTGGTGACTTCTATATAAATGACCAAGCATCTCAGCATTCCATGATATCTGCACATGGAAATAATGGCATGGGATTATAAGAAAGGGAATACTCTGAATTAGATGAAATTGTAGTTTTGGAATGCCAGTGCACTAGCAATGATTTTGATTAACGTGATTGAGGAGGAATTGGTTTGTAAAAGGTAGTTTTTTAAATGAATATAATGTGTAGGAAAGAACTGCCGATGCTGGTTTAAATCGAAGGTAGACACAAAATGCTGGAATAACTCAGCAGGACAGGCAGCGTCTCTGGAGAGAAGGAATGGGTGATATTTCGTGTCAAGATCCTTCTTCAGTGTAAAGAAGGGTCTCGACCCAAAATGACACATTTCATGCAGTTGTCTGCAGTTCTACAATAAATGCGTAGGAGCGAGTACTCTCTTTGTGTCTTGTAACAAACTACACCGCCCACCACTGACAATTTGTGGAAAAAACATTAGAAACTTCAGTGGCAGCATTTCAGAGATTTCAAGGGTTCTTGTGGCCAAACCTCAAGAATAACCTTAACATGTAGGTTTAGTTAAAGTTCAAACTTAGCCGCAGTTTGTTGAGATTCAGACTTGGGATTTTACAGCAGTAAAATACTCAATTGGATGCAGCACAAAAAAACATTTTCTGGGGATTTGGCAGGACTTGTAAGCCAGTTGTTTTTATGTAGGCACAATCCCAAGAGTTTGCTCTTGTGGGAGGTAAACTGACATGAACCATTTGGGCTGAGCAGCACATTATTATGTTTAAATTCTCTGTTTTTTAGCATTGATGGACTAGCAAGCCTTCCTGGGATAATCTGTAGAGATACATATGTTACATACTCAGTCAATGATGTCTCTTCCTCAGTTCCCATTGTTGCTGAAATGTGTGGGTGAAAATGGGCTCAATTCTGTCATAAATAAGTGTTGGTTGGACTGATGACTGATTTTTGGGATAATTCCAAAGGATATCATGCAAAGGATATGATGAGCTTCATTGCCACTGGTAGTAGAGATGATTTATCATCACTATAGATTTCCTTGCAGTGATTTAGAATGCCGTGACTCCCATTAAGCACTGCATTTCTATAATGTCTAAATAGTTGACTTTGACATGTGTAGCTGCTCCCTGAGCACTTTTTCTCAACCAGTAGGTTGCCTTATCTCATGTTTGTGAGACATAGGTAATCATTTACTGAGTAAGCTTGTAGTACAGTAAACTCTCATTATTACAGACTTTTTTGTAATGGGTTTTGGTTATAGCGAAGGGATCTATTGACCCTCACCGTCAGGCTGGGCTGCCGAAACCATCCCCACCCACAAGTCCTCCCCAGCCACTTCCAGATTCTCAGTCTGAAGAAGGGCCTCAACACGAAACGTTACCTATTCTCTTTCTCCAGAGATGCTGTCTGACCCGCAGAGTTACTCCGACTTTTTGTGTCTTATCTTAGATCAATTAGTTAGGTGGATGGGACCAGAAATGGGAGCAAGCCCACATTATCGCTTTGTGACTTTTTAACCATATAACCATATAACAATTACAGCACGGAAACAGACCCTCTCGGCCCTTCCAGTCCGTGCCGACCATTTGTTTTCCCCTAGTCCCATCTACCTGCACTCAGACCATACCCCTCCATTCCCTTCACGTCCATATACCTATCCACTTTACTCTTAAATGTTAAAATCGATCCTGCCTCTAGTTTGCAGACATACAACATATTTTCATGCTTATTTAATATTCTGCAGGTTAAAAATGAAGTATGAAATATTGAAATCTACTTGACTGTTAATACTTCAATTAAAGTCTGACATTCTTTGTCATAGTGGGATGCTTTCCATTTGGTGTTCTGTTTTATGTTCTGTCCAAGTTTGCTCTGTAGGTTTAAAGCAGGTTTAATATATTTATAAAATGTGTGACTTCATTTAGAGTCGAACCATTGAGACAAATACAGTTTTCAAAACTCTTTAGAATTATGGGGAAGAGCTGTGTTAATCTTCAGATCATGATAAATATGAGTCAAGCAGAGTTTGGGGATTCTCCTGAATTTGGTGGGAGATTGGCACTACAGAAAAACAGCAACTGCTATGTTAGCCCAGGGTTTCCATTCAATTCTGAGGTGACCACTCATGAAAATTCTGGGGATGCTTTACTGGAACAGTGGTATAAAAGATAACATGGCCTTCTTTTAATAAATAACTCTTGTTTTGATAACTTTTGCAGCAGCTTACCATATAACCATATAACCATATAACAATTACAGCACGGAAACAGGCCCTCTCGGCCCTTCCAGTCCGTGCCGACCATTTGTTTTCCCCTAGTCCCATCTACCTGCACTCAGACCATACCCCTCCATTCCCTTCACGTCCATATACCTATCCACTTTACTCTTAAATGTTAAAATCGATCCTGTTTCCACCACTTCTGCTGGAAGCTGATTCCACACAGCCACCACCCTCTGAGTAAAGAAGTTCCCCCTCACGTTACCCCGAAACCTCTGTCCCTTAATTCTCATGTTATGCCCTCTTGTTTGAATCTTCCCTACCCTCAATGGGAAAAACGTATCCACGTCAACTCTGTCTATCCCTTTCATCATTTTAAAGACCTCAATCAAGTCCCCCCTTAACCTTCTGCGCTCCAAAGAATAAAGACCTGACTTGTTCAACCTTTCTCTGTAACATAGTTGCTGGAACCCTGGCAACATTCTAATAAATCTCCTCTGTACTCTCTCTATTTTGTTGACATCCTTCCTATAACTAGGCGACCAAAATTGTACACCATACTCCAGAATTGGTCTTACCAATGCCTTGTACAATTTTAACATTACTTCCCTACTCCTATATTCAATGCTCTGATTTATAAAGGCCAGCACACCAAAGGCTTTCTTTACCACCCTATCTACATGCGATTCCACCTTCAGGGAACTATGCACAGTTATTCCTAGATCCCTCTGTTCCACAGCATTCCTCAATTCCCTACCATTTACCATGTACGTCCTATTTTGATTTGTCCTGCCAAGACGTAGAACCTCACACTTATCAGCATTAAATTCCATCTGCCATCTCTCAGCCCACTTTTCCAAATGGCCCAAATCTCTCTGTAGACTTTGAAAATCTACTTCATTATCCACAACACCACCTATCTTAGTATCATCTGCATACTTACTTATCCAATTTTCCACCCCATCATCCAGATCATTGATGTACATGACAAACAACAGTGGACCCAACACAGATCCCTGAGGCACCCCACTGGTCACCGGCTTCCAACCTGACAAACAGCCATCCACCATTACTCTCTGACATCTCCCATTCAGCCACTGTTGAATCCATCTTGCTACTCCGCCATTAACACCCAAAGATTGAACCTTCTTTGTTATATTACTGGTCCCTACAATTCACTACATTATGGTTAATATTGTTGCCATTCGTAATTGAACTCTTAGTCAGGTGACAGTTTGTCTTGAAAAGTTTTATTAGCTGTAAGTACTTTTGAAGAATATTTGTTGGTCCTCTGTATATATATATATATAATACATATGTGTAGAATTTTGCTATCGTATTTGGCAAGGAAATCTATCTAACTTGGATATGTTGTTGCATAAACAGTATACAATGAAAATAAATAAAACTGATAACTTGTTTGACAATGTAGTCGACATCATTCAGTTCAAAGGGAACCTATGCAGTGCTTTGACAAAATATGAAGCAATCTTTTCAAGAATTACCATTCAACATTCCAAAAACATAATTAGCTGTTGATCTTAAAAATCCATTCCTAGTTTAGTTTCAGTGAGGATAGTAATAACCATGTTTTCATTGACATAATTAGTTCTCTCTGTCTGATCTTTGAGCAACCTACTTAAAGAAAGAAAGACCTGGTCTTTTTGTGATATTTGTTAACGAGCAAAGTTGAGGTGGAGAATCACAGAAAAGTTCAAAGCTTGGTTTTGAACTGCAGTTACTTTTTCAAAGCCCAGTATTTCATTTTTATTCAGCAACTTGCCCAAAAATGACAGGAGAAGGAATTGTCACTGGAACTTTTGCTTGTTATTTTGAGGGTGGTGGAATGTTGAGTGGAAGAGCCGTGTTGTTAACCTGAAAAGTAGCTTGATTTTAAAATTGAATGCATTTCTTTTAAGATCTAGTCTAGAATTAAATATCACATTTGGGAGTACACTTTGGATGGCACGGTGGCGCAGCGGTAGAGTTACTACCTTACGGCGCATACAGCGCCAGAGACCCGGGTTCGATCCCAATTACGAGTGCTGTACGGAGTTTGTACGTTCTCCCCATGACCTCGTTGGTTTCCTCCGAGATCTTTGGTTTCCTTCCACACTCCAAAGACGTACAGGTTTGTAGGCTAATTGGCTTGGTATAAAAGTAAATTGGCCCTAATCTCCGTGGGATAAGTGATAATGTGCAGGGTTACCGTGGACTCGGAGGGCCGAAGGGCCTGTTTCCGTGCTGTATCGCCAAACTTAACTTTAGTCTGGATTTTGCTAAATCTGACGTTCACACTAACCTCAAGTAATCTGGGATGCAGAGAGATTTTTCCCTATACCAAAATTCAGTCTGGCACCATCCAAGGTAGATCTGTGTTCTCCATGAAGTCGTCGCCATGTAGGCTGAACAACGATACCAAATAACAAAGTCGGATAAAGTTAATGAACTTGGAAAAAACAAATATGAATATCAGTGGAATTCTTATCATGGAATAGAACAAATGAGACTTCAGAGGGACGAAAATTGGTCAGCAGTAATTATCATAGTGAGCCTTTGAAAATTCAACTATGGTTTATCGCTGAGTTTGGAATAGTGCTTATGACATTGAAGTTCATATCAAACCAGATGCTATGTTGAATGTATTTGGAAAAATAACAGTAGTGCACTGTGTAAAGGGATCTTCAATGAAGGGGCAGGATAATCCTAACAACAGCTTTCCTGTGTTTAACTAAGCATGTGTGGGTGCCAGAAGTTCTTGTCTATAATAAGAATTAATTCTGACAACTTTGCCCTTGTTACATCTGCGCACTCAAGGCCATGTTTAAAAACACTGTTGTTATTGGCCATTTCTCCTGCATTTCTTGCATCACTCTACAACTTTTCTTATCTCGGTTTTTCCAATTTCAATAGATTGAATCTGCATAACATAATTTTAATAGTGTATTCAGCAAAATATGTGCACCTGGAATTTGGATTATCAGAGTTTGCCTGGAGACATTGGAATTAATCGTGATAGATTAGAACACTCTTTTTGTGGCTGAATTATTTATTTCAAAGATGGACCATGAAATTGGATGTGAAGAGCTGTTTTTGTAGCACCATGTATGCTGAATGTGAAATGCAGATACATTTAACCGTGACTCATGTTGTTTGATGAATTTGTTAGAAGTATGGTGCTTGCGTCTGTCCTGCACATCAGAGACGGTGGGTTTTAACGTCAACCCTCATGGAATTCTGATCTAGCACCAGCGTTGCAACATTGGGGTGTGAAAATCTAGCCAAAGTGCTTTTTATGACAGAGGGGGAACCTGAGCCTTAATGGTAGAGCCCATCAGCTTCTGCCTCCCCAGTGCAAAGGGATCTTCAATGTCTTCCAAGTTTGCTGTGTTGATTGGACACAGAATTTCTGGATACTTTTGTGAGTTGCAAAGTTGAGGCTGTGTGTTGTGACTAATAGGTTTTACTTGCAGTATACCAGCTCCATTACACTCTAGATTTAGAGTCAGTTTAATGTTTGAGCATCATTCCCTAAATGGAGGAAACACTGGCATTCACAGGGAAAAGGTACAAACTATGCACAGTCAATACCCGAGATCAGGATCGAACCGACTTCTCTAGCGCTGTGAGGCAGCAGCTCCACCAGCTGCTCCAATGTGTTGTTGCAGGTACCATTCGTTCCCAGGTGTTGTTGCAGGTATGGAGAAAGTAGGCCAAAGGGCAACAGTTTGACTAACCTAAACATTTGGGAAAGTTCCAAGTAAAATGTCTGACCTAACATACAAATATGAAATAAATATTTAAGGGCTTTTCTTACCTTGACCTACAAGAAAGACTTGGCAACAAGTCGAGTCTGATCCTTTTGTGGTATACTGGCACGCAGAGATTACCTGATGTTTTCTTGGCATTGGAGAACTGGGGAAGTGATTGAATCAGGATAATGGTTGTAACAGAAATCAGGAAGTGAATGTTTTGCATTCGCAGGCAGGCTATAGTGACTACGTATACTTCACCTTCCTTTGGCGTGTGGTTGATGCATAACCAGGGGAAGTCTGAGTGGCCAGAGATAGCCAGTTTAGTCTACTCCACTGCGATATCTCCTCAAGGTATGCCTACTTTGAAGAAGTTCTCCTCCTCCCTACGGCTCTCGTTTCCCTGATCCCTGACCAGTCTGAAGAAGCGTCTCGACCCGAAACGTCGCCTATCTCCTTCGCTCCTTAGATGCTGCTGCACCCGCTGAGTTTCTCCAGCTTTTTGTGTACCCCCAGTTTAAGTGCTCTGCAAAGTGCTGAGGGCAGGGGAATCAAGTGTAGGAAGATTGTGCAAGTTGGAAGCCATGCTGACTTTGCATGGAAAAAGACAATATGTAATAAAGGAAGTTTGAAATAATGCTTATGCTGTTGATTAATGACAGTGTAACTTATTCAAATAGGTTTTCATGTAAATTAACGATAAATTGAAACCTTAAACGTTTGTTTTTACTTTCTATTGGCCTGCTCATCACTGAAGACAATATGAGAAAATATTTAATTTGCACATTCCCTTCTTGAAAGAAAGGATTAGCCGTTCTAATATTTCATTTTTTTTAATTGTTTAAAACAGATTATTCAGAATTAAAAAACGTAAATAAGAGGCAGCATTACTTTCATAGGGGAATTTAGCTATCCTGTAATTAAAAAGTGACATCATGTGGAATTGTTCACCGTTTGTGAAACCAGATTGCAGCTCAGGAGTATTGTGCTTGTGTCCCCGTCACACTGAGCTCCCAGCACTGGTGAAAGTTAAAATTAGATAGTCTCCCAGAACAAGGGACCAATTAGATTTTGCAGGAAGGAAGTGCAGATGCTGGTTTATACTGAAGATAGACACAAAATACTGGAGCAACTCAGGGGGTCAGGCAGCATCTCTGGAGAAAAAGAATAGGTGGCTCAAGAGTCTGAAGAAGAGTTCCAACCCGAAACATCACCTATCCATTTTATCCAGAGATGCTGCTTGACCCGCTGAGTTACTCCAATATTTTGTGTCTGCCATTTGGATTTTATTGTCTGCTGAAATATTGCATCTTCAAGCCAGAGGGATAGGGCTGAGGTAAAAGTTAGGATACCCAAAATTGCGTTTGGTGTCTTTCCATTGTCTTGGAACATGTTTTGCATCCGATAAAGTTTAGACACTCCTGTGGTTGGATAACCCAGCAGTCAGTTTGAACCCAGCAATCCCACAAATGGCAATGAAGCAAATCCTGCTATACTGGCTCTGCAGGTTTCGAGAACAAAAATTGAACTTGAATGAATGAATAAATACTTTATTGTCACATGCGATAAGTCACATTGAAATTCTTTGCTTGCATACCCAAGGTGCTCAGCAGTACTGCCACTGTTTCATGCCTGACACCTTTGTGCGTGCAATGGCTGCTGATTGATCGGTTTCTTGGCCTAAAATGTGCTAGTCATGACGTTATAGAGCACAGAAACAGGGTCTTCAGCCCAACTCCACCATGCCAACCAGGTTGCCTAGCTGCGTAAAAAAGGATAGCTGCTGAAGGATCAATAATGAAACATTTCAACTCAAAACGTTCAATATTGATCTTCCATCAGTTTTCCTTTTTTTAATTTGCTGCTGATTGCAGCATCTACAGTTTCTTGTGTCTACCTGCACTAGTAGCATTTGTCTGCATTTGGCCCATATCCCTCGAAACCGTTCCTATCCGCGTTCCTGTCTAAATCACTTTTAAATCTAATGATTGAAACATTCAGTTCTGCTGCCTATACACTACCGAGAGGAAGCTATTCACCCAGAAGCTTGAAAGCAAATTATAAAGCTTAAAATACCTCCCAAGGATGCATATTGACAACATTAGTTTTCTTTATTTATATTCTCTATTTATATTCTCTATAATTATGCTTCACTGCTGCCATCTATGGGTAGGGTATAAAACTGTGCACAGATTATAGTTTCTAATCCCCAATAATGTCAATGTTTTTGTCGTGAATATTACAACCCTGGCAGCAACATTATTGAATAATTATAATATGAAGCTAGGTGTACATTTTCAAAGGATCCAAGAACACTGGCCTGAGATGATTAATGTTCTTCTTTGCGCTCTGCTGTGTGCCTTCCATATAAACTTAGAGCGATTGCAGATAACTCTGTTCTTGGTGGATCAGCAGCAGGTTATTGTGTAGTAGAATGCTGAATCTGATCCTGTCAGTCATGTAGCCAATAGCATCCGCAGCAATATGTGATTGAACATGAGGGTTTGAAAGCATTCTCATGTTCAAGGTGGATTTGACCCGGCTTCTAAGTGAGGCGGTGAAACCTTTTGCTAAAAAGTTAATTAAATGACCTCAAAGCCTCACAAGGGTGTAGAAAAGGGATGTCTTCAAATTTTGCCCTTCAGTTAGTGCTCATTTTCCAAACCTTGGCCAGTAGGCGTTCAACATTGCTGAACATTATGTGGAGAAGGCAGGACAATGGGCTAGAGAGGGAAAGATAGATCAGCCATGATTGAATGACGGAGTGGTCTCAATGAGTCAAATGGATAATTCTGCACCTATGCCTTTGGACAAAGAACGATCAAATCAAAAGAGCTCCCCGTTCCTGCTTTTTCCCCCATATCCCTTGATTCCTTTAGCCCTAAGAGCTAAATCAAACTCTTTCTTGGAACCAGCCAGTGAATTGGCCTCCACTGCCTTCTGTGCCAGAGAATTCCACAGATTCACAACTCTCTGTGTGAAGAAGGGTTTCCTCATCTCAGTCTGAAATGGCCTACCCCTTATTCTTAAACTGTGACCCCTGAATCTGGACTCCCTCAACATCGGGAACATGTTTCCCGCATCTAGCCATGTCAGTGACGACTGTATGGTTGTGAGTAGGTGCCCAAAGAGTCGTACCTTTTTCTGCTCACCACTGGATTTTCAACATGTTGAAAATTTTCGGGCAACCTGCTGCGACTATGACGGGTGCCGGCAAGTCGCCAAAAACAATTGCGCAAGTGGGACAAGCCCTTTAGTGAAGACAGAACCAAAGTACTCGTTTAACTGTTCTGCCATTTCCTTTTTCCAATTATGAATTCCCCAGTCTCTGATTTGGTCTTTATGATGAGCTTCTTATGGCCACAGTATGAGAATAACCGAGAAAGGTGGAATAAAGTTTTACTTTCGTAATAAAACATTTCAGAACATTATTTTTCTCTTTCATTACCATTTAAATTAAAAATGGAGATCATAACAGCACGTTTATAAATATTGAATCAGAATTTATATTCTTTCTATTCCCTATCCATTGATTTCCATAATCAAGACATTATGAAGTGAAGATACTATTTCCTGTGGAATGAAAGTGAATATTACATGTTATTGATATTAAACTAAGCCTCTGGCAACTTAATAATGCCCACAACTTAATTTCAATATTGAAAATCATTTAGCACGAGTAACCAGACAGTTAATGAACCAAGAAAATGCATTTGGTTTTAACATGCAGATGTCAACTAGTTTTGAAAGTTAATTTGAATTTGAATTTGAAGTTAATTTGAATTTATTCAGCAGCAACGTGTTAATATTTTAACACAACGCACAAGTTCAGTTCAGTACCGAGGTACAGTGTTCCACTTGGAGATTTTTTCGGCGACTGCCGGCGTCATATCAGGGTCGCTAAAAGACTTTGAACATTTCAAAATCCTGCGGCAACAAAAGCAATGTTGCGACACTTGAAAAAACACCACGAGTCATATGTCATCACGCTGAAGCACGGGGCAAATTTTTCGGTGATCTGATACGTCAGTCAATGATGCCGGAAAAATATCGCCAAGCGGGACAGGCCCTTAAAGCTTTTATTGCGTGCTATCCAGTCAGCAGAAAGACAATACATGATTACAATTGCCTTTAGACACAGAGAGAAAAGATGGATGGCAAGGGAAGATTATGGGGGACAGTTGCAGATGAAATAAGGTGTCATATAATGTGGTCTGAGGAGTTGTGGGTGAAATATTTATCTAAAGGTATAGGATAATGTGAGTAAGTTTGCTAACACAGTGGAACCTTTTGTGGGCAGGGTTGCAGATACAACCCAGCAGATAATCACAGATGCCAGGGCTAGTCCAGGGTCAATGTGTTGCACTCCTCCATGTAACTGTGACCAATGTATTCAATTAAGCAAGTGAAAGAAGAAAGTACATTATAGGAACTGCTCGTTAACCTTTTCTAAAATTGTTGCTGGAGCCGTGGTCCTCAAATTGGGTGCAATTACACTCAGTGGTAAACTCAAGGCAGCTTTACTGGCTATTTGGAAAAAAAGAGTGTTTTTTTTACAGCAAGCTGTTCAACATCTTCTTTGGAAGGAACATACTTCTCAAGCCCCTAAACTGGGAAAGTGAACACAATTCTTTCCTGTCCACCCTTTATAACACCAGCTTTTTCTGGCAATCACTCGAGTTCATGTCCATGTACCTGTTGGTAAGATCATTTGCGGTACTGGTAATTCAAGGAATCTTTTACAGCACGGTGGCGAATCAGTGGAGCTACAGTCTGCAAGGCAGCAACTGTGCTGCCCAATACTCTGGTGTTCTCTAGTGACAAACCTGTACCTATCAGTGCCAGAGTAATATTGACAATTCTGTAACCATCAGTACTAGTATAGTACAGTATCATATATAAACATATAAAAATCTTAAGGGATTGGACAGGACAGATGCAGGAAAAATGTTCCCAATGTTGGCAAAGTCCAGAATCAGGGATCACAATTTAACAATAAGGGGTAGGCCATTTAGGACTGAGATGAGGAAAACCTTTTTCACCCATAGAGTTGTGAATCTGTGGAATTCTCTGCCACAGAGGCAGCGATGGCCAATTCACTGGATTTTTTCAAGAGAGAGTTAGATATATTATCTCAGGGCTGAACGGAAGCAAGGGATATGGGGGGAAAAGCAGGAACGGGGTACTGATTTTGGATGATCAGCCATGATCATATTGAATGGCGGTGCTGGGCCGAAGGGCCTTCTCCTGCACCTATTTTCTATGTTTCTAAGTTTACTATACGCCAGTGTTATAAAGTGACAGTGCCATACTTCTCATTGCTGTATCTCTGTGTTTTAGAGATAATAATTTGATACTTCTGGCTGTTCTGCAGTGTTGCAGTGAATAAACCGGTGACTTGGAAAACTTTATTGTCATTCAGACCTTGCGGTCTGAACAAAATTTCGTTGCCTGCAGTCATACATATAGTAAATAACAAAACACACAATAAACACATATTTAACATCCACCACAGTGAGTTCACCAGGCACCTCCTCACTGTGGTGGAAGGCAAAAATCTTGTCTTTGTCTCTTCCCTTCTTCCTCTTCCTCTTCCTCTGCGCTGAGGCGACCCGGGCCTCCAATGTTGTGACCGCACCGGGTGATGTAAATAAGTCCCGTGGGTGAACCGCGCTCCGCGAGTGGGCCGGTTCAACTCCGCGGCCCGGGGCGGTCGAAGCTGCCGCCCTCCAGTCCAGCGGACGCAGCTGTTGCTGCGGGAGCTCCGGAAAAACAGGTCACCAACCTGTGACCTGTGAGCTCCCGACGATGTCGTCCTCTGGGCCCGCGGCCGCTGCCGCCGCCACTGCCTCCGGAAAGCCGCCACAGCTCCGAGTTGCGCCGCTGGAACGCCTGAACCCGCCACAGCCCCGAAGTCGGCCAGCTCCGTGCTGGCTCTACCTCCGGAGCCTCGGGTCGGTCGCAGTTAAAGTTGGAGGCCGCCAGCTCCGCGATAGGCCTCAGCGGAGACGGAGACGGGGGATACGACAAGAAAAGTCACGTCCCCCCAAAAGGAAGAGACTAAGAACGTTTCTCCCACCCCTCCCACACGCATACACTACATAATAACTCAAACTAACGCTAAAAACAAGACAAGAAAACAACAAATAAAAAGAAAAACAGACGGACTGCAGGCGAGCTGCTGCTGCCAGGGCAGCGCCGCCACTCCCAGAACTGCCAGTAATGAAGGTTTGCGTATGGTTCCAGATCTTTACCATGATTTTTTTTTTTATTCTTGAAGTTTAAATTCTTAATGTAAGATTAAATGAACTAACATTTGTTATATATCTGACCCTTGAACGTTTTTCACCAATTCAGAATATTCTTCGATGAAAACATTGGACATTATAATGTTAATCATCAGGTTGGTTTGTCTCATCCCATTCTGTATTCTTTTTGTTCCCAGTCTTTAGAGTTTCAATTAAAGTTTCAGATTGAAGGAATGTACCGGAGGTCAAGGTGACTCGAAAGGCCAAGCCAGAATGTTTGAGAACCACTGAATTTTTAATTATTATATCATAAAATTGATTGGTAGTTGTGTGCATTTTTCCTCTCAGCCTGATTATGCGATGACCAAATATTGTACAGAAAGCTGTATTAAGAACTGGTATGTTTTTAATAAGTGAACCAGTCTTGCTGAGTTCACCAATTGACCGAGCCATGTCAAGATTGATTTTAAACACAGCCACAGTACTTGATATAACACAGACTTACTGTTTTATCTCTATTTCACTTATTTGAACAACTATGCTCTTGTGGATTCTAGATTAAGCCAGCAATTAAATTGTATTTTGCTTCTCTTCCATTTCCAGTGGTAACTGATTTGAAAAATGATTTTAAAAAAAACTATTTTAAAACACCGAATCTTTATTTCAATATGCATATTTTACGAGAAAATTGGTTAAAAAAATGTGAAGCTATCATTGTGAAATGCAATTGTGTGATAGTGGCATGTCAAAAACTAATTTACAATTGCTGGTAAAGAAATAAATAATGTAACTTTGAAGAGATGTTGAGGAGTTTCCTTCCTTTGATTTCAATGCCATAAGCAATGCCATCCTTGAATTTATTGAAATGATGACACCTTTCATTCTTTCTTTTAACATGTTCAGCATTTCTTGAATGCAAGAGTGATGGGACAGCTCCGGTCATTGTATTTATTTGCAAGATGTTTGCTGTTGACTCCAAGGGTATACCCCAGAATAAGCCAAGGTAGGTGATGCTAAATGGCTTGTATTGTTTTGTACAAGACCATTTTCAGTTTCCTTATCCATTTGCTAACTCGCTTCTCAAATAAACAGTTATTGCAGGTTTTGTAACAAATATATGTGGTGGGGGGACCGCCGTGAGGGAGAATAAAGGGGGAGCCGGCATGAGAGCTAAGATGGACCACAAATGGAATGTGTTAAAAATGGTTTGTGTAAAATGGAATACTTTGTAACGTTGTCGGCGCCCTTTATGTGGCCACTCTTCGCATACCTTGGGTACGCAAAACAAAGAATATCACTGTGACAATAAAGGTAGAATTAAGTTGCCTCCACCATTCAAACATAGCTGATCTATCTCTCCCTCCTAACCCCATTTACCTGCCTTCTCCCCATAACCTCTGACACCTGCACTAATCAAGAATATATCTGTGCCTTAAACACATCCACTGACGGCATCCACAGCTCTTCTGTGGCAAAGAATTCCACAGATTCACCACCCTCTGACTAAAGAAATTCTCCTCATCTCCTTGCTAAAAGAATGTCCTTTAATTCTGAGGCTGTGACCACTAGCTCTAGACTCTCCCACCAATGGAAACATCCTGTCCATATCCACTCTATCCAAACCTTTCACTATTCTATACTCTTCTAAACTCCAGCGAGTTTGTTGCCTTGTCATTGTTGGTATGCTCTCTGTTGTTCTGGGCACTCAGCCGGATGATCGCTGGGATGTCTAATCTCGAACTGGTAATGACAGCCCTGAAAATCCCGAGCATACTATGAGTTGTGGATCACTCGTCCCACCATCTGTTCTGTATGCCTCCGATCTTTGTGTTAGACATGAGCTTGTCGAGCTGCTGCTTTTCCCTTGAGATGGGGTGACATTTTTACTCTGGGAACACCTCACACTTACATTTGCAGTAAATGAATCTCATGGATAATCTCAACCAACCAGTCTTGATGTTCATTTTTGCAAAATCAGATATGCTAATTACAGTATAGTGTATGTTAGAGGACTTGGAGCACTCTGTGGCTCCTGGCACCAGGTTATCTGGGAGGTGCTACTTTATTTAAGGGGGTCGCGGTGGCACAGCGCTTGCAGGGTTGGAGACCAGGGTTCAATCCCAACTACGGGCGCTGTCTGTACGGGGTTTGTACGTTCTCCCCGTGACCGCGTGGGTTTTCTCCGATATCTTCGGTTTCCTCCCACACTCCAAAGACGTACAGGTTTGTAGGTTAATTGGCTTGGTGTATGTGCTAATGTGCGGGGATGGCAGGTTGGTGCGGACTTTGTGGGCCAAAGGGCCTGTTTCGCACTGTATCTCTAAACTAGACTAAAACTAATTTGTGGAGTACTTGTGCCATTATTTTGAAATTAAGCTGACGGTGATAAAAGCAGATTTGGCAGTGGTCAGTCCAACAGTCGGCAGTACCCATCAAAGCGCAGATGATGGAACATTCATGCAGTCTCCTACTTGGATAATGATGGACCCTTACAAATGCTGCTGCCTGTAATGAGGATGTTGCCATAGCAAAGCATCATTCCATCATTGTTGCCCTTAAATATCAACCTTGAGTAATTGTTAAAAAAACAGGGATTGGGTCTCGTGTTCTTAGAGGACATATCTCCTCCTGAGCCAAACGGTTAAACCATTAGCAGGTCAGCCATTCACCTTACGGCTGTATTTTCTTTTGGTTTTTGCTGGCATTTCCACACAGAGTTGTTGGCTTGTTGCAGCATTAAGTCGGCAGGTTCTGGACTCGTGCTTGATTCGGGAAATCCAGAACTTGTTGGCGAGCTCTGGCAGCTGTGCCCTGGCTCCTCTCCACCACTGGATCCCCAAAGGGGCATCATAACACAGGAGGACCTCGCTGAGTTATCCGAGTATTCTTGCTTGCAGGATCAGCAAATTTTAGTTATTTGATTGATGATTGTAGGGCTGCACAACTGGAAGAATAATGTAAGTCATTTAAAATATATATTTGTGTTGTTTAATGCTTGTCATTGTTTTAAAATATTCTGTATCTTACTTGCAATTTTTGAAGGAATATTGTGACAATATTTACACCTTTGAATGCTTTATTTAAAAAAAAAATATTTTAAGTATTTCAGAATCAGAAATAATAAAGATAGACACAAAATGCTGGAGTAACTCAGCGGGACAGGCAGCATCATTGGAGAGAAAGAATGGGTAACGTTTCGGGTCGAGACCTTTCTTCAGAAATAATAAAATTAATTGTTAACTTTGGGGCCTTTGCTGTTGTCATGGCGGTGCTTTCTGTCAAGGATTGGGGAGTTTGATGGTGGGTTTTGTTCTTACCACCACATCTCAATCCAGGTCCTACCAGTGCTCATGGCGTCTGTGCTCAGAAACAGGACTAAGTCAATATGATCTCTGGAATTAGAGAACATGAGTTTTGGGGGAAAGGGGAATCCCTGGCCCTACTGGGGACAATCCTGTTGCAGCAATTAAATCATCTTCAATAAACAACATTCTGCAGGAGTCCTGATGCAAGGTCTCGACCTATCTTCACAAATACCAGGAAGCAGTAAAATCTGCAAGAACAAAATACTTTTCTGCCCTTATTTCCAAAAACGCTCATAACTCCAAGGTCCTTTTTAGTACCATCACCTCCATCACATGTCCTGCCCCCAGCACCAGCTTAACTGGGTCTCCTGCTAAGTGCGAGGAATTTACTACATTTTTCACCGGCAAAGTTAAGAACATCAGAACAAATATTTCCCCTCCCACCCGTGACCTGGCTGTTTCATTGGTCTGTTCTTCAAAATTAGACTGTTTCCAACCCGTTACTCTACCCTCCCTTGTAAAACCAGTCACCACCATGAAACCTGCAACCTGCCCCCTCGACACTGTCCCCTCTGCCCTTCTGAAGGATGTCATTACATAGCCGGTCCCAACATCCTCGCCATCTTCAACAGTTCTCTGGCCACTGGCACTGTTCCTACCTGCTTCAAGCACACGTGGTCCAGCCCCACCTGAAAAAACCTAACCTCGACCCCACCTTACCAAGCAACTACAGACCTATTTCAAAACTGCCTTTCCTTTCAAAAGCCATTGAAAAGGTAATTTTAAGTCAACTTATGCCTTACCTTCACCAAAATACTATCTTGGAAACTTTCCAATCAGGTTTCAGGGCCCACCACAGCACAGAGTCTGCCTTGTTGAAGGTACATAATGACCTACTTCTCACCATTGACTCCAGCGACTGTGCAATCCTGCTCCTTCTCGACCTCAGCGCAGCATTTGATACGGTCGACCACACCATCCTAATTGACCGTCTCCGGTACGGGGTTGGTATTGATGGCTCTGCCTTGAGCTGGTTCATCTCCTACCTCAAAGGTAGGAGTTTCTCCACCAACATAGGAAACTCTTTCTCCTCCCCAGCTAGCCTCTGCTGCGGGGTTCCACAAGGTTCCACCCTTGGCCCCATTCTCTTCTCCCTGTATATGCTCCCCTTAGGCCAAGTAATTCAAAGGCACAGCATTTCCTTCCATTGCTATGCAGACAATGCACAACTCTATCTCCCCCTGAAGCCCAACAACTGATCAAATCTACTTAACCTTATCCACTGCCTCGATGATATAAAGTGTTGGATGACCCAGAACTTCCTCCAACTAAACGAGAGTAAGTCTGAGGTCATCCTTCTCGGCCCTTTGGACTCAATCAAAATGATAGCAGGCAGCCTTGGAAGCCTTACCCCATTACTCAAACCTCACGTCAAAAACCTTGGCGTGATATTTGACTCAGCATTGAAATTTGACAAACAAGTCAATGCTGTGATAAAAGCTATCTTCTTTTTTGTGTACCCCCTATCTTCTTCCAGCTTTGGACGATAGCTAAAATAAAACAATTCCTCCAGTTTGATGACCTCGAAAAGATCATCCACACATTTATCTCCTCCCGCCTCGATTACTGCAACTCCCTTTACACTGGCATCAGCCAATCATCCCTGTCCCGCCTGCAACTGGTCCAAAACCCCGCAGCGAGACTCCTGAACGGCATCCGAAAAAGGGACCACATCACCCCGATTCTGGCCTCTCTCCACTGGCTCTCTGTGCGGTTCTGAATAAATTTCAAGATCCTTCTTTATGTTTACAAAGCCCTTAACGGACTTGCCCCCACCTACATCAAAAGTCTGCTTACCCACCACACCACCTCCAGGTCCCTCAGATCGGCCGACTTGGGGTTACTGAACATCCCGCGGTCTAGGCATAAGCTCAGGGGCGACCGCGCCTTTGCGGTTGCAGCTCCTAGACTGTGGAACAGCATCCCTCTTCCCATCAGAACTGCCCCCTCCTTCGACTTTTTTAAGTCGAGACTTAAAACTCATCTTTACTCTCAAGCCTTTCTTGACGTCCTCTGAGGGAGGGCTATATGTATGTATTTATGTATGTACTTACTTTATGAGCCAGTGTTGTATAACGTTAGTACCTCCACCAATGTAAAGCACTTTGGTCAACGAGAGTTGTTTTTTAAATGTGCTATAGAAATAAAAGTGACTTGACTTGACTAAAGTGTTGACCATCCCTTCACCTCCACAGATGCTGCCTGACCCACTTCCTTCAGCAGACTTTTTTGGCGCTGATTTACTGCACCTGCAGTCTCTTTTTCTGCAAGGATTTACACTAGCTTTGAACAGTGGTTAATTAGGAATGGACTGGTTGGTGAGAAGATGGGGAGATCAAGCCCCGAGTCTTTGAGTGTTATTAGCACCAGGAGTAGGGTTTTCATTGCGGTTGTCACAGAAATGTATTCTGACCTGAGGGAGGAGATTATTACTACCCTGATTGAGTGGAGGTCAGGATTGGGACGATTCATTTTTATGGCATTTGGAGAATATTATTGCCACGGCCCCCATTTGGTTGAGTTTATCATCTCTCCACTGGTCTTGACTTCAAGTTAAAATCAGGGCTGTTGTTTTTTGGGGGGAAATTAGTATGAAGATCTTGAGTGCTGATATAAGCAGTAAATGTAATAACACAACCCATGAACAAGCTTCTAACCCAGCGACCTGTTCCTTTGCTCGATTGCAAGCTGTTTGGAAAAAAGTCCTAAGCAATCTGATTTAAAAGATATTCCAAATCCATGTCAACCCTGACAACAACTAATTCTTAGTCATTTAGGTCATGGAGACTTGTATAAATATTCTGGAATAAAATTTGCCAACTAGAAAAATCAATCAAGACAGAAATCTTTTTAATTGTTTTTTTTGTGAATTTAAAAACCCATGAAGACAAAATAGTATTTAGTTCTTATTTTGATTAAATAAATGATTACAAATACCCCTGAGTTCAGAAAATGGATTTAAGAAATTAGATTTTAACTTAATTTACATTCTCATTAATTTCTGTATAAAGTGACTGTGTTCCACCAGATAAAGAGAAGCTTGTTTTGGAACATGGTGAGTTGCCTAAATATAGGACATTGTTGTTTCAGATTGTATCCATCATCTTGAAAGTTAGACAATGGAAACCACAGTCAAAACAAATGTTGGTGAACAGCATACTTGGCTGTACACAGCAGCAAGCCTGTAGGACTTGGTTCAATGCCAAGTGTCACATTGTACTGATTAAACATGCAGCAGTAACCAATTGCAACTTTTTTTGCTTCCAAGTGTGGATATCTTATGTTCATAAATATTTAGCAAAATTGATTGCTGAGCAAAGTTTAAGAATAGATTTGGTATTTCATTTTCTTGTATTAGACTATTGAAATTCAGTACTGAGAAGATACTTTTCTGTGTTGCATGATTTGCATTTTGTGTGGAAGTACCGGTAACTTTACTTTGGAACATGTAGTCCATTTCCAGCCATTCTGTGATATGAGCAACAATTCTTATACAAAACCTTTCAGAGGGTATTGACTTATTGTCTAATTTTTGAAGTACATTAAGTGAAGCTGCAATGTGCCTTAATGTTTTGATAAAAATATGATTTTAATGCATAAAGAAAACCTTGCTTCAAAGTATAATTACTAGGTCGCTTTTTTATGTGTTTTTCTTTCCTTGTCTATTAATGCTGTAATTTAATATCTTACATTTCTGCTGAAAATGTGTTTCCACTTATCCGTAGATTTAGGCTAAGGCAAAATATTCCGGATTATTCCAGGAGTCTGACAACAGGATAAATTAACCAGCGTGTACATTTTAAGGCTGCAGATTTATTGCCAGACTCGGGTCACACTTTCATTGCACATTAACCGACAAACAGCAGCTGATTGGAAAGAGAGGGATCTGTGAGACATTTAGATTTCTTGAGCACCATGTTAACACAGTGCAGGGCTGAGTTTGTTTTTTTAAAATCTGAACCAAGTATTAACTGATGGGTACTATCTGAGTTTGCTGGATTTTATATACTTCCATAAGTTCACCCCTCAACCTCCTATACTCCCAAGAAAAAGTCCCAGCCTCTCTGTATAATTCAAGCCCTTCAGACCTGGTTAGATCCTCATGAATCCTTTCTGCAGCCTTTCCATCTTTCTACAGCTGGATGACCAGAACTACACACTATGGTGGTCTCACTAATGACATGTACAGTTGCAAAACTACATTCTGTACTCACTTCCCTGATGGTGTCAAACACCTTTGTCACCATCCTGTCTACCTGTGCTGCCAGTTTCATGGAACATACCAGTACCTTTAGTCTCTCAGCTCTACATCACTTTCCAGTGCCTTACCATTTATTACTGAAGTCCTGCTTTGGTTTAAATTACCAAAATACAACATTTTACAATTGTCCAGGTTAAATTCTACCTGCCGTTCCTTGGCCCATTTCCCCAGTTCACCTTGATCCCATTGTAATCTTAGATAATCTTCTTCAATGTTCATTACACCACCAATGTTTGTATGATCGACAAATCTACCAACCATCTTAATAACATTGTCATCCTAATCACTACTATAGACGGCAAACCAGAAGACCCAACACCACTCCCTGTGACACATCTCAGTCACTGGCCTCCAATCTGAGTAGCAAGCCCTCCACTACCGTCCTCTTTCCACTAAGCCCTGGATGCCATGTGATCTAGACTTCTCCACCACCTCACCATGCACGGACCTCTGCTAAGTCCATGTTGATTTTGAAAACTAATCCCACTAAATGCCGCACAATGCACCATAAATATTTTTACATAATTTGTTGAAAGAGATATCTGTGTATGATAAAGTATATTACAATTTCATGAATCTAGATTGTTAACTATATACGATGTGTGCCCTTTTAAAGAAACAATGCTATTTCAAATTACATTGGGCTAAAAGTGCAGTAATATTAAAATAGATTACTTATGAGAAGATTTTACCTGATTATTTTTATCTATAATAGCAGTATACGACTACAGTAAGTGATTCTACATTACCAAATGATCTTTTACCTTTGTATATAGGAAGGAACGGCAGATGCTGGTTTACAGCAAAGATAGACACAAAATGCTGGAGTAACTCAGCGGGTCAGGCAGCATCTCTGGAGAAAAGGAATAGGTGACGTTTCAGTGCAAGACCATTCTTCAGACTCGATAATGACATTCTGAAATGTCAGCCTGAAGAAGGGTCTCGACCTGAAACGTCACCTAATCTTTTTCTCCAGAGATGCTGACCCGCTGAGTTACTCCAGCAATTTGTGTCTATCTTTGATCTTTTACCATTCCAATAATTGGAGTAGAAATACTTTTTCCTTTGTCATATATACTACTAGTGCAACTGATGTTGACATTTTAAATTAAAGATTAATGATAATTTCTCAAGAAATTGCTTAATTTTCTATTAAAATGTTCAATACACATTAGAGTAATATCCAAAATGCATTGAAATGGAATCTGTATCTTATTTGAAAATACTTTTTTATAATGCTGCAGCCAACAGTAAAAAAAAAATGCAATTCAGTAAAACGTATTTCATTCAGATTTATTTTATCTGCTTAGATGTTTTAGTGTCATTTTTTGCCTGATTAGCTTCAGTGCCTCAGGATATTAAAAGCATAACATAAATATCAATGTGGTGAAAACAGAATTAAAAGATTTGATGGATACTTATAAATTGCAGGGCTGCAGTGAAAATGTGACTACTGATGGGATTGTCGCACCACTGGCTAGCATGGGTTTATGGGCTGAATAGCCTCCTATATTGTCCAAATTGTGGCTGGTTTTGAAGACGTAACTGTGTAGGAAAGGGTGTATGCAACAATCTCTTAATAGGATATTTCTCGACAGAAACTCATGGCTCATGATAATATATAGAAAGTTGGTTGGAAAGAGGAAGTCTGAAGAGAGGTCTTGACCCGAAATGTCACCCATTGCGTCTGAAGAAAGGTCTTAACCGGTAAAATCACCCATTCCTTCTCTCCAGAGATGTTGCCTGTCCCGCTGAGTTACTCCAGCATATTGTGTCTATCTGCGGTTTAAACCAGCATCTGCAGTTCCCTAAACTAGGCGTAGCTATGGGCACTTGCATGGACTCTAGCTATGCCTGCCTCTTTGTAGGGTATGTCAAACAATCCCTGTTCCAGGCGTGCACTGGCCCTATCCCCGAACTCTACATTACATTACATTGACGACTGCGTTGGTGCTACCTCCTGCACCCATGCAGAACTCACTGACTTCATCAGCTTCACCACTAATTTCCATCCTGCACTCAAATTCACTTGGACCATCTCTGACATCACCCTACCGTTTCTAGATCTCACCGTCTCCATCACAGGAAACAGACTATTGACTGACATCTACTAAAAACCTACTGACTCCCATAGCTGTCTTGACTACACTTCTTCCCATCCTGCTTCCTGTAAAGACTCTATCCCCTACTCCCAATTCCTCCATCTATGCCGCATCTTCAAGAGGAGAAGATGGAATAATTTAATGGATGGCATTAAGAGATCCAGTTTAATATAAATTACTCTGACAGTAAATTTTGTAAAGGGAAAAGAGAAAGGGTGGTACATAACAGTTACTCAACCACTCTCCCCATCGCATTGCAAATTGTTTTCTTTTCCACCTCTATTTTGATCACAACAATCTGCTTTCACTGTGTTGCCCTGACAATGCATCCCAGAGCCCAAGCATTAGCTGGTGGATATGTTTTCTTCACATCACTCTTGGTTCTTTTGGCACTCGCCTTCATTTCGTTTGTCTCCTTGATCTTGACTACATTATCAACTGGAAGTGTTTCCCTATTTATTTGCCTACAACAAAACAAGGTGGATCAAATGGCCTCCTGAGCTGTTCATAGTTTCTATCCATATATTTGAATAAAAATCCACATTAGAAAATGGCATAATACCAGCTTGATTTAAATTATATGAGGCAAGACATAAATTCAATTCCAAAACAAATTAATGGCTTGAGGTCTCTGGCCATAAATTTGATATTTTGAAGTCATTTTGCAATATTTTGCTTTGGCCCAAGACTTGCTGGGAAATGTCAAGAATTCCAGCATTTAGCAACTCTCCTTACCCGCAAATGTCAGCCTGGTAATGTCTGCATCATGCGTATTGAACATTTCTAACTCCTGTCTATACTTTGCTGTTGATTTGCTGAATGCACTCTTGAATTGGACTTGAGTGTACAGCCAGTGACACAGCTTGTACTTGATGGGTTCCCAAGTGCTTACACTGGGGAATGTACCCACTGAGTCAGTATTTAATGAGCAGTTAATAAAATCCTGAATGACTGGCTTTGCTGGCTTTTGGCAACCTGATAACCATATAACAATTACAGCACGGAAACAGGCCCTCTTGGCCCTTCCAGTCCGTGCCGACCATTTGTTTTCCCCTAGTCCCATCTACCTGTACTCAGACCATACCCCTCCATTCCATTCCCATCTATATACCTATCCACTTTACTTTTAAATGTTAAAATCGATCCTGCCTCCACCACTTCTGCTGGAAGCTCATTCCACACAGCCACCACCCTCTGAGTAAATAAGTTCCCCCTCACGTTACCCCTAAACTTCTGTCCCTTAATTCGCATGTTATGCCCTCTTGTTTGAATCTTCCCTACCCTTAATGGGAAAAGCTTATCCACGTCAACTCTGTCTATCCCTTTCATCATTTTAAAGACCTCAATCAAGTCCCCCCTTAACCTTCTGCTCTCTCTATTTTGTTGACATCCTTCCTATAATTAGGCGACCAAAATTGTACACCATACTCCAGAATTGGTCTTACCGATGATGTTGAGGGTTCTGAACCAAAGAGACAGGTCCTGCTTGTTATAACATCATAGGTGATTTAGAACAAGCCCTGAGTGTAAAACTGCTGGAAAACATATGACACCATCAATCTCATACCTGTAGAACATCAAACAATGGGAATAGGAGTGTATAAAATCATGAGAGGAATAGATCGGGCCGATGCACATAGTCTCTTGACCAGAGTAGGTGAATGGAGGATCAGAGGACATAGGTTTAATAGGAATCTGAGAGGTAACCTTTTCACACAAAGGGCGGTGGGTGTATGGAACAAGCTGCCAGAGTGGGTAACTGAGGCTGAGACTATCTCAACGTTTAAGAAACTGATAGGCAGATACATGGATAGGACAGGCTTGGAGGGATATGGACCAAACGCAGGCAGTTGGGACTAGTGTAACTGGGACATGTTGGCCGGTGTGGGCAAGATGGGCCGAAGGGCCTGTTTCCACACTGTATCACTCTATGAATCTATGAGGCGTAGGTTACCAGGCCTCTCAAGGCTCCCAGCCATTCAATATGATCATGGCAGGTTCATGCTGGCCTCAAAATTTCTTCCATGCCAGATCCATAACCCTCAATTTCTCAATTTTACAAATTTTTATCTTTGTCCACCTTAAATATATCTGATGATCTGGCACCCTGGGGGACAGAGAATTCCAAAGATTTACCACGCCCAAAGAGAACTCGTTTCCATGCATCTAAAATGGCCAGCTCCTTTTCTTGCTACGGCCCTTGTCAGTTGCTTTCCCATGAGTGAAAGCCTACCCTGCCAAACCCCTGTTTGAATAGTTTATCCGCGTCACCTTCTAGCTCCGTTGAATATGGACACAAACTATTTAGCCTCTCTTGACAGGAAAACACTTTACATTCTAGGAATGAGCCCGGTGAATCTCCTTTGCACTGCCTCCAATACTATAGGTAGGACAGCACAACTGTGTATTTCAAGGATGGCCGCAGTAAAACGGAAACACAAACAACCCTTTACAATAAAGGCCAAAATGCCTTTTGTCCCCTTAACCACTTGTTGGACCTGCCTGCTGAACCTTTTGTGATTCATGCATGAGTACATCAAAATCCCTCTGAACACGTTTCATTTGCAGTCTCTCTCCATTTGGATAATAGTCTGCCTTTTCCTCCCATTGAAATCCATGACCTTACATTTCCCACGTTAAATTCCTCCACTGGTCAGGTTTTTGCCGAAACATCAATCTAACTAGACTCCATTGCCGAATCATAACGTCCTCAACACAACACATCCAGTTGACAAATTTGGAAATCTTTCATTTCCTTCACATTGTGAATGTAAATCGTAAACAGTTGAAGGCCAAGAACTAATCCCTGGGCACCCTACTGGTTACATCTCTCCAAGCTGAAATGACATATTTATTCCTTTTTTTTAATATGTCACAGCCAGTTTTCCTCCATGCTAACACACTTTTTCTGGGCTCTTAATTTATGCACTTTGTCAAATGCCTTTGGGAAATCTAACTGCACTAAACCCACTCTCTGTCACCGTTGTGAACATTCCCTATTACATGCCCAAATAATTCATGCAAATTTATCAAACATTTTGATTTCAGTTCGGGTATGTCCGCTTCACCTCTATCCGATTGCGGACATTAGACTTGACTATGGAACTACAATGCTGGGAACTATATTCTACACTCTGTATCTTCCCCTTTGCTCTACCTATTGTATTGGAGTTTGACTTGATTGTATTTGTGTATGGTATTATCTGATCTGATTGGATAGCGTGCAAAACAGCTTTTCACTGTACTTCAGTACACGTGACCAAATAAACCTTGACCTTTCACACAACCATGTTGACCAGGGTTGATGAAATTCATCTCCTTTTTTTTTTTTTTAATTTATTTATTATAGAAACAAAATAACAACCAGTTACATTACATTTCAATAGTAAAAATACATAGTCTTAATAATTGATTCATACTAATAATATTATTTATACTGTATTATCCTTAATTATAAATTTCAAAGTTGTATATTTTATATAATTAGAAATACATAATACTAATAATACATTTATAATATTAGCATTATACTCGTACTATTAGTAATTTTCATTTTATCTCTAATTTTTTAGGTATAAGGCCAAATTTTATGATATTATTGATACAAAAAGTTAGTAAAACTTATATAATTTCCATTATTTCTTCCTAATGTTAACAATATTTATCTTATCGCTAAATTTAAATTTAAAATGATTTGTACCATTAAAAGTACATAATTTTATATAATTAAAAATATAAAATACTAAAAAAATACTAATAATACTAATAATGTTCTCATAAATCTAATAATATTTATATTCGTACTAATATTAAGATAATGTGTTTCTATATTGTTTTTTTAATTTTTTATATAGATATAAGAAAATAGAAAAGTTAAGAAATAGAATAAAGAGTAAGAAAAGGTTTGATGGAGAATAAAATATTCGTCATTAATCCGTCCTTATAGATATATTCATGATTTATTATATGTATCTCTTCATCCATTCAAATATCCAGGTCTCAGTCAGGTTCTCGCGCCGAACCATTATGACCCTGTAAATATTCAATATATGGAGACCAAATCCATCTGAAGAGATCTAACCTATCCATAAGGACAAGCCTCAATCTCTCCAAATGGAGTGTCTCCGACATTTCTATATTCCACATTTTGATTGTTGGGAATGCAGGGCCTTTCCAAAATTTTAATATTAATTTTTTTTCCCAATTATTAAACCATAGTCAATAAAAGTTCTTTGATTCGTTGTTATTAATTGGTCAGTTTCAATTATTCCAAGTATAATTAACTTTTGGGTCAGGGGTTATATTTATATTGATAACGGTCGAAATTATTTTAAATATTTCCTTCCAGTATTCTACAATTTTTATGCAGTTAGTAAATGAGCGTGTCAAATTTGCTTCTGAAATTTGACATTTGTCACATATTGGAGATATCTTTGGAAAAATATTATGTAATTTAGATTTAGAGTAATGTAATCTATGTAATATTTTAAACTGTATAAGAGAATGTTTAGCGTTTAATGAACAATAATGTATATGTTGTAAACTTTCATCCCATATTTCTGGTCTTATTATTTGGCCTAATTCCTTTTCCCAAGACTCTCTGTATATTTCTGTTGATGGGGTATCATTTTTCCAATAAAATATTATATATATATGACATCATTTTTTCCATATTTGGATGTTTATTCAAACATTCATCTAAAATTTCTATTTTTCTATTTCTAAATTCATATATATTTACAGAGGCATAGTTTCTAATTTGTAAATATCTGAAATATTCTTTATTATGTAGCCCATAAATTTGTTGCAACTCTTGAAATGAAAGAAAAGTGTTTTCCTTATAAAGATCACCCATCTTAGAAATTCCTTTATTTTTCCATTGTAAAAAAGCCTTATCCAAAATTGAAGGTTTAAACATAAAATTATTAACAATCTTAAGACTTAGTGGTATAGATTTTAGTTTTAATGCTTTCTTTATTTGTTTCCATATGCGGATTCCATTTTCTATTATCGGATTTTTCACTATAAACTTTCTTAGCTACATTAATATTAGCAAATATTATAGAGCTAATTTCTAATGGAGAACAATCTTCTTCTTCCATATTTAACCAATTTGGTTTATTGTCTATTTCTCCTAACCAAAAATTCATGTTTTTAATATTAACTGCCCAGTAATAAAACATCAAGTTTGGTAACGCTAATCCTCCATTTATTTTAGATTTACATAAATGTTTTTTATTTATTCTATGGGTCTTATAATCCCAAATGAAATTCGTAATTAAAGAATCTACTTTTTAAAAAAAAATTTTTGGAAGATATATCGGGATTAATTGAAATAAATATAATAATTGTGGGAGAAAAATCATTTTTATTGCATTAATTTTCCCTATCATCGAGATAGGTAAACTTTTCCAATATGAAATATTCTTATTTAATTTATTTAGTAATGGGGGGAAATTAGATTTAAATAGAGAGTTAAATCTTTTTGTAACAAAAATCCCAAGATATTTAATATTTTCATTTGTTATCTTAAAAGGAAATTGTTGTAATATATGTAACTTATTCAGTGTTATTGGCATAAGTTCACTTTTATTCCAATTAATACTGTATCCTGAAAGTGATCCGAATTCCGTTATTAGTTTTAACAAATTTCGAATACTTATTTCTGGTTGAGTGATATAAAGTAATACATCATCTGCATATAAGGAAATCTTATTCTTAGTATCTGCGGTATCATATCCATATATTTCCGGGTGTAGTCTTACCCTCTGAGCAAGTGGTTCTATTGCTAATGCAAACAATAAAGGTGATAAAGGGCAACCTTGCCTACAACCTCGTGATAAATTAAATTTAATTGATAACATTCGATTTGTTGTTATTCTAGCTATTGGATTTGCATATAATAATTTAATCCAAGTAATAAACTCCTCTCCTAGTTTAAAGGCTTCCATCACCGAAAATAAATAAGGCCATTCCACTTGGTCAAAAGCCTTTTCTGCATCAAGCGAAATAACTACTAAGTCTTTTTTATCACTTCTTTTCGAATATATAATATTAAACAATCGTCTTAGATTATATGAAGAATATCTTTTTGGTATAAATCCAGTTTGATCCGGATGTATTAATTCATTAACAACTGAACTCAATCTTTTTGCTAATATTGTTGTTAATATCTTTTGATCTGTATTTAATAGAGCTATTGCTCTATATGATCCTGGTTCGTCCAAATCTTTATTTATTTTAGGTATGAGTGTTATAATAGATTCGTTCAATGTATCTGGAAGCTTCTGTTCTGTATATATCTGTTCATATAATGATTTTAGATATGGGACTATATATTCATGAAATGTTTTATAAAAATTCCGAACCTATACCATCAGGTCCCGGTGTTTTAAAACCGTTTTTTAATGATCTAATAGATTCTTTGATTTCATTTATTGAAATATCAGCATTTAATAATTTTCTATTTTGTAAATCCAGTCCTTTCAAGTTACATTTTTTTATAAATGCATCTATTTCTATTTTACTTACTGTTGTTTTAGCAGTGTATAAATTTTTATAATATTGCATAAATCTTTCATTAATATCTTTAGGTTGTATTAATAAGTCACCGTTTTGTGATTTAATCCTATGTATAATTTTTTCCGCTTCAATTTTCCTTAATTGTCGAGCCAGTAGTTTTTGGGGCTTATCCCCAAGTTCAAACTGTAATTGTTTAGTATGTTGGTAAAATTTTATCACTTGATCTGTATATATTTTATTTAATTTATATTTCAATATAACAATTTTATTATGTAATATCGTATCTGGTTTTATTGCATTCTGTATATCTAATTCCTTAATCTCCTTTTCTAGATCTTGTTGTTCTTTCCGAATCTTTTTATTGTCAAATGCTTGTGAAGAAATCATTATTCCTCGAAGATATGCCTTAAATGTTTCCCACAATAAGGAACGCGATATCTCTGGTTGATCATTTATTTCAAAAAAATTTTTAATTTGAGTTATGATATATTCCTGAGTGGCTTTGTTTTTTAAAATTTGTGGATTAAATTTCCACTGTCCTAAATTTTTCTATTTTATTATTAATTTTAATTTTAAACGTTACTGGGGCATGATCTGAGATTATTATATTATCATATTTAGCTTCATAAGTAAGTGAAATAAGTTTTGCATCCACCAAAAAATAATCTATTCTTGAGTAAGTTTTATGCACTGGGGAGTAAAAAGAATATTCTCGTCCTGTAGGGTTTTCTGTTCTCCAAACATCTTTAATATTGGTCGTTTGCATATATGCATTTAGCAAATCACTAGAATGTGATTTGTTTTTTCTTTGTTTTGTAGATCTGTCTAAGTAAGGATCTAATGTACAGTTGAAATCTCCACCAATTATCAAATTATATTGCGTTAATTCCGGAATATTATTAAATACTTTTTTAAAAAAACAATGGACTATCGAAATTTGGTCCATATATATTAACAAGAATCACTTTTTTCTGTATTTAATTCTCCTATCACAATAATATATCTACCATCTTTATCATCTATGGTTGATATATGTTTAAATAAAGTACCTTTACGAAATAATATTGCTACACCTCTTGATTTATGTGTAAAAGAAGAATGATATATTTTTATCTATCCATTTAGCTTTCAACCTGTTTTCCGCCTCTTTTTTTAGGTGGGTCTCTTGAATGTAAATTACATCAGCTTTACTTGCCTTTAAATATGTCAATACTTTTCCTCTCTTTATCGGTTCATTAATACCTTTAACATTCCAACTGCAGAATGTTAATCCCTCATTCCCCGTATTTCTTTTTAAGTCTTGCATTTTAGATTTATGAGGATCTGCAGGATCTAAGGATCAGCGCGATAAACCCAACCTTACACCTGAACCCTGAATGGATGTAATTTAAATCTCTTTTTTTGCCCCTCATGAATATATCTCCCTTGGTACATTATATTACTCCAATCAAACCAAAGATTACTATAGATATAAAAGATAGATAAAAAATAAATAGAGGTATTGTGTGTAGAAGTAAAAAGAACTACATCTAGAATCGATGTAGTTTGTGCCAGCCATATTAAGATGGCTATACATCTAACGACTTCCGTCATCGATGTTATTAACACGACCAGCTCCTGGAATTAGGGAATTATTATCCCTTAACAATATTTTAACGGGGGTATAATATATATAATTTTTTAAAAAATTAAAAAAAAGGGAGGGGGAATGATAATAAAAAACAGGAAGGGGAGAGAGAAAGAAAAAAGAGGAAGAATAAAAAAATTCATCCTTTAAAAATATCAATATCTAAAGCTAACTTAAAAATCTAAATAATATTAGACATAAAAAATACAAAGGCTATATAAAAAGAAGAATAACATACAATTAATTCAATTCAAACAGGAAAAATTAGTTATTAATTATTAGTAATAGTGATTAATAATAGTGAACATTCCTAATTAATTAAAAAAAAAGGGTGGGAAAAACTAATAATAAAACCGTGTTATAATCTTAATGTGTGTGTTAATTATTTATATTAGTTATATGTTAGAACTAATTATCAATGTCCAGATATCCAGATGACATTGTCGAATCTCGTTTTATTCCTCTCCATTCCATTCGACATTGTCTATTCCATCAAGTCCAATATCATCTTGAAGAGTCTCAGTAAATATTAAAAGTCCATGTTGAATATCTGAGAATGATAAAAGTCAGTATATTACTTGCTTGTAGGTACTCTTCAAGTCTTGAGCTGCTGAGCAAATTCCAATGCTGCGGTTGGGGTCTTGAAAAAGTATTCCACATTCTTATAAGAAACTCTTAAAGTCGCTGGGTAATTCAAACCGTATCTCAGATTTTCTACTCCACGCATAAGACTTTTGGCTTCATTGAATGCTTTTCGTTTCCTGGCGACCTCTGGTGGATAGTCTCGATAGATACTAATCCTTTGACCTTCAAATGTCAAGTTTTTAGTTTTCGAAGCTTTCCGCATAATCTCATCCAGAACAAAATCAAATTGTACCTTTATAATCATTTGTCTGGGAGGAGCGTTGGGTCTGGTCTGACGTCTACTGAGCACGAGCTAATAAAGGCATTTCTTCCAGAGATAGAACTTCTTTGAGTAATTTAGCAGTGAACTCTCGAGGGCCGTCGATATTCTCTAGACCCTCAGGAATCCCTACAATTCTCAGATTTTGCCTTCTCTGATGTCCTTCTAGCTCAGTACATTTCTCTGCTGTTTTAGTCAGCATGCTCATCAGACGTTCGTTTTCTGTAAACAGGTTCGCTGTAGTCAAAGCATTCGTCTCAGCTGTTTGCTCAAGGTTCTTTATTTCAGCCATCTGTTGTTTCTGTATTTCTTCAATAGGATTAATCCTATTATCGATGTCTTTTTTAAACTTTTCCAGTTTTTTATCCATCTTTTTCTCCATGACGTTAAACATTTCAATAAATTCTTCCTTTAATTCATCCGACATTTTCTTAACCTTTTTTTCAATATTTAACTTTGTTTCTTGTTTTAAGTCTTTCAGTTGATGTTTCATCTGATTCAGCTGAGTATCCATCAAACTATTTATTTGATTTATTTCTTCCTTTACATCTTTTATTTCTCCCTTTAATTCTTCCTTTAAGCTAACCATCTGATGAGAAATAAAAGATTTCAGTTCCTCACCTTCCATTTTTGTCCCTGGTTTTTTGGACACATCTTCCAGGGATCGAGTCCTACTCGACTCCGAGGCTTCACTTGGGCCTTCTCCCGGTCTCTGCCGGGTTGGTCGACCTTTTACCTTGTCGGTAGGGCTCCGTGAGACCGACATAGTTCGTCGCGCGCCTGATGACGTCACTCGGCACAGTCGGTGAAGAAACAGCAAGCAGTTTGTTGCAGGCAGCCGGTAAGTCTTTTAAAACCCCCGTTTTTTACAATTTTTTTGCGGAGCTGGCTGGCGCTATACTCTAGGGCTCCATAGCGCCACCGGAAGTCGAAATTCATCTCCTCTAAATGATTAGCTATTTCTTTGTTGACTGCTGACCCTACAAGATTCTGAAGAAGGGCCGACCCGAAACGTTGCTTATTTCCTTCGCTCCATAGATGCTGCCTCGCCCGCTGAGTTTCCCCAGCATTTTTGTCTGACTACAAGATCAATTGATCTTGCCAACAATAGTCAAGCTAACTGATCTATTGTTCCCCACTATCTGTCGTCCTTCCTTTTTGAAAAAGGGTTTCATGTTGGTTGTTTTCCATTCTTCTGGCTCCCCCATGGAATTCAGCAAGAATGGGCAACTTTCAGCCAAACTCTGTAGCCACTTATTTTCAGACACTTGGGTGGAAGCTATCGAGCCTCGGTGATATGTCCACCTCCGGACTTCCCAACTGTGAAAGCTGTCAAGTTGTTTGGTGGCTTTGCAAAAACACTTAAAATAATTAAATAAGTATTTGTTTAAAATTAAAAGCATACTAAGTAATAAATCACTTGCAGCAATTGAAAGCACTTTTTAGCAGTTGGAAAGATTAAAAGAAAGTAAATTCAAAAAAATATTTATCATGTATTTACCGTTCCTTGTTGCAGCTGTTTCTTTTCATCTGAATGAATAGGCTTGCTGTTCAGTTCCAGGCCTGAATTGTTTAGTAAATTAGTGCTCTTTTGCTGGACTCCATGTGGACTCCAGCATTGGATCACCACCCATAAATTACCAATGTTCAATTCGGCCAGGAAGTTCAATACATCTGCATTTGGAATTTAGTACATTTTGATTGTTTAGAGATCCTTAGATGCCAAACAATAAAACCTTGAAATGTTTTGGTCTAAATTGTCAATAAAGACTACATTTTTCCCTCCTTATGTTGAGTGACTTCAACCCCATGGGATTTGGTCATTGCTATAAAGTTGAGACATCTGGGTAGAAGACTCAGTGTGGAATTAAACAGTCAGAATGGCATTTCCTGTAAAATAATTAACCTTAAATAACTTTATTCTCAATTGTCTATTCTCAATTTTAATGGCAATATTCATGATGGATAAGACAGGCATTTAATGAAAGCCTATAGTTTTAAATTAGCATATCATGTAATGATCGTAATGAAAATTGTGTAAAAGGATAGAGGCCGCAGGGTCGGTGCAGGCAGGTAATCTTTGACAAGGTGAAACATACCTCAAGTTCAGGTTCACATTTATTGCCACATGCACCACTTAAGGTACTGTTGAATTGGACTTACCATGCAGCCATACACCATGCTTACCATGCAGCCATACACCATGCTTCCCATGCAGCCATACAAACAAAAGAGCACAGTACACAATAGAATATAACATGAACATCCACCACGATGGAATCAACATTCTTCACTGTGGTGGAAGGCAATAACTTTGGCAGTCCTCCTCCTTTGTTCATCCGTGGTCGGGGGCATGAACCCTCCGTAGTCGCCGCTATGGATGTCCCGATGTACAGGCTCTCTCGTCAGGATGCTTGAAACTCCGACATCGGGACGGACGACCACACTGCGGCTTGGAGGTCCTGAATCAGCCGCTTCCTACCGGAGACCGGGGCTTCACGATGTTATAGGCCGCATGCCGGCGGTCGGAGCTCTTCTCCAGCGATCCCCGGCAAGGGATCCCAGGCTCCGCGATGGAAAGTCCACACCGGGCGCCCGGCTAGAAGGTCCGCAGACCGCAGCTTCAGTGTGTTCTAGGCCGCAGGCCGGTGGTTGGAGCACTTCTTCTGGCGAACCCAGCAAGGGATCGCCCGGCTCCACGATGGAAAGTCCGCCTGCTGCTGAAGCTCTGGACCGGACTCCGGGAAAGGCCGCACCAATCCAAGCTGTTAGGCCGTGAGGGAGGGCGAAATGCAACTAGGAGAAAAGTGACTAAAAAACAGTTTCCCCCGATTCCCGCACCCCCCCCCCCCCCCACACTAACACACACTTCTAGACATACTAAAATCAAAATAAAAGTGGAAAGGATGAACAGCTGCTGGCGGGGATGGCGGCTCGAGGCGCCACCTGATTCCATGGATAAATTAATTTAGAATTTTTCTCAGAAAAAGATGTGGGGTGTTGACAAATGGATAATTCTTGAGGAGCTACTGCCAGCATTATATCACTGTGTACTTTGGTCTATTGTCAATGAACATCGTTTTAGAAATAGAATTTACAGATGGGAATTGACAACAAGTTTACACTGTATTTTAAATCTTACAACATTTGGGGTTTTATTTCACCGTTTCTTCAGTACACCAAAAACTAGCAATTCAGTCACGTAGTACTTTTTCTAGACGCTGCATGCTCAGCTCTTACTTTTACACCGAGTAAATCTTGCCTAAATGGGACAGGCCCATAATGCCCTTCAGTGTTTGCAATGCTGTCAAGCTGCCCCGAGTGCATTGGGTTGCTGTTCTGAACTGCACAAGTCCTCTTTCAGTCTGTGTAAATTGGTAAGACAAATATCTCCTTAAGCTTCGACATGAATTTATAATTCCACAGTTTAACACCAAAAACATAGTTTCTCTTCACTCCACTTTAAGGTAAAGTAACCCAAAGACGTGATCATTTCTGTCTCTGCTCTCTTATCGCAATGTTAGGGTGGTGATGGTATTGAGGTGAATGCTCTGTACCAAATTATCCATAATACAGTAGACACAGGCTTTTTGAATCATTGAGTTTTTGCTCAACAAAACTTTTTTTCAGAATGCAATCCATTAGTAAATCAAGGAATACGTGTTTTTACTAGAAGAAGAAATGTGCCACCTCTGTCTCTTCTACCTATATATGACCACAGGCTTCAACGTTATGGCTCACTCTTAATTGTCTTCTCAAATGGTGCAGCAAGCTATTGGGGATGGGTGGTTGACACTCGTGAATTAAAATCTGTGTTTAAACTATAAACTGTTTGTATAAACACTTTATGTAAATAGTATTTGATGGTCATAGAATCATAAAGTCACACAGTGTGGAAATAGGCCCTTCGGCCCAACTTGCCCGTGCAGATCGAGATGCCCCATCAACGCCAGTCCCACCTGCCTGCATTTGGCCCATATCCCTCTAAAGAAGGATCTCGACCCGAAACGTCACCCATTTCTTTTCTCCAGCGATGCTGCTGCCTGTCCGCTGAGTTACTCCAGCTTTTTGTGACTATCTTCGGTTTAAACGAGCATCTGCAGTTCCTTCTTACATATTCCCTCTAGATCTTTCCTGTCCATGTACTTGTCCAAATGTTTTTTAAATATTGTATAGATGGGGTGGTGATGTTGACTAATGGTGATGAAAGCATTGATTTAAATATGCTGTTTTATACATTTGATTATTTTTATTTCATTAAGTATATATTGAAATTAGTAAAGCACTGGGTGGTGCATAACGACTTGGCCAGTAATGCCTACACCTTGTGAACAAAGGCAAAAAGCTGGTTAGTTTCAGGTTAGCATAAAAACAGAATGCTCTGCAAAGAGCAGGTCAGGCAGCAGCAATGTAGAGCAAAACAGACTTGATATTTAAGGTTAATGATCTATTGACAAGTCTAATCCATTATCTGTCCACGAGTTTTGATCATCCTGTTTTGGCTGTTGATTTACTTTCCATGTAAAGTTATTTGAGGTAACTTACTATTTAATGGAGACTGCACATCGTTTTCCAACATAAAACAAATATTGTTTAACTGGCGCAGCTGAACTCTCTGGTGGCCCTGGACTTCCCATGTGTTGACCTAGCTGTTGTCAAGTGTTCTGCTTGTTGAACTCCATGTTTGCCTACTACCAGTATTTGTTGTCTACTATGTGCTAAAGCACCTTGCTGACATGAACATTACACATTTTCACCAAACATGCAAACCGGTTTTGGAGGAATTAGTTTTCCTAATGAGCTTGTGTTGTTTTAACAAATGCTGAATACAGATTTGACACAAGAAACTGCAGATGCAGGTTTACAAAAGAAGATGCAATGTGCTGGAGTAACTCAGCGGGTCAGGCAGCATCTCTGGAGAACAGGGATAGGTGACATTTTGGGTCGGGACCTTTCTGTCTAAAGAAGAGTCCCGACTGGATAGATCACCTATCCATGTTCTCTAGAGAGGCTGCATGACCTGCTGAGTTACTCCAGTACATGACTGAATAATGATTTTTTTTGTGAAATATAAAATGCCTTATACTGTCATTTTAACATGTAGTGAAAGATAATACAATACTAATATTCCTATAAGATTAATAGTATTATGATAAGAGGGGATTTCAACCCCCCTGTATTAATCAACATTGTTTTAGTGTGAAAGGCTTAATGGGAGAGAAAGGTTTTGTGTATCCAAGACAGTTTTTCAAGTCAGTAGGTGGACAGTCCCAATAGAGTCAGGGTGGTACTGGACAATCTTAGTAGCTGAAGAAGCAGTGGGATAGCTTTGTAGAGATTGTGACCGTGACTGTACGTTTCAAGGCAGTTATGAATAGGAATTATGGATTGGAAACTAAAGGGTGAACTGGAAACTGAAGCCCGAAATTGGGGGAAGCCCGACTTCAATATTATAACACAGGTCTAACAGGAGTGTAGAAAGTATAGATTATGATTATTATAGAAGGGTACATAGAAATACATTGCTGGTTTGGATTGTTTCAGTGACAAGGAGAGACTGGATTAACTAGAGAAGGGTCTCAACCCGAAACGTCACCCATTCCTTCTCTCCAGAGATGCTGCCTGGCCTGCTGAGTTGCTCCAGCTTTTTGTGTCTATCTGGATTAAATAGGTTTGTTGTTCTCAGAACAGAGCAGGTTGAGGGGGTACCTGATTAAGTTGAAACAAAATAATGTAGGGCATAGAAAGAGTAGCTATGAAGAAACTTTTCTCTGTAGCAGAGATGCTCGGTGCTTGATGGTCTATGTTTAGGGTAAGGGACTGGAGATTTGGAGAGAATCCAAAGAACTCTTTCACCCTGAGGATAGTTAGATTCTGGATCGCATGTCTTATGAGGTTGATGGAGACGGAGGTTTTCATGATATTTGCAAAGTATTTTCAGAAGTATTTGAATATTTGTAGGGAAAGGGGCTGCGGGTATTCGCTGGTTAGATCGGACACAATGGATCGAAGCATCTGATTCTATGCTTTATATGCACTAAACGTTATTCCCTTATCATGTACCTATGCATCGTAAATGGCACGATTGTAATCGTCTTTCCGCTGACTGGTTAGCACGCAACAAAAGCGTTTCACTGAACCTCTTCTTCAGACTTAAGAAGGGTTTCGACCCGAAACGTTGCCTATTTCCTTCGCTCCATAGATGCTGCCTCACCCGCTGAGTTTCTCTAGCATTTTTGTCTACCTTCAATAAATTAATATCAATATTAGTGCAAAAACCCAAAGTCCATAGTAGTTACTTAATAAAAGACATTAGATTAATCTTATGTAAATTATTGCTTTCTCTGTGCTTATTTTGAAGGCCCTTGACTCAGGAAGAAATAGCTCAGAGACGGGAGCAGGCCAGGAAGAGACTTGCCGATAAACTTGCCAATCAGGGAAAGCAGATGGGAGAAAACTCCGGGAACCCTGCAGCCAATGCGAGCACGGGAGGTGAGGTCTCACTGGTGTTTAAGCTGTAGGAAAATAAAAGATCATTGTTTTCTCATGATGTGAAATTTTAATAACAGACCTTTGGTAATTTTTTTGGGGTTTCTTTTGCCTCATGAAAATCATGCAAAGAGGGATGTTGGTTGATTAGGTTAGGGTTGGGGTCAGGAACATAGTTGTCAGCATTTTAAATATGTTTATAATCACGTATATGCCTGTCATGTTGTGCACACTATCAAAGAAAATTGAGTTTTATAATGAATAGGATATTTTAATATTTCTTTATGTCTGATTGCAAGGCCATTTGTTCCATTGGATCTGTGTCAGCTGTCAGAGCGACCCCATCTGCCCATTACCCCTCTAACCTATTCTCTCATATACCCTGCAACCTCGGATAATTCTTCAGTCAGACACCTACTTGAGGGACAATGCACAGCAGCCAATTAACTATGGTCCAATACTTATTTTTGATATGGGATGAAACCAGGGCACCCAGTGGAAACCCACATGGTCACAAATAAAACGTGCCGGATTGTGGTAAAAATCTATCAGGTTCGCTGATGCTTTTAAGTGAAAGGTAGACAAAAATGCTGGAGAAACTCAGCGGGTGAGGCAGCATCAATGGAGAGAAGGAATAGGCGACTTATTGGGTCGAGACCCTTCTTCAGACTCGACCCGAAACGTCGCCTATTCCTTCTGTCCACAGATGCTGCCTCACCCGCTGAGTTTCTCCAGCATTTTTGTCTACCTACGATTTTTTCAGCATCTGCAGTTCTTTCTTAAACATTTAAATGAAAGGGTCCTGCTTGCTGCTCATCTCAGTTTGCTTACTAGGTTACCCATTATGTTGTGTTATTGGGCAAGTGTGGGAACAGGACATGGGGAACTAAGTGGGGCAATGAGCTGATGTGGACAGCTCTGTCAATTGACATAAACCACAGAACTGTTTTAATGTTTCCATTTGGCCATCTGCCAGTTGTCTCCTTGATCTCTGCTTTGTTACACTAGCACTTTGCTACTCACCCCAATGACCACGTATTGATTGTGTGATTATTTAGTTATCTTGAATTGCCTCGTGTGCTTCTTCCCCATATTTACAGCTTGACATTTTTGTGCTTTATTTTGATCTCAGTTTGGGGCCAGATGTTTTTTAGGTGTTGGTTTTCAGCAGAATGGGCAATTTCAACAATTAAAAGACTTCTGTCAAGAGTTACATCACCTTTCAGTCTCTACATATGCAATATGTAGATTGTTTAAAAAATCTTTCTCGTGCTGAAGACAGATATTTGCATCCCTGCACTCTATTCCTCCTACTATCATTCTTGTCACAGAAAATAACAATAACGTTTCAGTTGGTTAATCAGGCATCATAGGGCTTTTATCAATAGTAACAGCACTTTGGTTTATTATTGTTTGGCATGCAAAACACTGCAAATAATTTTCAAAAATTGCTGGCAAAGCGCAGCATTCTTGTTGCGAGTTTTATTGCGAACCATCTGACAAAGGGGTTTCTTTGCTTGAGTCAGTGTTCACGTCACTCTCTCTCCACCTCTTTTTGCCACCATTACACAACTGACCTACACATCACATAGGGACTTGGTCAGCACTTCATATTTGCCTTTGGAGAGGTCTTTGCGGTATTCTGAAAGGAGAACGCTTACTGCATGGATGTCATTTATCGTCGACTATTCGGGCAATTTTATTTTTCTTTTATTAAAACAAAATTCAAGCCCAAAATATATTCAATGTACATTTACGGTAACTTTTGAGAGCTGAATTATTCACACAGTTCAATTTGTAGGTTCAATCTGAAGAAGGGTCTCGACCCAAAACCTCACCCATTCGTTCTCTCCAGAGATTCTGCCTGTCCCACTGAGTTACTCCAGCTTTTTGTGTCCATCTTCAATTTGTAGGTTCCTGCTGAATGATTAGGATGTCGCAGCCTGTTGTTAAAAATAAATCATGCATTGCTTCCTGATTTAATAAGAAACTTGCATTTATATTGTGTCTCTTGTTCCCTTTGCAGAAAGTTGCAAAGCATATTAGCTGAAGTGTAGGCATTATTGTAATCTGTAAAATAGAACAATATTCATTAGGGAATAGACAATTGATCCTGAATTTCATCCATGCCTGCATTGATGACCAATAAAAGCTGTAATAGTTTATGTAATTATCTGGCAGTTTACACGCTTACCTGCAAAACCTTAGACCACTTTTCTTTATATTACATTTGCCTCTAAATTGAATGGAGTACTGTTTGCAAAATATTACTTTATGTGTATTGTCTGATGATAAGTGTCTGTAAGGTTGGAACAAGAGCTCCAAGAGGTAGGAATCATGTCTAGTCTTTCCACTGACTACCTTGGTACGTGACAATAAAGTAAAATGAACTAAGCTAAGAGGAGGAATGAACTTTGTTAAACTGCTAGTGATTGAGTTGACTGATGTTGGTACAACAGTGCTTGCAGTGCTACTGTTGAGCAACTGCAACATGACGGTTTGCAAAATTAAATGGTAAGTGATCATCACAGTACTGGGTTACTTTAACATTTGTTTACTTTATTCGTTATTTTTGTTTAGCCAGTCAATTGGAAAGACTTAGGCATATCATATAATGTGGTATAAATTAATGTGTAAATCTGCTTCATTTGAAAAATCACTGAAGCGATATATTTGTTGTGATAATCAATCGTGGTTACATTTTAGAATGTTTGTCCCCCCCAATTTATTTCATAATGTTTACATTTATTATTATCGTAGGACAGGACATAGCCATACATCTTTATTTTTCATTCCTCTGAAGGTCACCAGGTACCAAGCCAGATGGAGCAGGCGGCCATGAATGCTTCCCAACAGGAAAGTGAACAGAGAGACCACTTCATTGCATTTGCCAGGGTTTATAGTGGAACAGTCCGCAGAGGACAGAAATTGTTTGTGCTGAGCCCAAAATATAATCCTTCGGAGGCTTTAGCCAGGGTGCGTATTTTTGCTTTTCAATATTGGAGGATTGGCTCCCTGATATCCAAATGTTCTGTTTACAGTGATTCAGAATGGATACAGTGTCGGTGTAGTGCTGCTCGGTAATTGTAATGTTTGAAACAGGATTGAGTTACCCTTTATTGTAAAGTGCAGCAGGGGAGGATTAAAGGAGGAAAATCTTGATGCACAAAATCGCATTGCCCAAAAGTACGATAGAGGCAAAAGCCCTCACAATATCGAAACATGCTTCATCAGCGAGTGCCAGCAAGTTAATGGGCCTATTGATAAAGTCGTGGTTAAGGTTAATCTATTGACTTAGACTGGCAATGATATGATGGGCTAAATGGCATTGATTTTGTATCCTTGTGAAGCTTTTCTAAGGGCAATACATCACCTATTAGTTATTGTATCAATCCACATAAGCGTGCCATGATAGCTCTATTAAATGTTGTTCTTGTAGAAATGGAGAAAAACATTCTAAAACCACAAAACCCTTTCATTTTAGAAATTGCAATATGTTTTTCTTCAGATGCTCCATATCCTTTCATTAATGAATGCAGGGTTATGTGCCAGATGTTGAGGTTATGTTATAAGAAGCCAAACTTGAGGCTTTTTAATGTCATCTTAACATCTCAAAGTATACTCTTCTGTTAACCTGCTCCAGTGTGTGGAAGTGTGTGAGGCACACAAGGAATTGGTATGGGTACTCTGGCCTATTAGTGGATGATCAGTGGAACAGGGTGAAGGGACAGTTGGTCTTATGTTCTTATGTTTCTTGTGCTTCTATGTTCTGGTAAGATACAACATATTTAGCAGAAATAAACAAGGATTTATACATCGTGGAAACAGGCCCTGCAGACCATTTTCCCATGCCAACCAAGGTCTCTACCTGAACTAATCCCATTTGCTTGCATTTGGCCCATTTCCCACTAAATCTTTCCATGTGCCTGTCCAAATGTCTTTTAGACATAATTGTAACGCATCCTCAGGCAGGTGAGGCATATTATTAATTATATTATTGAACATGCATCTCGTTGCACAAGATGTTGTCCCAAATACTTCTGCAAGTCGTTTCCATAACTAAATTTATATGCACGGATTTTTTCTAAAACGTACATTTCTGAAAACACAACTTTTTGTTTCTCTATAAATAACATGTTAAAAGTGCACTTCCAATTGCTTCATGAGACATTTCTCATTTTGCTACGACAATATCGACATGGAACAAAACAAATAATTCATGTAAGTAGTCGACCATAAGACAACAGCAATAGCCGTCCTGTCAGTCAGATCAAGGCTGACAAAAATGCTGGAGAAACTCAGCGGGTGAGGCAGCATCCATGGAGCAAAGGCATATGTGACGTTTCGGGTCATAGAAACATAGAAAATAGTGCAGGAGGAGGCCATTTGGCCCATCTAGCCAGCACCGCCATTCATTGTGATCATGGCTGATTGTCCCCAATCAATAACCTTCTCCCCATATCCATTGATTCCACTAGCCCCTAGAGCTCTATCTAACTCTCTCTTAAATCCATCCAGTGATTTGGCCTCCACTGCCTTCTGCGGCAGGGAAGTCCATAAATTCACAACTCTCTGGGTGAAAAAGGTTTTTTTCACCCCAGTCTTAAATGGCCTCCCCATTATTCAGACTGAAGAAGGGTCTCGACCCAAAACACCACCTATTCCTTCGTTCCATAGATGCTGCCTCACCCGCTGAGTTTCTCCAGCATTTTTTTCCACCTTTGATTTTTCCAGCATCTGCAGTTCTTTCTTAAACAGTCAGATCAAGGCTAATAATTTACCTCAGTAAAACCTTCATGTATGAACAACCCATTCCGAAGATAAACACAAAATGCTGGAGTAACTCAGCGGGACAGGCTTATGAAGGGTCTCAACCTGAAACGTCACCCATTCCTTCTCAGCTTGTCCCGCTGCGTTACTCCAGCATTTTGTGTCTATCTTCGTTTTAAACCAGCATCTGCATTTTGCTTCCTACACAAACAACCTATTCCTCATGATTTCCTAAATATTAAAATTTCTATGAACCTTTGCCTGAAAGTATTCAGTGCCTGAACATTCCACAGCCCTATTCACACGTTCCCTGTTCCCCTGGACAGGGAATTTGTTCTTTTGTCTGTAACAGCAGACTTTTAGCTAAAGCTACTACTCTTGGAATCGGTCATCACAGGGTTCCTCTAAGATCAGGCATTAAAGATGGGCCAAATGGTGGCCTCCTGTGTTGGCAGAGTAGACTCAATGGGCAGAGTGGCCTAATTCTGCTCTTATGTCTTGTGTTTCAAAAAAATATAAAATTAATATATTTTATTTGACAGCTGTAAGATTATGTAATGTGATTTCATTAACACAGTATGAATTTGTCTCATTGTCAGAATTGGGTATTTATATTTTTTATTCATCAATAGATGTAGTTTATCCCAAATGTATGCAATGGTGTGCTTTATAGAAGGTGGATTGCTCATTTGTCTTCATTGATATTTTTCTGTTCAGTTGCCTGAAAATTATTCACCTGATGATGACCTATTGGTTCCACATCTGAGTTCTTGTACGGTGCAGGAGTTGTATCTGCTAATGGGCAAAGAATTGGAAGATGTACAAGAAGTACCTGTTGGCAATGTGCTAGGTAAGATTTTATTATTAAGTATTTGCTGTGATATTGTTTTTTTACAGAATTTGCAAAAGGAAGGCAAACTTATTCCTTATAAAATTTCAGTCTACGTTTGTCATAGTTGTAGGAGAAGATTTAGGCCATTTGGCCCATCATGTCTACTCCACCATTAAACCCATTCTTTCCCCCTCAACCCTATTATCGTGCAGTCTTCCCTAACCCCTAACACCCTCATTAATCCAGAATCTATAAATCTCCACCTTAAAAAAATCCATTGACAGTCTCCACAGCTGTCTATGGCAATGAATTCCACAGAGTCACCATCCTCTGACTCAAAAAATTCTTCCTCATTTCCTTTCTAAAGGTACATGACCTCTGGTCCTAGACTCTCCCACTGGTGGAAACGTCCTCTCCACATCCACTCTATATGCAGGCCTTTGTTTCCAGATTGTGGACCTTGCTCCCATGGAGTAAAAACTTAAATGCTGTAGATATGGGAAAACTGCAATCAGAGTTTAAGTCATTAGTGGTATATAGCAGGTCAGACAGCAACTGTGTTGGGTTAAGTAGACCAAGCACAGTCAATGGGCACTCGGAAACAAAGGTACATTTGATGTTTGAGAGATTGTCCCGCACTTGTACCTGTTCACTTGGCTAAACACCACTGGCTCTGTTACAAGGAGTTCCAGCCCAACCTCTAACAGGATAGAGAAATCTTGGACAGTAGAGCATTTGTTCTGGGGTGGAAACTGAACACAACATTTTTGACTCGGGGCAAAACCCTCAGCTAACACAAGGAACCAAACAGAATCCCGGTTGAGTTAAGCAACTGAGTCTTTCCCTACACCACTGGAGGATTTTCCAATTATGAAAAAAAACTTGCATTTGTTTAAACCAAGTCCAGTTTTTTCAATAACTTCATGATTTCCTGACTGTTTCTTTCATGTACTGCCAAAAGCAACAGACAAGTTACTTTATAACACTAGAAACACGACATAATCAAAAAAATGCTACAGTCAGGGCTCTTCCAATAATAAAGTGTTATCCTACAAGTTTAAATAGTTGGTCTGCAAGGTGATCATGCAAATGTTTCATAAAGGAAAGTGCAGCCAAGGAAGACAAGAGGCATTTATTGTCACATGCACCAATTGGTACAGTGAAATTGGTGGTCACCATACAGCCATACGAATGCCTGGACTTTTATGGTCCCAGGGATAAACAGATTTTTCTGGATTTTGCAGCCTGGAATCAGAACTCCTTATTCAAATAAAAAGGTTCATACTGCATATGTCTGAATATAAAGGCACTTGCAAAACAAGCTACAATTGATTGCTTTCTTCAGTGCCTGTAATTTAAAAGTTCAGTAATATTAAGTTTGTCTCTTAAGGGCCTGTCCCACTTGACCATTTTTTCGGCCACTGCTGGTGTCAAATCAATATCGCCAAAAGATTTTGAACATTTCGAAATCCAGCGGCGACAAAAAAAATGTAGCGACATTTGAAAGCGTTACACATCATCACGCCGCATGACACTGCAAATTTTTCGATGACCTGATACGTCAGTCAATGATGCCGGCAGTCGCTGAAAAAATCGGCAAGTGGGACAGGCCCTTTACTCCTTATTCCACAGTTCAAATGTCTTGCACTTTGATGTTTATATTCTTGTATTATTGGCCATTCAAATCTTTTCCTGGTTCTCTTGCAGGAGATTGTGTTTCACCTCCCCAACTTAGTCTTATATTTGATGAGATTAATTTTGCTTTTAGTTTTAATATCATAATCCAGATTGAAATGCTAATTCTTGGTGCCTTCCATTCAGTACAACTGTCCAATTCAGCATCATGACAGATAAAAAGCTGTCGCTGTTTCTTGCTTTTGGTGGCTAGTTTGTTTACCTTGATTGTGGCCTGATTCGATATATTTGAAAGTGAAGTATTTTTCTATTCTATTGACACACAGAACGCAGAGAACATTGGTTGACAACAATGTTAATAGACCTCAGAAACAAATAACACAATACCAAAGTCTAAAAGAGAATGCTAGAAATATCCCACAGGTCATCAGCATCTTTGGAGGGTGAATTTGAATTAATATTTAAGGTCAATATTAATGCCTGACTTTATTATTTACAGTATATTCTGATTTAATTTCAAAAGCAGATAAGTATATAGGCTGGACTACACATTTCTCTGGTCTCCATCTCATAAAAAGGATATATACATTTTACTGGAAGTGCCTAAAGATTTACAAGTATGATAACCAGAGGTCCCATGATAACCTGGGTGGCAGAGTGCACAGTGGTAAAGTTGCTGCCTTACAGCGCCAGAGACCCGGGTTCAATCCTGACTATGGGTGTTGTCTGTATGGAGTTTGTACGTTCTCCGCTTGACCTGTGTGGATTTTCTCTCGGAGATCTCTGGTTTCTTCCCACACTCTAAAGATGTGCAGGTTTGTAATTGGCTTGGTATAATTGTAAATTGTCCCTATGGTTTGTAGGATAGTGTTAGTTTGCGGGGATCACTGGTCTGCGCGGATTAGTTGGGCCAAAGGGCCTGTTTCCGCGCTGTATCTCTAAACTAAACTAAACTGAGAAGTTGCAACCATTAAATAAAGTAGAGCTGTTTCATGAAAATGATAGTTTAAAAAGTAACCAGATTAGTTATTTTGGGTGGTAGTAGGGACTTCATCTGCAGTTAAGTCTAAAACTGAGGATATATAAATATGAAAGATTCACTGATAAATCCATTGGGAACCCAGGAAATACTCCTTAATTTAGAATCACGAACCTACTACCTCGTATGGTAATTAGGGGAAATAATAGAGATGTGTGTATATATGGAATCCTGATAAATAAATATTGAAAAAGGAATGACAAATATGTTGATGTCAGGTAAAGTAAGGTTGAAGGATGCTTATGGTGCATCCACTATTATTTTTACTGTAATTTCTGTGTAATCGATGAAGTGTGTTTAGTGATGCCGACACTGGATTATCAGCCGGTTTGCCAGCTCTGGTGGACATCTTCTCATTGCAGTATTGGAAGTACAGTATTGATGTTCTTTTATTATTCTCATGTGTATTGCGATACAGTGAAAAGCTTTTGTTGTGTGCTAACAAGTGGAAAAACCTTGTTTTGTATTCCATTTAAGCAAATCATAGCATACATGAGTGCACCAGGTAATGGAAAATAAATAGAGTCCAGAATATTGTGGTACATCTACAGAGAAAGTGCAGATTAAAAAAAGTGCAAGAGCGCCCTGGGGGTGATTGGAAGATCCAAAATTTATTGTTTGCATTTTTCAAGAGTCCAACAACAGTGGGGAAGAAACTATTCTTGAGACAGAGGGTACGTGCTTTCATGTTTTTGTATCTTCTGGCCGACAGGAGAAGGGGGAAGATAGAATGACCAGGGTGAAATTGGTCCTTGATTATGCTGGCTGCGTTCCCAGGGCAATGTGAAGTGTAGATTGAGGCTATGGATGTGGAAGGGGGCAAGGACTGGGACGCACTGGATTGCGTTCACAACTTTCTTGCAGTCTGCAATTTCCTGCAGTCTTGAGCAGAGCAATTAATAAACCAAGTTGTGATGCATCCAGATAGGATGGTTTCTATGATGCATCTATAGAAATTGGTAAGAGTTATTGGAGCCATGCTGTAGTTCCTTGGTCATATGAGGTAGTCGAGGTGTATGTGTGCTGTCTTGGCCACAGCATCAGTGTGTTTGGACTAGAGCAAACGATTGGATATTGACACCAAGGAACTTGAAGCTCCTGATCACCACCTCTTCAGCACCATTCACACAGACTGGGCATCTCCACCCCTGCTCCTGAAGTTTGATGATCAGCTCCCTTGTTTTGCTGACATAGAGGTAGAGTCTATTGTCTTGACCCAGGTGACCACTCCTATGTCCTGACAACTTTAATCAATATTGAAAAAGCACCACATATTTGTATATTTATCTTTCAATTAACATCTTAGGTACAATTATTTTTCCTCTTACATATTGATAAACAAACCGTTTCAAAGGCTACATTTAGAGGAACCATTAATTATTCGTATTGAAGGGGCTAGTGGAATCAAGGGATATGGGGAGAAGGCAGGCGCGGGTTATTGATAGCGGACGATCAGCCATGATCACAATGAATGGCGGTGCTGGCTCGAAGGGCCGAATGGCCTCCTCCTGCACCTATTTTCTATGTTTCTATGTATTCGGTCTGTGATAAACTTGCATTGTTTAATGGCTGTGCAGTTTTGAGGCAATAGTTTTAAGGTCTATAATGTGTTTGTTTGGCTGTCTTAAAACCTGCTTTGGCAGCAAGTGTTCAATAAGAGAGGATTAGAAGTGCCAAAAGAGACTTAAATTCTCTTGAATAATGTGTTGCTTCTCTACAAAGGCAGGGCGGACAATGTTTACCATATGCTATATAGCTGAATGTTGTAGCCTGGCGTGAGGCTATTTGGCAGGTTTAGCCCGTGTTAATGCCAGCTCTTTAAGAATTGTAGCATCATTAAATAGAGTTATTTTCTCTAATCTCTTTTCCCTGGTCAAATACTTATTCAATTCAACTTAACCGATTTTCATACTCTCTCCAAGATATTTAATATTAAGGTATGTACAGAAAAGTTTTGTTTTACCCTTCAATCTTTATATTTAATAATAATGTTTGTATTCCCAGTTTATTCTAATCTATCTTCATTATGTTCTTTCTGGCTCTTTAATCTAAGCCATGGACTGTTTACGATTTATACTGTTCTCCAATTATCACCAAAAATTGTGGCTTTTTCAACATTAAGCATAGCCTTTTGTTTTAAGTATTTAAAATGTATACATAATACTCATGATGTTGTTAGTTTATGCTTTGTTTTAATTATGTTCCCAATATTAAATATCTACTTCATTTGATCTATGAAACTCCTGTTCCGGATGAATTTCCTTTCATTTTTTTATTATCTCAAAATGTGCAACTTCATGTTTGCCTTTAGTTTCTCACCTAAACTGGTCATTGTACCTTAATTGTCAGTATGTCGTTTTCATATATTCAAACATATTTCATTTTATTCAAATATCATAGAAATCTAAACTGCAAAAGTTGATAACTGCAAAATTGCATTTGGTATTGTTGTATCCTTAAAATGTCCAATTAGCTAAGCACAATCCATGCCGGTTTAATTTCAGCCCTCATTATGGATAACCACAGTAAGACAAAGGGCTTTTCTTTACTTTACTCTTGGGGAATACTATATTTGTTCATGCATTCACGGTACTGTAGCTCATTAATATATTTACTTAAAATGACCATTCTTTACAACTAAGCCTCGATAATAGAGTAGGCATATTCAAATAGGTGATAGGACATGGAAATCCAAGCCCAGCGTGATTTGCCATCCTCTAGTACCCACTGACAAATGCTTCCTATCACGAGTTGCAAGATAGAAATTAAAACCACAAGTCAAATTGGTTCCATTGCACCTCCTCACTTTGGCTTGTCTCCTGCTCACCATGCTGCTGTTGGGTCAAAATAAACCAACTTGGGGCAGTCCACAGGTTAAATCAGGCCCTTATTATGGGCCAGCACCACATTACCTACCCTGAGGAAATAATATTTATGTATTAGTATTAGGTTATCCATCTGCACACGGGATCAAAGAAGGTGTGTAATTATTTGCTGGTGAAATCTGCAAATTCTGCATTTTTTTTCCTCAGGGACTGTTGTCAGGACCATGTATTACACGATTTAGAGATTATTTATTATGTTTATCTTGTGTATGTGTATGCATGTAGTTTGTGTGTGTGGCTCTGTGTGTGTGTCTTTGTATGTTTGTGTCTATGTGAGTGTGTCTCTGTGTGTGTCTGTGCGTTTGTGTCTGAGTGTGTGGGTCTGTATGTCTTTGTCTGTCTCTCCATGTGCGCTTGTGCGTGTGTGTGCACGTGTGAGTGCGCGTGTTGGTGGGTGGGGTGATAAGATGGAATTTAACACACTGAAGTTTTTATTATCACGTTTGCTTTGATGTGTAAAACTGTGATAAATGTGTGTTTTCATTTCCTGAAGCTTATTCAATTAGGATATAAAATTCAAAGTTAGTTCCATTTCAGGTCTGTGGGGGGGGGGAGAAAAGCAACTAGTTTGTGAGATTGGGAAATGGTAATCAGTTGTTAATGGAAATTTCAATATGCTCTTATCACAGAATGAGCCAGAAACGCAAGCATGATAAACCCAAGTAAATACTAATGAGCCGGTGCTAGGAAAAATAGATTGTCATTATTCGATTAGCCAGAAAATGTTATGGCATAAATTGAAAGATATTTATATATTTAATATCCTGCCTCATGTGAACCAGTTCTAAATATTTAATTGCAAAATGTTACATTATGTAATGTATCCTTGAAGTAATTTTTGGAAGGGAAATGTTACTGCATTGGCACCAGCGAGGCCACATCTAGAGTATTGTGAGGAGTTTGGGCCCCTAACTGGAAGGTTTCATTAACCTTGCATGCAGTTCAAAAAGATTAATTAGGATGATTTTGGGGTATGAAGGGATTGTAAGGTGGAATAGATCAGCTCGTACAGACAAAATGAGTAGGAAGGAACTGCAGATGCTGGTTTAAACCGAAGATAGACACAAAATGCTGGAGTATGTCAGCGGGACAGGCAGAATCTACGGAGAGAAGGAATGGGTCATGTTTCATTTCGTTTCGAGACCCTTCTTCAGACTAGTCAGGGGAAAGGGAAACGAGATATAGACAGTGATGAAGAAAGATATACAACAAATGAATGAATATATATTTCCCAGGTAGACAAAAATGCTGGAGAAACTCAGAGGGTGAGGCAGCTTCTATGGAGAAAAGGAATAGGTGACGTTTAGGGTTGAGACCCTTCTTCAGAAGGACCCGAAATATTGCCTGTTCCTTCTCTCCATAGAACCCGCTGAGTTTCTCCAGCATTTTTGTCTACCTTCGATTTTTCCAGAATCTGCAGTTCTTTCTTTAAAAAATATTTATTTCTCAAACATCAAGTAACCCCTGCATTCCCCTCTCTCCATCTCCCCTCCCCTCCCCCACCCAAATCACACCAGGTTCCCATTCTCACACAACAAACGGCTAACAATGGCCTATTCCCTTAAACATCATTACTTTTTTGCATATCTTTAATTCATTTGTTCTATATCTCTCGACATCACTGTCTATTTCTCTTGTTTCCCTTTCCCCTGCTTAGTCTGAAGAAGGGCCTCGACCTGAAACATCATCCATTCCTTCTCTCCAGAGATGCTGCCTGTCCCGCTGCATTACTCCAGCATTTAGTGTTTTCTAGCCCTGTACAGATGCTGCCTGACTATAAAGTTATCATTGAGAACAAGGAAGGAGTAGGAATATGGTGTTGGGCAAAAGGTCAATTGCTGAACGGCAGAGCAGGTTGAAAGAATGTCATGACCTTCTTCTGTTCCTATTTTCTATTTCTGTGTTAAGCAGAAGAATAGTAAAATATTATTTATTCACTTTTATATGGATCCACGCTCTTATCGTCCTTGAGGCTTTTTCTTGGCTAGTGTTTTACTATTTTATTTCATCCGGTGGCTTTTCTCTATCTCTGCCACACTGTTGGTCCGTATGTGAAAAAGTGCTTTCATGTGAATGAGTCTATTAAGAACCAATGACGTCAGTTATTAGTACAACTTAACATTCTTGCAAGCACCCGACTCGTGTTAAAGAGAGTTGCGTACCGGAATTTGAGAATGAAACAATATATTACTTAAAGGAAATAATTTATAATTAATATTATAAAGAGAAACATTTATCTGTCACAAAGTTAATACTTAAATTATAAGTCACTGAATTGCTTACCTTAAATCAGTTATTGAATCATAAAAAATACATGAAGCACTGCAACCAATCTGTCCCGTTGTAGATTTTACACGGATGATCTAAGCTAATTTAATTTCAGTCATTTTTATGTAATGCAAATCAAAAAAGCTGCAGATGTAGGAAGCATGTCATTTTTATCTACACGGCTCTTGAAAGATGCAAGAGTTCTCAAATCACTTCGTAAATCTGCTGGTAGACAAAACTTGATATGAAACCTCAAAAGGCATATGGCTTAAATAGGGAGGTTTTAAATATTTAAATATTTTAAAGAAGAAATTGGAGAGAGCAGGAGTGGGGTGGGTAAAATTGCCTGTTCAGCATCGTAGTAATTATATGTTGCAAACTTCCAGGTGCAGGAAAGGAGTGATTAATTTCTATAGTTATCCAAGGCCTGGAATTGGAGGACAGCAGTTGTCTCATTGTATTTTAGGGATGAAGTTCATTGCTGGACACGAAGGGAGTTAAAAACAACAATGAGAATTTTAAACTCCAAATCTTTGTGCTGAGGTCCCAGATATCTCAGTGAGCACAAGGTTGATGGATGAATAGGACTGGGGCAATTTACACATGGCAGCGGAGTTATCCACAACCAGGTTTACAGATGGTTGAAGGGAGAGACCAACCAGGAATGCATTGGAATAGATAAGCCAAGATAGAATATTGGTGTGGTTGATGATTTTACAGGTTTCCTCTGTAGTGTCTTTAATGTTAAAACTGAACAGAGATTTAGTTATGTTTGAACCCCTTTAATAAAGAAAGCTAATTTTGTAGGATGAGTCTTTTCCCCAGATTTCTGATGCAAAACATTTGATACGTTCAGTTCCTTTAAGTGTGTTCACTTTTTTCACATATTTAAGTACCATAGCCATTCGGAGTGGTTCTGCTTTATGGAAAATTCTCCTGGTTTGGTCACTAGGAGATGCTGTATGCATAGACATTTCTCCTTACTCCTTATAGTGCGAACACCAGATGACCTAACCAGTTTCAAAATTAAACTCTGTGAAATCTGGGTACATCTATCAGCAAACGACAAATTCATATGCGACTCCTCCAGTTCACGGCACTGTTTTCAGTCAAAACAGTTACCTGGGAGACTTGTTAGTGGAGGACATTCATGTTGCTCTTTGAAAGAGAAACCAAAGTTCGACTTGCAACCTCTATTGATATGGTAATGTTTCTGATAACGATGCTTCTTCTCTGTACTTTTTGTCACCACGTTAAAAAATTATTCTTGCTCGTGTTTTGTATTCCTTTTATATTTGTTCTTCCTTATGCTACCGTACAGACAGCACTAGCCACCAGCAACAGCTCCACTTACTCTGAATTCACCAAACCTTTCGACTCAAGGCAGTTTGCAAACAAATGGCTGAGCAAATAGCACACGTTGCTAATAACGGAGCACCAAATGCTTTAACTCTACCAGTTCAGGGAAATAAAACCATAAAATCTTTAATGCTGGATAGCTCATTAAGTTAATAATCTTCACTAGTACAACTAAATAGCTCATTATTATTGATCTTGAATGAAGGTTTTACAGTTCTGTTAGTTACTGAATAATTTCTAGTAATTTCAGATACTTTGGTCATTTTTTAATGAGCAGACCTGAGAAATTGCTCTTCAAGGAAACCTAAATGGATATGTAAGAAGGAACGGCAGAGTCTGGTTTACACCAAAGATAGACTGGAGTCACTCAAGAATAGTTGACGTTTCGGGTCAAGGAAGGATCTCGAAACGTCACCTATTCCTTTTCTCCAGAGATGCTGCCTGACCAGCTGAGTTACCCCAGCTTTTTGTGTCTATCTTCAACCTAAAATAATGTGTTGCACCAGCCACTGCAACAACAACATAATCTTCATTATTGGAAGGTGTGCCAACACCGAAGATAAACGCAAAGAGGTTGTCAGAGAAGACAACAAAAACTTGGACAAAGAGATAGATTTAAACAAAAACACTTTAAAGAAACGTAGAGACAGAGAAAGGTTTAGAGAGGAAAACCTGAGTTGAAAATCTGACCTAATGAAAGCATTGCCATCTCTGCTGCGGCAAACCAGAAGACCTCAGCATGCTGTGGAAACCTCACTATCTCATTGGTTTGGAGAACTGCAGAAGATTTCAGAAATAGGGAGAGGTGGGAAGAGTGTCATTTGGTTCTGTTCTGTCTCTCAGAGCAAAACCATCAATCCCATCCCCCTATTATTTCCCTGTAACCCACTCCTTCTCACATGCCCATCAACTCCACCCTGGCCCTCCTGCCTCCCAACTCCACCAGGGGTGACATAGAGGAAACCAGAGCACTGAGGGGGAAATCAAAATAATTAAAGGGAGAGTTTGCAAGTTCCACAAAGACAGGAGGTCTGCGTTGAACTTGGGACCCAGTAAATGGACAAGAAGTATTCAGGAACCCAAGCTCTAATGGCAGTGAGCATCTTGTTTAAATATTAATAACGATGAAGAAATAGAGCAATTAAAGAGACTAATCTGCTGGTAATGATGGCCAGCACCATAAGCCACGAGAAGAGGTAATTGTGAAGGATATGGATGCATTAGAGCTGATCTTTGTAATATATTCTGGAACAGCCCCAACCAATGAGGAATAGTAAACATGTGTACATTTTACTAGCATTGGTTCACTATTGTCACCTGTACCAAGATGCAGCAAAAACCGTTTGTTAATGCACTACCCAGATAAATCATATTATACATGAGTATAATCCAGCCATACACATGTACACAAGTCGTACAAGAAGAAAAATACCAAAATGCAGAATATAGTTTTACAGCAATATTGTGTTTGTTACTGGAAAACGTTTGCCTATAGCATCCCAATGCCCTTTACTATCTTGTCAATTATCAGAATTTTATACGTTGAAATGCTTGAAGCTATACCTGTAGATTTTCTAGGTATATATCAGTAAATAGTGATTTTCTATTCCTAGAGCAATACTGATTACTCAGTACTGATCTTTAAGGATCACCGTTGGAAGGTTCCCTCCAGACTGAGAGGTCTGTTCATTACTACATTTGGCATTCTGTACCTTGGTCATTTTTGTAGCTAAGCATCATAACTTATAATTTCATGCTCTTCAATTTTAATAATAAATCTATTATGTGGTACTCAAATTAGAAAATGCTAAATGCACATCAGTCACAGCACACTTGTATGTACTCTTTGTGACTTCATCAAATAACTAGTTAGTCAAAAACAATATTCAGTTAACAAATCCATACTTACAGTTTATTAACTATTATTACCCATATCACACATCTGAGGTATGCTTTTACAAAATTGTATTCCCTTCGTTTTTACTGCCAGCAGGGGTAACAGGAGAATATTTTCTTGTATTCCCCTTTCTTGCGAACGCCTATGGACTTTACCTGTTAAAACAGCGGAGAATATAGTCTTATATTCCCCTGGTCTCACATCCGGGAACTTGGCAACGTGACGCTGCGTGGGAAATTTAGAATATTCAAACGGCAGACAGGAAGACTGCCGCGTCCATTTTGGTTAAATTTTACGTGGAAGTCCGCCGAGCTGAGATGTTCAAATTTTCCTCTAGATGTCTGATATGGGTAATAATAACAATATTGACTGTCCTCTTTCGGGAGATACGACATATATTGCCCTCACTAGATCCATATTGCCCTCGTCTTCGACTCGGGCAATATGAATCTACTTCAGGCAATATATGTCGTATCCCCCTCAAGGCCAGTCAATATTCTATTAATATTTGTCCAAGCTTCTGAAGAAGGGTCTAGACCTGAAACGGTGCCTATTTCCTTCACTCCATAGATGCTGCATCACCCGCTGAGTTTCTCCAGCATTTTTGTCCAAGCTTCAATTAATTTAGTCTTGGGTTATGTGTAACTGACATGAAGCTTTACCTTTTGGAAAGGGATCTAACATTTATTGTCCTTTAGCTCTTCAGCTGCCTATTGGTTCAAGGATTACAAGATTATAGCCAAATTCTCAGAAATATCTAGTGTGCAGGAAGGAACTGCAGATGCTGGTTTACACCGAAGATAGACACAAAAAGCTGGAGTAACTCAGCAGGACAGGCAGCATATTTGGAGAGAAGGAATGGGTAACATTTTGGGTTGGGTCGGGTTCTAAAGAAGGGTTTCGACCCGAAACGTCACCCATTCCTTCTCTCCCGAGATGCTGCCTGAACCGCTGAGTTACTCCAGCATTTTGTGTTTACCTACGGAATTAAGGGATATGGGGAGAAAGCAGGAATGGGGTACTGTTTTTGGATGATTCGCCATGAACATATTGAATGGCGGTGCTGATTAAATGGCCTACTCCTGCACCTATTTTCTTTGTAATCCCAATTTCTATACCTTCCTTCATAAATATGTTTAACCAGGAATATTGTGTATATTTATCCCTTGTTTTAGTTATATCTGAATTGCAGTTGTATTATATTGTCCCTTCTTATACTTGCAGATAGTCAAGCCCATGCCCTACACCCTACAATGTTTCATCTCTGGGTCAGAAATTCACTGACCCTGAAATCTCTGGTCAGTGCATTGGCTGGAGTATTTCAGTCAGACCACATTACTAGGTAGATATTGCACTCTACTCTTCTACAAATATATTAATGAGCCATATTAAAGATGGCTTTTGTATGTCTGTGCCACCGTAATCATCCCTATTCATGCTATCAATATTTCTGCTTTGAATTCCTTTGTTCATTTTGCTGCTTGTAATTGCAGGTCCACACAAGTGGTGGCACTGTTGCCCTGTATCTTCACGATTCTAATCTCCCCTTTACTACAGGGATCTCCCTCGCTCTCTGCTCATCTGATTCCTAAATTGTGACAACACGGTCTGAGAACCTTTTTAAAATTGAGGACATGTTTCTTATTTTTGAAGAAAGAAAATGGAAAATGGTGCACCTTTCCATTTACCATATGGTTTTTAAAAATCCATTCAAAATAAATGTCCACAAACACACTCTTATCAGCGGTTGAACACAAAATTTAGATTAAAGATGGGAGATTTTTCACTTTCCATAATACAAACAAGTATAACCTCAAATTTGTTGAAAAATAAAAATTCCAAGCTAACATTAAAGTAATTTGCAAAATTAATTTATTTGCATTAAACAGTGATGGCAATTTTTTTCAAAAAAAAACTCTTAAATGCATATAGAAAAATGATTCACCCTTATTGTGATCCATTCCCCAATTCCTGGTCCTAACCTGAATTTATTTCTACACGTTTTTCAGCCCTATTTCATGGATGGAGTAAAAAAAAGCTTTCAGCCACTTTCATGCACATATCCTGCAACCCATATTAGTTTTGAAGACAAAACGTGGTTGTGCCAGTCCTTCAGTTGCCAATATTATTGCAACCATGCTGCTTGAGAGGAACTGCAATGTGGTTTGGTAAGGCAAGCCGTGTGATGTTACTTTATACACTCAGCCACATGTGAGATGTAAATACAACTCGGAACAATGTTTCAAAGTATCCTCAACGTGTACAAAATCATGAGAGGAATAGATCTGGTAAACACACTGTCTGTTTCCCAGAGTAGGGAAATCGAAAGCCAGAAGACGTAGGTTTAAGGTGAGGAGGGAAAGATTTAATAGGAACCTGAGGAGTAACTTTTGTACACAAGGGTGGTGGGTGTATGGACTAAACTGCTGGAGGAGGTAGGTACTATCGCAACATTTAAGAAACATGGAGACAGGTACATGGATAGGATATATTTCGAAGGATATGGGCTAAACACAGACAGGTGGGACTAGTGATATGTTGGTCAGTGTGGGCAAGTTATGCCAAAGGGCCTGTTTCCACATTCTATGACTGGTAGTTTAATTTAGTTTAGTTTAGAGATACAGTGTGGTAATAGGCCCTTTGACCCACCAGGTTCATGCCGTCAACCGATCACCTGTACTAGGTCTATGATATCCCACTTTTACATCCAGTCCCTGTGCCCTAGGAACAGTTTACCAAAGGCCAATCAATCTACAAACCTGCGCGTGCTTGAAATGTGGGAAGAAACTGGAGCATCCGGAGAAAACCCACACTGTCACAGGGAGAACTTACAAACTCTGTACAGACAGCACCCATAGTCAGGAATAAACCCATGTCTCTGGCACTGTAAGGCAGCAACTCTATCGCTGCCCCACTAGGCTGCCCCAGTAAACTAAAGTGAACAGCACTGGAGTATTTTTTTTAAGAATTTCCCTTTTAAAATATATTTTATCTTAATGTTTGGGGTAAATAATTGTACCGTGGTATATTTAGTCATGCAAAGTTAAGTGTACAAACTTGAAGGCTAATGAATTGGAGGAGGACTAGAAATGTTTGTGAGAGGCTTACATTTTGGTCGGAAGAATGAGGAGATGGAAAACAAACTGACGGCACAGTTCTAAAATGAGTAAAATACAGAGGTCTGGGATATAGGTTGATGCTTCATTGAGAAGGGCAGGCGGGTTGAGAAAGTAATTGAAAAGCCAAACAATATCCTATGCTCTATTTATAAACCATCGGGTTAGTAGTGTCATGATGAAGCACTAAAATATCATCTTGGCCACAAATGGATGATTGTGAACAGTTCCGGGTGCCACTCTTTTTAGAACGTTTGCACACTTGTTTTCTTTTCGATGTGTTATAAGATCTTCAGGGGAATAGATAGGGTGTAAACACAGTTTTTTTTTTAACCAAGGGTAGGGGAATCAAGAACCAAAGGACATAGATTTATGGTGAGAGGGGAAAGATTTAATAGGAACCCGAGGGGCATCGTTTTCATACAGAGGGTGGTGGGCGTATGGAAGGAGCTGCCAGAGGGAGTAGTTGATGCAGGAACTATAACAACATTTAGAAGACATTTGGACAGGTACATGGAGAGAAAAGGTTTAGAGGAATATGGGCAAAATGCAGACAGGTGGGACTAGTGTACTTGGGGCATCTTGGTCAGCATGGGCAAGTTGGGCCGAAGGGTCTGTTTCCATAGTATATGATGTTATATCTCTATGACATTGAAGATAATGCGGAAGAGATTTATGCTTCCAAGCATGAAAGACTTTCGCAATATAAATATGCTAAAGACATTGAGGTTATTCTATATGGAAAATGTAGATTTACAAACTAATCTGCAATCGTTAATAGTATCGATAGAGTAGGTGAAGAGAAACATTCCATTGGCAGAAAGTTACAACAACCTTGGGACGTAGAGTGAAGGTGATTGGCAAACAAATCCGAGGTTGCAAAAATAATTTAGTTTTGCATCTTGGGTGGGACAGGCCTGCAGGTGTAGTAATGGATGCAGCTTTAATCCTGGTATTCGAAAGGAAGCTCGGCAAGTATTCTAAAATACGTGGCTTGCAATGGTGTGGAGACGGGTACGGGACTGCAGCAACTGGTTGCCAGCTCTTGCGTATGGCCCACATGGCCGCCTGTGATTCAGTCATTCTGTAAACTTCTAGAATTGTCAGTTAACGTACGTCTCTGATTGTATTATTTATATATTTTATAAATCGCCATCATTTATGAATGGTGTTTATCAAAGTGCATAAGTATCTGAATTGAACAATATATTAATTTAACCATTAATCATTTATATAAACGGCAGAGTTTTTAAACAGCTAAATTTTGGTTTGCTTTCTAGATAATGGATTAATGAAGTTTATTTAGAAATAATGCCACAGTATGCATGAAACTTCCTGAGTATATGTTTTTCCCTCAGCATGGTATTTTTCTCAGTAAATGCCCATTTATTTGAGCTTGGATGCTAAATAGTCTGTTACAGTTGCCCACTTGTGTTGTGTTTTCTCCTCCTTGCCATGAGATTAGTCTGCATTTAAAGCAAAAGATCATTCTCATTGTGTGCAACAAAACAAAACTAGAATTATAGTGAGATGTCAGACGAGTTCTTTGTAGGGAGGATCTTCATCAGCAGTCAGTAGGTTGTGCCAAAGGCAGTGGATTGCATGAACTATTTATATGCTAGCTGAGTGGTTTCCCAGGACACTATTAACTATTGACAGTGCCTCCTGCTGTGAAAAACTAAAACTTTCACAGAGGCATCAGGCATTCATCACTATGCAAACATTCGATGGACACATTTGGCTTCTTACATTGACAACATTGTTAAGGCAATGATCTGATTTTAGTTTAGTTTATTTTAGAGATACAGTGTGGAAAGAGGCCCTTCGGCCCACCAAGTCCATGCTGACCAGCGATTCCTGCACATTAACACTATCCTATGCACACAAGGGACAAATGACCTACAAACCAGTACGTCTTGTGGGAGGAAACTGGAAATCCCGGGGAAAACCCACACAGGTCATGGGGAGAATGTACAAACTCCGTCCAGATAAGCACCCATAGTCGGGTTCGAGCCCAGGTCTCTGGCGCCATATGGCAGCAATTCTCCCACTGCGCCACCGTGTTTCTGATGACCAGAACTGTCAGGTGTTGGAACTTGATCTCTCTGTTCCAAAGAAAGGCATGTTGTATCCTGAAACTATGAACATATTTGTTAAGGGGTTTTTTTACCAACAGGAACATAGTCTAATCCTGATAATTTAAGGGTTTAATAAAAAGTTTAATATGTCCTAGGTAAATTTTTTGAAAGCAATTCAAATTATGTGACTGTGTAGAATTAGTTATTAAAGCAAACAAATCATTTTAATTGAGCTGGCTAAATCAAACAAGTAAAAACTTTCGGTCACTGTGTTAAGATATTTGAAAGAGATTTTGATTGAAGAAAAGCAAAACAAAAGTTAATGTTAATCAAGGACTGATCAAGAAAACACCAGCTGCTTGACAAATAGATCATCATATCTTTAAGTAGCAAGCATCTGCTTTCAATTAACATCAATTACTGGTGCTCTCTGTATATTATTATCTGCTGGACATTGGAGTAAATACTGTGAAAATCTTTCATCAAACGATTCTTGTAGCAGAAATAAAAAGAGAGATGCTCTCATTGCAGTTCAGCTTATGAAAACGAGAGCTTTATGTTTCAGTCGCGTCCCACATCAGAGCTTTATGTCAACTATGCAGAAGCAGAACACTATATACAATAAGATGTAGATACAAGGATCGGCAGATGCTGGTTTACAACAAAAAAGCGCTGGAGTAACTCAGCAGGACAGGCATTATCTCTGGAGAGAAGGAATGGGTGAGACATTTCAGGTCAAGACGTGGATAGGCGATGTTTCCAGTCAGGATCCTTCTTCAGACTAATTGTAGTAATGGTGGAGAAAGGCGGATCTTCTCGCGTACGGCGTGCACAGCCTAAAGTTGTAGGGCAACTTGTTCTATTTGTTCATATTTGAATGTGCACGCCAGGTTGATTGCATTCGTCGAAACAGGGCAGACAATGTGAGGGTTGTAATCTCCCGCCCTGAGAAAGGTGCATTACCCTCTGGGACAAGAACCACCAACCAGTGGTTCTGGGACAATCAGTGGTTCTGGGACACAGCATTAGGACTTGCACCAAAGCCTGGTGATTTTCTGACACAGTAACTGTCTCACGGTGCGAGTTGACCCACGAGGTACCCCGAGTGAAAGACTCGTGGTTGTGTACGAGACTTCAAGTTTATGATCTTGCGTACAGTTTTGGTCTCCAAATCTGAGGAAGGACATTATTGCCATAGAGGGAGTGCAGAGAAGGTTCACCAGACTGATTCCTGGGATGTCAGGACTGTCTTATGAAGAAAGACTGGATAGACTCGGTTTATACTCTCTGGAATTTAGGAGATTGAGAGGGGATCTTATAGAAACTTACAAAATTCTTAAGGGGTTGGACAGGCTAGATGCAGGAAGATTGTTCCCGATGTTGGGGAAGTCCAGGACAAGGGGTCACAGCTTAAGGATAAGGGGGAAATCCTTTAAGACCGAGATGAGAAAGACTTTTTTCACACAGAGAGTGGCGAGTCTCTGGAACTCTCTGCCACAGAGGGTAGTTGAGGCCAGTTCATTGGCTATATTTAAGAGTGAGTTGGATGTGGCCCTTGTGGCTAAGGGGATCAGAGGGTATGGAGAGAAGGCAGGTACGGGATACTGAGTTGGATGATCAGCCATGATCATATTGAATGGCGGTGCAGGCTCGAAGGGCTGAATGGCCTACTCCTGCACCTAATTTCTATGTTTCTATGATCAAGTGTTTAACCGAGTTCCCACGGGTATGTCATTCCTGCGATGTTCCAACTTCCCCTCCCGAGTTACCAAGTCCTCTCCCGTTACTCGTGAATGAAGGTATGTTTTAATAAAGCAACAATGTTAAAGAAGACATCTCCATCCTATGGCTTTGAGTTATTTCAGCGCGGCCGCATCTATTGCTATGACTTACAAAGGGAAAATGCGCACCCTCCAGTAACCAATAACGTGGTAAGTGCATTTCTTGGTGCTTTATGTTTTTAAATACTGCATTTCCCGGGGTGGAGGGAGAGCTCAGTTCACAATGTTTGGGGAGTCTGGCGTTGTGAAGGAGGGGATTGGGGTCAGTAACCCACTTGCCACGATCCGGTCTGAGTGCAGGTAGACGGGACTAGGTGACAGTAACTCAGCGGGACAGGCAGCATCTCTGGAGAGAAGGAATGGGTGACAGTTCCGGTCAAGACCCTTCTTCAGTGTTTTGTTCTGATATAGAGCTGCACGGGAACACCAATGTGTTGCGTGTCACTAGAATATGGACAACGGCAGCCTGTCCCGCTGAGCGACTCCAGCATTTTGCGTCTATCTTCGGTTTAAAGCAGCATCTGCAGCTGCTTCCTACAGCCTGACACCAGGTTGGCCCGAGGATGGTGCCCTATCTATTGTGTATCAGATTAGAAACCCGATGTTCATACTATATTGTGCGGGAAGGGAACTGCAGATGCTGGTTTACACCGAAGATAGACACAAAAAGCTGGAGTAACACAGCGGCTCAGGCAGCATCTCTGGAGAAAGGAAATAGGTGAGGTTTTGGGTCGGTTCTTCAGACACTATACCATCTTATCCCTTTCATGTGTGTAGTTCACTATAAGTAGAATTTCGATTCAAATTTTTTAAAGAGCAAATCTCTCCCCGAGCACAACAGCCAGGCATTATCTCATGACTGCCTCCCATTGGGATCGGGATACCTTCCAGGCTGGGCATCATCATTACCGTGGCTCAGCCGTGAGATTTTGATGCTGGTCCAGATGGAACCTGCTCTTCCCCTCGTTGCAAGGCTGCACCCTGGAACTGAACGAAACTCCGGGCGAGTTGGACAGGTGTGTTTCTAGGTCACTGGGAGAACATGCAAACTCCATACGGACAGCACCAGTCGTCAGGATTGAACTCGGGTCTCTGGCGCTGTGAGGCAGCAACTCTACTGCTGCGCCGCCAATGTGACATTCCAATTTTGTGAATGAAGTTAGCCGCTTCACCGAGGAGCGGGTGCAGTAGAACGAGAATAAACGGATTTGCCAGCGGTGACATTGCAGCCGAGGTCTGGGGAAGACAGAGAGGGGAACAATGAGGACACGGAAGTTTCGTGGGGAATCTCATTGGTTATTGTGTGGGAAGGAAGTCCAGATGTTGGTTTAAAGATAGACAAAATGCTGGAGTAACTCAGCGGGACAGGCAGCATCTCTGGGTAGTAGTCTAAGGAAGGGTCTCGACCCGATACATCATCATTCCTTCTCTCCGGAGATGCTGCCTGTCCCGCTGAGTTACTCCAGCATTGTGTATGTGTGAGAATTACTCCAGCATTGTTCATGTGTGTGTGTGAGTTACACCAGCATTGTGTGTGTGTGAGTTACTCCAGCATTGTTTGTGTGTGTGTGAGTTACCCCAGCATTGTCGTGTGCGAGTTACCCCAACATTGTGTGTGTCACCCCAGCATTGTGTGTGTGTGCGAGTTACTCCAGCATTGTGTGTGTGCGAGTTACTCCAGCATTGTGTGTGTGCGAGTCACTCCAGCAGTGTGTGTGTGTGTGTGTGTGTGTGTGAGTTACCCCAGCATTGTGTGTGTGTGAATCATGAATTGCCAAGACACAAGGCACTGTAGATACAAATAATGTCAGACACAAGAAAGGGCAGATGCTAGTTGAAAAAAGCGAACACATGGGGCTGGAGAAATTTGGAAATGTCATCCCGTCACCCATTCCTTCTCTCCAGAGATGCTGCCTGCCCGCTGAGTTAAAAGAGTTCCCACGGTAGACTCACGAATCACTAAGGTAAACGCACGGGCCACCACGTTATAAACGAGTTTAAAATGTTTCAATTTTTAACTTGAAGTGTAAATTTGACTCGTGGAAAAAATCAAACATGTTTGATTTTTTTCTCCGAGTTACCAAGTTTCACGGGTACCTGCCGTTAGCACCACGAGTGGCTAAGTTGCTCGCAAGAGTTCCGACGTTCCCGCTACGTTTAGTGTACGTGATTACCGCGAGTGACAACTCGTGGTCACTCGTGGGTCAACTCGCACCGTGAGACAGGGGTGACTCTTGGGCTGAGGCAGCTGAAGCATCTTGCAAATTATGATGTTTCAGACTACTTTGATTGCTATTTTTACTCCTGGAGAAGGTTACTTCCCCTCATCCATGTGGGCTTGAGAGTGACAACCCATTTATTTAAGGAATAAAAAGGTGCAAAGTGTACCAGGAGGAGAGGCAGAGCGGCAGTGCTGGAAATATGAAAGAAAAACAGAATTGTACAAATTCACAATCGGGCTTTCTGCAGATGAAATATCTCCATCCACAACTGCAGTGTTAACACAATGTGTAGGAAGGAACTGCAGACGCTGGTTCACACCAAAGATGGACACAAAATACTGGAGTAACTAAGTCAGCATGTCTGGATAGAAGGAATGAGTGATGTTTTGGGTCGAGACCTTTCTTCAGACAAGACACTTCTTCACCACTGTCTTGACCCAAAACGTCACCCATTCCCTCTATCCAGAGATGTTGCCTATCCTGCTGAGTTACTGCAGCACTTTATGTCTATCTGCTGTGTTAACCCATCTCTTCATTTCAGTTTTTGATGAGGGCACGGTAGGAGTTTTGAAATTATTAATATTCACTTTCTTATTTATTCCTTAGATACGGCCTCAGTACAGAGGGGGAACAAGTAGGGGAAAATGACAAAGACTTTAAGACTTTTGCCTTCCACCACAGTGAGGAGGTGCTTGGTGAACTCACTGTGGTGGATGTTAAATTATGTGTTTATTGTGTGTTTTGCTTTAATTTATTACATGTTATGACTGCAAGGTAACAAATTTCGTTCAGACCGAAAGGTCTGAATGACAATAAAGGAATCTGAATCTGAATCTGAATTTACTTTTCTCTATGGGGATATGGCTACAGTGCAAAGGTTTCTCAACCCTTTTCAGTTTAAGTAATGTAACGTCATTCTTACACGCAGCACATGGGTAGGGAATGTTGAGTAAAGCTTGGCAGATTTGCCTCACACCATATCAGATTTAGCCTCTTCCAGTCTGCCAATGGTTGTGGGTGAAACAACGTTTGACACATGGGCTCCTTTTTAAGAGAGTTAGCAAGAGATCAGGGACAGCATGTTCTGGTAAAAGTGAAAGGAAAAGATGGGCAAGATTAAGGAATCTGGGAAGTCAACGTTTATTGAAGGTTTAAAAGAAAGGACGTGTATGACAGGTCTGTGCCCCAACAATTAAGCGAGTCGTTTGAGAATATAAAAGGTGAAGGAGAGTACGTAAGAAGGAAATCGTGAGTGTAAAATGAGGTGGTGAAATATTCTTAGTGGGTTAGTTTAAGGGGAATCTTAAGTCATTCTATGAGTATATTAGGAGCAAGAATGTAGCTAAAGAAAGGACTTTTAAGGACCAACAGAGCAATCTATGTGTGGAGCTGGAGAATATGGCTGAATACTTATTGTTTGTCACTAAGGAGAAGGGCCTGGAAGAAGCTGCTCTGTAGCATAGCGTTGGATTCACTTGTTCACTCTTCAGAGAGTAACTCAGCAGGGTCAGGCAGCATCTCTGTGGAGAACATGGATAGGTGAATTTGCGTGGGGACCCTTCTTTAGACTAAAGGTGATAACCCAAAACATCACCCATCCATGTCCTACAGAGATGGTGCCTGACCCACTGATTTACTCCAGCAAATTGACATAAAATGCTGGGGTAATTCAGCAGGACAAGCTGCATCTCTGGGGGGAAGGAATGATGACGTTTTGGGTCGAGACCTTTCTTTAGATTTCAGTACTGTGTTCTACACAAGATTCCAGCCTCTGCAGCTCCTTGAATCACTCTTTGAGAAACTCTGATCTCTTTATGGGGAAAAAAATCAATGGCAAGATGGACAGACTGCTGAGTCCATACAAAAAGAAAAATATCAACTGTTGCTTAACCTCTTAATGATAGATTTCCTAGTGCTTGAATAATCCTAGATTTGAAACATCTCCTTCCCTCCTCGTTTGAGTAAAAAAAAATGAAGAATGGCATCTTGTGTTAAATATTATACTTTTTTTGTGGGGAACGGGTTATTTTAAATGGCAAATTGACTGGATGTTGATACAGATAATGCTCTGATGCTGTTGCACTTCCATTACATAATCCCTTGCAGAAAGGCTACGTTAATTAAAAATCAATGATTGAAAAGAGAAAAAAATTCAGAAAACAATTTATGCCGAGCATCCAGCTCGACCATTTTCTGCAAACTGATTTTAATTTTGATATGACAACAGAAAATCTTTTTACCCAAAATCTACTTGCAAGTCATAAAATTTAATTTCACGCTCTTCCCCTATTTAAGACAGGATAATTATAGATACCCTGAGAGAAAATAGTGTGTTTTGTAGTATGTCTGGAAAGAATTGATGCAGAAATTTTTATTTGTACATTGTCTGCCTTACAATGTAGTAAGTGCCTCCTCCACGGCCAGTTCTTGTGTAATATTGTATAAAAATTAGTATTTGTATAATCTCTTTAATATAGGAAAATATCACAAAGCACTTAACAGCAGAACAACTGGACAAAACATTGACAGGCAAGGAAGTGGTTAAGAAAGCTGATCATATCTCAGTCAAAAGATTCATTTTAATGAGACCATTGAAGAAGGAGAAAGAGGCACTGAGGTTTAGAATGATATCCAGCAGACGAGAGTGATGTCTGCTGCAGGAATGGCCGCTGTAGAGGGTGAAGATTGTAGTGGGAATCGGGGTCAGGATTACAGGTTAGATTTCTCACAGATGACCAAAGGTTTTGAAACATTTAGAGTCATAGAGAGTGAGAGAGTCATATGCCCGTCTACACTAGTCCAACTAGTTGGCGCATATCCCTTTGAACCTATCCTATCCATGTATGTACCTGTTCAAATATCTTTGAGACGTTGTGATAGTACCTGCCGCAGTTACCTCCTCCCAGTAGCTCCTTCCACATACCTGCCACCCTTTGTGTAAAAAAAAGTTGCTGCCCCGGTTCCCATTAAATCTTTCCCACCTCACCTTAAATCAATTTGATGTGAATTTCTAAATGAAAATGACAAAGACATTGTGTGCAATAGGTTATGGTGAGGACAGTTTTTGATGAGTTGATGAAAGTTGGGAAATGAAAATGGAAGACCATCTGGCAGAGCATTAGTTCATAAGTTCAAAGGTTATTGGAGTAGAATGTGGACATTCAGTCCATCATGTCTATTCTGCCATTCAATCATGGTGCATGTATCTCCTAGAACAGTCGTGTGTGAAGATAACACAAAAAAAAATCAACAAATGAGTTGGAGGAGGAAGGATCTGGTAATGGAAATAGGTGAGGTTGGGATGGAAAGAGTGAGTATCCTCCAGTCTGGGTATGTAGTCTGATGGAAACGAGTGAGGAGGATGAGGTGACAATCTCAGCAGCAGGTTGAGCAGTATCTATGGGGAGGGGGTGAATTGTGTAGTGAAGGATTGGAATGATAGATGTGGTGTCATCTATCACTCAGTGAGTGCTGGATCTGTAATAGGTCTCCATAATTTGAAGGATCCATTAGGAAGTACTTGCCGCAGTCAGTATGAGTTGGTCCATGGAATGAATTTACTGAGGCGAGGGGTTAGGGGGCATGAAAGGATCTTGAGGGATCTCCAATGATGATGGTGCAAGAATTGAATCATTGCATGTTTGTCAAATCTTTCCAGTGTCTGGACTATCGGAACCAATTTGATTTTGGAATAACAGCATCTCAGATCATCCTATAAAGTGATGCTTTTTGGAACATCTGGATAAGGGACTGTATCAATGAATGGCAGTGAGAGTCGTGCCAGCAACCTTGGACACTTTGTGCTGCTGGCTTGGAAATCAGGAAAAAGGAAAACATTTTTATGTGTGTCACAACATCAATTTCAAAGCAATTTCCAGCCATTGAAGTACCTTTGAAGAGTCATCAATTTGGTTTTCTGGGTAATGAGCAGCCAACGTGAGGACAAACAGAAATAAAAATTAGCCACGTAATTTGTTTTGATGATGTTAGCTGAGGAATAGCTAGTGGCAGGTGATTGGTGTAACTCCCATGCTTCTCTGAAGTAACGCCAAAGAGGGCAAACACTGGTTGAACGTTTCATCTGAAAGATGGCACCTCCAGCAGTGTTGCACCAGAGGACCTGCTTGGGCCCTACGTTCAGTGAGACGTGAGCCCCCCCCCCCAACTTTATGATCAGAGATAATTGAAATAAGTTAGTGGTCAATTTGTCATTAATGAATGTACCAAGCGAGAAGTGTGTTTGCAGTTAATCTGGTTGGCAATAGCTTGCACATTAACTAGTGAAACATTGTGCATCGTTATACCTTCTTCAGATTTTAGGTGCAGGTTTGCTACACAATAATATAAACGGAAGCAGTAATATTTTAAAATAGTTTGTGTATAGACATGACGCTGTGATAAAGAACTTTAGGCTCCAAGAGATGAGAAATCATTAAAATAAACAGAGTAGTGTGAGGGATGAAACTGTCAAACACAAGAGTAAAAAACAGCCAGCACTTGGTGGTTTGAATAAATATTTCTTAGCTTATATCACCACCAATACAGGATGATGCTGAGTTTAGAAAATGCATTACTTGCCTTTCTCCCACTTGTGGTTTCATACAAATGTAATTCTTTGCAGTTAAATTGCTTATTATATCAGACACTGAGACATATGGTCCACAATTCTGCCCAGAAACCTGCTGCATGAATGCCCTGACTATTCAATTCCACAAGATGTTCTTGGAGCAGAAACGAAACCAGATTCCTTTTACCTTTTAATTCAAGGCAAACTCAGATCTCTTGTGTGGAAATGGGCCTTTATGCACAGTCAGCAACCAAGCATCATCTACATTAATTCCACTTCTTTTCTTTCACATTCTCACCAACCCCCTCCCCCCCCCCCCCCCCCCCCCAACCAATTCCTCTGCCACCTCTGTACTCATAAACCTAACAGCCAGCGTGGCTTCAGCATGTGGGATGGAATTGGAACACCCAGGGAAGCCCACAACAGTCATCGTATGAACATGGAAACTCCGCGCAGACAGCTGGAGTTGTGGAGAGGCAGCAGCAACTGTTCACCCTCCCAATCACTCTTCTTGCTTTGGGTGATACAATGGCACGGCTGGCAGTGGCATGGGTGCCTCCATATCACAATGTCCAAGGCTCATCCTGACCTTGGGTGCTGTCTGAGTGGCACGTACATTGTCAGTGTTGGTCTCCTGCCAGTGCTCTAGGTTTCTCCAACATCCTGAAGATGTTCCAGTTAGTAGGTGAGTTACACCTCTTGTGAAGGTAGTTGTGGAATGTAGGGAAATGTTAATGGGAATGTGAGGAAAGTAACAAATGTGTTTAGTGTGGGATGCTTTGGACTCTGGGCTGGAATATCATTGCCTAAAATTAATTGGTTTAAAAGTTTTACCTCTGCATTCCGTGGACCGGCTTCATTCCACTTTTGATGTCACCACACCAGTGTTATCCATCTCCCATGAACACTTACAATTCAACCCTATATTTTGAATTTGTGCCACATGTAAGCAGACTGGGTAAGAATATCCAGTGGAGAGCATTAGTGGAACTTGGAGCAGTTGGTCACGGCAATTTATCAATAAATAATTAGATGAACAGATTTCCAGTTTGGGATTTGAAGTAATTCATTGCGTGCATAACCCAATTTGTTGATGAATAATTTAACAGAAAGAAGTATGACATCTGTTGATCATTTTGTTGTGTTTTAACAATAGGCACAGAGTGGTTTAATTTATAATAATTCAGGTTAATAAGTTGAACTATATTTGAAGTCGGAAGAATGGTCCCGACCCAAAATGTCACCTATCCATTTTCTCCAGAAATGCTGCCTGACCCACTGAGTTACTACAGCATTTTGTGTCTATCGAAGGTTAACATGATTTGTTCTCATTTAATTAAGCTCAGCATATTGTTGTCAATTGACCATCCAGTGAAAAAGAACAGGCCATGTTCCTAAAGACCTGATGAGTTTTGCAGGTTGTTGTACAAAACACACTAAAGCAGTAATCTGTGGTTGATAGTCATTACAGCTTTATGATCGTGAAGACTGCAACTGCCTAACCCGCTGAGTTACTCCAGCATTTGGTGTCTTTCTGGGAAGACCAGTATCTGCAGTTCCTTGTTATTACATGAAAATATCCGGCCACTGTAGCTGTAGCCTGCCATTCTAGCTGGATCTGACATTCAATATGATCACAGCCGATCTATGCTGGCCCCAACTTCTTCTCTGTCTGTGCCAGTTTTCCATACGCCCAAATTCTTTAATCTTTCAAATATCTATTTATCTCGACCTTAAATGTATGTAATGATCCACCATTCTCCGGGGCGGAGGATTCCAGAGATCCACTACCCCCTGAGAGAAGAAATGGATGAAGAAATAGTTGTTTCGTCAGAGTTCAGAACTTGCACCGTACAGAATGATGTAGACACAGCACTGGATGCAGATGCTAAACGTAATGCAAGTACCAATATTGATGGAGCTGATTTAGAACCTTTTGCAATAAAGTTGCCGTGTACAATTTATCATGATAAGTCCAAATGAACAAAGGAATGCGGAAAGTTAATAAGATGAGCTTAAATCAAATAAGCCAGGAACATTATGATTGCATATACCTTGCTGAGACAAGGCCTTCCACATTAAACTGGGATTATTCATAGAATCGTATACAATTGAACCATTGCTGTTTGTGCAAGACATTCAAAGTGAGAAAAAGAATATCAATGAGTTTATAAATAAAATATTTTTAATGAAAATCAAGATTGACTTTTAAATAAATCTTAAGTTTCCTTTGCCAAAAATATTTAATCAAAACATAGTATTCATTGCAATGGAAACTTGCCTTTGTTCAAGATTCAAGCACCTGCAGTTTAGAGTTTAGAGATGCAGCTTGGAAACTGGCCTTGAAGTGATGTGGTCAGGAGAAATGGGGAAGGGGATAATTAGGAGGTTGCAAAGGATGCCTGTGGAGTCCTGGAAGGATGCTGGTTTAAACCGAGGATGGACATTAGCTTTTTGCTTCTCCTTTCAATTGTCCATTAGAAAATATTAACAGAGCATTTTATGTTTAGGTTTTGTGTTTTGCAAAAGATTGAAGGAAATTAATTACCTTACCAATAATTATTATATGAAATTTGAACATGCCATATTTATTATATTTGTTTAACTGGGCTAATAAAGACATTATAAAACTGCACAGAGGAATTTCATTTGAATGTGGTAATATAAAATGTTGCTGGAAGTAATTTCAGCCTTTAAAAGCATGAAGGGTTTTCTTAATTACAATAGAATTAAATCTTTCCCTCTGCTCTAATCTTTCTACGAAACTCTTCTTTACTAAAGAATAGGAACAGTGCGGAAAAGATAAATAACTGAACTAAATTATTTTTTGTTGGGGAGGGGGAGCCGTCTTTTCCCAAAGGACAGTGGAGATAACATTGAATGACAGTCCATGTCAACTACAGTGTTGTCAGAATTGTTTGGATTTTTGGAAGTGGGTGAGGGTGGACATGAGGAATTTCTTTAGCCGCAGGGTGGTGAATCTGTGGAATTATTTGCCAAGGATGGAGGTGGAGACCATACTTGGGTATTAAAGTTGAGATTAACAGGTTGAGATTAGTAAGGGCGTCAAAGGTTACGGGGAAAGGCAGGAGAATGTGGTTGAGAGGAAAAATAGATCAACCATGATTGATTGGCAGATAGACACAAAATGCTAGAGTAGCTCAGCGGGACAGGCAGCATCTCTGGAGAGAAGGAATGGGTGACATTTTGGGGCGAAACCCTTCTTCAGAATGACATTGAATGGCAGAGTAGACTTGATGGACTGAATGGCCTAAAGGAGGTCGTTTAGACAGACACAATAACAACATTGGAATGTATAACATTATAGGTAAAACAATGAAGGGCTGGAGAGAACAAAAGGAAAGGTGTGTGATTGAGTGAGATATTGAATGATGAGATATTGAATGACATATGTAGTGGAGGTAACAGTACTGACTGAAGGTGGTGGGAGAGGCTGGTGATAAACAGAAGGGAAACAGAATGCCCAGTATAGGGATGAGTGGGAGGATGCTCATGGTGAATGAGGTTATTGATTTGCCACAAGCTCACTCTATTTTGTGAAGCAGTGATGTGTACTTGAATACAGGTTAATACACAACAGATTGCATTTATATAGCATGTTTAACCTTGTTACATGTTTCAGGGCCCTGAAGCGATCAATTTGCCCACAGTATTTGACAGACTTTCAAAAGAGAGCTTGGTCAAAACAAACTTCAAAGAGTTTCTTAAAGTGCATAAGTTTATGTGATAGGAGCAGAATTAGGCCATTTGGACCATCAAGTCTACTCCACCATTCAATCATGGCTAATCTATCTTTCCCACAACACCATTCTCCTGTCTTCTCATAACCCCTGACACCTGTACTAATCTATCTATCTCTGCCTTAAAAATATCCATTGACTTGGCCTCCACATCCTTCTGTGGTTGTTATGTTTAAGGAGGAACATAATGCTGTGGGGGTTTATAGGGGGAATTCTAATATGCAGCTGCCATTAGTGGATCATTGAAATGTAGTCACTAAACAATGAAGGTAGTGCAGGTATCTTCCAGAGCTGGGTGGCTGGAAGAGATTACATGGGTAGGAGGAAGTCCTTCAGCATACCCACTGATTATGGATGAACAGTACTGGATGAGATGTAGGTAGCAGAATTTTGAAATGTATCAAGTATTCAGAACTTGAAGTGTGAGAAGCCTCATAATATTTTAACTGTGAACCTTTTAATTTAACGGTATTCGAAAGGGTGATGAGAAAACATTGCAGTCGACCCCGATTCCTAGTCTTGGCAGCAAGCCTTCTTCAACTGGATGGGGATGCAGTATGAAACCCTGGTTTATTGTACACTGGCCATCTTTTGTTTGCAGCCCATGACTTCTCTGGGCAATGTTACTCAGAAGTCAGGACAAATAGTAAGAGCATTGGGCTTTCTGGGAGGAGTGGGTCTGCAGTGCAGGAACATCTGGGAGGGGGACACTTGGCAGGGAAGGGGCACTGGGAAGGTGTACTCTTCAGTAAGCCCCGGCTGATTTTACTGCCCAGATTCTAAAGCGACAGTGAACGTTCTTCGCCAATTTGTTCTGTATTTCCGACTGGCTGGAATATAATCCACTAATTCCAGTTTATTGGAGTTGTGGAGTTGTGTTCTTGAGGCAAGAATTATAGATGCTTGACATTGTACCTTCTTCATTTATAATTTGATAAATGGCCATGTAAGCCAATATTACATAGTCCAAAATTAACATGGCTTGCAATTCTGTGGATCAGGGTTTTTTTTCTTTTCTTTTCAATTATTTTACCCTGTGCACTCAACATGTTTCACCATATTTTAGTTTGTTTTGTTAATTGTTTAACTTTTTGCTGAAGATTGAGTCTAAATTCCAAATTGCTGAAAAAGTGATGTGTAATTGATTATCAGTTTTTAATTGTAGCTGTGCTATTTCAGATCCATGTCATCCCAGTTTCATTATCGGTAGCCAAGATTCTTCATCTGCTTGAAGCATAAGAGACTAGAGAACAAGAAAGTCGGACATGGTTGTGTTTTATTTTGAAGCCTTTTGCAAAGGAAAGTGAATTTATGCATGCATCTCCCCCATCCTGGAGTGTCAAGCTATGTTTATTGTGGGTTCAGGTTACTGATCCAGTGGATGCACAAGGTCACGTTGAGCTGGAAACATAAAAGAAGTGCCATTAGCAAAGCTAGCGAAGGAATAGAGCCTGCGTATAATTATTGATCAATTCATTGAGTGTTTCCAGTTAATGTAAAGCCCTTTTTATTGATGCTAAGGAGATATTGATGCACTTGGACTGTAAGTCAAATGAGGTTACCCTGACCTTGTAACTGTTGAGGAGAACTGGCCGATTATGCAGTGTCCAGCACAGCATTAATCTCAACATTTTCTCATTACCACCCCCATCCGCCAAAGAATTCCCGTCATTCCCTATCATTTAGTTCTTGATTCCTTCTTGGGATGTTGTTGGGACTCTGAAGTAGCTAACCTGTTGACTTCATGTTCAATATATTATCACATGTACTGAGGTAGAGTGGAATTCTATTTTGGCGCCAAGTCCAAGCTGCAGCTGACCATGAAAGCCCATCCAGATAGTCCAGCGATCCGTTGTCCCTCTCCTCACTCGCCCACGATATTTGGCATCTCTGACTTTCTTGCTTTCTTCCATGATTTTGGAGCAGTGTTTGAAATTATTGCTGCTCATGCAAGTTAAACTAATGGGGACTGAGTTTAAACTGTGAAAATTCAGAGGTTTGTATTGCTCATCTGCTCATGACTTGCAATCATTGAACCATTGGTAGAGCTAAGAAGGATATTTGCTTAACTTCATTACTTGTACAGAAATATAGTTAGATTGGTGATGACACCCAAACTGGAGGAGTTACAGACAGCGGGTAATGCTATCTGAGGAATATTGACCAGCTGTAGAAGTGGATGGAGAAATGGCAGATGGAGGTTAACCCAACAGGATAGGGGAGAGATAGAAATAGGGTAGATAGACAGAACCATTTCCTTCAGGGTGGAAATGTCCAACACCAGAGGTCATTGCTAAAAGGTGAGGGAGGAAAGTTTAATGGTGATGTGTGGGGCAAGGGTTTTACACAGAGAGCGGTGGTAGCCTGGAACACACCGCCAGGCATGGTGGGAGCCTGGAACACACCGCCAGGCATGGTGGTAGAGATACAGGAAAATGAGATCAGTTTTACTTGGCATCATGTTCAGCACAAACATTGTGGCCCTAAGGGGCCCGTTACTGAACTGTGTGGTTCTATATTCAAAAGCACGTTAGAATATAGAAATGGGGACAGAAGAGAGCAACGGATGATCCTGCTGCAAAGATATGACGAAAGGCTTGATTTTTTTGACAAAGAAAATTAATTGGTGAAGAAAGTTAGTTGCTGTGTTGAGTTGATTTATACTTACAGATACCTCTCTACCAAGACGATGTTTTTTTTTGTACATGTAAAAAAGTAATAACTGAATTGGATTTAAGGAAAGATAATCTGATATTGATTTTTTTTTTTAAGTAGTACATAAATGTTTGAAAAGGAACAGAATTGAAATCGGAAGTGATTCATGTATTAATGTTAATCAAGCACTCCATGGGAAATATTATTCCAGCTTGCAGGAGTACATGAAGGAATGATTGAATATAGGATCAGTACTATTATTCTATATATGAAAGCTCACCTTCCATTTGGGGGAATAATGACTGGTCTGCATTTAATCACTTTTCCATAAATATTGATATGTTTTCCCTAAGAAAAAAAAGTACTGTGCCCAATCTTCAAAATTTTAATTGAACACTCAGTCATTTGTGGTCACAGGGTCCCAATTTCCATTAGCTTTTTTGTTTCTTGATTTTAAACCTAAATAACTTAGGTTAAACATTTTGGAAACACTCAGCAGGTCAGGCAGCGTAAGTGGAAAGGGAATTATAATTGGTGTTTCACATCTGAGACTCTGAGAACGGTAAGAAGGAACAGTAAAGGCACTGTCCCACTTGGGTGTAATTTGCGTGACATCCTAAAAATTGGTTGGCACATTGTGACATGCGCATGGCGCGTGGTGGTGGATGCAGTGACGTGCGCATGGCGCGTGGTGAGGCGTGGTGGTGTATGAAGTGACGTGCGGTAGAGCGCGGCGCCCCAGGATTTGGGGATGCTCAAAATCCTTGCGCGCCATCTGCGTGACACGCAAATTATGCCCAAGTGAAACAGGCCCTTAAGAAGGCCTTGTGTAAGAAGGAACTGCAGATGCTGGTTTACACCGAAGATAGATAGAAATGCTGGATTAACTCAGCGGGTCAAAAGGAATAGGTGACATTTTGGTTCGGGACCCTTCTTAAGTAAATAGCCTTGGATTCTCTTATTCCACTGTTCACTACCAGAGAAAAAAGCTTTTATGTTTCTACCATATCAAATCCTATAAACATTTCAAATAATTGATTTAATTATACTCTGATGATCTAAACCTGAGGTTCATAACCCAACTAGGTGCATTCTATTCTCAATGTAATTTCTTGTTGCTTTGCGTGGGTAAGTTCCAGCAGGAACGGGGCAGACTAGCTGCATTGTGAGGTTGGATGGTGGATTGCTTTAATTTCACCAGATACGCAAGCTGAGAGCCGTGACGTGCCTCATGAATGCCCCTCAATGCTCACACAATCAGTGCAAGACATTAACACCACGTTTCCATTAAACATGTTTTGATTGGATCCTTTAATTATCTTACAGATGAGAAAACTGGATAAAAAATAGACAGAACTTCATCAAATATTAGTTAGGCAGCATCAATACCTGTAGCACCCAGATTGTTCAAGGACGGTTGGAGCCCCTGTCACCTGAAGCATCTGTACAGCTAGCGTAGAAGTTTCACTCGATGGTACAGTCCATGCATTACTAACGCTGCTGTTGTACCCGGAGTGGTTTCCTGGGATAGGAAAGCTCTGCCCATGTGGAAGCAAACAAATCCAACTGGAGGAGTGCAGGACTTCATTTCTCGGAGCGCAGAAGGCTGAGGGGTGACCTGAAGAGGTTCTTTAAAATCATGATGGGAGCAGATAGGTTGAATGCATAGAGTATTGTTCCCAGGGCAAAGAATCAAGAACCAGAGGTCATCGTTTTAAGTTGAGAGGGGAAAGATCGAATAGTTACCTGAGGGGCCACATTTTTCATACAGAGGGCGATGAGCTTATGGAATTAGCTACCAGAGGAAGTAGTGGAGAGCCGATACGATAACAACATTTTAAAGACATTTGGACAATTACATAGATAAGAAACGTTGAGAGGAATAATGCCAAATGTGGGGAAATAGAACATAGAGACAAAGTGCTGGAGTAACTCAACGGGCAACATTACTGGATAACATGGATAGGTGATATTTCAGGTCAGGACTCTTCTTCAGACTGATTGTAGTAAGAGAGAGAATGCTGGAAGAGAGGTGAGGGCAGGATGAAGCCTGGCAAGTGATAGGTGGACCCAGGTGAGGGGGGTATTATTGGCCGAACTGGCTTGGATGGAGCATCTTGGTCAGCATGGGTGAATTAGGGGTGAAGGGCCTATTTCTGTGTTGCATGAATCTATGACTTCATCACTCTAACCCAGTGCTGAATGAGAATTGTACATTCCTCCCTGCTGGAATAATACCATCAGTCATCCAAAAAAATAGTAAACTGGAAATGCTCAGCAGATCAGGCAGTGCCTTTGTGTTGAGGACGGCTTGACTCTATTCTAGTTCTAAGAGTTATAAGGAGGTGCTCAAACTTGGATCCATAGGTTCTAATACAGGTGAGGCTGGAGGTTCTTGATGAATGGGTGAGTTGTCTCAGAGGTACAGTGCCACATACAATGGGCTTCCATGTGCTCTGGGCAAAAGACTCAAAGTACTCAGTGCCTTCTTGAAAGCTTCTCTTCCACTAGCCAGGCATCCCATGAGTTGGTGACAAGGAAGCTTTGCGTAAATCCTTGAAGAGTTTCCATAGCCCTGGTCATTGTTTCCCATGAAGCAGCTTGGAAGAAAGTGTGTGTTTTGGTAGTTTGGTTTCAAACAATATGGCCCACCCATCAAAGCTGGCTGAATATAGTCAAGTCTTCAATGCTAGTGATGTTGGCCAGGGGCCGGAAGCTGGTGTGCCTATGCAGGATGTGAAGCGGTTTTAGAAGCATCATTGGTGGCACCGTTACATTTCTTTATGGATCCTCGTTAACCCACCTGAACATTGGTGTCCATGCCCCGTTATATCTACACCTGAGAGCTTGTTGATGATCAGCCCTCCCATGGTGGTACAGTACTCCAATTTTTGCATCATGTTTCCACCGTCTGGATTCCACCTCCTGAAGGATTGTGAGTAATGTCTCTGGGCAGGATGCAAGTGGTTACATGTTCAGGATCTCCACTGTCATCCCAATGTGCCGTGTGCTGCTGTTTTCCAAATTGCCGGCGCACGCTCAATAATGAAAGGGTAATTTTTGTTCTTCCACATCTTTTTTCATATTTTGTAATCAATGGTGATTAACATTTTCAATTCTGTAATGTTTAAGAAAGAACTGCAGATGCTGGAAAAATCGAAGGTAGATAAAAATGCTGGAGAAACTCAGCAGGTGAGGCGAAACGTCACCTATACCTTCACTCCATAGATACTGCCTCACCCGCTGAGTTTCTCCAGCAGTTTTGCCTTCAATTCTGTAGGTAAGTGATTTGCCTAGAAATCAAATCTTTATAGTGCCTATAGTTTCCATGCAAATCAAACAGATTGCGTTAAAGATCATTTCTGGAAGTTGGGCAGAGTGCTATTCGCTTCAGTGATCCTCATAGTTCTTCTGGCTTTGGGCATTCATCGAGTGGGTTATCTCCAGGTGCTCCAGTTTCCTGCCACATTCCAAAGACATGTGGGCGTGTAGGTTAATTAGCTTCTATAAATTGTCCCTAATGTGTAGGATGGAACTAGTGTATGGATGATCACTGGTCAGCGCAGACTCAGTGGGCCAAAGGGCCTGTTTCAACGCTGTATCTGTAAACTAAACTAAACTAATTTAATATGGATTCTCACATCTGGAGGAGCCAACTATAACCACCTCTGTACTTCCTGCTAGGCTCTTCTTCTAATGGTCCCAACAGGTCTCTGAGCACATTGGAGATACTGCCAGTTGTGTTCCACTAAACCAAAGGGCCATCCTCCTTTTCCAACTTCTTTCCCCTCCATGGCAACTACTGTGCATATCGATGGCAATGGATGGCAAACATTCTAGGATCAGTGCAAACTGATGACAGGTACTCATTACAATGAATGCTGTTGCATTAGGAACAGTAGACACAAAATGCTGGAGTAACTCAGCGGGACGGGCAGCATCTCTGGAGAGAAGTAATGGGCAACATTTTGGGTCGAGACCCTTCTTCAGCATTAGGAAGGGTGTTAATCCTATATTGGCATATGATTATATGTGCAAAGTATGAAGGTTTCAATCATACTTAGTTTCAAACCAGCATGCTTAGCAGAACCAATAAGGATGAAATCCAATTTTTAAGCATTCCTTTCTTGCGTGGCATTAAAGTGAAATACGCATTTGGGGAAAGAATGTTGCATGCGCTTAGCAAGCAGTAATACTGCAAAGCCTCTGCTAGTCACTGGAAGAATGCAAACGTTGAATGTTTTCCCAATTAGGTTTATTAAACCCCAAAGTCGAGTTTTGGAATTGGTGATGCAACACAGCTTTTAGATTGGAATATCAGTTTTGTACGCACTCCATGGGGGCTACTTTAAATCTTGCTGAGAAAATGCAGACTGATGCTTTATTATTCAATGAATTTGAGACCCATTATTTAGACACACAAAATAACGTAGGCAGGATGATTTATTGGTATGTAAAGTTTTTAAATTGCTTCCAGAAGATGCATATGTAATTCTTCCTTTTTCCACACAATAGCTCTCTCACTGTCTTATTGGTTATGGCATTTATTGTGTTCATTGACACTTGCATGTCACATCGAAACGATTTCAATACAAGCTACTGATTGGTACTGAACTGCACAAATGTATGAAAGTTTGAAAGCTTAAGAGAAGAGTTGGTTATGGTAGATTGTGAGGCAATGGGCAGGCAGTGGTTAGAATCTAAAGAAATGTTGCGAATTATATGTATTCCTTTAGGCTGCAGAAAACTAACAGGAAAAGTGATTGATCCGCGGCTGACCAGAGAAATGAAGGAAGGTAGTAAATCCAAGGAAGAGGCTCATGATGTTGCCGGAAATAGCACTAGCCTGAGGATTGGGAACATTTTAGAACTCAGCAAAGATGGACCAAGACATTGAAAAGGAAAGGCAAAGCAGAATATGAGAGTAGATTGCAAGAAGCATTTTGGTACCAAAAAAGGAAAAGACTTTGAGAGGGCAAGTGTGGCCCCATCCAGAGAAATGCAAGAGGATTTATGTCGGAGAACAAGGGAGATGATAGAGGAATTAACCAATTACTTTGTATCTGTCTTCACAAACGAAGACACAAAAAACCTGCCAGAGATATGGAGAATGAAGGTTCTTTGTGAGAAATAGAGCGAAGATTGAGAGAAGCTGGTGAGCTTGAGTCTGAGAGAATGATACAGCATGGAATCAGGCCAACAGCCCATTGAATGGGCACTGGCAATCAACCACTATTAGCAGTAGTTCTACACTGATCCCATTACATCCCTGAGACCCAATGACTTGCATCCCAATATTCAGAAGGAGGCAGCTTTAAAGAAAGTGAATGCTTTGCTTATCAATTATCATCTTCTGAAGTTTTATTAATTCTGCAAATGTTCCTGTGGATTGGAGATCTGCAAAGTGCCCACACTATTTAAGAATGGAGGGAGAGAGAGGATTAATAATATTCATGTCTGTGGAAGTAAAAATGCCAGAAATTGTAATGAGGGATGCAATAACAGAACATATTGACAAAAATATTAGGATTCAGCAGAGTCAGGATGGATTTATGAATATGAAATCACGTTTAACTAATCAGTTTTAGTTTTTTTGAGGATGAAATGAGTAGAATAGATAAAGGGACTTTTGATAGGTACTGCAAAGGAAGTTGATCAGAAAGGTTAAAGCAAAGAATTAGTTATAATATACTGGCGTTAATTGAAGATTTCCACTTTGGTGAACATAACAGAAAAGCAAAGTATTTATTAATGCACAGGAAATTGTGTGCTTCGGGGAGAGAAAGTGGAGATATTAGCTTTTTTATGGGTGAGTGTGAAATACAAGAGTAAGGACTATTTTAATGCAATTGTAGAGAGCCATGGTGAGACCAAACCTGGAATATTTAATTTAGTTTAGAGATACAGAACGGACACAGGCCTTTCAACCCACCAAGTCTGCACCGACCAGCAGTCCTCACACGAGTACTACACACGAGGGAACAATTTATCATTTTTACCAAACCCAATTAACCTACGAGCCTGTCATACTTTGGAGTATGAAGAGATCCAGAGTTCCCGGGGAAAACCCACGCAGTCACAGGGAGAACGCATAAACTCCGTACAGACATTACCTGTGGTCAGGATCAAACCCAGGTCTCTAGTGCGTGAGGCAGCAACTACCGCTGCACCATTGGCTGCCTGTGGCAGTATTATGAACAGTTTTAGCCTGACAGCTGAATAAAGTCTACAGTAGCCAAAGATAGAGTGTGGTAACATCCATAAAACTGGATCCAGAGATCGCAGGTTTAGCCTTGAGTTTTCTCGCATGTTTGGAAGAATGAGTGGCGATCTCATTGAAAGCTAAAATTTTTAGGACTTGAGAGGCTTGATGCAGAGATGTTGTTCCTGGCTGAGGAGTCTCAGGGGGCTCCAGAGGAAAGGAGGTCCTGTTAGGACAATGATCTGGAGAAATGTTTATAGGACAGTGAATCTTTGGAATTCTCTATGCCTCAGTTGTCATGTCAAAACACAGATGGATACATTTCATGTAATTAAGGTCATCTCTTTAGTGAGGTTGCTGGGAACTGACACAGCAACGTAAGATCAGCTACGGTGTTACTGAATGGTGGACCAAGGGTCTGCTCTCATTTCTTAGGTTGAGTCAGTAGGATGCATATAACTGTTCACTGCAATAATCAGAATATTCTGCACACTTATTCATGTTTAACCTCTTTGGTTTTTATTTGTCGACTTTAGGTATTGGGGGCTTAGAAGATCACGTCTTAAAGTCTGCCACGTTGTCAACCTCTCCGTTATGCCCTCCTTTTACGCCCTTGAACCTTGAAGCAACTCCTATTGTACGAGTCGCGGTGGAACCCAAACATCCAAGTATGTGGGTAACATTCTGTATTTGGCTCTACTCAAGCTGCTGTTCATTCCCGCTGCTTAAAATATATGTTTGGAGTTCATCCAAAACTCTCCTGCCATGGCACCAAGATTACACCAAGCCCGTTTCCCTCATTACTCCTGTAGTTGTTGATCTGCACTAGATTTTTGTCCAACAATGACCCAGCTTTGGTTGAGCGCTTTTTAAACTGTAAACTCCTGCCTTGCATTTCTACTTTCTATCCACTCTGGTCTCCTGCCCAGCCCAAATTTTCATCGCCCATCAGCTGCCTGGTACTTTATTCCAAATCCTTCAAAGAACATAGAACAGTACAGCACAGGAACAGGCCCTTTAGCTCACGATGTCTGTGCCCAACATGATGCCAAGACCTACTCTTATCTTCATGCACATAATTCATAAACCTCCACTCCCTGCATATCCATGTTCCTCTTTAAAAGTCTCGGAATTGGTAACATTATATCTGCCTCCGCTCACCCCCGGCATCACAATCCAGGCACTCACCACCCTCTGTGTACAAAAAAACCTTGCCTCGCCCCCATCTCCTTTAAACTTTGCCCCTCTCATCTTAAAGCTGTGCTCTCTAGTATTTGATATTTCCATCCAAGGAAAAAGGTTCTGACTGTCTTCCCAATCTATGTCTCTCATAATTTTATATACTTCCCTCGGGTCTCTCTGCAACTTCCAGCATTCCAGAGAAAACAATCCAAGTCTGTCCAGCCTTCCCCTGTAACTAATACCCCATAATCCAGGCATCAACTCCTTACCTTTCCTGATTTTAATAGATTTCATTAAACCTTTCCCTTTGGCAGTATTTTGGGGTTATTCATCCTAATGTCTCTGAAGGTTTTGTTGTCAAAATGCTGTTTGATGACTGTTTTGGGAAGCAGCTTGTGGTATATTTCATTCATTATAACCAGCATCTGATTCCACAAAACACTTTCGTCATATTTGGACTTACGGAAGCGTCATTGTCCCATGTATATTTACCATGGAGATTCAACAAATTGTGCAGCAGAACAATATACAACTAATATTGACCAGGACCCCTGTCATATTTTACACCTCCTGAGCCCAGTCCTAGATGTGGAAAATATCAGGAGCTGGTCGGAACTGCAGGAGGAATTAAAGCAACAAGCCAATTTACAGTCTGAAGAAGGGTCTTGACCAGAAATGTCACCCATTCCTTCTCTCCAGAGATGCTGCCTGTCTGAGTTACTCCAGCTTTTTGTGTCTATCTTCGGTATAAACCAGTTCCTTCCTACACCTTTTTTTTAAATCACCTTGTTATCAAGTTGAAATGGAACTTGGTGCCACCAGTCCAATTGGGGCAAAAAAAACAGGCAGCACACTGATGTAGTGGTAGATTTGCTGCCTTACAGCGCCAGAGACCCAATCCATAACTACGACTGATGTCTGTATGGATTTTGTATGTTATTTCTGTGACCTACGTGGGTTTTCTCCAGCGGCTCTGGTTTCCTCCCACATTCGAAAGACATTTAGGTTTGTTGGTTAATTGGCTTTGGTAAGTTGTAAAATTGTCCCTAGTTTGTGTGTAGGTTAGGGTACGGGATGATCGCTGGTCGGCATGGACTCGGTGGACAAAGGGCCTGTATCTCTAAAGGGAAAGTATAAAGTAACAAAGAAGGAAAGACCACTGTCCCATCCTGCCTTGCCAATGTATTTTTAATGCCTTGCATATCACAGTATATTCACCCCACCCAGTATCCAAAACCATTTGCTCTTCTGGGAAAAACGAAAAAGCTCGGTTGAAAATTCAGGAAAAACCTGTGTAATTCATCTCTGATCCCCAGTGAAATTGAAACTAGGCATCATTCCAGCGCCGGTAATTCTGTTCAGATGCTCATGGAATTACATCATTCAATCCTTTAAGAGCATTGCCTGAGAAATCTGGTCATTTTTTTCTTGTTGTTGTACAGTCTCAGAATACTCCCAGGGACAGCACAGTGATACAGGGATAGAGTTGCTGCCTCACAGCCCCACAGACCCGGGTTCCATCCTGACGCTGGGTGCTGTCTGTACAGAGTTTGTACCTTCTCCCCATGACTGCGCGGGTTTTCTCCGGGTGCTCCAGATTCCTCCTTTATCCCAAAGACATGCAAAATTGTTGGTTAATTGGTCTCTGTAAATTGCCCCTATTAGGTCGGGAGTAGGGAGTGCATGAGACCATGAGCATGGAACTAGTGACACCATGGTGTGAGGGTTACAACACGGGGATGCCGTACTAACATGTCAATACAGTTCTCTTCCGGAGATACTCCTTGAGTTCTCACTCTACAGCCCTTCCTCGACACTTGCAGTTTTCTTCACTATATAGTTATCTGATTCACTCTGATAAGCCAAAGTAAACCAGCCTCCATTATAAATCACCATGTCCAAAATACTCCACCATGTCTGAAACAGAGCATTCCAGATTCAAATCATTTATATCATATAAATATAGTACAGTTTCCCATTCTGCCCAGACCCCTATCATTTTAAATAACTTAATAAATCTCTGCACAAGCTAATGAAAACAATCCTAGAATCTTTCTGAATGCAATGTAGTTGAGGCAGGGACTATCCCAAAATGTAAGATACAGTTAGACGGGTACATGGATAGGACAGGTTTGGAGGGATATGGACCAAACGTGGGCAGGTGGGACTAGTGTAGCTGGGCAAGTTGGGCCGAAGGACCTCTTCCCACGCTGTATCACTCTATGACTCCATGACTCTCTAGACTCACGTTGTAACTGGTCCCTCATCCCAGAGATCCTTCTTGCAATTATTTTCTGGACCCTCTCAAATCACTTCACATCCCACCTATAACGGAGCTACCAGAACTGTACATACGACTCAATTTAAGGACAGACCGAAATGTTTTATTAAAAATAATCATTCCTGTCTATTTTTATATTCTATGCCTCTATTAATCATGCTTACACTAGTTTATGTCGTATCTATTGATTTCTCAACCAGCCTCATCATTTTCAACACATTTAGTTTAAATTTAGAAATACAGCATGGAAACTGGCCCTGTACACTACTTCTATACTACAGATAGGGACAATTTACAGAGATCAATTAACCTCCAAACCTGTATGTCTTTGAAGAGTGGGAGGAAACCCACGCTGTCACTGGGAGAACGTGCAAACTCCGTACAGACATCAACCATAGTCAGGATTGAACCCGGGTCTCTGGTTCTGTGAGCCAGCAACTCTACCTCTGTGCCATTTGTACACACATATCCCAGGTCTCTCTGTTAGGGCAGCCCTTTCAGAACAGTGTGCTTTATTCAATAAAAACATTTTTTAAACAATTAAAAAAAAACAAATGCATCACCCGATTTACATGACTTATCATCCAAAAGGTACCTTAAAAAGCTTATGCATTGCAAGACCTCCTTGTCGGGTCTAGATGCTTCATTAGTAGTGCTGAGACCTCTCCCCCCCCCCATTTGGCCTTGTGTAAGTTTATCACTTAAAGTTGAAGGGTCAATGGGAACATGCCACACATATTAGCAAAGGTTTTTTTCACCCGTAACTTGCTTGGTGTGGATTATTAGGATTCACATTTTAACTTGTACTTCCCCAGAGGTGCAGCTGTTGTGAGAATTGTTAAATTGTAGCTTTTTTCAGATAAGCTTTGAAAATAGACAGGATTGTGAAACTGGAGGGTTCGCGGACATAGGTAGAACAGCCCATAGACAACAGGAAGAAATGCAGTAACTCAGCGGTTCAGGGAACAGCTCTGGAGAAAAAGGATAGGTGATGTTTCGGGTTGAGATCCTTCTTCAGACTGATTGTGGTGGGGGAAATCAAATGACTGTGAAGGTTGTTTAACCTATGGTGATGCTGTAAATTAGTGGCCATGCTAATAATTGAGCAAAAGCCAGCCCTGTTGAAACTCACTGCTGGGCCGTCAGTGTGGGACGGGTTACATGGTTCACCAATAGAGTTGCATTAACACCTGGAGTTAGTTTTAACATACACATCACCAACAGTCGCTGTAGTTGTAAACAAATAAGTATTGGTTGAATCAGTATTTGCTAATGCTTTTAGATCAAAAGCAAGCAAGGATAGCATATAAAGTTTTATACCTACACATTTTAGATCTACTAGCCCCAAGGGATCTCTTAGGCAGTTGCATGTAATGGGCAATAATGCACTAAAGGTTTTTAAGATGTTTCTACGACCACACAAGAAATGCAGAATGAGGCTGGTGAGGAAATGCCGTTTCAGTAATAATCCCTTAAGATGTGAATCTCCAAGATCAAAGTTTTGTGGATGGAGTCAGTTCCAACTGACACTATTTATTGAGGATCATCGTTGGTATTGTTGTGTTTGTCGGGTTACCTTTTAAGGCTGCAGTGTACTTAATGTTTGCATTTGTTTCCTTTGCTCATGCAGGTGAAATGCCACAGCTGGTGAGGGGGATGAAGCTACTTAACCAAGCAGACCCATGTGTGGAGGTGCTAGTCCAGGAGACGGGAGAGCACGTATTGGTAACTGCTGGAGAAGTCCACCTCCAACGTTGCCTAGATGACCTTCGTGAAAGGTTAGAGAGTAAACAGCAAAAACACAGCCCAGTGCCTTCAATACAGTTCCTTTAGTGATTAGTGGCGGCCACTACAATGAACAAATTCTTCAGGATGTGGCTCTCAAACGTATCCCTGGGTATTTACTCATAAAATACATCCACGTGTGAATGTTTAACCTAACAACATTTTCTAATTAGAAGCATTTTAAGATCTCTCCAGGCATTGACTGTGGTCCTGGTGGGAAGCACCAACTTAATGCCAATCCAACAAGGCTAAATTAAAGTTGATGTTGCTTTGTTTGACTTTAGAACTTAGGTTCTCTTTCCAGCTGATTAAATCAGCAACAGACAATGGTGGTAAGTGAAGAAACATGTTTATAATGAGCCTTAGATACTGGACAGGGGCCAGACACCACATAGAGAAGCAAACCTCTTTAGCACAACATATCTAGCCTTGTATGTAATGTGCTTAATATGTTATGGATGGCCACCAATTCCATGTCATACATGCCATACATATTATTACAGATCCAAAGTTTTTGGCATATAGCCTGAAATTATGTTTAAAGTCAGCTTCTGATCAACTTCAGTAACGACCTGGTTACATATTTAGAGTAGAGATGATGAAAGCCGCTTCATAGTATGAACTGGACTCCATCTCAATAATACACATTGACAAGAAACCAGGGGGTCCAGGGTATACATATGAAAGTAATTTTAATGGATAACCTGATTTTGTTTCTGATGGGATATTCAAGAATAGTATTCTATGACAAGTTGGTTCAAGGCTGGTAAGAGTGATTTGTTTTGGCAGAAGATGTTGATTTAGTGACAGCATGAGAATAGATTTCAGAGACTTGGAGTTAGATGCATTCCGGATTAGTCTCTTCACAACAAGGAGGGGACAATAGACAATAGGTGCAGAAGTAGGCCATTCGGCTCTTCGAGCCAGCACCGCCATTCAACGTGATCACGGCTGATCATCCCCAATCAGTACCCCGTTCCTGCCTTCTCCCCATATCCCCTGACTCCGCTACTTTTCAACATGAAGATATTTGAACTAAAAGTCGTGAAAGGTGTTGAACGATAGATAGGAGGTGAATCAATAAGGAGAAGGGACAGATACCAGGAGAAAGTTTAGTTTATTGTCACGTGTACCAAGGTACGGTGACAAGCTTTTTGATGCGTGCTATCCAGCCAGTGGAAAGACTATACATGATTACAATCGAGCCAACCACAGTGTACAGATACCGGATAAAGGGGAAAAGTCCAGTAAAGTCCAATTAAAGATAGTCCAAGGGTCTCTAATGAGGTAGCTGGTGGCTCAGGATGTTGATAGGATGGTTCAGTTGCCTGATAACAGCTGGGATGAAACTGGCCCTGAATCTGGAGGTGTGCGTTTTCACACTTCTAAATCTCCTGCCTGATGAGAGAGGGGAGAAGTGGGAGTGACCAGGGTATTTGTAGGATTGGGGTAATAAGTTTAGTAGAATCAAGGTAAATTTTAAACCCTTTTCACATTGACCCAACTAAAGATAAGAAAGTGGCAGTGAGTATGTGGAAGGCCTGTGGGGAGCTATGCCTTGGGCTCAGGTCTGATTTTGGATTCACATGAAGAGCTAAGAAGCTGAGGTCCAAAGTTTACCTATTCCAGTAACCATAAAGAACTGGAGTAGATGGATGGGGTGGGGGAGGAAGAAAGAGCAGGGTGGGATGAAACTCGCCATGGCGTGTGAGCACAAAAATAACATCTGCGGCTTCATTGAATGGAAGGCTCACTTACGCTGAGAAAATCAAACGTGCCGGTAGGCAACAAAAGGTAAATGTAACCTGTATAAACCTATTCACAATTGGGAACCTGTAGAAGTGAAATTGAAGTATTTAAACACTTTCTGGGCAAAAAGATTGATTAGAATTGGATTTGCAATTATTATGCCAGTAAAAAGGCACTAAGACTGTTAATTACTCAACTTTCCATGGTTGGTTTAATGAACAATAGTTGTGCAAATCTTGCAGGTTCTTTAAAAGAACAGAAGGCTGTGCAAGGAAATTCAAATGATGCAGGATAAACAAGTTAAGGAAATTCACAACAAGCAGAATATCTCCCAAGCTGCTGGCTATGTTGATATAACATCATGCACACTAATATGTCGTTACTCTCACTGCAGTGATATAAATAAAATATCTGAGCAAGCATTGCTGGTAGACACGGGGCCTGAGATTCTGATTAGCACAGTGTTTTTGCACTCTGCTTGAAGCAATGTAATCATAATCCCATTGCATTAATTATTATTAACTTTGTACTGTAAGATGAGCACATCCACTGTACGAGTCTGAAGAAGGGTCTCGACCCGAAACATCACCCATTCCACCTCTGCAGAGATGCTGCCTGTCTCACTGAGTTACTCCAACATTTTGTGTCTATCTTTGGTTTAAACCAGCATCTGCAGTTCCTTCCTACACATCCACTGTACGACTTGATATGTGCAGCAACCTCAAAAAGGCATAAGACATGTTTTCAACCAGGGGCAAACATTCAAGGTTGGCTCCATACGAGCAGTCCAGAACGTGTACTTGCAGACGGTTCATACTACAGCAGCCATTTGAGACCTACTGTAAGGGAAACCGACTGGGACATGATTGAAAGTCCAGCATGATCTGGTCTACAGCTTTGGAATTCCATGCATGGATTCTTAAATTGGTGTCACCGCAACTATTTACAATATACATTAATGATTTAGATGAAGGGATTAAAAGTATGCTACTGGAGGATGCTATGAGGATGCAGGGTGACTTGGACAGGTTGAGTGAGTGGGCAGATGCATGGCAGATGCAGTTTAATGTGAATAAATATGAGGTTATCCACTTTGGTGGCAAAAACAGGAAGGTAGATTATTATCTGAATGGTGTCAGGTTATGAAAAGGGGAAGTACAATGAGATCTGGGGGGTCCTTGTTCATCAGTCACTGAAAGTAAGCATGTAGGTACAGCAGTCAGTGAAGAAAGCTAATGGCATGTTGGCCTTCATAACAAGAGGCGTTGAGTATAGGAGCAAAGAGCTTCTGCCATTGTGCAGGGCCCTGGTGAGACCACACCTCGAGTATTGTGTGCAGTTTTGGTCTCCAAACTTGAGGAAGGACATTCTTGCTGTTGAGGGAGTGCAGCGTAGGTTCATGAGGTTAATTCCCGGGATGGCGGGACTGTAATATGTTGATAGAATGGAGTCACTGGGCTAGTATACAATGGAATTTAGAAGGATGAGAGGGTGATCTTATTGAAACACATAATATTATTAAGGGATTGGACATGCTAGAGGCAGGAAACAAGTTCCCAATGTTGGGGGAGTCCAGAACCTGGGGCCACAGTTTAAGAATAAGGGGTAAGCCATTTAGAATGGAGATAAGGAAAAACTATTTCACCCAGAGAGTTGTGAGTCTGTGGAATTCTCTGCCTCAGAAGGCAATGGAGTCCAAGTCTCTGGATGCTTTCAAGAGAGTTAGATAGAGCTCTTAAAGATAGTGGAGTCAAGCAATATGGGGAGATGGCAGAGACGGGGCACTGATTGTGGATGATCAGCTATGATCACAGCGAATGGCGGTACTGGCTCGAGGGACCGAATGGCCTACTCCTATTGGCTATTATCTTGCTGTTGCCCTGTCTCCACTGTGCCCCTATTCCCTGGGCTTTTGACCTCGTATCCTCAGTCAAATACAATTGTCTGCAACCAATTGCAACTCTAATACCTCTCCTAGCTGAACATAAACACAAGCCTGACTGCTAATTACAACACCACTTACGCTGTAACCCAAACAAAGCCTTAAGGTTCCAGTTTCTGTTGGACGCTTCCATAACGTAAGTGGCAACTATCCTTACTTTCCTTCAGCCCCCAACACAGGCCCCAGCTGCCAGCATCCTCTCTTCCCCCACTCACCCTCCTTCGCCTCCTCCACCTCCTTCATTATGATCTAACAACATTCTTCCACTAATTACACTTACCTTGGGAGCCATGTAGAAAGGCCATTTTATTCTGAGTCCTTGGAAAGTGCTGGCTTATCTGATCAGTGTGTAAAAGCACTGGGACACAGGACAGCTGTTACAAAATGCTGGAGTAACTCTCAGCAGGACAGGCTTCTGAAGAAGGGTCTCAACCAGAAACGTCATCCACTCCTCCTATCCAGAGATGCTGACTGTCCCACTGAGTTACTTCAGCATTTTGCATCTATCTTGGGTTTAAAACAGCATCTGCAGTTCCTTCCCATACATTTCGAACGGCTCTGTTATGTGATTTTTTAATTAATTATGAATGTTATTCGAACAGTTATGGATAACAACAAGGGACGGATTTATCTCTGAAAGAGCAAAAACAAGTGTGGGTGAAGCAAAGCCACAAAGTTGTAAATTGTTCATATGCCACAACAGCCGTGTTATAACTCTACAAACAGCAGTGAAGTATTAATTAAACCAGTGCCCCATGTCTTTCATTTGAAGTGCTTTGAGCTCCATCCAAACCTCAGAGCTCCTAATCCTACATATCCGCAGTGTTGCTCTCCATTTCAAGCTGTGCATGTGTTAGATTCTACGAATATGCCTTACAGACATGCCATTTTAATCCTTTCCCAAATCAGCTAGATCCTGGTGGTGTGGGGCGGAGCTAGGGAGGAAGCTAGAGTTTAAACAAGGTGAACTAGCTGCCTGCTCGTGATCCCGTGTCCCGCCTCTGGAGACTGTAATCACATCGTTCAGCCTTCTCCTTTCCTTGGTGAAAACTTACATGATTATTCTCACAATCCAATCTTACCATCCCAAATCATTTTACTTGTTCCCTGCAGTTGCTTTTCAATTGATACAGTGTTATTCTTGTGGTTTTGCAGATTATTTGCGAAATGGCTGTATAATCTCATGGCTTTGCTCATCATTGAATGTTTAATACATCACAATACTGGACGTTCTTTATTCACTGCCACTGAATATTGTTGTGATGGCTTCTGTTTATCGTCAGTTAACTCTGCCATGCTCATTTTCTTTCTGTTTATGTAATAATCACACCCGTACTTTGAAATTCACTACAACAAATTCCCTACATCCTTTTGTCAGCCAACTTGTAAGTATTTTCAAATATTCTAAAGCTCAACATTCAGCTCTGGATTCTATCCACTTCATTAGCATATGTGCTGGTGACTTCTAGCTATGATCATTTAATAAAAAGTTTCAGAACAGACTCGTGCAATTCCACTGGTAACAAACACTGTGCCAAGCTGAGACAGAGTTTTATGGATTAACATAATGTGGATCCATTTCCACTTGATTCCCACCAGAAAATTGATTAGTTCAGGTGTTGGGTTATAGGGAGAAAGCAGGAGAATGGGGTTGAGAGGGAAAAAATAGATCAGCCATGATTGAATGGTGGAGTAGACTCGATGGGCTGAATGGCCTAATTCTGTTGCTAGAATTTATGAACAATTTAATTGTTTGAAACACATCACTTTTGGATGCAAGAAATTAGCTTCAGCAGATTACGCTCCTGATACTTGGTGCCGCATCTGATGATGGCTGTCTTTCTTTCTCTCACTTTCCAACATATTAGTGATTACAGTAGAAACTTTCAGCCATTCAGAATATTAGGATTCAATTATTAATGTCAATAATCATACTTGACAATAATAATATACTTCACAATAAAACTTATAATCATACTGTACAAGGATTTTAAGGAAATTCTAAATATGCTTGGTGTAATCAGTGAACCAGGTCTTCAGAATCGGGCATCTATTCCAACGCCCGCTATTTGAAGAAACGCCTCTGTCTGAACAAGGGTCTCGACCCGAAACGTCACCAATTCCTCCTCTCCAGAGATGTTGCCTGTCCCGCTGAGTTACTCCAACACTCTGTGAAATGTCACCTATCCATGTTCTCCAGAGATGCTGCCTGTCCCGCTGAGTTACTCCAGCACTCTGTGAAACGTCACCTATCCATGTTCTCCACAGATGCTGCCTGACCCGCTGAGTAACTCCAGCTTTCGTTTCCCTCTATTGATATTGTTCTCTACCACGCACTTATCACTTTGCATCCTCTGTATCCTCACATACTGTTAAATCTTGATTCATAGGACCTAGACTCATGAATTCAATACAGTGACCCGACTTTTCTCACGTAGGCTCTCTTTCTTTCAAGATTTAACTGGGAAATAAATAATCTCTGACTGATCTGTGCGTAGTTATTAATTAAAGTTTTACGGCTGGAGTGTTTTTCACTTAGGTTGATTTTCTTATGTGTGACTGCTGTGGCTTTTCATTAGTTCCCTATTAAAACAAAACAAATCTGTACCATTAATAATTCACCCAGCTCAGCTTTTAAGAGAACAACTCTTTTCCTTTCACATTGAAATGCTTCTACTTTTATATATCCCATTGACTTGCATAATCTGTTTTCTACTTCTATCATTCTTTTTTTGGTCATCTTATCTCAACCTCCTACAGTAGAAACAAAGACCTGTAGATGCATGTTAATACGCAAAAGGACACAGAGTGCTGGAGTTACTCAGCAGGTCAGGCAGCATCTCTGGAGAACGTGGATAGGTGATGTTTGTCTGAGGAGAGAGAGCCTAAGAGTCTTCAGACAGAAGTCTGAGGAAGGGTCTCAACCTGAAACGTCACCTATCCAATTCTCCAGAGATGCTGCCTGACCCGCTGAGTTACTCCAGCACTCTGTGAAACGCCACCTATCCATGTTCTCCAGAGATGCTGCGTGACCCGCTGTGTCCTTTCAGCTTCTGATGGTTTTGTATAGTGGAATTAAGTTGTACATCTTTAAGAAATAGTGTGTGTTTTCTGTAAGTCTTTGCTCTTGTAATATTTTCACTTTATTTCACGATAAATTGATGTGATCATTTCCATTTTACAAAGGATTTTGGGATTATTTCAGTTTAAATGCTGGATATTTAGATCAATATTTAGCCCTCTGGGTCTCTGGCAGCTCTGGACCTCCTAGTGGTGGTGGGAGGGATGCATAATGGACAGTCAGCAGTGTCGCAGGCAGTTTAGTTTATTGTCACGTGTACCGAGGCACTGTGAAAAGCTTTTATTGGGTGCCATACAGTAAGTGGAAAGACAGTACATTATTACAATCGAGCCATTTACAGTACATGATAAGGGAATAACGTTTAGTGCAAGGTAAATCCAGTAAAGTCCGATCAAGGATAGTCCGAGTGTCACCAATGAGGTAGATTGTAGTTCAGGACTGCTCACTTGTTGTGGTAGGATGATTCAATTGCCTGATAACAGCTGGGAAGAAACTGTCACTGAATTTGGAGGTGTGGCATCACACTTCTTTATCTTTTGCCTGATGGGAGAGGGGAGCAGAGGAAGTGGCCGGGGAGCGACTCATCCTTGATTATGCTGCTGGCTTTGCCGAGGCTATGGAAGGGAGATTAGTTTGTGTGATGTTCTGGGCTGCATCCACAATTTGCTGCAACTTCTTGCGGTCTTGGATGGAGCTGTTCACAAACCAAGCTGTGATAGATACATCCTGATAAAATGCTATGGTGCTCTCTCTGGGCATGTGGGACATTGTTGTAATCACAGCATCCCCCGCGGGTAGAGGCCAGTGGCACCCAGATGAAAGGTCAGTCATGATGATCTTATTGAATTGCAGCGCAAACTCAAGGGTCTGTGTGTCCTCTGCCTCCTCCAGTTTCTGATACTCTTGAATAGATGTTATGCACAGGACCTTTCATCTTGTTCAACCAATATTTTATTTAAGCTGCACACACATTTATGAAACCAGTTTTGAGTAGCAACATATGGGAAGGCTTTACATTAATTAAGTTGCAAGCCATTTTACATTAATGTACCATGTAAAGTGATGCTCATGTACACTAATAATTTTGGGTGTCATTCTCTAATTTCATGGATTACCCATCTTGAATGATGAATACTGCAATTCTAACACAGCACAAATAAAATGAATGTTGATTCCCTAGCAGTTCTCAATCTGAACAAAGTTTAGTATGGTCTGCACAATGTGGCCTCGACACCTTCATTTAGCTTGCTAGTAAAGATTCATCTAGAGAAACACCCCAATCTCCTAACCCCTTGAGACACCAGTTGTGACCATTCTTCAAACATTTACATCCTTCCCACCAGTCTTTATTCCATCTGCTTGTGAGCATGAATGCCTAATTTATAGTGAGGCTTCTTGTGTGTTATATTCACAAAAAGTTATGATTGATATTACATCTCCCCGTCGTCTTTTCTCGCTGCAGATTTGCAAAGATTGAACTCAGTTCATCAGAGCCAATTGTTCCATTCAGAGAGACCATCATCCGACCACCAAAGGTGGACATGGTGAATGAAGACATCGGCACTCAGCAAAAGGTGGCTGTCATTCACCTAAAGAAGGAAGACCAGAGTAAATATCCTGAAGGTTTTGGTGTGGATTCTGATGGACTTGTCACTTTGAATACTCCCAACAAGTTGGCGGCTATCAGCGTGAGGGCCTTGCCACTTCCTGAAGTGATAACTCAGTTACTTGAGGAAAATTGTGATCTGATTCGTGCAATGGAACTCTTCAACCTATCGGTCAAAGAAGGCAGAGAAGTTCAAGAAATTAACTCAACAACTCTTGAAGCGATCAAGATATTTAAGCAAAAACTGGAGGAGAATTTAGTTGGCCGGAAATGGAGAAATGCAGTGAACCAAATTTCATCATTTGGACCACGACGTTATGGTCCCAACATTTTACTGAATGGGTTAAAAGACTATGAAAGGCCGTCGATGTGGCAGTGCCTTGACAAAAGCAGCAGGGATTTAGGAGCCTACAGGGACTTTGACAACAGTATAGTCAGTGGGTTTCAATTGGCGGCTCTTTCAGGCCCTATCTGTGAAGAGCCTCTCATGGGCGTTTGTTTCATCTTAGAAAAATGGGACATGAGTTATAAAGTGCAGCAGTTTGTTCAAACTCACCATCATTCTCCCAACGAAGGACAGACATCTAAAACTGAAGTGTGTCAGGAGATAACCTCAAAAGAAAATAGCCTATCTAACTTGAACCCCATATTGGAAAGTTCAGAAGCTCAACATGGTCAGATTGAGAGCAACGAGACTCCAGCCAAGAGTTCAGAGGCTGGACAGTGTAACTCTGCAGTGGTTGTCACGGATTGCTATGGCCCTTTCTCAGGCCAGCTCATTGCCACCATGAAGGAAGCTTGTCGCTTTGCGTTTCAAGCAAAACCGCAGCGGTTAATGGCAGCGATGTATACATGCGAAATTATGACGACGGCAGAAGTGTTGGGTAAGGATTGTTAGAAACTAATTCATCTGTTTCATATTGAAATCTATCGCAAGAAAGGTGGTCAAGTTAAAATAATTGTGTCAGGATTCCCTTGCACTGTGTTGGATGTCTTTGTGCTGTATCCTGACATAAGCTCCCAATTGGTGCAGATTCATGAACTGATTCCAGAAATAATCATGATATGTAACAGCCACGCCTAGTTACTGCAAAGATAGTTCTTCAACGTGATGAGCTGAACCTGTTTTTTTCATTGTGTCCTATTTTGTTACTTTCTTCATTATGGTACGTGGACATCCGTCATAGAGCATATGGAGCAACACAAATCTAAATTGCATCTATTTTAATGGGAGGAGCATGATTAATAAATGATTAGCACGGGGGATATAATATTGTTTTGATCAGGGACATGGGTGAAAGAGAAGCAAGAGAAAGAGAAGAAGAACGCTAGATTATAAAATCAATAATGATTGGGGTTGGGGCAGGAAGCCGGGAATGAGAATGGAAAATAAGTGATGTTTCATTGATTAAGAAGTCCATTACTATAACTATAGCAATGAGGGAGATTACCCAAGAAACTTCCTCAAATATTTGTACAGATTAGTAGCAAAAAGGGGATGATCACATCGTGAAGACTGCTAACAATCAGTAACTAGAGGAGCAGCAATGTAGGCAAACCACAGAGAGGACTGAGAATAATAGGATTTATGCAGTGGGGAATTTCAATTTCCCATATTAACTGAGATTGCTTTAGCGTTAAAGCTCAGAGGGGGTGAATTTTTAAAGCGCGTCCGAGAGAACATTTTGAGCCAGATTGTTGTACGTCTTTGGAGAGTGGGAGGAAACCGAAGATCTCAGAGAACACCCACGCAGGTCACGGGGAACGTGCAAACTCTGTACAGACAAGCACCCGCAGTCAGGATCAAACCCGAGTGTCTGGCCCTGGAAGGCAGTAGGTCTTCAGTAGGACCACTACGCCACCGTGCCGCACAAGTAATTTAATCTAATAATTTGAAGAAAATTGTTTGCCACTTGAATTGTTCCCATTATTTAGATGTACAACCTGTAATATCTTCCTTCCACTCCTCTACATTACACCTTCTGTTGAAAGCTGTGTCTGTGTTTGTGCTGTCACTAGACACAGTTATTCCATCTGCTGAGTTGGCCGGCCTCCCATCTTCAACCAACTAATACTTCAAATTTACAATTCTCATCCTTGTATTGGAAGCCCCCTGTGAGCTTGCTTCTCTGGATTTCCACTTAGACACTCCTCTCAGAGTTCTATGTTTCCTACATTTGGTTCATGTGCATACTCTACTTACATTACTCCATATTGGTGGCTGTGTCATCGGCTATGAAGGCTGTAAATGTTGAAAATCACTTCCAAAATATCCTTTAGTGAAACTCAGAGTGTTGGAGTAACCTAGTGGGTCAGGCAGCCTCTATGGAGAGAATGGAAAGGTGATGTTTTCGGTCAGGACTCTTCTTCAGACTACCCAAAATGTCACCTACACATTCCCTCCACAAATGCTGCTTGACTCGCTGAGTTACTCCAGCTCTTTGTGTTTTACTCAGGTTTACAGCATCTGCAGTTCCTTGTGTCCTCAGTCTCCTTGCTGGAACGCTGCTGGAGTACCGCAGCCCCGAAGCCAGGTCGCCGCTGGAGTACCGCAGCCCCGAAGCCAGGTCGCCGCTGAAGCTCCGAAGCCGTGCCGCCGCTGCTGGAAGCTGGAAGGCCGCCAGCTCCGCCATTAGGGCCTCAGCACAGACGGAGACGGTGACAGGGGACACGACAAGAAAAGTCGCATCCCCCCGAAGGGAGAGACTAAAACACTGTTTCTCCCCCCCTCCCCCCCCCACACACACACATACACAGCCTAATAAACCAAAATAATCACTAAAACAGACACAAGAAGACAAAAATAAAATAAAAAACAGACGGACTGCAGGTGAAACGAATCACCTCGCTTGCAACAAGAGAACTCTCAGCACCTAGTCTTTCCTCCAGTCTTTCCATCACCTTTGGAAACTTTTATTTATGTTTATCAACATGAGGACCAAAGTTTTGCCAATGAAATTCAAATAAGCCATTATGAGACTGAGAAACAAGAATAAAACTGTTAGAGACAGCAACCAAACCATAGGTTTGGAACATCATTAAGAAGAAAGAGATCACTGGTGAGCTTACTTATCGCAAAGGGACTGGCAGGGCAAGAAAGACCTCCACAGCTGATGACAGAAGGATTCTCTCTATAATAAAGAAAAATCCCCAAACACCTGTCCCGCAGATCAGAAACACTCTTCAGGAGTCAGGTGTGGATTTGTCAATGACCACTGTTCGCAGAAGACTTTATGAACAGAAATACAGAGGCTACACTGCAAGATGCAATCCACAAAAATTAACCACAAAAATAGGAAGAGCAATCACAGTTCTGGAAAAAGGACTTGTGGACAGATGAGTCGAAGATTAACTTACATCAGAGTGATGGCAAGAGCAAAGTATGGAGGAGAGAAGAAACTGCCCAAGATCTGAAGCATACCACCTCATCTGTGAAACACAGTGGTGGGGGTGTTATGGCCCGGGCATGTATGACTGCTGAAGGTACTGGCTCGCTTATCTTCATTGGTGATACAACTATTGATAAGTAGCATAATGAATTCTGAAGTGCATAGACACTTCCTATCTGCTCAAGTTCAAACAAATGCCTCAAAACTCATTGGCCAGTGGTTCATTCTACAGCAAGACAATGATCCCAAACATATTGCTAAAGCAACAAAGGAGTTTTTCAAAGCTAAAAAATGGTCAATTCCTGAGTGGCCAAGTCACTCACCCAATATGAACCCAATTGAGCATGCTTTTTATATGCTGAAGAGAAAACTAAAGGGGACTAGCCCCCAAAACAAGTATTGGTGATTTCCATGAATCGCAGACTTCAAGCAGTCAATGCATGCAAAGGAATTGCAACAAAATACTAAACATGACTACTTTCATTTACATGACATTGCTGTGTCCCAAACATTATGGCGCCCTGAAATGGGGGGACTATGTATAAACACTGCTGTAATTTCTACATGGTGAAAGCAAAATGTATAAAAATGGCCTTTATTAAAATCTGACAATGTGCACTTGAACGACATGTGATTTTTTTTCTATTACAAATATCAAATTATGGAGTACAGAGGCAAATAAAGAAATGGTGGGTATTTGTTCCGCAACATTATGGAAGGCACTGTAAATACATTAGGGTCAGCAGGAAGCTTACAACGGTGGATCTCAATCTCAATAAAGTGAACTAATTATTTTGTTAGGTACATTTTAAACCTCTCAGCTTGGCTGCTTAGTGTGTTTTGGAGAGTACAAACTTTGACAAATCTATGTCAAGCACACAATAACACTTAGTTCCAGTGTGAAATGCTTATTCAGAATTTAAATTGTTTTTTTCATGGAGAAATATATGTTATACCTTAAACTGAGCATTTAATTGATGGGTTTTACTCTATTATATGACATTACTTCAGTGGCTATTTTGTGTTGAATTGCATCTCTAAATATTTAAGGAAATTATATGTTAAAATGAGTCTCCATGTGCTTCCTTAGGTCGAGTGTATGCAGTCCTGTCCAAACGTGCTGGCCGGGTGTTACAGGAAGAGATGAAGGAAGGGACAGAAATGTTCATCATCAAGGCGGTTTTACCAGTTGCAGAGAGCTTTGGTTTTGCTGACGAAATCAGGAAACGGACCAGTGGCCAAGCCAGCCCACAGCTCGTGTTCAGTCACTGGGAGGTAGAGTATCAAACCCCGCCCCACAGCGTGGGTTTTTAATGTCCTGCAGAAAGGCTCGACTGTTTGAAACATTCATCAATGGGCATGATGCACAGTACCACTTTAAACAAAAATCTTCATCTTGAAGCCCTTAAAGTTTAGGACTTGAAAGTGAAACTTGCTCTTACATCGTGCCTTTCATGATTTTGAGATGCCTCAAAGCATTACGTTTTACATTATAATTTAATGCTCAGGACTGACTGGTTTCACACAGGAAAGTCATAGATATTGTGTAACATAGGAACAGGCCCCTCGGCCCACTGCATCTATGCTGGCCATCATGCATCTAAATTAATCCCACTCGATTGCATTAATCCCATATCCTTCCTCGCCCAGATCATTCAAATTGCGGCCCAGGTGCCTCTTGAATACTGTTGCTGTTCCTGTCTCCACTGCCTCCTTTATTTTTCCAAAAATAAGCGTTGTGCAGAATACTAAATATATATATACAAAACAAGAACAGTGCAAATTTATTTCATTAACAGCCTAGGGTAGACACAAAATGCCGGAGTAACTCACTGGGACAGGCAGCATCTCTGGAGAGAAGGAATGAGTGACGTTTTGGGTCGAGACCCTTCTTCAGTCTCACCATTAATAGCCTACTTCAGCTTCTTTATGTTCCAAATAGTGCCTTTTTCCAAAACACTTACTAATGACCCAAGTTTGTTTTGTTTTGTCCATTTAGAATTTCACATCATTCAATCTTGATAAGTTTCATCCTTGTTTTCAGCTTAAAGCAAATATTGGTACACCAGCTCCAAAAACTTTTGCCCCTTTCACTGAAATATAGTTATTCAGTTCCGTTATCGCTTTCAAGAATAGAAAAATAAATAGCACCTACATTCAATGGTCTGTCACATTTATATGATTGATTGAAAGATACAACAAGGAAACAGGCCCTTCAGCACTCCAACCATCCATGACCCGTTCACACCAGTTCCATGTTATCCCACTTTCTCATCTGCACCCTACATACTAGGGCTAATTTACAGAAGGCCAATTAGCCTACTGACCCACGCGTGTTTGAGATGTGGGAGGAATCCAGAGCACCCGGAGGAAGCCCAAAGAGAGAACATTCACACTGCATTCAGACAGCACCGAAGGTCAGGATAGAACCGGGATCTCAAGTGCTGTAAGGCAGCAGCTCCACCAGCTGTGTCACCATGTCGCCCTTCATGAGTCTTCTTCCAGCTACAACCTCCTCTTCACATAACACAGTTGACAAAAGAATATCAGGAAAAACTGTTTATAGTTATGATTTTTTAATTAGCTATTAGTTATCAATGTGTTGAATGGCACTCCAAGTTCAGATATAGCAACACTTATGCTGTAATGCACTTGTTTTGTGAACTAATTAGATCATCTGGTTGGTGATTTGTCATGGACATAAGGAGGAGGTAAAATAAGTTAGTTATTATGCTTATCTGTACTCATCATGTGCTGAAAAGTATTCATCAAAATGCTGCTATTAAGGCAATTTATCCCACAGCACTGTAGCCCTGAGCCTAAGATCTGTCAACATGAGAACAAGATAACAATCTTTACCGGGGATTTAAAAATAGTTTTCATCACAGTTACCAATAGTGCCCTCCATGATGTTTGGGACAAAGACCCATCATTTATCTATTTGCCTCTGTCATTTCTACATGGTGAAACAAAAATGTATAAAATGGCCTTTATTAAAATCTGACAATGTGCATTTTAACCACATGTGATTATTTCTATTACAAATCTCAAATTGTATAGTACAGAGGCAAATAAAATAATTATGGGTCTTTGTCCAAAACATCATGGAGGGCACTGTATTTCTGTAGACTGAAATGTACATTGACAGCTCTGTCTTTTTATTATTCGCCTAGATAATTTGAATACTCGCCTATTGTTGCCACTCTTATTAGAATACGCGAGTTCGGTATTCCGAAAAACGAAAGGAATCATGGGATTTGTCAAAGGCCATTCGCGATAAAGAAAAAACAAATTTCGTGTCCACTAACTGCGTGTATCTCAGATAATTAAGGCAGAGATAGATAGATTCTTGATTATTGCGGGTGTCAGGGTATGGGGAGAAGGCGGGAGAATGGGGTTAGAGGGAGAGATAGATCAGCCATGATTGAATTGCAGAGTAGACTTGATGGGCCGAATGGCCAAATTCTGCTCTTTCCACTTATTAACTTACAATTTACATCGCAAATATGAAAAGAAGTATTAGAAATTGAGGAGATCGGGTCTCAGCGTTGCCACCTTTGTTTCAGTCAACATGGATCTGTGATCTTTTCAGTCTCTGCATGGTGGAAAAATGTCCAACATTGCAATGATGGAGTCTTACTTTCCACATCTGGATATTGTCAGGATGCAGGCTTTTGAGCTAACTAGCAAGGTGAAGTAACGACTGTCTGCCAATGATAGGGAAGTCCTTTGAAGTGGTAATTAAAAGTAGCAGACAACAGGGACATATGTCGGAAGGAACTGCAGATTGCTGGTTTAAATCGAAGATGGATACAAAAAGCTGGAGCAATTCAGCGGGTCAAACAGCATCTCTGGAGAAAAGGAATAGGTGACGTTATGGATCGAGACTTTCTTCATACTGAGAGTCAGGGGAAAAGGAAAGGAGAGATAAAAACCAGTGATGTAGAGACATTTAGACCAAATAAATGAAAGATATGCATAAAAACAACGATGTTAAAGGAAACAGGCCATTGTTAGCTGTGGCCTAGGTGAGAATAAGTCAAGATTCAAGAGAGTTTATTGTCATGTGCCCCTGATAGGACAATGAAATTCTTGCTTTGCTTCAGCACAACAGAACATAGAAGGCATTGATTACAGAACAGATCAGTGTGTCCATATACCATTATATAAATATATACACATATGAATAAATAAACTGATAAAGTGCAAATGAACAGATAATGGGCTATTAATGTTCGAGTTTTGTCCAAGCCAAGTTTAATAGCCTGATGGCTATGGGGAAGTAGCTATTCCTGAACCTGGTTGTTGCAGTCTTCAGGCTCCTGTACCTTCTACCTGAAGGTAGCGGGGAGATAAGTGTGTGGCCAGGGTGGTGTGGGTCCTTGATGATACTGCCAGCCTTTTTGAGGCAGCGACTGTGATAAGGAGGTCAGAGCCGATGATGGACTGGGCAGTGTTTACTACTTTTTGTAGTCTTTTAGTACAGACCGTAATGGGCCTGTCCCACTTGGCGATTTTTTAGGCAAATGCCGGTGACTGTCATAGTCGTAGCAGGTCGCCGAGAAACCAGCGACAACTTACGTCATCCTGGCAACAACCTACGTCAGGAGAAGTCAAGCTACGCTCATTGGCATCAGATCCATTGTCGCCGAAACATTTTCAACATGTTGAAAATTTAGCGGTGACCAGAAGGACGCTACGACTCTTTGCGCGACTGAGGAGACTACTCCCGGCGACCACCGGCGAACATGTGACGACAAATTAGTCGCCTGTAGTTGCCTAAAAAATCGCCTAAGTGGGACAGGCCCATAAGACTCAGCAAGACAACTTTGAAGCTGGTACGACTTGGGTGGGGAAGGGATGTGGAGAGAGGGATTGCAAAGGTTACTTGAAGTTAGAGAAATCGATATTAATACCCTCTACTTTCCCTCTACTAACAGTGACGTGTATTGGCTGATAACAATATATTCTGCAGCTACTTGGCATACTTGAGTAAGGAGAGCAGTGATTTTTCCATTCTCACGGCTATCTCCTTGAAATAATCTCCTCAATAATTTTGGGATTGTCTTTCTTTGCTAACTCTTTGAATAAGTATTTAGCTTTAGTTTAGTTTATTGTCACGTGTCGTAAGGTACAACAAAAAGCTTTTGTTGCATGCTAACCAGTCAAAGACTATACATGATTACAATCGAGCTGTCCACAGTGTACAGATTCATGATAACTGGAATAACGTTTAGTGCAAAATAAAGTCTAGTAAAGTCTGATTAAAGAGCCGTTGGTCTCCAATGGGGTAGATAGTAGCTCAGGACCGCTCCTGAATACCAGACCTATTTTCTTTTACTGATTTAATGGTTGTATGCCCACAAGAAACATATTTTGTCATGCAGGAATATGTAATTGAAAGGGAGAAGAGTTGATGTTGTAATACAAAATATGATGGGAGCAAGGCTTAGCCATTCTTTGCCTTAAAACCAGCTGGATCATGGCATCAGTATCAATAAATCAACCCCAGTTGCCCACCTCGATTCCATAATTGGACATGAAGTGCTGGAGTAACTCAGCGGGTCTACCTAACCTGTTGAGTTACTCCAGCACTTTATGTCCTTTTGTGTAAACCGGCACCTGCAGTTCCTTGTTTCTACACCTTGGCTCCATAAGCACCTTCCCCAACAAAAATCTATTAATCGCCAACTTACAAGTTCCAATTTTCCCCAGATGATAATTTTTTTGGGGGAGTTTAATTCCTCATTACTATTGCTGCAGGAAGTGGAGTAAATTTTCCTGATTTTACTTCCAACAGCCAGCATTAATCTTCTGATCATGTCTTCCTGTTTTAGATTTCCCCTTGGAACTAAATAGTTCCCTTTTCCCTATAAATCTTTTTGTTAGATTTTATATACATCAGTGAACTTTCTTGCTGTCGTAAAAGTTTGTGATTTGGATATCCTATCACGAAGTGCAATGTATTTATGTGCTAAGTGAATGGACTTCACGGAACAAATGATGGGTATAGAGCATTGAGACAGGCATCTGGATACAATAGATGACTCAAGATACTTCCCTGAGGTTCAGTCCTGGCTGCATGTCTGCATGGTCAGTGGATGAACCAAGCTATGGCCTTCATAGAATGTGTGAGGGCTGATTCGATACTATTCCCAAAAGCTTTTCTTAGAACGGCCCCATGCTGTAGAGTGTGGGATAGTGAATGACCAATATATATATATATATATATATATATATATATATATATATATATATATAACAGGCCTCATAACTTGGTTATGATACATTTAGCTATGGGCTCCAAATTTATATTTAATAAATCAAAAAGTTCAAAAAGACATTTTCTAATAAATGAATTAACTAATATCAAACATCAGAGAAACCTTTGAACCACAGACAGGAAAACAAACAATGCAGTCTTTATCACAGGGATCTTTCTGCTTCACTAGTTCTACATTAATAGTTTTGCAAAGTTCGGGTTTCTTAGGTCTCCCGGAAATCTGCAAATCAATTCCATTCATTTTAAGTTTTAGAAGGTACAGATGGGCTTCTTCCAACCAATCTTTGCCAAGGAATGCTTAATGGTCCATTAAACAGGACAGTAAAGAAACTTCACTCATCTTGCTACAAGTTACAGTGCTGTTTCTCTAGCCATGTGGATATGTTTGCCATAATGTGGGATGCCCAGCTGATGTCTGGTAACTCAGCAGTCCAGACCCAGCTTTAGAGTGCATTTGCTTCCACAAATCAAAGGAATTTTATACTGTAGCAGAACCATTTTCTCTTCATTTTACAAACCAATTCAGATGTCATGTTCCTTTTCCGAAGCCTGAGTCTTTTCTGAGTCTGAAGAAGGGCTTTGACCCGAAACGTCATCCATTCCCTCTCTCCATAGATGCTGCCTGTCCCGCTGAGTTACTCCAGGATTTTGTGTCTATCTTTGGTGTAAACCAGCATCTGCAATTCCTTCCTTTGCATTCCCTTTTGTGTGTATAATGCTAAACCTTAGAATATGTGTTCAGTTGCCAAGTTTTCAAAAATTATTTCCTGTACTTGGTTTTATGAGATCCAACTTTATACGCGCAGCCTGTCTGTGCAGTGTTAGTGCTCATTGAATCGTATATCAGAGGAGACCATTTGGCCCATCATAGCTATGTCTATGTGGCTCTCTGAAAGAACGTTCCAAAATTTTAACTTGTTTTTTTTCGTTACTAATCTGCTTTTTGTGTACGTGCTCACTTGACTTTCAGGGGATAGGATTGTGAAACTGAGCTCTCTGCCTATTTTTGCCAATTATTTTATGACTGTTACTTCACTTGGAAAATTGACTGATATTTGCAGGGATATTCAGCAGCTGCCCTTGCACGAGGGCAATACTCAGATATTTTAGCCAGAAATTGAGTTATACAGCAGGTAAACAGGCCCTTCAGCCCAATTTGGCCATGCTAACCAAGATGTCTGCCTCATTTTGAATGAGTGCCTGAAGAAGGGTCTCGACCCAAAATGTCACCCATTCCTATGACATTCCAGGCAGCAGCAATAGTTACTTCATCTTACTGCAGGATATACTTAAGTCTTGTAGTAAGGGCATTGCTTTCTCTCACCTGTTTCAACATCTGGAGATCTGTCCATTCATGTACCTACTCAGCATACATCAACTTTATCAGCCTTTACATGGTGTCATTCTACTCCCCATGTATTTCAGAGTAGAGCTATCATGAGCAAGTAGAAAAACAGCCATTTGTAGTTTACTTTCCTTGTTTTCCTCTTTCCCACTTTATCCATCACTCCTCCTTTCTCAACCAGCCTGTGCATATTAAACACAGCACCACCACCTGGTTAATTCCATTGACAGCACTGGAAATAAGGTGCAAGATGACTGTGGAATCTAATGCTACCTGTTTCGTAGTGCCACCTGTGAGGGGTTTCTATCGATTTGTTTTCACTACTCTTCTGCTGCTGTCCTAAGCTTGCTTGTTCTTACACAAACTTCTAACTTCTACCTTTGCCCATCTCAACATCCCTTGAAGGACTCACTGAATCAATTGTTGCTATCTCCCAATAAGTCAACCCATGGTCTAGCTTCTCCGGGTCCTGTTGCATAGACCATAAAATATCGACCAGTACAGCACAGGAACAGGTCCTTCAGCCCTCCATGTCTGTGCTAGCCATGATGCCAGTCTAACTCATCCCATCTGCTGATCATGGTCTGCATCCCCCTCATTCCCTGCCTACTCCTGTGTCTGTCTAAATGCCTGTTAAACATTGCTATTGCATTCTGCTTGTACCACCTCCAAGCACATACCACTCCCTGAGTAAACACAAATATCTTGTCTCGTACATCTACTTTACATTTCCTCTGTGCCAACTGGGATTTATCATTTCCACCCTGGAGAAAAGACACTGACAAGCTATTCTATCTATACCTTTCATAATTTAATGTGCTTCCATCAGATCTACCCACAACTTCTTCATTGTGTTTACTCTCCCCAGTCCAGGCAACATCCAGGCCCACTCAGTCCGTGCCGACCAGTGATCACCCATACACTCGCACTGTCCTACACACTAGGGACAATTCACAGAAGCCAATTAAACTACAAACCTGCACGTCTTTGGAGTGTGGGAGAAAACCGGAGCACCCGGGGAAAACCCATGCAGTCACTGGGAGAATGTAAAAACTCCTTGGAGTCAGCACCCGTAGTCAGGATCGAACCTGGGTCTCTTGTGTTGTAAGGCAGCAACTCTACCGCTGCGCCACCGTGCTGAGAATTTATATATTTGTGCCTGTAAAGTATGCAATTTGGGGTTTATCCTTTTTATCGCCACATGGAAGAAAGAATTAATGGGCAGTATTTACAGATTTATCTTGGTTCTGGGTGTTGGTCACATTTTACTTTCAGTTCAGATCTTTGTCTTTTGCTGCATGTTCTTTTTAAACATAATTAAATGTCTTAAACTCAATAGATCCGTGAAGTGAGCAGAGCTATAATGTAATGCTGAGTAAGATTCAGACATTGAAAGGCAATGTGCTTTACATTGCCGACATAGCCAAGCTATACAGCAGTGGGATTTTTTCCAGATGTTCGCTTTTATTGATGTGAAAATTCGGAAGAGGCACGTTTTCAAAAGTATTTCAGATCCGGTTACATGCTTTGATTGTGGTATCCAATAGCCTAAACCATTTCCTATTCAGTTGCATTATATCATTGTGGCAACAGGACTTAATAACTCTACAAGCAAGTTTATTTTTCTACCACACTGAGCCTTGAAAGTGAAATGCTTTATTATACAAATTGGAGTGAATCACTTATGTTGAAAATCAAAGAAAACACCTCCAAATGTAATAAATTGTGAAAAAAATGCGGATGCAATGCCAAAAACGGGATCTTTAAGGAGCAAAGTTTTTAATATATAATTGGTTTAATATCACTACCAGCACATTTTTTTTGTTTTAGTTTAGTTTTAGAGATACAGCGTGGAAACAGGCCCCTCAACCCACCAAGTCCGCATTGATCATCGATCATGGATAACCTGTACACTAGTTCTATGTTTTCCCAGTTTTACATCCTGCACATTAGGGGCAATTTACAGAAGCCCATTAACCTACAAACCTGAAAGTCTTTGGAATGTGGGAGGAAACCGGAGAAAACCCAAGTGGTCACAGGGAGAATGTAGAAGCTCCACATAGGCAGCACCCGTAGTCAGGATGGAACACAATGTCTGTGCCAAACATGATGCTGTTAAACTGATCTCATCTGCCTGTATATCATCCATATCCTTCCATTCCCTGCACTTCCATGTGCCTATCTAAAAGCCTCTTACACACCACTATTAGCAATGTTACAACCTTTTGAGATTTAAAAAATCAAGCCTGCAATTTATCCCATCAGATAAAGCATACAAGAAGTTTAATTTGACACCTAATTCACTTTTATATCTTCAGTATTAAAAAAGTTATGGCCATTTTCATACTCGGAAATTAGCATCTTGTTCCCTATTGCTTTTCCATTGACTAAACACAAAAGCTGTGATCGAGGACAGTCAAAAGCCCATAACTTTCTTAAAAATTAAGAGAACTGAAAGAAATTTTCAGTTATTATAGATTGAAGCATTCTGAAACAAATATGAAACAATCTTACTTGGATGACCTGAAATTAAAGCATATAATTAGTTAGTTATCCAATTGTAGCTAATTACAAAATTCAACTACTGGATCTAAACATCTATCCATTTCGTAAGAAAATATTAACATTTTTTAAAAAGCCTAAGTGTCCAAGTAACATTCACACAAGAATTCACAATATAACATGATTTTTTAATCTCATTGTTATGAATTTATAGGCCGAATTGAAGGAATTTAGTGTTTAATGCCCGTAAATGGATGGCCATTTAAATCAGCTGCGAGTGGGATTTTATGGAATGCGATGGATTGGAACGTTGCGGTTGTGGTGAATTTAAACCCCATATCGGCAGGAAAAATACTGCCGGTTCGTATGGGGAATAAATCACCATTTCGCAACATGAAATGTTGATTAAGGTCATCTTAACAAACAAGTTTTTATGAAAAAAGAAACGGCTTTTCTTTACCTGTCCCCTACGTGAAATCCGTCCCCGTTGTCAGAGTTCACAGCATTAGAAGCTAATTTTTATTTTACTCCAGCGCTGAAATAGTCAGGCGATTTAAAAATGCTTTTTCACATACCAGCAGTCGGAACGAGTCTCCAGACAAAGCTCGCACCCCGAGAAAATATAATTCCGGAAGGCAGGGGAAAACTGCATTTTAATCCCGCCGCCCCCCCCCCCCCCCTCAAAGGCGCTAAAGTTGCGCACACGGCCAGTGACAGAACTGCAGCGCCGCTAAAGGTAAGTTTTGTAACATACCTACCACTATCATATCTGTCTCCACCACCACCCCTGACAATGTGTTTCAGGCTCCTACGGCACTTTATGTACAAAAAACCTTCACCGCACATCTCCATTAAACTTTTCCCCACTCACCTTACAGCTCTGTCCTCTAGTGTTGGACATGTCCACTCTGGGGGGAAAGACTCTGACTGTCTACTATATCTACACCTCTCACAATCTTATACACTTCCATCATGACTCCCTTCACTCAACCTCTGACATTTCAGAGAAAACAATCCAAGTCTATCCAACCTCTCCCTGTAGCTGAAACCTAATTCTGGCAGTATTCCAGTGTATCAGCGTTCAAACTCCTCAGCAGCCTGGCAGCATCCTTAATCGGTTGTGCACAGTGATAGAGAGAGCACTAGAGACCCGGGTTCCATCCTGACCAATGGTGCTGTCTGTAAGGAATTTGTGCGTTCTCCCCGTGTCCTGCGTGGGTTTTCTCCGGGTGCTCCTGTTTGCTCCCACACTCCGAAGACGTGCAGGTTTGTAGGCTAATTGGCTTTGGTAATATTGTAAATTGTCCGTGGTGTGTAGGATAATGTTAGTACGAGGTGATCGCTGGTCGGCGCAGACTCGGTGGGTCGAAGGGCCAGTTTCCACACTGTATCTCTGAAATAAACTAAACATCATTATGGATTTAAATGAAAAGCATGTTTTACAATTTTGATTGCTTGCTTTGATAAGTTAACCGAGAAGGTGGATAGGAACAATGAGTTGCTATTATGTTTATGGACTTGATTATTTGATACATTTAATACATTATTTAATGTATTTGATAAATAATCACCTGTTGGGCTGATTAGCAAAAATAAACAATAGAGATAAAAGAGTACTACTAACATTATGGATATATAATCAGTGGAACATGAGAAAATAATTTCTAAGGACCGTTCACATAGTTTATTTTCAAGTGGCCTATACAGTCGGATTCCTTAAGATTCATGTGGAATTAGGGTTGGGCTTAGTGTTCATTATTGGCACGGATTTGGATTTCAGGTACAAATGTGACTTGAAAGTGCTGTGGACGATGGTACAAGTGTTCCCAGGGACTAGTACAGCCTCGTGGCAGGTGATATTATACACTGAAGAGCAGGTTCAGTGGAACAATCATAAGTGGGTGCATAAACGCAGAGATGTGAGAATGCTTGCACAAAACCTTTGAAGGTTTTCAGCATGGAATATCAGCTAATAATAGCAGCTAATAAAACATATGGGACTGGAGGTTTCATGAATAATGACATAGAGAACAAAAGCCAGGAAGTTATGCTGAAACTATATGAAACCACCAGCCAATTAAGCCCAGCTGAAGTACATGATGAGATTGCTGTATGTAAAATATTTATTGAAATACTTCCATGGAGAACAAAATAAATGAATAGAGCTGACTGAGAGATGGTTTAATAGAGCTTTTAAAATCACAGTGTGCTCTGATAAGTTAAATAATATTTAGATAAATTGTACCCAGGTTAAAAGCAAGGAATCATATTGCATAGTGGTTGATAAAACAACTAGATGTGACAAGCGGAGGCTTGGCGATAGTTTCGCCGAACACCTCCGCTCGGTCCGCAATAACCAAGCCGACCTCCCGGTGGCTCAGCACTTCAACTCCCCCTCCCATTCCATATCCGACCTCTCAGTCCTGGGCCTCCTCCACGGCCAGAGTGAGCAACACCGCAGGTTGGAGGAACAGCACCTCATATTCCGCTTGGGGAGTCTCAATTGAATTTTCTCAATTCTGTTAACCCTTGCTGTCTCCTCCCCTTCCCACCTCTCCCTCAGCCCTCGGGCCCTGGCATTCCCTCTCTCTCTATCTCTCTCCCCCACCCCAGTCGCACTAGCTTCTCATTTTCACACCACAAACAGCTTACAATGGCTTGTTCCCTTTATCATCGATACTTTTTTGCATATCTTTCATTCATTGTTCTTTATCTCTCCACATCACCGTCTATATCTCTCGTTTCCCTGATCCCTGACCAGTCTGAAGAAGGGTCTCGACCCGAAATGTCGCCTATCTCCTTCGCTCCTTAGATGCTGCTGCACCCGCTGAGTTTCTCCAGCCTTTTGTGTACCCTAGATGTGACATGATATAATATTCCACAAGAGTGTTTAGTATTTGAAAAATGTTGCCTGGTAGATTGATGCATTGAACTGTACATGCATTGAACTGTACCATCTATACGGATTGGACAAATACTTCAAGAAAACAACTGCAGTGAGTTGGAGAGAAAGCTGGTAAACTGAGTGAACCCGATTCCCCAACAACAGGTTCAGCGCAGAGAATGCTATGATGCACCTTCCACCGCTGCCTCGTTCTCACAGTACTGCAGACAGTTTTGTCCTGAATTACCTGCTCCAGTCTGAAGTGAAGCTTGAAGGCACAGTTTTCTAATTCAAAGGGAATCCTATCAGTCAGTAAAGACTGACACCTTTGCAAAAGGAGCCATATGCTGTGTATATGTGCTGTGTATATATGTTGTATGTGTGTAGCTGTGTATGTGTGCTGCGTATGTGTGTAGCTGTGTATGTGTCATGTATGTGTTGTATGTGTCTAGCTGTGTATATGTGCTGTGTATTTGTGTAGCTGTATATGTGCTGTGTATATGTGTCATGTACATGTGTTGTATGTGTGTAGCTGTGTATATGTGTGCTGTCTATGTGTGCTGTGTATGTGTGTAGCTGTGTATATGTGCTGTGTATATGTGTCATGTATATGTGTTGTATGTGTGTAGCTGTGTATATGTGTGCTGTGTATGTGTGCTGTGTATGTGTGTTGTATGTGCTGTGTATGTGTGCAGCTGTGTTGTATGTGTGTAGCTGTGTATGTGTGCTGTGTATGTGTGTAGCTGTGTATGTGTGCTGTGTAATTGTACAGCTGTGTATATGTGCTGTGTATGTGTGTAGCTGTATATGTGCAGTTTATATGTGCTGTGTATTTGTGTCGCTGTGCATGTGTGTTGTGTATATGTGTTGTATGTGTGTAGCTGTGTATGTGTGCCGTCTGTGTGTAGGTGTGTATATGTGCTGTGTATATGTGTTGTATGTGTGTAGCTGTGTATATGTGCTATGTATGTGTGCTGTGTGTGTGTGCTGTGTGTGTGTGTAGCTGTGTATATGTGCTGTGTATGTGCAGCTGTGTATATGTGCTGTGTATGTGTGTAGCTGTATATGTGTGCTGTGTACCGTGTACGCTGGAGGACGTGTTGGTGGAGATACCGATTAGTGGAGCTATCCAATGTTTGTACAACTTTTCTGCTAATGGAATCCAGGAGGACGTTTTGCTACATCTAGTCAAAGGACCACCTCTGGAGATGTATGTCGTGTGTTGGGAACTGCACCTAAGAAAGGAATTTGTGATCTTTAAATAAGTTAAATGCAGTTTCATTTAAAGCATATCCAGAACTCCAATGTTTAAGAAGGAACTGTAGATGCTGGAACAATCGAAGGTAGACAAAAATGGTGGAGAAACTCAGCGGGTGAGGCAGTATCTATGGGGCGAAGGGATGGGTGACGTTACGTTCTCCAGCATTTTCGTCTACCTTCCAGAACTCGAATCGTTGGATTACAACAAGGCACTGCAAATATTGGGTTTATATTCCATAAAACATTAATGGTTTTGAGGTGATTAAGCTTTTCTGGTTCTTGAAAGTAATTGACAGGGCATTTAGAGAGAAACTATTTCCACTGGTGTGATATATTTAGTTTAATTTAAAGATAGAGATATAATGGATACAGGCCCATCGGCCTACCTGGTCCATGCCAACCAGCGATCCCCGCACACTAACACTAACCTACACACACTAAGGACAATTTACGATTTTACCAGAAGCAGATTAACCTACAAACCTGTACATCTTTGGAGTGTGGGAGGAAACTGGCACACCCAGAGAAAATCTACGCAGGTCAAGGTGAGAACGGACAAACTCCGTACAGACAGCACCCATGGTCAAGATCGAACCAAGGTCTCTCGCACTGTAAGGCAGCAACACTACCCCTGTGCCACCGTGCCGCACTGACCAGAAGAAAATTGTGTAAACACTGTTGCAAAATTTTGCAGCTGTTAGAAGATATATTGAATGCCCTCTCCCTAAAAGTAATAGTTGATTGCTCAATAAATATGTTTAACTTTACATTGATAGGTTTTAACTGGCCTGGATATTAAGGGATCGTGAGCCAAATCAGGTGGATGGAATTGGGACACTGAACACCCATAATCTCATTAAATACTGAATAACCCCACAGAGAAAATTACCTGTTGTGGGTCCTGATATTCCTTCATCATTATTAATAATATTCACATTATTAATAGCAATAAGAAAGTAACATGATTTATAATTACATTTGAAATTTCAAATTAAAATCTAAATTATTCTAAATTGGACGAGGTATTTGTTTCCTGGCAAAATTATATCTTAGCTGACCATCCTTTCTATAACTTAAAAAAATACTTAAGCTTTAAAATAACATGAAAGAGCTGGATACCTGAAATAGAAACAAGTGCAGGAAAGCTTTACCTGGCAGCACGTGTGGAGGGAAGGAGGGATTTAAAATACTGTGGAGACGAAGAACAGTAGATGGCGGTTTACATGAAAGGACACAAAGTGCTAAAGTAACTCAGGCAGCATCTCTGAAGAACGTGAATAGTTAATGTTGTGTGTCGGGACCCTGCTTCAGACTGATTGTGGGGGTGGGGGGGAGCTCGGAGCTCGGAGAGCAGAGGGGTAGGACAAAGCATGGCAGGTAATACACAGGCAAGGGGGGGTGGGGAGCTGATTGGCAGATAGTTGGAACAATGGCCAGAAATTAGCTGAGTAGGTGTGAGACAGGAGGATTGAGGAGTTGCAAATTGTGAAGCCAGAGGAAGTAGTATCGGAGGAGGGGCAGGGGAGAAACGGGTAGGAGTCCAGGCCGGGGCACAAGGGAGAGAGAGGGAAGGAAGGGAGAGGGAGATTGTTAGAGGGTACCTAAAATTGGAGATTTCAATGTTCACATCACTGGTGGGTTAACAAGTTGTGGACCCATCATCACAATAAACTGTGTAGGAAGGAACTGCAGAGATGCTGTCTGAGCCACTGAGTTACTCCAGCCCTTTGTGTCTTTAATCACATAAACTGTGCTCATCATTCTGTTTCACGTTGCTGGCGATATGCCACAAAAGCTAGCTGCATTTTCTGTTCATCTGCCCCTTTTCAGGAGATTAATGGCCTTGCGTTTTTAGCACTTGTTTTTATTTTTGACTGTTTAAGTTTGTTTCTTGTTTTGATAAGTTGAGCAGTTGTCAATCTATCTGATCCTACACTGACAAATGAAGACAATTTTTCATTATTGCATTCAACTGATGGATTCATATGGTCTCTAAACCAATTAAATGCAACACGATTTGACATGCTTGAACCATAAGTAGATTTTTAACATTTTTCAGAAAGCCTCTTGTTTCCACTAATACTGTAATTCAGTGGATAATCCCTTACTTTTTTGTTGTCTTGTCGTGTCGTTTGCTGTATTATCTTCTAATTCATTTCAGTCCAGCTGCCTTGAAAGCTGATTAAGGATATAATTATTTGCCAGAGTAACAGAAACAATGCAGCTCTTCTTTGCAAATGGTTCCATAGAATCTTTAAACCTCATGACAGAGTGACTGAGGCATTGGTTTAATTTTGGATAAAAAAGAGAATGGTGAAGGGAGTTGTCCCACCAAGAGAGGCTTTTAAAGGTTTGGGTCTGCATTCCTTAGAGTTAAGAGGAATGAGGGTGACCTGATTCTGATGTCTAACATCCAGAGGGTGCTTGACAGGGTAGATGCTGAGATGTTTTCACTAGTGGAAGAGTTAACAACAAGGAGACTGAGTTACAAGATAAAAGAGCTGGTCACTTAGTTTTAAGTGTGTGGACATTTCTTTAGACTTTTTAGACTTTAGAGATACAGCGCAGCAGCAGGCCCTTTGATCCCCAAGTCCACACCGACCGGTGATCACCCCATACAGTAACACTATCCTATACACTAGGGATCATTTACAGTTTCATTCTTAGCTGTCTGGGGCAATTGGGGATACCAATAACCACATCCCATTCATGAATATATGTGAAAAAAACAGAAAAGCCAGAGCTGTATTAATATTTGGTTTCCCAAAGAATGCTAAGAGTATTTCCTGTCATTCTTAAACGGGAGATTTAATGTATTAGAATATCTTTTCAGGATGTAATGAGCAAAACCGTTAGCCTCTTAATCTGAAGGATCAGTCAGTGCTGCCAAGCTAGTCTCAGGCAATTGAAGGCAAAGATATCTATTGAATGATCTGGCACAATGCACAGAACTGGCTAATCTCTGGCCTGCGAGACGAGCAAATGGGTGCATGCTGACTTAACAAAGTCATCGATGTGAAATTAATAGCAGTTGAGCAGAAACTGAAGCACTAATTAAGCCAGTGCTCTCACCTTGAATTTGTTAGTTCAAGTCCCAGCCACCAGCATAACATTGGAGACTGATATTTCAGTTCAGTTCTGAGCGAGTGCTGTTCTGACAATTATGATTAGTCTATTATTGTCATGTATACCGAGGTGCAGTGCAGTGCAATGCGTGCAATGGATAGCACGCAAAGTTTTCTTTGCGTGCTATCCAGTCAAAGAAAAGACCACATAAATACAATCAAGCCGCCCGCCAGGTCCAGATAACGGATAAAAGGTACGCTTAGTGCAAGATAAAGCCCAATTACCGACCTACAGGCGACATGTCGCAGGGTGACGCCTGTATAGTCATGCGTAGTCACCCAAAGAGTCATACCTTTTTCTGGTCACCGCTTGATTTTCAACATGTTTAAAACTTTCGGAGACCTGCTGCGACTATGACAGGTGCCGGCAAGTCACCGAAAAAATTGAGTACGTGGGACAGGCCCTTTAGACTTTTTATTTACTTTGCACATCCTACGATCCTGAATGCAAAATGGAAAATCTCCCACAGACTCCTCCCATTCCCACTGTAAAGCAAACCAGGAAAATTGATTTTTTGAAGATCATGCAAAGTTAGCATTCTTTATGTCAACAAGAAACGTCAACTATTTAGAAAGATCAAATGCTGCCAGAGCAGAACTTTAAAATTATTTTAGCATTGTTTTGTTTGAGGTTATTCCTATGTGCAATTCTTCCAGTGTGCATCCACATGTAAGTGGTATTGGTATTGTTATTATTGCCCGGTGTACCGAGATACAGTGATTGTGGACATGCATCTACTTATGTGTGTTTTTGAGTGCATGTTTAGTTTAGAGTTACAGCATGGAAGCAGGCTCGCTCTGCCCACTGAGTCCGTGCAGACCAGCGATCGCCCCGTACATGAGTACTATCCCACACACTGTTTACAGACAATTTACAGAAGCCAATTAACCTGCACATCTTTGGAATGAGGGAGAAAACCCACGTGGTCACAGGGAAAACATACAACCTTGTTGTCTGGTGCTGTGAGGCAGTACCTCTACTGCTGTGCTACTGTGCCTCCCATTATATGTATAAATATAAAATGCTGGAAATGTACACCAGGTTAATTAGCACAGATAACACTAACATCATGATGTTTTTGGTATCTACCTTGCATTCACTTTGTAAATGTACATTATGTTATCAGATCTTACTTTTTCATTGTTATGATGGTTATGAACCTGATGTATATTTAACCCATTTCCAGTTTTTATTCCATATTTTAAGAAATAGCAGCTTTTCATATTTGACATATTTTTGAATGTGTGCATTTATGTTTCCACATTTGTATTCACATGCTTACATACGGATGTTAAATCAACTCTCACGTTGATGATGTGATTGGAACAGTATTTATTCACAGTATCAGATTTAGAAGCAATTATTAGTCCCTGACATTGGTTACAATTTTGTGTAGTAGTTCTTCTGAGATTCTATTATGTGCATGAAAACATACATGTTGTTCTTGTGGCAAAAATCATTCATTATGGAACCGGAGCTGGGCTCATTCACACTGGATATGTAATAACTGCCGAGAGGTTCTGAGAATAGGATGTATTTATTATTTGTAGATATGTTTAGAAAATTCTCATGTGGAGCTCTGTAGGTATTACAGAGGGAAGCTCCATCTTTGATCTGCTATAAAATTTAACACATGGTTTCCATTAAGGGGAAGGATCAGAATAATTGAGCATCTGTTTTGTTGTAAAGCCCATCTATTTTCACTAGATGGTAAATTCAGTGATTCAGCACTCAAATTCAGTGTGGGTCAGAAAATTGGGATTGAAATGTAATGGAAGATGGACACAAAGCTGGAGTAACTCAGTGGGTCAGGTAGCAACTCTGGAGAACATGGATAGGTGATGTTTTGGGCCGGAACCCTTCTTCATACTGAGTCTCCTGACCGCTGAGTTACTCCAGAATTTTGTGTCTATCTTTGGTGTAGACCAGGATCTGCAGTTCCTTGTTATTACATTTTAAAATATTACCATAGTGGTTTAATCATGTTAGTTGAGGAGTAAATACTGCGCTGGAGTGTCAGCCTAGGCTGCTGCTTACAACTCTCCGAAGAAAGCTTCATCCCACAGCCTCGTCTGTGACTGATTAGCTCAGCATATCCCCAACCTGGTATCTTTCGCGTTACTCCACACCAATCTTGAAGTGCAAAGTAATATTCCCACCAAGTCATTATAGATTTGAGCGTACATTTATTCAGAAACATTGCAATAAAACATGCACAAAGGGTGGTGGGTGTATGGAACAAGCTGCCAGGGGAGGTAGTTGAGGCAGACACTATCCCAACATTTAAGAAACAGACAGGTACATGGATAGGATAGGTTTGGATGGACATGGACCAAATGCGGGCAGGTGAGACGAGTGTAGCTGGGACATGTTGGCCAGTGTGGGCAAGATGGGCTGAAGGGCCAGCTTCCACACTGTGTCACTCTATGACTCTAATAATATTATTAGAACCAGAAGAGAGCCCCGTTTGTATATAATAATAAATTAAATCTAACAACACAGAGATTAACAGATTAGTGCAAGACAGTTAATATGATTGAGAGGCACTATTTTTCCTCAGTGTTTTCAATGCTTGTATAGCCATCGATGATAATATGTTTGCTTCCCGTTGCAGAAAACATGGAAGCCATTTAAAGGCACCGACACGTAAACATTTTAATACTTTTATAAGAGATTCTTTTGCATGCTATTGTAGAAATAGATTGATTAAAAGAGTTGAGAAGGGAATTCTGAAAGTCATTTTTGAATTTCGATGCTGGTGTCTTATAGCATAATTCAAAGTCTGAATATTTTCTTACATAAAGAGAGCACAAGGATTTCATATTTGTTTCTTCTCACATACTTAGTGCTTTATCACAATCTTAAATTCATGTAATCCACAAATTCTGAGCCAGTATTGAGTGTAAAGGAAAAATGTGACATACTTTATGTAATTCAATCTCTTGTACAATGAGTTTGCCTTAAAAACACCATCATAGAACACAGTTTAAGGAACATATGGACATCATTGCCTGGGTTCATATTACACTGTAAAGTAGGTTCTGCAGTTTCCACTGAGGTCAGTGTTGGAAGAAGGAATTTGAGGGCAGCTGGAGCTGTGTAGAAGTACTAACCTTGCTCAGCTTCTTACTCTGGCTCCACAGTATAGCTTGTCCCATCTCTTGCAACTGTGATTTAAAGATGTCCTCGAGGCAAAAGGAATTATAATTACCTGAACAAAAGACAAAATGCTGAAAATGCAGAGCAGATCTGACAGAGGAGGAACCTGAAATGTTATCCTTTCATGCAATGCTGGTCGTTGACATCTCCTGGATTTGCTTTTGTTACTAAAGTGGTAATATGTTGCTTTTCTTATGAATACAGTTCAACCTAATGTACCGGGGTAATTACACTTGCATTTAAATACAATAAGCCTGGAATCTGTGCCATTTCATCATCTAAGACTTGCTTTGCAGGTTTACTTTAGTTTATTGTCGCGTGCACCGAGGTACAGTGGGAAGCTTGCTTTTGTTGCGTGCTATCCAGTCAGCGGAAAGACAATATGTGATTACAATCCCTGCCGTTCCTAAGGACGTGGCCAGGGACTCCATCTGGGCCAGTTGCTATCCACGAGTTCACCCTCAGGAAAGCTGATCTAACTTCTGCAGCAGTGACCTCGGGAAGAGGCACACTCGGGTCTGATGACCAGTTGGCCCTCGGCTCAGAGTGAGCATGGAATGCATTAAGCTCATCAGGTCAGGCCGCACTCTCACCAGTGAAGTTGCTGGACTTCACGTTGCAGCCAGTTGTAGTATTCAGACCTTGCCACATTCTGCAGGTTTCCGAATGATTATACTGGGACTAAAGTTTGTCTCCTGGCATTCTTGATGATCATAGCAAGCTTTCTTATACCGCTCGGGATTGTTTGACTTGTATGCAGCGGGCGTGGCCTTCACCTGTGAATGTACCTGGCGGTTCATCCATGGTTGCCGGTTGGGGACACTCGGATTGTCTTCTTCAGCACCCACTCCTCTATGCACTTGCTGGTGAAGTCAGTCACAGCAGTGGAACACACATTTATGTAAGATATGTAAGATGTCATCTGTGTCCCTTGACCAGGTTTCACAACTCTCTGTACCGGATCTGCCAGCTTCAGGTTTTGGTTTGTAGGCAGGGAACAAAAGCAATAGACAATAGGTGCAGGAGTAGGCCATTCGACCCTTCGAGCCAGCACCGCCATTCACTGTGATCATGGATGATCATCCACAGTCAGTACCGTTTGGTGATCAGATTTCCCCAGATGTGAGCGAGGAATGGAGCGGTTGGTGTTTTTTATGGATGTACAGCAGTAGTCGCTGGTGTTCTAGCCCCTGATGGGACGAGAGACATGCTGGTAGTACTTTGGTAGTACGCCGCTGAGGTTGGCTTGCTTGAAGTCTCCGGCTACATGGAGCAGGGCATTGGGGTGTTATTGGTAGCGGCGTACAGTTCGTTCAGAGCAAGCTTGGTGTTCACATTGGGACGGATGTAGACTCAGGATAGGTGAGGTGAATTCCCTCGGCAGGTAGCAGAGACGGCACTTCACGTCAGACATTCCAGGTCTGGGGAGCATGAGCTCACCGGGACCACCACCACTGAACAGCATGAGGTATTGATTAGGAAGCAGACCGCACCGTCTCTAACCTTGCCCGAAGATGCCGTACGGTCCATCTGGTGAAGGGAGAAACCCCTGGTGATGGAGAAACAGCTCCATGGTAGTTTGTTTCCTAAACTAGGGTCAACAGTAATTAATTTTGTTAAACTTAGCAAATATAGAGCAGTTCTATTGTTCAGTGGGGTTATTTTGATCACAGAATATCCACCTCAACCTAAAGCATTAACACCTCTATTTCCCCGACCACACGTGCAGCTTAATCTATTAGTATTGCCAGTTTTTTTATGTCTTTATTTCTGGCATTTGCTATTTTGTTATGTTTGACTTAAACTAAACAAATTGCATTTTCTTTAATTTAGTTTATTGTCACGTGTACCGATGTCCAGTGAAAAGTGTTTTATTGCATGCTAATCATCATCGTTGGAAACATTAGCGAGGCAGTGGTGCTGGTTTCCGTGGGGCACGGTGACGGACGCACCACACATCGCTGTCCTCCATGCAGCTGGCAAGCTCCTCTTTTGTCTCTACACACGCGTCATCCACCATCGTCTTCAGCATCATCTTGATTGGCCGTCCCGGGACATGTCTTCCATGGGTGGGTTTCCGCAGCATCACCTTGTTTGCTGGCATTTCTGGGTGGCGGTGGCAGTGACCAGCGAGCCTCATCCTTCTCCACCTGATCTTCTCGTTCAGAGGTGGAATCTCCCCATAGAGCAGGGCGCTGGTGATGTCGTCCCTCCACATGACATTCGGGTGTAGGTACCATCGAGAGACTTGGACAGTGCTTCAGTGAGAGTCCGTGCCTCACACCCGTACAATAATATGGTCTCTACTGATGCATGGCAGAATCTCAGTTTGAGACCCTTTGACATCCGAGACATCCAGATTTTCCCCATGTTATTGAAGGCTTTCCATGCGAGCGCGTTCCGGACCTTGATGTCATTCTCCGAGCTCTGCATCCTCGCTCCCAGGTACTTGAAGTCCTCCACTTTCTTGAGAGATGCACTGCATGCTAACCAGTCACAAGAAAGTCTATATATGATTAATCGAGCAGTCCACACTGTACAGATACAGGATAAAGGTAATTTGGATTGTTGTTTGCAGTTGCTGTCTTGAAACACAGAATTTGTAGCACATGGCTATTCATATCATCTTATGTGCTGCCTTGATGCGACCCATTGGCATTGTAGATAGACACAAAATACAATACGATACGATACGATACAAGAAATTGATCTGCCAACAGTCATAAAAACACAAAATACATGAAACATGAAAGATAGCTCACTAGGACAGGAAACATCTCTGGATAGAAGGAATGGGTGACGTTTCGGGTCATGAAGGAGGGTCTTGACCCAAAAAAGGCACCCATTCGTTCTCTCCAGAGCTGCTGCCTGTCTCACTGAGTTCCTCCAGCATTTTGTGTCTATCTTGGGTGTAAACCAGCACCTGCAGTTCCTTCATACACGGTTTGTTTGTCCTTACCAATCTGGTCTGTATATATATATATATATATATATATATATATATTTATGTTTCCTATTCCACACCCATAAATGATTTCTTTTGATGGAAAACAGGAAGATCAACAGTAATTCAGACATTTTTTGGCTGAAAATTTGATATTATGCATTTCATTTGAAATCAGCAATATAAAGTAGTAATTTTCTGCTTAAAAACGTAGAATTATCGGATGATTTGAATGAATCATTTTTGACATGTGGAACAGAATACACAAAGAGTTAGCAGAATTTAATGCCTGTAAATATAAATATATATATATTACAAGTTGATTTTTGCATTGCAAACATTTACGTGAAGGAACCTTGCAGCATTGATTTCCCCCCAGAATCTCTATATTGTCTGTCATTGCACATGGTGCAACGAAATTTAAAAAGTCAATCCAACGGTGTGATTCACAAGACCAATCTTAAAATATAAGGAAGGGTAAAAATATATACATATAAAAAAAACAATTCAGTTGAATGTGAGTGTTATTTCTTATTTTGCTTTGTTAAGCTCACGTATGGCTATGGGGTAGAAGCTGTCTCTGAGTCTGTTCGTGCGAGTTTTGTGCGAACAGGTTGTGTCCAGGGTGGGAAGGGTCCTTCAGGATGTTGGCTGCCCTGCCAAGGCAGCGAGAGCTGAAGATGTCCTTCAGGGAGGGCATTGGGCAGCCAGTGATTTTTTGGGCGGTGTTGATGACCCTTTGAAGGGCTCTCCTGTCCGCTGCAGAGCAGCTGGCATACCATGTGGTTATACAGTACGCCAGCACACTCTCGATAGAGCAGCAGTAGAAGGACACCAGCAGCTTCTCTACCAGGTTGTTTTTCATGAGGATCCTCAGAAAGTAGAGTCGCTGCTGGGCCTTCTTGACTACTGTAGTGGTGTTTGTGATCCAGGGGAGATCCTCCGCAATTTGTGTGCCCAGGAATCTGAAGTCTGAGACCCTTTCCACACAGTCCCCATTGATGAATAGGGGTTGGAGGGCTGCACTGTTCTTGTGGAAGTCTATGATAGTTTCCTTTGTTTTTGTGGTGTTTAGGATGAGGTTGTTGTCTGAACACCACGCTGCCAGTCTTTGGACTTCCTCCCTGTAGGCTGTCTCATCTCCTCCTGAGATACGTCCAACCACAGTCGTGTCGTCCGCAAACTTAACGATGGTATTGGTGGAGTGGGCGGGGGCACAATCATGGGTGTAGAGTGTGTAGAGGAGGGGGCTCAACACACAGCCCTGTGGGGAGCCGGTGCTGAGTGTGATGGGGGTGGAGAGGTGATGGTCCAGTCTGACGGTCTGGGGGCGGTTAGACAGAAAGTCCTTGATCCAAAGGCAGATGGGTTGGGAAAGTCTTCAATCCATGAGTTTGGTGACCACTCTGCTGGGGATGATGGTGTTGAAAGCAGAGCTAAAGTCAATGAAGAGCATCCTCACATAGCTCCCCTGGTGTTCGAGGTGGGTCAGTGCAGTGTGAAGAGCAGTGGCGATGGCATCCTCAGTGGACCTATTTGCTCTGTAGGCAAACTGGTGTGGGCCGAAGGTGGAAGGTAGGATGGCTTTGATGTGCTGCTGAACCAGCCTCTCGAAACACTTCATGATGACTGGTGTGAGAGCGACCGGTCGGCAGTCGTTACTGCCGCTGGTAACAGGCTTTTTTGGTCGTGGGATGATTGTGGCAGACTTCAGGCACGGTGGGATGATGGATTTGGACAGGGACAGGTTGAAGATTTTCGTGAAGACCTCGGAGAGCTGGTCTGCACATTCCTTCAGAACCCTTCCTGTCATGCCATCCGGTCCGGCAGCCTTCCTCGGGTTCACCGCCCTGAGCACCCGCCTCACTTCATGCTCCTGCACAGTGAGGGTGTAGTTGTTGTTGTTAGGGGCTGGTGGGAGAATGGTGACGAGCTCTTCTGGTTCTGCCTCAAAATGAGCAAAGAAGGAGTTCAGCTCCTCTGCCAGTGTGGCGTGGCCGTCGGCCGGCCGTCGTACTGTTACTGGGCTTGTAGTTGGTGATGTGCTGGATGCCCTGCCACACCCGCCGTGGATCGTTGTTGTTAAAGTGGTCCTCTTTCTTCCTCTTGTGGGCCGCATTGGCATCCCTGATGCCTTTCTTCAGGTTGGCTCTAGCAGTGCTGTACAGGGCTCTGTCGCCAGACCTGAAGGCGGTGTTGCGGTCCTTGAGGAGAGTTTGGACCTCTTTTGTCATCCACGGCTTCTGGTTGGGGGACACCCGGATAAGATTGTCGATGGTGACGTTGTCAGCACAGTTCTGGATGTAAAAGAGTACAGTGGATGTGTACTCCTCCAAATCCGGATTTTCAAAAATGTCCCAGTTTGTCCTTTCAAAGCAGTCCTGTAGCTGTGAGGAAGCTCCTTCAGGCCAAGTTTTAACAGTCCTGGTGGTGGGTTGGACTTTTCTCCTGAGGGGGGTGTATGCTGGTGCTAAGTGAATGGATAGGTGATCCAACTGGCCTAAGTGTGGTAGTGGTGTGGCTCTAAGCCCCTTCTTGATGTTTGAGTAGGCCTTGTCTAATGTATTTTCTCCCCTGGTTGCACATTTGATGTGTTGTTCAAACTTGGGGAGAACTGATTTTAAGTCCGCGTGATTGAAATCACCAGCTGTGATATGGGCTGCTTTGGGGTAGGTATTCTCTTGTTGGCTGATAGCGCTATGGAGGTAGCCTGGGGCTATGCTAGCATTAGCATCCGGTGGGATATACACAGCTGTAACTACGACAACGGTAAACTCACGTGGAAGGCAGAAAGGCCTGCATCTAACTATCAGGTACTCCAAATCAGCAGAGCTGTGTTTGTCTCTGATTGTGGTATTTGTGCACCAGTTGTTGTGAACGTAGATGCATAACCCCCCTCCTTTGCTCTTTACTCACTCTCTTTATTTTTTCTTGTGGATACTTCAATAGTAAAGCAGCAAGTTTGATGGCAGCTGGGAGAGTGAGCTGATTCATGTGCTCTGCAGGACATACTGGGCGAAGTGAAGAGCTTCCACAACAGTAATGGTAGTGCCGAAGTGACAACTAAATATAGGACAAAAGGTGCTGGAGTAACACAGTGCGCCAGACAGATCACAGATTGGCAATGTTTCATGTCAGAACCCATCTTAAGACTGAGGAAGAGTCTAATGTAGGGTCCCAACCCAAAACGTCATCTATCCATGTTCTCCAGAGGTGCAGCCTGACTGGCAAAGTTGCTCCAGCACTTTGTGTTTTTTGCTCAAGATTCCAGTATCAGCAGTTCCTTGTGTGCACTTATAATAGAAGTTGTTGGAAATGCATAATAGGTGAAGGCACACCTGGGGAGAGAAAAATGGGAAGCTAATCAGCCAGAGGCATCAATGTTGTTGGTCTTTGTACAGGTACTGCCTGCCCTGTTGGGTGTTCCCAGCGTTTCAGATTTCCGGCAAGTATTTTCAAGACACAAGAGTGTGCAGATGCTGGAATCTTGAGCTAAACACAAAGTACTTCATGGGTCAGGCAACCTCAAGGGTGAGAATGGACAGGCAACATTTTCGGGTTGGGGAACAGCATCTCATATTTCGCTTGGGTAGCTTACAGGCCAGTGGTATGAATATTGATGTCCCTCACTTCAGGTAGCCCTGGTATTCCCTCTCTCTCTATCCCTCCCCCACCCAAGTCGCATTAGCTTCTCATTTTCACCCAACAAACAGCCTGTTTCCTTTATCATCGTTACTTTTTTGCATATCTTTCATTCATCATTCTTCATCTCTACACATCACCCGTTTCCCTTATCCCTAACCAATCTGAAGAAGGTCTCGACCCGAAACGTCATCCATTCCTTCTTTCCAGAGATGCTGCCTGTCCCACTGAGTTAGTCCAGCTTTTTGTGTCTATTTCTGGGTTGGGACCCTTCTTCAGACTGATTAGAGTTGTTTTCCTTTCGGTTCTATTGAAAACAGCCTTGATAATGCAGAAAGTAACATTGATTATTGAAAATGTTGATGTAAATGTGGCCCTAGAAATACGGCAAGGAAATATTACTCTTTCCTTCCATCCAGAGATGCTGCCTGTCTCGCCAAGTTACTCCAGCATTTTGTGTCTATTTTCCAGTTGCTATGTATATATGTTCAACAGCTATATCCTAAAACAATCCTGAAGAAGAATTATTTTTAAAAAGGGGCACTGTCATCTTAAAATAATTCACTCTTCATTATTTTGTTCATGCTACAATATTTAATCTAAATAATGGAGAAATGAAAACGGTATTGGAGATGTTTGACAAGAATAGCCTAAAAGATAGAAACAAAGATTAAACAAAATAATAACTGATGTTCAATCATCACACCTTATTTTCATAAGTATAATATTTCAGTAAGATATATAAGTACGTTATTTTTGAATATATATAAGTACGTTATTTTACGTTAAAATGAAACCTCGATCTTTGTCATCGAATGAATGCAGTAAACTTTAAATAGCATACATCTTCAAATGTTAAGAACTACTGAAGCTGTTTAATATAATAATAAAGATTTGTTTGTATCTTTTCAGTGAATGCCTGTGAAGAAAATTCTAGAAACAAAACTGCAGATGCTGGCTAATATACAAAAGGACACAAAGTGCTGGAGTAACTCAACAGGTCAGGCTCGAGTCGAGAAACATCAACTATCTGCGTTCTCCAGAGATGCTGACCTGCTGAGTTACTCCAGCACTTTGTACCATTTGTGAAGAAAATCCATACTGAAATAATAATCCTTGTTAAACTCACGTCTCTTTGTTGCAATTAACCTCAAAGAGAAGCAAAGCCCATGTCTGGTTCCTGGTCCATGATCGCCCAAACCAAGATGGGAACAGTAACCAAGCTAAGGGTGGTACGGTGGCGCAGAGGTAGAGTTGCTGCCTTGCAGCGCCGGAAACCAGGGTTCGATCCCGATTACGGGTGCTGTCTGCACGGAGCTTGTACGCTCTCCCCGTGACCGCGTGGGATCTTCTCTGAGATCTTCAGTTTCCTCCCACACTCCAAAGACATACAGGTTTGTGGAGGAAAAGCAAGATTAAAAAAAACTGCTTTGGTTAATGCGTAGCTATGGGCATTGCCTCTTTGTCGGGTACGTCGAACAATCCTTGTTCTCGGCGTACCCGGGCCCCATCCCCGACCTCTACCTCCGTTACATCGATGACTGCTTTGGTGTCACCTCCTGCACCCACACACAACTGACTGACTTCATCCATTTCATCACCAACTTCCATCCGGCACTCAAATACACTTGGACCATTTCCGACACTTCCCTACCATTCCTTGACCTCACCATCTCTATTGCAGGTGATACACTCCTGACCGACATCCACTACAAACCAACTGACTCCCACAGCTACCTGGACTACTCTTCCTCCCACCCTGCTTCCTGTAAGGACTCCATCCCCTATTCCATATTCCTCCGTCTACGCCGCATCAGTTCCCAGGATGAGTTGTTCCACACCAGGTCATCACAAATGGCCTCATTCTTCAGAGAACGGGGATTCCCCTCCCCCACTGTAGATGAGGCTCGCACCAGGGTCTCCTCCATACCCCGCAACACTGCCCTCTCTCCCCATCCCCCACTCGCAAACAGGGCAGAGTCCCCCTGGTCCTCACCTTTCATCCCACCAGCCGGCAAATACAACACATAGTCCTCCGCCAGTTTCGCCACCTCCAACGTGACCCCTCCACTCGCCACATCTTCCCATCTCCCCCCCTGTCTGCCTTCCGCAAAGACCGCTCCCTCTGCAACTCCCTTGTCAATTCTTCCCTTCCCTCCCGCTCTACCCCTTCCCCGGGCACTTTCCCTTGCAACCGCAAGAAATGCAACACTTGTCCCTTCACCTCCCCCCTCCACTCCTTTCAGGGACACAAGCAGTCCTTCCAGGTCCGACAGAGGTTCACCTGCACCGCCTCCAACCTCATCTGCATCCGCTGCTCCGGATGCCAGATGATCTATATCGGTGAGACCAAGCGGAGGCTTGGCGATCGTTTCGCCGAACACCTCCGCTCGGTCCGCAATAACCAAGCCGACCTCCCGGTGGCTCAGCACTTCAATTCCCCCTCCCATTCCGTATCCGACCTCTCGGTCCTGGGCCTCCTCCACGGCCAGAGTGAGCAACACCGCAAGTTGGAGGAACAGCACCTCATATTCCGCTTGGGGAGTCTGCATCCTTTGGGCTTGAACATTGAATTTTCTCAATTCTGTTAACCCTTGCTGTCTCCTCCCCTTCCCACCTCTCCCTCAGCCCTCGGGCCCTGGCATTCCCTCTCTCTCTCTCTCTATCTCCCTCCCCCACCCTAATCGCACTAGCTTCTCATTTTCACACCACAAACAGCTTACAATGGCTTGTTCCCTTTATCATCGATACTTTTTTGCATATCTTTCATTCATTGTTCTTTATCTCTCCACATCACCGTCTATATCTCTCGTTTCCCTGATCCCTGACCAGTCTGAAGAAGGGTCTCGACCCGAAACGTCGCCTATCTCCTTCGCTCCTTAGATGCTGCTGCACCCGCTGAGTTTCTCCAGCCTTTTGTGTACCCTTGGTTAATTGGCTTGGGTTTGTATACTTGGTATACATGTAAATTGTCCCTAGTGTGTGTATGCTTGTGTTAATGTGCGGGGATCGCTGGTTGATGCGGACTCGGTGGGCCGAAGGGCCTGTTTCTGCGCTGTATCTCGAAACTAAACTATGCTATGTATTGATAGGGTGTATGGTGGAATGAACCAGGTTGCTGCTGCTGCCCACTGGCCTTGGAGCATTGCTGACAATATTCGTTTCAGGATCTGAGTTGTGGACAGGACTGAATGACTCTATAGGATGGCATGCGATGACTCTAATGAATGAGTCTCTGACCAGCACCCTGAACCCTCATTTGTGTAAAGAATGAACCAAGTAAACCCCCGACACTGAGGCTCCTTGGGCAGAGGAGAGGACAGGAGAGGCAAGAACAGCAGCTGAACTATCACATGGAAATAATCCATTTTAGAGAACAGAGCCGCTGGCTGGCAGGTTAAATGCAGTTTTTTTAATCTTGCTATTCCTTCACAAATGTAGTGCTGCTAAACAGAAGCAGATGTACAGTGACATTTGCCCCTCGGCACTGCCCTGGATCCCCCCTGCAGAAAAGGGTTTTGTTTTGTCGTGGATCTTGCTGTTAGTTTCACTACCATCTGTGCTCTTTAAATTAGACATCTTGCTAGCTTAGATCCCTCACCAGGTGTGAGAGCATGCCTGTGCCGGTACAGTAATTATCATCATTGACTGGAGCGTGGATGTTGGGTCCTGCTATTTCCAACATAAATCCTAAACGCCGTTCCAACTCTGTGGCTTGAAGGCTAAAGCGAACAAAAGAAATCTCAAATAATCTTGTCGTAATCTTGCAGCAGTGCGTTCGAAAGAAGTTATTCCTCAGATTTCCTGTGTGAGGTTGTATTTTTCTCCTTAGTTTTCAAAAGACTACTTCAGTCAAAGGATTTGTTGAACAAAGCAGCTTATATTTAACTTTACAAAGCCCGGCTATTGCAATGTTTTCCCCCACTTCACTCTGACGTGGTCAAAATTAAAAACAATGCAGAGGCTGAGAGACATCAGAACCCTCACAGACCTGAGTGTACATTACAAAGCAGGGTAAGGGAACTCTACATTGGTATTGTCCAGAGAGTTTAGAAGTAAGACTGAAATGTTGGAAAGGGATAAACCGGTCTAGGAATAGCCTGATTATTGCTTAGTGATTGTGGAAAAAAACACGCGTTTCAGATTCCCCCTGCCTAACCTACTCCTCGGGTTCCTATAAAATCTTTCCCCCATCACCTTAAACCTAGGTCCTCTGGTTCTCGATTTCCCTACTCTGGGTAAGACACTCTGTGCATCTACACGATCTATTCCTATAAGATCACCCGTCATCCTCCTGCGCTCCAAGGACTAGAGACCTAGCCTGCTCAACCTCTCCCTATACTCAAGCAAATTGAATCCTGGGGCAAGTTGGGCCAAAGGGCCTGTTTCCATGCTAAATGACTATAAATACCTTTGTTATGCTTACTTTCTTATATATGAAGGTATACAGAAGTACCATTTTTTCCAGCATAGAGGTAGCCAGTGTTTGATACACATTGTAATTCTAACCATGGTACACGACCTGATGGCAGATTACCCTCTGAGAAGAGGCAGGGCTGAATCCTCACGGCAGAGGTTTTTCCTACAAACAGCCAAGCTCAGACAAGAGCCCTTGTCTGAAGAATGGTCTCCATGCGAAACATCACCTATTCCTTTTCTCCAGAGATGCTGCCTGACCCGCTGAGTTACTCCAGCACTTTGTGGTGGCTAGTTAACAATTGTATGGTTTTGGAATAACTTTTAAACCTGTGTAGGTATTTCAGAAGTCACAACACCTCCTCCCTATCATGGTGAGGTACAGGTCTGAAGAAGGGTCTCTGTCCGAAACGTCACCCATTCCTTCTCTCCAGAGATGCTGCCTGTCCCGCTGAGTTACTCCAGCATTTTGTGTCTATCTATAGATTTGCATGCACTTCCTCCAACTACATCTGCAACACATGGTAATGTTGGTGTGGCCATCTCTATATTGGTAAGACCAAGATGAGATGAGGCGGTCGTTTTTATGCAACACCTACTCTCTGGCTGTTTTGTCTTTTGCGTTTTGCTCCAGAATACAGCACTTTCAGTCTTGTGCCTCTCACAAGAAAGATAAAAGATATTTCCAGCTGAGAATTCTATGTAACAGGTTGTTTGAGACCCTCCTGCTAATAAATTCACATTCGGTCTCTATGTTATTAGGGTTCCCCTTTACTGGGGAAAGGGGTTGTCACAGGTTGCTGCAGGTTGAATGAGTTTAATGTATTCCTCAACGTCTTTAGGTGCCTCTCTGTTCCCTTGATACGGTCTGAAGATGCTGGAGTAGCCTCATAATGTAAGAGGTTCCGTCTCGCTGTGGCAGCTACAATCTCTAACATGTCTTGGAGTCAGCGTGAATAAGTGCTGAGTTGTTGAAATATTCCTAATGTTGGCCATCCAAGGACATTGCCACTGGGAAACGGGTAAATGATCATGCTTTTGCATGTTGAAAGGAATAGGTGAGCCTTCTGTTTGATAATTGCTGGTTGCTGGCTCGGTATCTGTTGGCGCCTGAAGCTAATGTTAAGGTATCATCATGTCAGTCCAAGGCGATAAATTGCTTGGTGACAACATGTTCAGAGAGACAAATCGTTTCTGAAAATCAAAAAGAAAACTGCAGGCATTGGAAATCTGAAATAAAAACAGAAAATGCTGGAAACACTCAGTGGGCACGGTGACGCAGCGGTAGAGTTACTGCCTTACAGCAGCAGAGACCCAGGTTCGATCCTGACTACGGATGCTGTCTGTACATTCTCCCTGTGACAGCGTGGATTTTCTCCTGGTGGTCTGGTTTTCTCCCACATGCCAACGGTGTACAGGTTTGTAGGTTAATTGGCTTTGATAAAAATTGTAAATTGTCCCTTGTGTGTGGGATGGTGTACAGGCTGATCGCTGGTCTGCATGGACTCGGTGGGCCGAAGGGCCTGTTTCCGTGCTGTATCTCTAAAGTCGAAAGTAAAGTCTCCCACATCCCAAAACCGTGGGTTAATTGGCTATTATAAACTGACCCAAGTGTGAGGGTAGAATCTGGATGAAGTTTATGGGCATATGGTAAGAATAAAATGGGTTACGGTAGAATTGGTGTAAAAATGGATGCTTGATGATTACTGTGTATATGGTGGGCTGAGGAGCCTGTGACTCTGAAACCTTTGCCCTGTATCCGTTTTATCCTGTCCCTACATCTCAGCAGTGAAAAGTATTTAATCCTGCATTAATACTATTTGGATCTTAATGGCTCAAAAAGACATACAAAACTCTTTGTAATTGTAGGTTTTTATATACACTGCGGCCCTGGTCACGCACTGTTTATGGACTGTAAGTTGATGGAGAAGGATATTTTCATCACAGTTATTACTCCTGACTGTGACTGTAAACAAAGCTGGAATCATTTCAGCTCCCCATGTGTAGCTGTTCATTTTCTCCAGCCCAGGACAAGTGCTCTTTAGGTTTGTGACCATTGTCTCCTCTTTGTGATGCAGGTAATTCCGAGTGATCCCAACTGGGTTCCCACAACGGAAGAGGAGTACCTGCACTTTGGAGAGAAAGCTGATTCCGTAAACCAAGCGCACAAATACGTGAACACTGTCCGTAAACGGAAAGGTCTGTATGTGGAAGAGAAGATTGTTGAGCATGCTGAAAAACAGAGAACCCTCAGTAAAAATAAATAATTGCTTCAAAATGTTCATTCTTGCAAGGATACAACCTCATGTGTAAAGAATGGTAAGGTTGCAGATGAAATATAAAATTAGCACATTTGAGAGATGGCAAATTCATATTAATATTTTTAATAAGAAAAAACCTTCAAACTCAAATCACTGTTCCAATTATTGAATACAAACTGCCATCAGCAGAAGTCGCGGTTTAACTATAACATGTTAATATTATAAGTGAAATATACTTTTTATTGAAAGAAAATGTGCTGCAGTTACTTAAAAGTGTGGCTAATGAAGTCAGGCATTTGTATGGCACCCTGTGTCGTTTGTAGATGCTGGCAATTGACATTCATTTGGTCTGGTTTGAATTACTCTTAACTAACCCGAGAGTCTAAAGCAGCACAGTGGAGTCCTTTAATCATCCCTAATCCTGATTCAGTCGATATAGATTGAAATTTGAAGAATGTAATGCTCACAAACTCCTGGTGGACTGCACTCACCAGGTTTAAATTAAAACTAATTAACCACCCATTGAAATAATTTTACAGGAAGAAATGAAACCAGTGACTTTACTGCAATGTGGTACGGCTTTATAGAGGAAGTGTCTGTGAAAGTTACATTTTGGGGATGCCCACACATTCTTGGGTGTTGTTCAGATGGCTGTAACACACTCGGTTACTTCCAAGATGTTTGTAACCTCCATAAAGCACAATGGGGTCTCCACCTTCTGCAGATATTACAGCCTCTGCGATATGTTGTTCAAAGATTTTGGTTGTATAGAAAGTAATCTTGAAATAAATAACTTACTCTATAAATGCATCGCAGTGCACATGTTTCCAGCTTTACATCTCAGAGCTTTCATTTCCATGCTCCAGCCCAAACCGCACAGAAAAAAGGATGTCTCTGTTATGAGAATTCAGATTGGGCTCGGGTTCCAGTTCTTTTGTTTCACAGCACGTGGCATTCACATCGTCTACTGCTGATCATTAGGTTGCTCTGGATAATTCAAATTGTTTCAATGCAGGCAAAGAACACAGATTGGAGTCGCAATGCTCCCAAAATGAAGTGTTACCTTAATTAAGAGTAGACTATGAATGCATTTTTACATCAATCTTCTGTAAACATCAACTTTGGTCAGTAGTTCGGCGGCACTGCCCAAACAGCTGCGGCTCGTCTGCAGTCCGTCTGTCTTTTCTTTCTTTTTGTCCTGTTAGATGTATGTTTTTGGTTTTAGTCTTACTTTATTTTTAGCTGTGTATATGTTGGGGGGGGGGACTTTTTAATCTCTTCCCTGTACGGGGACGCAACCTTTTCCCTGTCGAGTCCCCGTTGTCGTTGGGGCCCAACATCGTGGAGCCGGCGGCCTCCAACTGGACTCGACCTGGGCTCCAGTCGCAGAGCCTGCGGACTCACCATCGCGGAGCTGGCTGACTTCGGAGCGCGGAGCGCTGTGGTGGCGTGTGGCTGCGACCCGACTTCGGATCTACGGAGGCTTCGGCTGCAGGCCCTGTGGAAGGTAACATCGGGAGCTCGCGAGTCCCTGGTGGGAGACCACTTTTCGGAGCTCCCGCAACGGCAACTTCGCCCGCCTGAATCGACGGGTTTAAAGCGACCCGAAGTGGGGCCTTACATCGCCCGGCGCAACTTAAACGGCCGCGGGACTTACCATCGCCCGCAGGGGGCTCCAACATCAAGAGCCTCGATCAGCTCGATGCAGCAGTTTGACTGCTTGACTGCCGGAGAAGAATAAAGAACAGAACAGGGACGAGATAAGACTTTTGCCTTCCATCACAGTGAGGAGGTGTTTGGAGATTCACTGTGATGTGTTTGTGTGGAATTGTGTTAATTGTGTGTTTTGGTTTTTTGCTGTTATGACTGCAGGAACGGAATTTTGTTTGAACCTTGGTGTTAAAATGCAATAAATGGCATTCTATTCTATTCTATTCTATTCTAGTTTGTTATACGTAAAACCTTTTCTATTTGCTGCATTGTAACATATAATTAAAGATTGATTCTCTAATGCATATGTAATGTTACTATGCTTGAGATGTATGGTTCTGGGAGCTGACCAGTTTTAACAATAGTGCTTCAATTGCCTCTAAATGTCGCTGCAGATTTACTGACCTATTTATGGTGTGTATTTGGTTGGAATAATATGACTGAATTCTAAACATGAGAAGATGGTACAAATCGTTGGCAGAAATAATATTAATATATATTTTAAAACATTCAAACACATACGAAAATTAAAAAGACGAAGTAGTTGCGAATGAAAGAGGCTGGTTGGAAAAAATATATATTGTTTACAGTAAGACAGATGATCTATCAACCCCAGGACTATGGTTAGGCAAACCTTTTGGACCGTTGCTCTGTTAACAGTCCCACATGCTTATAATTATATATTTTTTTAATATGACACAGTAGTAAGTTTAAGAAAGAATTGCAGATGCTGGAAAAATCTAAGGTTGACAAAAAAGCTGGAGAAACTCAGCGGGTGAGGCAGCATCTATGGAGCGAAGGAATGGGCGACGTTTCGTGTCGAGACCCAAGGGTCTCCATAGATGCTGCCTCACCTGCTGCGTTTCTCCAGCTTTTTTGTCTACCTTACACAGTAAGTTTCAAAATGAACCCAATGAGGCTAAAGGGGGGGGCAGATAAATCAAAAGCAAGCAGGTGAAGGGGACTATGTGAACAGGGAGCTGGGTGAGTATTTAAACACTGGAAACTCTGCCCAAATGGGCAGCTTGCTGAACCATTGAGATTACTGAACAATCAGAAAGCAGATTCTCATCGTTTGACTGGAGCTTAATAACTGTTCTGCAATTTTCTATGAGTAAAGAAGTTATATTCTAATGAATCTATATATTTAACAATTATTCTTGGCTTTGTTTTTTTTCCCCACACCGTACCCTTTGGGGTGCTAATGTATGGCAAGATTTAAATTCTACTTTTGTAAGTGTACATTAACTGTGGATGTTGACCTGTTAAAGGCAGATATGGACTAATCTGTTCTTGAACTGGCTGATTAAATATGGATTGGGATTAAAAGCTACACGTGAGCACAATTTTATTTAAAGTGGTTAGGTCCACATTGTGGACCTCAAAGGCAGACCTCTGATGTTTATCTCCTCACCTGTTAGTCTTGGAAGAAATATCCTGGGCCGATCAGTGCAAGGGTTCCTCAACAGGTACCATAAACCCCTGACACCCGTACTAATCGAGAATCCATCTCTGCCTCAAGAATTCCACAGGTTCACTGCCGCCACTGGGAGGAATAGGTTAAAGGGAAATAAGGATCAATATTCAGAGCACCATATACTATGTAAACGAGACTTGGGTTGTTAACAATCCAATCTTCTCAGAGGTTGCTTCACATCTCGTTCAAGGGTCCTGACCCAAAACGTCACCCATCCTTTTTCTCCACAGATGCTGCCTGACCCACTGAGTTACTCCAGCACTTTGTGTCTATTATTTCCCAGTACAGTTCAGTAGTGCGGATGGTAAATGATGCTGAATACATTTCACTTGGGTAGCTGCCGTGCTTTACCGCTTGAATAGCACCAAGTGATATTTGGGTTGGGATTTGAAGATATCAATGAATAATGGTGTCTTGAATCTTATTGTTCTTGTTCATTGCTTATATTATAAGGGTCATTCATCTTGAGAGTCAACTACTCAGTGGGTCTCTCTGCTCTCTAGAAGCAATGCAATAGCAATACTCTTTGTAGCTGTCTTTGTGCAGGAATAAACTATGTTACTGTATTATCCGATAAAAACAAACCCCAATGCATAACAGAAATTCTGTGAAAAGATAAAAATTATCGTTGAGTTCAAAGTACATCGATATATTCCAGATTTAGTTTATGATATTATACAAGCTTGTCTTTTTCTGTATTAATAACATCTTACATTTGTTAATATATAATTAAGCTGGCATGTGTACATGTAATATACCATCCATCTGCTTATCTACTTGTCTATCTATGTAAGTGTGTGAGTTAGATAAATGAGTAGATTAGCAAGTGGATTATTTAATATAATTGCCAGCTTAATTATACATGAACAAACTCCATTTGTGCACGGGCGATTTTCTAGTTATGTTGTCGTTGTTGATCATAGTGATATGATCTTGAATCAGGCTTCATTTTCTCTTAATTTCCCTCAGTGTTACAGATTAATTTTCATGACTCTCTCCCCATCATGCCGATTAACTTCAGCTCACTGTAGTACAGAGGAGGCTCTTGCACCCACAACCTCTCCTGTCCTGTGAGGGTCTGTTTTAGAGCAAGGACCAGCCTCGGCCATGCTTCTAATTCATGACTCCAACAGACTAGGGCCGCATGGTGGCGCAGCGGTAGAGTCAGAGAGTGATACAGTGTGGAAACGGGCCCTTCAGCTAACTCACCCACACCGGCCAACAATGTCCCAGCTATCCTAGTCCCACTTGCCTGCGCGTGGTCCATCCCCCCCAAACCCATCCTATCCATGTACCTGAGTTACTCCAGCACTCTGTGAAACGTCACCTATCCATGTTCTCCACAGATGCTGCCAGACAGATGGCGGCGCTGGCTTAACAACTGCGGCCCGCCTGCTATTATTTATTTTATTTTTGTCCTCTTTTTGGTTTTGTTTTATTAGATTGTGTGTGTATGTGGGTGGGGGGGAGAAACATGTCTGGGTCTCTTCCTTGGGGGGGGGGGGGTGCGACTTTTTTGTCGTATTCCCAGTCTTCGTCTCCGTCTGCGCCGAGGCCTAATGGCGGAGCTGGCGGCCTCGGGCCTCGGGGCTGTTCCAGCAGCGGCAGCGCCGGCCCGGCTCGGTCCCGGAGCGGTGGCGGCGGCAGTGGCAGCTGCCCGACCGCGACCACGGGCTTGGTGAAATCGGTCGCGGGCCCAGTGGACGACATAGTCGGGAGCTCGCAGCTCACAGGTTGATGACCTGTTTTTACGAGCTCCCGCAACAACAGCTTCGTCCGCTGGTCTGGAGGGCAGCAGCTTCGGCAGCTTCGACCACCCCGGGTCGCGGAGTTGAACCGGCCCGTTCGCGGAGCTCGGTTGAACCGTGGGACTGACTTACTTACCATCACCCGGTGGGGTCACAACATCTGAAGCGTGGATCGCCTCGGCGCAGAGGGAAACAAAGAGGGAAGAGACAGAGACTTTAAGACTTTGCCTTCCATCACAGTGAGGAGGTGTTTGGTGAACTCACTGTGGTGGATGTTAAATTTGTGTTTATTGTGTGTTTCTGTCAATTAAAAAAACAAATTATATGTATGACTGCAGGGGAACGAAATTTCGTTTAGACCAAAGGGTCTGAGTGACAAATAAATTCAATTCAATTCAACCCACTGAGTTACTCCAGCACTGTGTCCTTTTATTTATTAACCAGTATATACAGTTCTTTGTTTCTGTAAAAGGTTGGTAGAGGTTTGGTACTCTCTTGCTCATTGGAAGGGATCCCAGGTCAAATGGCAGAAACAGATCTGAAATTGCTAGATTTCCCTGAACCAGCATCGAGGAATTTTGGAAACGATTGCCGAACAGATCACCACAATCCCAGTGACTGATAGAGAAGATTTGCGAGCTGGGTGGACTGCTTTGGCTCCCATGTCTCTATATAGTGTTGTGTTTTCTGTGCATGTTGCACTTAAACCAACCAGCAATTGTTCTCAGGCACAATCCTTCGAAAGCATTTTGATCGATGATCACGCTGAGTTACTCCGGCACCTTGTGTCTATAAGCCAACATTTGCACTTCCTTGTTTCTACATTGGGTAAGCCCAGTGTTGTAGCTACACTCCACTGCCCGTGGTGATGCTGTCTGCTCTGCTTGGTAAACAGGGCTTCAACTTTGTGAGTTTGACTGTAAAAAAAATAGAAAACCCCAGAAAGCCAACCTAGGAAGCAATATTTTACTTATTTTCACCAATAAAACACTGAGCTAGCAATAAATGTCAACCATGCAGAACTTACTCTGTTTTAAGAATTCAACGTGTGGTATAAGTGCCAAGTGTAGACAAATGACTGGTCCCCTTTGTCCAAAGGATGCCCAGGCACAATGCCAGTGATAAAGGCGAGAGGACTGACATCATGGCGTGAAACTGAAGAAATTGAACAACATGTGAGTTTTTGTTACAAAAATAATTAAGGTTAAAATTCAACTAATCTAAAATAGGAAGGAGATAGACAAAAATGCTGGAAAAACTCAGCAGGTGAGGCAGCATCTAAGGAGCGATGGAATAGGTGACATTTCGGGTCGAGACCCTTCTTCAGACTGATGTGGGAGTGGGGGTTTTAAAGTGCCATTATTCTTTAGAGATTTCAATGTACTCATAATATGGTGTATTAATGGGGCTATGTGATAATAACCTCTTTCTGTAGATGGGTTTCGACCCGAAACGTTACCTATTTCTTTTCTCCAGAGATGCTGTCTGACCCGCTGAGTTACTCCAGCCCTTTGTGCCTATCTCAGGTTAAACCTACATCTGCAGTTCCTTCCGACCCAATAACCTCTCTTGCCGATGTTGACTAACATTGGTCAGGAGTCTGGGGAGTATAGTCTTGCTGCTGTACCAGAGGGCGTTATGTAAGTTTCCACATCAAACAGCATTACTGTCTATACAGTACTCACACAATCCTGTGCTGGAATGTAGATGAAGTCTCGGGAATGAGGGTTTAACCAACAACCTGCTGACTCACACGTCACATTGCTGCCAACTGAGCCTTCATGTTTTATTTATTTTACATATCTCTCAAAGAGCTGCAGGTCCATGATTTATTTGTGGAATGCGGAGACTGTTGTGAATCTAATACGTCAGGATCCCTGAAATAGCAATGGGATTACTAATCGCTGTTTCTATTTTGGATGAGAATCAATAAGCGTTGCTGTTCTTTCCCCTGGTGCCATATGTCATTATCATGCACCTGAAGCAGTCGATTCAACACAGCTTCACCCTCTGGTCCTAACAGTGCGGCACTCCCTCACTACCAGCATGAGGCAGCTACACAAAGCTGGAAGGTTGTGGCTGAGACCTACAGTCTATCTGGGAGTGTGGCCACTGCCCCACCGTGCATGAAGCAAGGAACTGCAGATGCTGGTTTACTAAAATGCTGGAGTAACTCAGCGGGTCAGGCAGCATCTGTGGAAACATGGGTAGGTGATGTTTCAGGTCGCGACCCTCTTTTGTCTGATTTGGGGGGAATAAAAGAGAGGCAGGACAAGTTGTGGCAGGTAATAGGTGGATAGGTGTTTGTTCATTTTGTTGAGAAGAACTGATTCTCGTTCACGTTTTCACCTGCACCAGTGAACTAAATTGCTTATGGTATGTGTAAGAGAGAGAATATTTGACTGGCAACAGTTCCGTGAATTTGATTGGAGAGCAGTCTGAAGAAGGGTCTTGACCCGAAATGTCACTCATTCCTTCTCTCCAGAGATGCTGCCTGTCCCGCTGAGTTACTCCAGCTTTTTGTGTCTACCTTCCGTGAATTTGGTGACTTATTGTGGACCTCTGAAGCATTTTAGAGATTCAGTCCTCTGTCATACATTGTGGATGATCTTACACCAGACTTACTGCTCTGCACATAATCCAGGAAAACATTGGTCAATCTGGATAATGGTTTTTTTTTTTTCTCACTCTAGAACAGCACGTTTCGGAACGAACATCTGATTATTTGTTTTCTTTGGCCTGCGTGGAATTCTGATAATTAATATATTTATAAGATAACAAAGGCTATCTTAGAAACATAGAAAATAGGTGCAGGAGTAGGCCATTCGGCCCTTCGAGCCTGCACCGCCATTCAATATGATCATGGCTGAACATCCAACTCAGTATCCTGTACCTGCCTTCTCTCCATACCCCCTGACTCCTTTAGCCACAAGGGCCACATCTAACTCCCTCTTAAATATAGCCAATGAACTGGCCTCAACTATCTTCTGTGACAGAGAATTCCAGAGACACACCACTCTCTGTGTGAAAAAATGTTTCCTCATCTCGGTCCTAAAGGAATTCCCCCTTATCCTTAGACTGTGACCCCTTGTTCTGGACCTCCCCAGCATCGGGAACAATCTTCCTGCATCTAGCCTACCTAACCCCTTAAGAATTTTGTAAGTTTCTATAAGATCCCCCCCTCAGTCTTCTAAATTCTAGTGAGTACAAGCCAAGTCTATCCAGTCTTTCTTCATATGAAAGTCCTGACATCCCAGGAATCAGTCTGGTGAACTATCTCTGTACCCCCTTTATGGCAAGAATGTCTTTCCTCAGATTTGGAGACCAAAACTGTACGCAATCGTCCAGGTGTGGTCTCACCAAAACCCTGTACAATCTTGAAAGACATGGCTTCAGGTTGTACTAAAGAAGCCACCATTGGGATGAAATGTTTCATTATATTTTGAACCTACTATAATAATCCTAATTCAGTCTATTGACAATAACATTAGAAGGAAAAAAAGTCACCATTATACTTGACAGTAGCCAAGCCTTGTCTGGCTCTCCTTTGTAGAATGTTTGGTCCCTGGCTGGGAAGTAGTTGCCAAGAGTGAGGGAAATAAAACTTGTCCATTTTATGATGGACACCATGTCCTAATGGCTTGTTTTGAATATTTTATTCCAAAATTCATTTATACTTTCCAGTGGTGTTTAGTAAAAGCTCCATTTCAGACAAATGAGCTAATAGCGATATTAGAGGAACAATGACATGTGAAGTGGGGCATCGACAGCAGTGGAGCCTCAGTGGTAATGGAGCCTCGGCAGTGGTGGAGCCTCGGCAATGGTGGAGCCTCGGCAGCGGTGGAGCCTCGGCAATGGTGGAGCCTCGGCAGCGGTGATGGAGCCTCGGCAGCGGGTGGAGCCTCAGCGGTGATGGAGCCTCGGCAGCGGTGATGGAGCCTCGGCAGCGGTGGAGCCTCGGCAGCGGTGGAGCCCAGCAGCGGTGAAACCTCAACGGTGATGGAGCCTCGGCAGGTGGGGCCTCGGCAGTGGTGGTGAAGCCTCACAGCGGCAGAGAACTATTCCATTCAATAGACATAGAGTGCTGGAGTTACTCAGCGGGTCAGGCAGCATCTCTAGAAAAAGGATGGGTGACATTTCCAGTCAGAACTCTTCTTCTGACTGTGTAGGAAGAAACTGCAGTTGCTGGTTTAAACCGAAGATTGACACAAAAAGCTGGAGTAACTTGGCAGGACAGGCAGCGTCTCTGGAGAGAAGTAACGGGTGATGTCTCGGTTCGAGACCCTTCTTCATACTCAAGAAGGATTCAGACTGAAGAAGGGTCTCGACCCGAAACGTCACCCATTCCTTCTCTCCAGTGATGCTGCCTGACCCTTCTTCACACTGAATCTTCAGAGTTCTGAGTCTTCAAGAAAGCTGGAGAAGGCGAGAGGTGGGATAAAGGATGGCAGGTAATAGGTGAAATAGGTTCTTAACCCCGCTGCCCCCTCTCCTCCACAATCAGTCTGAAGAAGGTTGCCGACCTGAAATAGCGTCACCTATTACAATTATCCAGAGATGCTGCTTGGCCCATTGAGTTACTCCAGCACTTTGTGTCATTTTTTCAAAACCAGCATTTGCAGTTCCATGTTTGCCCATATTTTATGTGTTTACATTTTATTATTCTGCTTGATAGAACATTCCAAATATTCATCATTCTACGTTGTTTCTCCCTGAAAAATAAATTTCTCCAATTTCTGTCACTTTATTTCATTATTTTGAGTGCGTCACAGTGGCGCAGTGGTAGAGTTGCTGCCTTACAGTGGCAGAGACTCGGGTTCGATTGTGACCACGGGTCTGTCTGTATGGAGTTTGTACGTTCTCCCCGCAACCACGTGGGTTTTCTCCGGGTGCTCCGGTTTCCTACCACACTGCAAAGGTGTACAGGTTTGTGGGTTCATTGGCTTCCATAAAATTGTAAACTGTCCCCAGTGTGTGTAGGATAGTGTTAGTGTGCGGTGATCGCTGGTCGATGCAGACTCGATGGGCCGAAAGGCCTTTTTCCGTGCTGTATCTCTAACCTAAAATAAACAAAACTTATGGTTAGATTGTGAGTTTATATTTAACTTCCTGTTCTTCCCAGGGCAGCGATTCCTTTTATATGTTAGTTGATGTATTTTTAAACATCAGATTCCTGCTGTCGTGGATTCCAGTTCTGAGTGATGATTGAGCCTGTCCTTGTTGGCACTTCCCCACAGCGATGGAGTTGATTCTTTTAGTTTACTGTAGAGATACAGCGCGGAAACAGGCCCACCGAGTCCCAGACTACCAGCGATCGCCACACACTAACACTACCCCACACACACTAGGGACAATTTACTAGGGTTAATTTTATCAAAGCCAATTAACCCACAAACCTGCACATCTTTAGAGTGTGGGAGGAAACCGGAGCACCCGGAGAAAACCCACGTGCTCACAGGAAGAACTACAAACTCTGTACAGACAGCACCCGTAGTCAGGATTGAACTGGGGTCTCTGGCGCTGTGAGGCAGCAGCTCTACCGCTGCGCCACTGTACCTCCCTCAACACTTTGTGGGTAGACAGTAAGTTTTTTCCTAACTATGAAACCATCTTCATATGACTGACCATGCGCTAACAACTGCCTATATTATTACTTAATACTTTGATGTGGCCCTGCTTTAATCATCGTCTTAATCTGCAGGGAATAACTCTTTAATGCTGCCCTAATGGCCCTGTGTGGCTACAAAGGAGACTGATTGTGGTTTTCCGCATGGTGCTGCCTCCAGAGCAGTTTGATGTGATGGGGAGAACTACTGACCTGAATAAAACACTGATAAACCTTGGCAACAATCCTCACAACTGCTGCTCAATCAATTTCATGTTGAATAATGTCAAACAAAACTTATCTTTGGCTAACTTGCCACGGAGTGCTGATGATATGGAGTCTTCTACGGGCTGGCTTCTCCCCAGATCCAGTGCAGTACAGTGACGCAGAGGTAGAGCTGCTGCCTTACAGCACCAGAGACCTGGGTCTAATCCTGACCAAAGATCATAGAGCAGAGCTTGATCCTGACTACGGATGCTGTCGGAACGGAGTTTGTACGTTCTCCACATGAACATGTGGGTTTTCTCCGGTTTGCTCCGGATTCCTCCCTTCCTAAATTGTGTGTGTGTGTATGTACATATATAGTTGTGTATATATGTGTGTGTGTGTATATATATGTTTGTGTGTGTGTCTATATATGTGTGTGTGAATTTATATGTACATATACAGTATATGTGTATGTATATATATATATGTGGGCACACAAAAGGCTGGAGAAACTCAGCGGGTGCAGCAGCATCTAAGGAGCGAAGGAGATAGGCAACGTTTCGGGCCGAAACCCTTCTTCGGATATATATATATATATATATATATATATATATATATATATATATATATGTGTGTGTGTGTATACGTGTGTCTATACGTGTGTACATATGTATTTTAAACAAACACGAATAGTGCTTGGATGAAACAACACTCGCAAGCCTATGTAGTTTGGACCTTTTTGGGAGTGTTAGATATGCTGATATTTACAGGTCATAGGATAGCAAAGTGGCTTTAGATAATTGAGTTCTCAATACTTCTGTTTTCCTTTTCGAGGAGAAGCTGAACATAGTATACAATGTTTCAGGGACGTTACCCTGGCAATCAGTGCTAACTCAATTGGGCAACAGCATTCCGAGCTGTTTGGAGTTTAAATATAAGTAAATGCTGAAATGTGACAATTTCCTCTTATATAACACCATTAACATGCAAACTCAGGCAGATTAAACTCAAAGACAGAAATAGAATTGGGAAGGATCTTCAAAAGAATTGACAAAGAGCTTTGTTTTCAACAGGAGATGAAGGACAGTGGTTTTAGTGAGGGAATTACTGGGCACTCATTCTGGACACAACTCCAATGGTGAGCAAGATGTGTAGATGTGTAGGAGGGAGAAGTTGGAGTAAAGAATGCGTGACCTTTTGGGTCAGGGCCCTTTGCAGGACTGTCATCTGAAGTTCCTTGTTTCCACAACCTACAAACCCGCACATCTGTGGCGTGTGGGAGGAAACCGGAGCACCCAGAAAAAACTCATGCGGTCACAGGGAGAACATGCTGACTCTGCACAGACAACATCCGTAGTCAGGATCAAGCCCGGGTCTCTGGCTCTGTGATGCAACAATTCTACCGCTGCACCACTGCTGCGCCCTGTGCCAATTTTGTGTTGTGTATTCCAGAATTAAAATGGAGCGAATTGATAGTTTAAAACTAACTTTCGATGAATGTGTGAAATGAGTCGTAGAGCTAGACAGCATGGAAACAGGTCCTTCAGCCCAACTTGTCCACACTAGCCATTCTGGGCTAGTCCCATTGCCTGCGTTTGGCCCACATCCCTCTGAACCCTACCTGTAAAAATGCCTTTTGATAGCAATTATTGAGATAAATCACTGACTAATATGTATTTAACATAATTAGTAAAACCTGAAATAAAGAAATATAATCCAAATGATTTCATTACTGGTAAACATTGGGATTGGGCAGAAATTAATGGTAACCTGTATATTCAATACCTAATCGGATGGGAACTGAATGCAATTGTAGACAGGAGATTCATATTGTAGGAAAGGGCATTTTGCAAATTCCCACCGCTACATGGTCATTTCCACAGATAGGAACCGTTTGGAGGGATAAGGGCAAGTTGTAGGCAAGTCAGAGGATGTGAATCTGTGGACTTCTTTGCCACACAGCTGTGGAGGACAAGCCAATGGATAGTTTTCAGGCAGAGATAGATAGATTCTTGATTTGGTGTCGGGTTATGGGGCGAAGGCAGAAGAGTGGAGTTGAAAGGATAGATCAGCCATGGTTGAATGGCGGAGTAGACTTGATGGGCAGAATGACATAATTCTGCTCCTAGATCTTACAGTTATGAAGTGGGATAGCTCTGTTAGGCAAATTGGTAGGCATGAATAAGTTGGACCGAAGGGCCTGTTTCCGTGCTGGATAGCCATGAATCTATGACCCTCCATCGATTGAGAGTGTGAACTTAGAAACATTGAAAATAAGTGCAGGAGTAGGCTATTCAGCCCTTTAGAGCCATCACCGCCATTTAATATGATCATGGCTGATCATCCAAAATCAGCACCTCATTCCTGCTTTCTCTCCATATCCCTTCTTCCTCGTTCGTGTTCACCTTCCATGTTTCAAATGTTGACATCGCTGTCATTGACTGCTCTGAAGTTTCCGGTGGCAATCAGTGGGAGCCATCACTTGTCGCAAAAGATGATGGTGGTAGCAGAATTAGCTCAGGATACTTCCAGTTTCCAACCCCGCGACATGGACACTTCTGCTATGGGGCCTTCATATCCCTTGATTCCGTATGACATTTTATTATGCTTTAATCGGTACGTTAATGGGATAAAGGCAACCACGGATTATAACAAAGGTTACAGGAAGGAAAGGGTTGATTATTATTAATTGATGCTGCGCTCAAATTAGAAATATTCCATCTTCAGGCAGATATTCAATATTCAGGAGGGATAGACAGAGAGGAAAAGGACGTGGGGGAGCGTTGCTGGTTAGAGAGGAGATTAACGCAATAGAAAGGAAGGACATTAGCTTGGAGGATGTGGAATCGATTTGGGTGGAGCTGCGAAACACTAAGGGGCAGAAAACGCTAGTGGGAGTTGTGTACAGGCCACCTAACAGTAGTAGTGGAGTTGGGGGTGGCATCAAACAGGAAATTAGAAATGCGTGCAACGAAGGTAAAACCGTTATAATGGGTGACTTCAATCTACATATAGATTGGGTGAATCAAATTGACAGGGGTGATGAGGAAGAGGATTTCTTGGGATAGTTTTCTAAACCAACATGTAGAGGAACCAACGAGAGAGCAGGCTATTCTAGACTGGGTATTGAGTAATGAGGAAGGGTTAGTTAGCAGCTTTGTTGTACGTGGCCCCTTGGGCAAGAGTGACCATAATATTGTTGAGTTCTTCATTAGGATGGAGAGTGACATTGTTAATTCAGAAACACGGGTCCTGAACTTAAAGAAAGGTAACTTTGAGGGTTTGAGACGTGAATTGGCCAAGATGGACTGGCAATTGATTCTTGAAGGGTTGACGGTGGATATGCAATGAAAGGCATTTAAAGACTGCATGGATGAACTACAACCATTGTTCATCCCAGTATGGCAAAAAGAATAAATCAGGGAAGGTAGCGCATCCATGGATAACAAGGCAAAAGATGAAGCGTACAAATTAGCCAGAAAAAGCAGCCTACTAGGGGACTGGGAGAAATTCAGAGACCAACAGAGGAGGACAAAGGGCTTAATTAGGAAAGGGAAAATGGATTATGAAAGAAAACTGGCAGGAAACATAAAAACTGACTGCAAAAGGTTTTATCGATATGTGAAGCGAAAAAGATTAGTTAAAACAAATGTAGGTCCCTTGCAGTCAGAAACGGGTGAATTGATCATGGGGAACAAGGACATGGCAGACCAATTGAATAACTACTTTGGTTCTGTCTTCACTAAGGAAGACATAAATAATTTGTCGGAAATAGCAGGGGATCGCGGGTCAAATGAGATGGAGGAACTGAATGAAATCCAGGTTAGCCGGAAAGTGGTGTTAGGTAAATTGAATGGATTAAAGGCCAATAAATCCCCAGGGCCAGATAGGCTGCATCCCAGGGTACTTAAGGAAGTAGCCCCAGAAATAGCAGATGCCTTAGTGATAATTTTTCAAAACTCTTTAGATTCTGGAGTAGTTCCTGAGGATTGGAGGGTAGCTAATGTAACCCCACTTTTTAAAAACGGAGGGAGAGATAAAACGGGGAATTACAGACCAGTTAGTCTAACATCGGTAGTGGGGAAACTGCTAGAGTCAGTTATTAAAGATGGGATAGCAGCGCATTTGGAAAGTGGTGAAATCATTGGACAAAGTCAACATGGATTTACGAAAGGTAAATCATGTCTGACGAATCTTATTGAATTTTTTGAGGATGTAACTAGTAGAGTGGATAAGGGAGAAGCAGTGGATGTGTTATATCTGTACTTTCAGAAGGCTTTCGACAAAGTCCCACACAAGAGATTGGTGTACAAACTTAAAGCACACGGTATTGGTGGTTCAGTATTGATGTGGATAGAGAACTGGCTGGCAGACAGGAAGCAAAGAGTAGGAGTGAACGGGTCCTTTTCAGGATGGCAGGCAGTGACTAGTGGGATGCCGCAAGGCACAGTGCTGGGACCCCAGCTATTTACAATATACATTAATGATTTGGATGAGGGAATTAAATGCAACATTTCGAAGTTTACGGATGACACGAAGCTGGGGGGCAGTGTTAGCTGTGAGGAAGATGCTAGGAGGCTGCAAGGTAACTTGGATAGGTTGGGTGAGTGGGCAAATGCACGGCAGATGCAGCAAAATGTGGATAAATGTGAGGTTGTCCACTTTGGTGGCAAAAACTGGAGGGTAGATTAGGTGGCCGATTAGGAAAAGGGGAGATGCAGCGAGACCTGGGTGTCATGGTACACCAGTCACTGAAAGTAGGCATGCAGGTGCAGCAGGCTGTGAAGAAAATGAATGGTATGTTGGCATTCATAGCAAAAGGATTTGAGTACAAGAGCAGGAAGGTTCTACTGCAGTTGTACAGGGTCTTAGTGAGGCCACACCTGGAGTATTGCATACAGTTTTGGTCTCCTAATCTGAGGAAAGACATTCTTGCCATAGAGGGAGTACAGAGAAGGTTCACCAGACTGATTCCTGGGATGGCATGACTTCCATATGAAGAAAGACTGGATAGACTCGGCTTGTACTCACTGGAATTTAGAAGATTGAGAGTGATCTCATAGAGACTTACAAAATTCTTAAGGGGTTGGACAGGCAAGATGCAGGAAGATTGTTCCCGATGTTGGGGAAGTCCAGGATAAGGGGTCACAGTTTAAGGATAAGGGGGAAGTCTTTTAGGACCGACATGAGAAAATCGTTTTTCACACAGAGAGTGGTGAATCTGTGGAATTCTCTGCCACAGAAGGTAGTTGAGGCCAGTTCGTTGGCCTTATTTAAGAGGGAGTTGGATGTGGCCCTTGTGGCTGAAGGGATCAGGGGGTATGGAGAGAAGGCAGGTACAGGATACTGAGTTGGATGATCAGCCATGATCATATTGAATGGCGGTGCAGGCTCGAAGGGCCGAATGGCCTGCTCCTGCACCTAATTTCTATGTTTCAGGATGGAAAGTTGTAGCGGCTGTTTGAGAACCACAGGTCATAGATGGTGGCCAATTCCTACACATGCAAGTACATTGGTAGCTGAATCCACGCGTACCATCAGATAAAACCTCTCCACTCAATATATATTTGATCTCCGTTCAGCTATTCTTTTAATCATTAGAACTATTTTTGCCACAGTGCATGAAATAATTAAAGCAGAATTAGGAAAGAATGCTGGTAATATGCAGGCTTTTCTCAACAGTTTAATGAGGCTAAGCAAAATAAGGATTGCTACATACAAGGTCGACTGTGGGATTACCGTGTTTATCGTGTTGGTGGCTTGTAGTTTAACAGTGGGTTTGAACGCTGACATTCATGGGGCATGGCCTTTCCTGTGTTGGTAGATATAGTCACCTTGTGGGAAGAATCACTGCCAATCAATCACCGTCCTCTGACTTGTATTCAATGGGAGAGGATGTCAGTTCCTATCAGTGGCCTGTGCTGCATGGCACCTGCTGTAGGTCACTGCTGCTCATCTTCACTCACTCTCCCTAGCTGTCGTTTGTGTGAGGTTAGCTTCCAAAACTATGATGAAATGTCAATTGCGTAGTGTAGTTTATTGCCACGTGTACCGAGGTACAGTGATAAGCTTTTGTTGCGTGCTAACCAGTCGGTGAAAAGACTGTACATGATTACAATGGCTTGCTTCTAGGTACTTGTGTTACATGGGAGACTTCAGCTGCCTGTCTACACAATAATCTTCAAGATTCTTTAAAGACGCAAGGAACTGCAGATGCTGCAAACGTGAGCAAAGCAGCAAGTGCTGGAGGAACTCAACGGGTCAGGCAACATCTGTGAAGGGAATGGATAAACGATGTTTCGGATCGACCTGTTTGTCAATTCCCTCCACAGATGCTGCCTGACCCGCTGTGTATCTCCAGCACATTGTGTTTTATTCATGATCGTTTATCTGCAATTACATTATTTAGACATTAGAGATGCAGTGTGGAAACAGGCCCTTCGGCCCACCAAGTCCGCGCTGTACACAAGCACTATCCTACACACACTAGGGACAATTTACAATTTACAGGAGCCAACTAACCTACAAACCTGCACGTCTTTGGAGTGTGGGAGGAAGCCGGAGCACCCGGAAAAAACCCACGTGGTCACAGGGAGAACGTACAAACTCCGTACAGACAGTACCCTTAGTCAGGATCGAACCAAGCTATCTGACGCTGTTTGAGGCCGCAGCTTGGTACACGTGACAATAATAAACCACTAAAAAACAACGGCAGCAGAGAAAGATCTTGGAAGCAGTGGGAGAGCGTGATAGAGAGAGGGGCAGGGACATGTGGGGCGTGAGAGAGGGGCAGGGAGATGTGACAAAGAGAGGGGCAGGAAGCTTGATGGGAGGATGGGGTATTTGTGAGCTTGGGGGTAGAACAGGAGAGAGAAGTCTTAGGAACGTGGGAGAGAGGGAATGTGAGAGAGCACGGCCATGACACAGAGGACCATGGTCTGGGGAATTGCTCTTTCTGCCTCAGCATGGTGGCTAAACAGGCCCACGTTGGAATACCAGAGTCCCCACCCCCATCCCGTCTGTCTACCTGAAGGATGTTGGGTTGGTTGTAACCTACAGCGACAGCAGCAGTACATCTCCTTTGCAGACATGAAGTGCTGGAGTAACTCAGCGGGTCAGGCAGCATCTGTGGAGAACGTGGATAGGTGACGTTTCACAGAGTGCTGGAGTAACTCAGCGGGTCAGGCAGCATCTCTGGAGAGAAGGAATGGGTGATGGGTTTTTTCTTGTCGAGACTGCAGACAAATTGCTTTATGGGCGGCACGGTGGCGCAGCGGTAGAGCTGCTGCCTCACAGCGCCAGAGACCTGGGTTCGATCCTGACTATGGGTGCTGTCTGTACGGAGTTTGTACATTCTCCCCGTGACCTGTGTGGGTTTTCTCCGAGTGCTCCGGTTTCCCCCCACACTCCAAAGACGTGGAGGTTTAAGGGTTAATTGGCTTCTGTGATTTGTCCCCAGTGTGTAGGATAGACAGTGAAATATTCATGAAATATACTTTGCTTGGGGCACTGCCTGTTAGGGTTCAGCCAGCGTGGATTCATTGCACCAATATCTACGTTTACGGCTGCCGACTAATTTAATTGGATCACGTGTATTTGATTAAAATGAATCTCTTGAGAAACAAATTTGAAAGCGATTGTCCTGGATTGATATAGTTGTTGCCCAAGGGATCGGTCCGTTTTGTGCAGGTTTACATTAGTTTCCTATGCACATTACATGGAAATTATGGCTCACAACTGATTTTTAGCTCAATTATTGTGCTTTTTTTCTTTGCGCAGGTGGTAATCTGAATGTGATGTGCTCGCCCACTAACCATTTCTCTCTCTCCATCCTCTTCCACATTTCTAAGTGGTCCGTAATGTTAGTTTAGAGATACAGTGTGGAAACAGACCCTTCGGCCCAGAGAGTCCACACCGACCAGCGATGCCCCATGTTATCACACACACTTGGGGCAATTTACAGAATCCAATTAACCTACAAACTTGCACATCTTTGGAATGTGGGAGGAAACCGGAGCACCCGGAGAAAACCCACACGGTCACATGGAGAAGGCACAGACGTCTTACAGACAGCACCCGTAGTCAGGATCGAACCCGGGTCTCCGGCGCTGTGAGGCAGCAACCCTACCACTGCTCCACCTAAAACAGTTTTGTCGTAAGTCAATTTAGCTGCTATGAGGATGTACTGCTGCTGGTGCTACACACTACAACCAACCCCAGCATCTTCAGGCAGGCTGGCAGACGATGGTGGTCCAGTATCTGCAGTTCCATGAGACTCCAACTCCTGATCGATCTGCCGATTGACCGTGGATCTGGGCAGAAGATGGTGAAGCCCACAGTGGGAGGCTTGGACGTGAGTACCAGTGCATGCCACCATCATCCCTCATGCCAGCCTCACCTGGCCCTGGGGGAATCCCCCTCACCCCCGCCCCCCCGACCCCTTCCATGCCGACTGTCTGCACCGCACAAGGACGATCCCATGAAAGTGCTGATCGACACAAAATGCTGGAGTATCTCAGTGGGATAAGCGGAATCTCTGGAGAGAAAGAATGGGTGATGAAGGCTCTTCAACATCTTCAATCTGAAGAAGGGTCTCGACCCGAAACGTCACCCATTCCTTCTCTCCAGAGATGCTGCCTGTCCCATTGAATTACTCCAGCATTTTGTGTCTATCTTTGATTTAAACCAGCATCTGCAGTTCCTTCCTACACAGCCATGAAAGTGCTGCCAGTGTTATCACATATTAACATGCAGGCGGGCTGTCCTCGGAGCGAGGAGAACAAGTCTCTCATTCAGACTTTGTAGCTGCGCTGGAACCCAGGCACAAGCTGGAGTCACAGGAAACTGTTGGCAGGAGGCCAAGTGGCCAATCAATGCAAGCCAGCGTCAAAGGAACGCAAAATCTAATCCCTTTATTTCTGTCTGGGTTAGAGTGTCTGTCCTCTGCAGGCGGTGGACACGTCTTGCAAACAGTGGAGTCTGTGCCGTGCTGTAGCTTTAAGGCACAAGAGCTGGATCACCGGATGAATAATTTAGTTAGTTTATTGTCACGTGTGTTGAGGTACCGTGAAAAGCTTCTGGTGCGTGCTAACCAGTCAGCGGAAAGACTATACATGATTACAATCGAGCCGTCCACAGTGCAGAGAAATATGATAAAAGGAATAACGGTTAACAGACAATAGACAATAGGTGCAGGAGGAGGCCATTTGGCCCTTCGAGCCAGCACCGCCATTCAATGTGATCATGGCTGATCATCCCCAATCAGTACCCCGTTCCTGCCTTCTCCCCATATCCCCTGACTGTGCTATTCTTAAGAGCCCTATCTAGCTCTCGCTTGAAAGCATCCAGAGAACCTGCTTCCACAGCCCTCTGAGGCAGAGAATTCCATAGACTTAATGCAAGGTAAAGACGGATTTAAGATAGTCCAAGGGTCTCCAATGAGGTAGATGGGAGGTCAGGGCCGCTCTCTTGTTGATGATAGGATGGTTCAGTTGCCTGATAACAGCTGGGAAGAAACTGTCCCTGTATCTGGAGACCTTCAGAATATCTTTAATCGGATTTTACCGGACTTTACCTTGTACTAAACGTTATTCCCTTTGTTCTGTATCTGTACATTGTGAATGACTCCATTGTAATCATGTATAGTCTTTCCACTGACTGGTTAGCACCCAACAAAAGCTTTTCACTGTACCTCGGTACACGTGACAATAAGCTAAACACAACTAAATGTGGGATCTTATGGAAAATGAAAGCATTTTCTTGCAAATTGCTGGTGTTACATTTCCTGCACATAAAACAAATACTGGACTCTAACGAAAGGTTGATCAGAAAACGTTTCAAACTAATGCAGGTTTTATTGCTGTTGATGAACTCCAGAACTAATTAGTTTTCTAACTTTAACTGTAACTCTACTTTGGTCATTAAGTTGCAGGATGAAAATACCGCAGTAATGAAATACCTAAAGCCAGCCAATCCTCCTTCAAAATCCCTTTCAAAATAATTCTGCGCCTTTTTAGAAATAAAACAATAAAACAAATGTCATTTCTCGACATTAGGAAAGTTATAATTCTTGACATAAGTAATTTCCCAAATGTGAGTTTGAATGGAATTTAATTTTATGGAAAGTTGACGTTATGTCTGACCTACAGACCCTAATAAATCCACTTGCTAGGCTGGGGAACCACAAACTCTAGATCGCTGTTGCAGGCAGCTTGTTTAATGTATTAGCGAGGCGCTAAAGGATCAAGCCGTGCAGAATACTGTACAAGGGCTTTGAAAATAGCTGTAGGTTAAAGGGTTAAACAGGGCATGAAATACGCAGGGCCCCTCCACACTACCCGCGTCTTATAATGCAGGAAAAATGTTCTCCATGTTGGGGTGGTCCAGAACCAGGGGTTACGGTTTAAGAATAAAGGGTCAGCCATTTAGGACTGAGATGAGGAAAAACTTTTTCACCCAGAGAGTTGTGAATCTGTACAACTCTCAGCCACAGAAGGCAGTGGAGGCCAGTTCACTGGATGTTTTCAAGAGAGTTAGATTTAACTCTTAGGGCTAACGGAATCAATGGATATGGGGAGAAAGCAGGAACGGTACTGATTTTAGATGATCAGCCATGATCATGTCGAATGCCGGTGGTGGCTCGAAGGGCCGAATGGCCTACTCCTGCACCTATTTTCCATGTTTCTATGACATCCATTTTAGATGTAGTGTCACAAAGGAAGACTTTCAAATTAGACTCTAGACTTCAGAGATACAGTGCGGAAACAGGCCTTTCGGCCCACTGAGTCCGCCATCACCCCGCACATTAGCTGAATTTGTTGAGCTTGTTTCTCGCAGTGCCCCAGCCTTTACAATCCGTGTACCCATCCATAGACACAAGCAGCTGGAGAAACTCAGCGGGTCAGACACATCTCTGGAAAAAAGGACGGGGTGACGTTTCAAGTCGAGACCCGTCTTCAGGCTCAAGTTTAAACCAGCATCTGCAGTTTCTTCTTACACATCTCATCTTCTCCACTGCGAAATCTCCTCATGGGATGCCTACTTTAAAGACGTTCTCACCTATTCCTTCTCTCCAGAGATGTTGCCTGTCCCGCTGAGTTACTCCAGCTTTTTCTGTCTATCTTCAGTTTAAACCAGCATCTGCAGTTCCTTCCTACAACATGTACCTGTACAAATATTTTTCAAACATTGCAGTAATACCTGCCTGAACAACATCCTCTGGCAGCTCGTTCCGTGCACCTGACACCCTTTGTGTGAATCAAAGTTATTCCTCAGGTTCCTAGTAAATCTGAATTTTCTAATTCTTTATTCCCCTATTCTGAGTAAAAGACTCTGTGCGTTTACCCAATGTATCCCTGTCATGATTTTGTACACCTCTATAAGATCACCCCTCATCCTTCTGCATTCCAAGCAATAAAGTCCTAGCCTGCCCCAACCTCTCACTATAGCTCAGGCCCTTGAGTCCTGGCAACATCCTAACGAGTCTTCTTATGTTTAGTTCAGAGTTTACTTTAGAGATCCAGTAGATCGTGGAAACTGGCCCTTTGGTCCACCGAGTCCGCGCCGACCAGCGATCCCCGCACACTAGCACGATATTACACACGAGGGTGGGAGGAAACCGGCGCACCCGGAGAAAACCCACGCAGGTCACGGGGAGAACGTACACACTCCGTACAGACAGCACCCGTAGTCAGGATTGAACCCGTGTCTGTGGCGCTGTGATGCAGCAACTCTACCGCTGCGCCACCGTGCCGCATTCTCTGCACCCCTTCCAGCAATGCGCGGGACCAGAAACTCAGTGGCCACCTTCTCTTCTTGCTCCTGCAGCTACTGACTGCAAGCCGAGGCTGCCAATCAGCACACATCCACGGTGGAAAGATGCGCTGTGTTGAGGTGGGCCCGCCTCTGGCCCGCACCCCGTGCTATCTGCCCCGTCGCCCCCAGATCCTGGGTAACCCCTCACTACAAAGCTGTTTAGAATTTAAAGGCTGCAGGAGTCCAGCAGCGGCTGAGAATCGAGGCTTTTGGTTCAGTCGCAAGCTTCACTTCAGCTTCTCCTGTGTTTATGAGGCACAACTCAGCTCCCTGAAGTGTTTGGCAGACTACATGCTCTACTTCTTTGGCAGGCTGTGTGCTCTACTCACTCGCCACCTGCACCTCTCTTCATTGGAACTGATCACCGTGGCCAAGTGCATCACTTCCCGCTCACTAGGGCCGCTCACTCCCACTCCCACCGTCCACACTCTCGTCACTCCACTACCCCACATACATATGTATTCACACAGCACACACACGTGATTAAATGACTCGCGTTCCAACAGACTCACATGGGCATGGACGAATACGTGAGCAGAGAGATGTGTGTGTCTCATGTGGTCATTACAGATAGAGAACTGCAAACACACGCGTGTGTACAGATGTGCACACCCACATGCACACACACGCATACACGCATGTAGGCACACACAAGTCCACGCACACATGCAAACACATGTATACACATACAGTGCCAGAGCCCTGAGTTTGATCCCAACTACGGGCGCTGTCTCGTTTGGAGTTTGTATGTTCTCCATGTGTGACCTGCGTGGGTTTTCTCCGAGATCTTCAGTTTCCTCCCACACTCCAAAGACGAGCAGGTTTGTAGGTTAATTGGCTTGATATAAATGTAAATTGTCCCTAGTGTGTGTAGGGTAGTGTTAGTGTGCAGAGATCACTAGTCAACACGGACTTGGTGGGCCTTAGGGCCTGTTTCTGCGCTGCATCACTAAACTAAACTAAACTAATATCAGGTAATGCACAGTCTCTTGCCCAGCGTAGGGGAATCGAGAACCAGAGGACATAGGTTTAAGGCGGGAAAGAAAGCTGATGTGTGATATAGTTTTGGGGACTACAGTGGAGCATATATCAGTTGAGCAATGATCATCGTATTTTCAAGTTTGGAATAGTAACTGGAAGAAACCTAACTTGAGTTGAAACATGATCTGATGATTGATTAACAAATGTCAACATTTGTTGACAAAACATTAAATGAACAATAAATGGTCAAAAATATGTCTGCATTGTCTATGTAATATATATCTGTAAAAATCATAGCAAATGATAGCAATCTGCAAATGTTTTTGATTATCAAAACTGTTTGGTAATTTAAATCATCAGCTATCAGTATAAGGGCACATTGCTGTTTGTCATCTATATCAACGATTTGGATGAGAATGTACAAGGCATGAATAGTAAGTTGTGTAGGAAGGAACTGCATGTGTAGGTTTACACCAAAGATAGACACAAAATGCTGGAGTAACTCAGCGGGACAGGCAGCATCCCTGGAGAAAAGGAATAGGTGGCGTTTCGGGTCGAGACCCTTCTTCTCACTGAGAGTCAGGAGAGAGAGAACCGAGAGATATGTACAGTGAGGTGGAGAGATATAGAACAAATGAATGAAAGATGCAAAAAAGTAACGATGATAAAGGAAACAGGCCATTGCTACCTGTGGGTGAGGTGAGAACGAGTCACAGACTGTGAGACTCAACAAGACGACTGAAGCTGGTGCGACCAGGGTGGGGGAGGGATGGAGGGAGGGGGATGCAGGGGTTACTTGAAGTTAGAGAAATCAATGTTCATACCGCTGGGTGTAAGCAAGCAAAATATAATGTGCGGTTCTTCCAATTTGCATTGCACCTCACTCTGACAATGGAGGTGGCCTAGGACAGGAAGGTCAGTCAGTATGGGAATGGGAAGGGGAATTAAAGTGGTTGGCAACTGGGAGATCAGGTAGGTTCAGGCGGACTGAGCGAAGGTGTTCAGTGAAGCGATCGTCCAGTCCACGTTTGGTCTCGTCGATGTATAAGTGGATGGACAGGTAGTGGTGGGATTGGTTGATTGATGAAAAATACAATATGGAAACAAGCCCTTCCGCCCACTGAGACCAGGATAATCCCATTGATCACCTGTTCACACTATTCTATGTTTTGTCCCACTTTCTCATCCACTCCCTACGCACTAGGGGCAATTCATAGAGGCCGACTATCCTATCAATCCTACGTTTGAGATCTCTGACTGTATGTATGCCATCACCCTGGTCATCGTACTAGTTTCACTGTTGTCCTGTTGAGTCTCACTGTCTGTATAACTCATTATTACCTACACCACTGCCAACAATGGACCATTGTTGGCTCCACCTTTCCTTGATCATTGTTGCTTTTTGCAGATCATAGAATCATAGTAAATAGGTGCAGGAGTAGGCCATTCGGCCCTTCGAGCCTGCACCGCCATTCAATATGATCATGGGTGATATCCAACTCAGTATCCTGTACCTGCTTTCTCTCCATACCCCCTGATCCCCTTAGCCACAAGGGCCACATCTAACTCCCTCTTAAATATAGCCAATGAACTGGCCTCAACTACCTTCTGTGGCAGAGAATTCCAGAGACTCACCACTCTCTGAGTGAAAAATGTTTTCCTCATCTCGGTCCTAAAGTAATCCCCCCTTATCCTTAAACTGTGACCCCTTGTTCTGGACCTCCCCAACATCGGGAACAATCTTCCTGCATCTAGCCTACCCAACCCCTTAAGAATTTTGTAAGTCTCTATAAGATCCCCCCTCAATCTCCTAAATTCCAGCGTACAAGCCGAGTCTATCCAGTCTTTCTTCATATGAAAGTCCTGCCATCCCAGGAATCAGTCTGGTGAACCTTCTCTGTACTCCCTCTATGGCAAGAATGTCTTTCCTCAGATTAGGAGACCAAAACTGTACGCAATACTCCAGGTGTGGCCTCACCAAAACCCTGTACAACTGCAGTAGAACCTCCCTGCTCTTGTACTCAAATCCTTTTGCTATGAATGCCAACATACCATTCGCTTTCTTCACAGCCTGCTGCACCTGCATGCCTACTTTCAGTGACTGGTGTACCATGACACCCAGGTCTCATTGCATCTCCCCTTTTCCTAATCGGCCACCTAATCTACCCTCCTGTTTTTGCCACCAAAGTGGACAACCTCACATTTATCCACATTATGCTGCATCTGCCGTGCATTTGCCCACTCACCCAACCTATCCAAGTTACCTTGCAGCCTCCTAGCATCTTCCTCACAGCTAACACTGCCCCCCAGCTTCGTGTCATCCGCAAACTTGGAGATGTTGCATTCAATTCCCTCATCCAGATCATTAATATATATTATAAATAGCTGGGGTCCCAGCACTGAGCCTTGCGGTACACCACTACTCACTGCCTGCCATTCTGAAAATGACCACGTTTACTCCTACTCTTTTCTTCCTGTCTGTCAGCCAGTTCTCTATCCACATCAATACTGAACCCTCAATACCGTGTGTTTTAAGTTTGTATGCTAATCTCTTATGTGGGAAAGGTTGAAAGCCTGACATCTGAAAGTCCAGATATAACACATCCACAGGTTCTCCCTTATCCACTCTACTAGTTACTTCCTCAAAAAATTCTATAAGATTCGTCAGACATGATTTACCTTTCATAAATCCATGCTGAGTTTGTCCAATGATTTCACTGCTTTCCAAATGTGCTGCTATCCCATCTTTAATAACAGTAGCATTTTCCCCACTACCGATGTTAGACAAATTGGTCTGTAATTCCCCGTTTTCTCTCTCCCTCCCTTTTTAAAAAGTGGGGTTACATTAGCTACCCTCCAATCCTCAGGACATACACCAGAATCTAAAGAGTTTTGAAAAATTATCACTAATGCATCCACTATTTCTGGGGCTACTTCCTTAAGTACTCTGGAATGCAGCCTATCTGGCCCTGGTGATTTATCGGCCTTTAATCCATTCAATTTACCTAACACCACTTCCTGGCTAACCTGATTTCACTCAGTTCCTCCATCTCATTTGACCCCCAGTCCCCTGCTATTTCCAGCAGATTATTTATGTCTTCCTTTGTGAAGACAGAACCAAAGTAGTTATTCAATTGGTCTGCCATGTCCTTGTTCCCCATGATCAATTCACCAGTTTCTGACTGCAAGGGACCTACATTTGTTTTAACTAACCTTTTTCTCTTCACATATCTATAAAAACTTTTGCAGTCCGTTTTTATGTTCCGTGCCAGTTTTCTTTCATAATCTATTTTCCCTTTCCTAATTAAGCACTTTGTCCTCCTCTGCTGGACTCTCTCTGAATTTCTCCCAGTCCTCTGGTAGGCTGCTTTTTCTGGCTAATTTGTATGCTTTTCTCCATAGATGCTGCCTGATCTGCCATGATACTCCAGCACTCTGGGAAACGTCACCAGTCCATGTTCTCCGGAGATGCTGCCTGACCCTCTGAGTTACTACAGCAGTTTGTGTTTATCTCGCATGTGTTGTGGGAACTGGGGAAATGGGTCGTTGAATTTAGGGTAAATACTGTGGACTTTCCCCAGATTGCAAACTGGTCTCTTGGGTTTAGGCTTTGATGGTTGGTGTTTCCTCTGCCTGGTCTCAACACAACGGGTGTCCTCTGGCAGTCTCCAACACACTTACTGTCCACAGCCCAGCACCACGAGGCAGACTGGAGTAATTGCTAAAGAATGTTATAATGAACAGACTGCACTTTTTCTTAAACGGTGAGAGGATCGAAATAACTTAGTAGGAATGAAATAACATAAACCGCCCACGAGCCCATCCCACCTGTCAGTTGGATTGTAACTCCATCAGTTTAAGTGCCTTCCCCTCCCTTATTAAATCAAGATTTATCATTCTCACTCTTTTGGGGAATCATTTTGAGGAACATTCCAGGTTTCTGCTTAGTTTTGAGCTGATATATATTTTACAATTCCACTCCAAAGTGAATTGGTGCTGATGTTAAGATTGTTCTGCTTTCACTTGCTCACTAGTGGAAATAATTTATTTACATCCCCCATCTGTATCTTGTCATTATTTTTTGCACATCAGTTAAATCCTCCTCCATTGTTTCAACTCAGGGGAATAGAAATTTATACAATGTGCCTTCTTAAAGATAATCCTCTAAATTATGGGTGGCACGGTGGTGCAGCGGTAGAGTCGCTACATCACAGCACCAGGGATCCAGGTTCCATCCTGACTACGGGTGCACAGAGTTTGCACATTTTCCCTGTGACCACATGGGTTTTCTCCAGGTGCTCTGGTTTCCTCCCACATTCCAAAGATGTGCAGCTGTGTAGGTTAATTGGCTTCGGTAAAAATTGTAAATTGTCCCTAGTGTGTAGGAGAGTGCTAGTGTACGGGGTGACCGCTGATCGGTGCAGACTCACTGGGTCGAACGGCCTGATTGAACTCTGTATCTCTAAAGTCTAAAGATTAAAGGTGTGAAATACAAGCAAAGCATCGAACACAAACCCTTTATTATTTCTTAAAATGACGGTCAAATCTAAAACTATTTTGTTAAGCTGCTATTTTTGCTACCGTCTCTTCACCATTTGCTCGTGGTCAACTCCTGCTTGACCTGAGTGAGGTATAACAGCCCGTTATGGAGTATCTGGAGTATCGAACCAAACATTATGTTGGAGATATTCAGCAGGTCAGGCAGCATCTGCGGAGAACAAAACAGAGTTAATGCTTCAGCTTATTAACTGCCCAGATCAAGGGACGTTCTGATGAAGTGCTAACAACTTGTTTCTCTCGTTCCAGATGCTGCCTAACTTCCTGAATAGCCCCTCTGTTTTAATTTTTGGTTCAATACTCCAGATGTTATCTCCAATGTTTCAGATTTTATTTTAGTTTACCAATATCTTCAGGTTTTTATTTACTTGCAGCTATTCCCTAAATAGCCTTGTGAAGGTCGATGAGGTTCAGCATTGCCTTGTGGATTCTCCTTCCTACAATATTGGGATCAGTAGCGTACAACTTTGGGGAACTCAAATATAAAATCCTTCATATCCTTGCACTTTATAACAAAATGCACCAAAGCATTATAAGACCATAAGACACAGGGGCAGAATTAGGCCGTCTACACTGACATTCATTCATAGCTAATCTATTTTTCCCAACTCAACCCCATTCTCCTGCCTTCTCCCCGTGACTTTAACTGTAACTATTTCATGATCCACAACAGATATCCAGGATAATATCTATCTACTATTGGGCAGCTTACAACCCTGTGGTATGAACATTGATTTCTCAAATTTCAAATAACCCCTCCATCCCCTCTCCCTCCCTACCCATCCTACTAGTTCCACTGTCCACATCCCTGGATCCTTCGTTATCTCCTCTTCCCCAGCCAACAATGGACCATTGTGGGCTCCCACCCTTCCTAGCTTTTTTTTTACCAGACCTGATTTGTTTTGGCCTTCCCCCACCCCCTCTACTTTCAGTCTAAAGAAGGGTTCCAACCTGAAACGTCACACATCCTTTTTCTCCAGAGATGCTTCCTGACCCGCTGAGTTACTCCAGCATTCTGTGAAACGTCACCTATCCATGTTCTCCACAGATGCTGCCTGACCCGCTGAGTTACTCCAGCACCTTGTATCAATCTACTGAACGCCAATTGTCAATAAAGATATAGAGAGATGATGATGTACAGGTTCATTGTGAGCCTAACATTTCACTCGAGCTGTGTTTTAAATGAGCTATTAGTCAAGTTTATTGCTTGGTAAACAATGGTTTGAAATATCTTGGACCACGTTACCAGAACACTGCATTAGACTAACATCTTACACTCAAGATGTAAGTAAGAGGCTGCTTCATATTACGTCATCACCCAAGACCGTTTCTCAGCAGGAAGCTCTAATGAGGAAAGCTTTTGCCAAATGTTTTCTTCTCAAACCCGGTGAGAGGAAGCAGCAGCAGCTCACAGTCATCGAGCTGCTTCCTCACCTCAAACCACCACGGCTGTCAGTCCACAGCTTCACCCTGACGGGTAGAGAGTGGCCTTAACGTGTGGGGGAGTCCAGGCTGGGTCCAGGGAGAGGGAGGCATGGCTTGTAGCTGCCAGAGACTCATAAATGCAGGGGAAGTTGCAGTAACAATAACTCCTGCAACTCGAGTGGGGTAGAAAGGCACAGACTGAATCCTTGTTGCAGTCATGTCCAGTCCACAGTAGATCGAACCCCGATCTGAAAACGTTTCCAATCCAGTGGAGATTGTTCATAGGAAATGAGTGTTTAACCGTTGAGAGTGTATTTTTAATATTGAGTGGGGCCCTGCCTGTGGTGAGAGCGTGTGCACTTAGGGTGGCAGTGATATTGAATGTTATTATTGCCGTCTGTAGCCCAGGCTTAGGAACATGCTGCAAACAATCCGTCGTCTTTTTCCTAGACTTGAGGATTAAATAACAATTTATTTTCCACTCGCTTTCTCTGCAGGGTTTGGAGCAATTATTTTTTCTGATTGTTATCAGGTTTGCTGTGCTTTTTTCCAGCAAGCCAGGAGCCAGACCCAGGTACGAGGATTCCTGCACAAAGGAACTGCACTCCTTCGCTCACTGGCCTCATTTTCTTTTGCTCATTGATTTGCCACCTCGGGTATTTCAACATGAACCGTTTGGTGCAAATATTGCGGTGGTAATGTGAGACAGTGGGAGAGAAACTGCCAGCCCCACAAACAGGTGTGGGGATTAGGGTGAGTGGCTCTGTGCATCAGCTTCCTGTTGCTGGAGTTGGCTTGGCAGTATCCAGCACTACTGGATCAGGGAATCTCCTAGTTCACCAGCCAAGGATACTTTGGAAATGCCGTTTACAGCTGAGGTGCACTGTGGCTGCAATAGGTGGTGAGAAACATCTAGAAACTGTCCTCTGGTACTGAATAGACAATAGGTGCAGAGAAGTAGGCCATTCGGCCTTTCAAACCAGCACCGCCATTCAATGTGATCATGGCTGATCATCCACAATCAGTACCCCGTTCCTGCCTTCTTCCTATATCCCCTGACTCCGCTATCTTTACAAGCCCTATCTAGCTCTCTCTTGAAAGTATCCAGAGAACCGGCCTCCACCGCCCTCTGAGGCAGAGGATTCCACAGACTCACCACTCTCTGTGAGAAAAACAATGAACTCTGGGTGCTGCCTGTACAGAGTTTGTCGTTCTCGTCGTGACCTGCGTGGGTTTTCCCCAGGATCTCCGGTTTCCTCCCACACTCTAAAGATGTACAGTTTTTTACGCTAATTGGCTTGGTATAATTATAAATTGTCCCTAGTGTGTGTAGGATAGTGTGAGTGTGCAGGGATCACTGGTCAGCCTGCACTTGTTGGGCCGAAGGGCCTGTTTCCAAGCTGTATCTTTAAACTAAACCAAACGAAACTAAATGGAACATACAAGCACATCATTTTGTCTGAAACATGCTAAGAAAGCAATGATTACCCACGGCATGTCAAAGTGACTGAGTGTCTTCAAAGGGTTTACTCAATCAATGGGCTCCCCTGCCTATTTCACTGATCAAATACACCACATTCCCAGGTCTCCCCTCTCAACTAACTATTGATTAATCAGCATGTTTTAGGTTTATTAATGTCACGTGTATCCAAGTACAATTAAAAGCTTTATTTTGCATGCTATCAATCAGATCAGATAATGCTATAGACAAGCTGAACTCGTACAATAGGTAGAACAAAGGATAAGATACAGAGTGCAGAATATAGTTCTCAGCATTGTAGCGCAGCAGTTCCACAGACCAATGTCTGCAATGGGGTAGAGGTGAATCCAGGAACTTCTAGGAGTCAGGGGATATGGGGAGAAGGCAGGAACGGGGTACTGATCAGCCATGATCACATTGAATGGCGATGCTGGCTCGAAGGGCCGAATGGCCTACTCCTGCAACTATTGTCCATTGTCTATTGAACTTAATATTTAGGGATATTTGACGTTTAGGAAGTGAAGCTGGAAGGGGCAAGGGTCAGTTATCTCATTGTCTTTAGTGGGATCTTGCTGTGTGAAATAAGATTTGTCACCAAAATGAGGAACTTTTAAAGATGCTTAGTTTGTTCTCCAAACACCCTGTGATAATGTGGGATGGCAATGTACATGAAGTGATAAGAGGCAATCTCAACCCAGAAGATGCTGAGTCCAGGAGACACAGAGACTGCAGATGCTGGAGTCTTGTGCAAAATACAAACAGCTGGAGGAACTCAGTGGGTCAGGCAGCATCTGTGGAAGGAAATGGACATTGACTTTTCATGTCGGGACCCTTTTAAAGACTGAAGAAGGGTCCCAATCTGAAACGTTGTCTGTCCATTTCCATCCATGGGTGTTGAGTCCATGTACGTTAAACAAAATAACTGTAGAAAGTAGTCACTGTTCGGAAGGAATATGGACCCACTGCGTCAACAGGGGAGTCAAACAACAAATAATGGGGCCATGCAAAAAGAGTAGTCCGATGATTCTGGGAGATTTTAATCTTTGTGTTGATTGGGATAATTATATTGGGAAGTGTAGCTGGAAGCACTGATTCATTGAGTGCTTTTGGAATAATGTCCTTGAGCAATGCTTGATGTAGTAACCAGGGAATAGGCTGTCTTGCATCGGGGTAATGGCGAATATGGAAGATTTCATAAACGACCTCTGAGTAAGAGATTCCCAGGGAAGTGTGATCATAGTATGATTGATTCTGTTGAGATGGAGAAATCTAGGTCAGATACAACTGTTCTTAACTTAAATATAGGGAACTGTAAATGAATGAAGATCACATTGGTTGAAGTGTACAGCAGATAGATTAGTGGGACAGTAGGAAAGCAATGACAGTGATTCAAGGAGTTAATTTGTGACTTTCAGCAAAAATGTATCCCACTAGGGAAGGAGAAGACAATTTAAATAAAGAAAGAACAGGGATTTTAAGACAAAAGAGAAAGCAGAAAAGGAGGAAAACTTGGCTGCAGTGTGGGGCAATGGAGCATTTGGAGTATTCCCTGCAGTCTGGTCGCCCCTTTACAGGAAGGATGTGGGGGCTTTGCAGAGACTGCAGAGGAGGTTTACCAGAATGATGCCTGGATTACAGGGCTACAGTTACAGGGAGAGGTTGGACAGACTTGGATTGTTTCCTCTGGAACGTCGAGGGTAGAGTGGAGAATTGATCGGTATATAATATTATGAGAGGCATAGAGAGGATAGACAGTCAGAACCTTTTCCCCAGGGTGGAAATGTCCAACCTAGAGGGCGTAGCTATAAGGTGAGAGGGATAAAGTTTAATTGAGATGCGCGGGGCAAGTATTTTACACAGAGGGTGGTGGGTGCCTGGAACGCATTGCCAGGGATGGTGGTGGAGGCAGATCCGATAGTGGCATTTAAGAGGCTTTTAGATAGGCACATGGATATGCAGGGAATAGAGGGATATGGATCACGTGCAGGCAGGTGAAATCAGTTGAACACTGTCATGTGTAGGAAAGAACTGCAGATGCTGGTTTAAATCAAAGGTAGACACAAAATGCTAGCGCAACTCAGTGGGACAGGCAGCATCTCTGGAGAGAGGGAATGGGTGACATTTCAGGTCTCGACCCGAAACTTCACCCATTCCTTCTCTCAAGAGCTGCTGCCTGTCCCACTGTTACCTCAGCATTTTGTGTCTACCTTTAACACAAACATTGTGGGCCGAAGGGCCTGTTCCTGTGTTGTACTGTTCTATGTTGTATAAATTCAGAATCCCTCAAAGAACAACAAAAAAGAAAATGAACAGAGAGAACATAATGAGGAGGGCAAACTAGCAAGGAATTATAGCACGCACAATAAGGATTTCATGCAGTATATAAGGAGGTTGACATGAACATAGGCTGCTTAGAGGATGGTGCTGAGGAAACAGGTTTGTGGAAGAAGGAGACGGCAGAGGAATTGAAGAGATTCTCAGCATCAGACATGCACACATCCCATTAATACCCTGGGGAAGAATCAAATACCATCACCATCACCAGAGAACTGGAATTAGCTAACTAATGGGATAAAGGCTGATTAATTCCCTGACTTGGATCCAAAAAGAAATTGTTACTGATTAGTAGATGGGTTGGTTATAATCTTAAAAAATAATCTTTAGATTGTGAAAAAGTGCCAGAGGGCCGGATGGTGTTTGTCGGACATCTAGGGTCAAAGAGGGAGGGAGGGAGGGAGGTGAGCATCAGGCAACTCCCAGCTGACTGCTCTAGTATCTACTGTTGGAAACATGTTCATAGTAACTCGTAAGGAAGTAATAGCAGCATGTTTAGAAAATCGTAATCTGATCAAGTGGCATCAGCAGCAGTTGTTAAAGGAAAGTCATGTCGGACAAATTAATTAGAGTTCTTTAGAGGACGGCTTGACCAGAGTAATAGAGGTGAACCAGTGATGTATTTGGATTTCCAGAAGGTTTAGTATAGTTTGGTTTAGTTTACAGATACAGCGTGGAAACAGTATCCTACACACACTAGGGACAATTTTTACATTGACCAAGCCATTTAACCTACATACCTGTACGTCTTTGGAGTGTGGGAGGAAACCGAAGATCTCAGAGAAAATCCACGCAGTCACAGGGTTTTTCTCCGTACATACAGTACCCATAGTCAGGATCGAACATGGGTCTCCGGCGCTGAAAGGCAGCTACTCTACCGCTGCGCCTCCGTGCTTCCCAAGTACCTCATAATAGTTTCAGTCAGATGAACCCATCCTGTTGGTGTGGATGGAGATCAGCTAACTGTTAGAAGCAGCAAATAAGGATGAGAAGATCATTTTACAGATTGGCAAGCTGATAAACCTCTGTCTGGACTAGCTCCAGAGCCTCCACATACTTCCTGTAACTGAGCGACCAGCACTGGAGATAACACTGCAATGTAGCCTAAAAGCCCTGTCCCACGGTACGAGTTCATTCCAAGAGCTCTCCGAGTTAAAAAAAAAATCAAACTCGTGGTAAGCACGGAGAATGAACGTAGCGGGTACGCCAGAGCTCGGTGACGTCTCTTAGCAGCTCGTAGCGCTAACGGCAGGTACTCGGGAAGACTCGCTAATGGCAGGTAAGCACGGGAAGACATGAAGCTTTTTCAACATGTTGAAAAATGTCCACGAGAGCCCGAGTACCGACGAGTGGTCATTACCGTAAATCGAGTTCGAATCGGGGCAAACTTGGGAGAGCGCTTGGAATGAACTCGTACCGTGGTTCAGGAATTTAACCAAAACCTTATAAAGATGCAGCATGTCTTCCTGGCTCTTGAACTCAATGCTCCATCTGATGACGGCAATCATACCTTACGCCATCTTTACTTGTCTTGACATCTTTAATTTATTTCATTTTTTCCTGCATTAATTGTTTTGTTTTAATGATCCTTGGCCATTTCCTAGCTTACTATATTTGGACCCCCGAGTTGAACAAGGCGATACACTTCTACGTCTCTCTATGGTAACTCCATCTGCTCAGGACAAGCAGGGGCATTGACAGCTTTCCACTTGTGAATTTGTGTCACTGAAAGTATTCAGATGCAACTCTGAAAAAATATTGTCACCAATATTCATTGCATGGAGCTTTATTGCATGTTTATGTAGCGTTAAATTATTCTGTCACTTTAGCCTTGTCATGAGGAAATGCTCATTGAATATACTGTTATCATGACTAACTTGATCTTTTCCTGTTTTTGTTATTTTACGTTGTGCCCCAGCTCTCTTGCTGTTGATAATAAATTACTCGACAAGATGGGAAACTGCTGAGTTTCATTTGATGTTCTTCCCATATCAATCAAAGTGACAATATGTCTTTTGCATATTTGATTCGCCAGTCAAAGATGCAAAAAGTAAGAAAGAAATAGATAAAATAAACAAATGGAAGAAATTCAAATTGAAAGTTAAATACACAGACTAATCATTCTCCACTATCAGAGTGAGTCCCAATGCAAATTGGAGGAACAGCACCTCATATTCCGGCTGGGCAGCTTACAACCCAACAGTATGAATTCTGTTTCTTTTACTTCTCTATCTTCTAGTGATTTCTCTAACTTCAAGTAACCCTTGCTTTCCCTCCCTCTCCATCCCTCCCCCAACCTAGTTTTCGGACAGGTTCCACAGTCCTCCTAATTAAATATTACTGATTGTCACCTTCCCCTCAGCAAACAATGACCCTTTCATCATTTCCTTGATCATCGTCCCCTTTGATCTGTGTTTTCACACCCAACCCTTCCATACCTGATGTGTAAACATCTTCTCTCAGAAGATAGACACAAAAAGCTGGAATAACTCAGCGGGACAGGCAGCAACAGGTAGAGAAGAAATGGGTGAAGTTTCGGGTCGAGACCCTCCCTCAGACTGATTAGGGATAAGGGAAACAAGAGTTATAGGCGATGATGGAGAGAGATAAAGAAACATGAATGAAAGGTATGTAAAAAAGTAACGATGATAAGAAACAGGCCATTGGTAGCTGTTTTTTTAGTGGAAAACGAGAAGTTAGTGCGACTTGCGTGGGGGAGGGATAGAGAGAGAGGGAATGCCGGGGCTACCTGAAGTGGGAGAAATCAATATTCTTACTGCAGTTGGAGTAACAGGCAGCATCTCTGGAGGGATGGAATGGGTGACATGTTTCGGGTGGAGACCCTTCTTCATACTCGACTGTCCTCAATATTCGTACCACTGGGCTGTGAGCTGCCCAAGCAAAATGTCAGATGCTGTTCTCTCAGAAAGTTGTGGATTCCTACCTACTGATCCAATAGGAATCCCTTGCTCGAGGAATGGTTGAAGCTGGATCAATGGATGTATGTAGGTTGGAGATGGATAAATATTTGGAAGACTGGGATATATGTGGAACTGTCGCAGAAGTGTTGAGGGCTGCATTGATCAGCCATGATTACATTGAATGGTAGGGCAGGCTCGAGGGGCCGAATGGTCTACTCCTGCTCATATTTTCTGTGTTCTCATGGTTGAGCAACAAGTAAGATGATAATATTGGAGGAGCACAACTAAAACCTCAGGAATTATTTTGCAAATAAATTGATGTCATGGAAAATGTGTGGAAAAATTCAGGTGCAAATGTCGACACAGGTGTCCGGGTACCAACCTCCATCCCCGTCTCTCAAACCAAGGTCCTCTGATGCATAGCTCCGCATCTGCGGCGCTAATTGCCGGAATCGAGTCCCGTACCTCATTATTGTTCCTTTCTAATGAAAGGAAATATAGAGTTTTATTACATGTGCGCAAATTAGCAGCCATGATGTTTCAAGGCGTGTGCTCATAAATCAATAATTATTACTTGTAGAAGCCAACATAGACTTTACACATGATGTATTTTAATGATGGCCTCAGGTATAATCAAATCCAATCACGGCATCTATACTGTACGCTTTAGATTCCATTCCATCTGGCATGGTGCAGTTCAAGTCAAACGCAAGCCTGTAAAATGATCATAGAATGGCTGGGGTTTGAGTTTGTAAAATAATTACTTAGCTTGAGCCAATGGAATCAATGACAAGTCAGCTAACTGTGCACTGTGTGAATAGTGTAAATCCAGTTTGATCAGACTTGGCAGCAGCTAGGAGAAAGTGAGATCAAAAGCAAAACTCTGGAGGTGTAAGAAGCCTGATGTCCGATAATCTGACACAGTGAGTCTGAGGAAACATCACCTATCCACATTCTCCAGAGATGCTGCCTGACCCGTTGATTTACTCCAGCACTCTGTGAAACGTCACCTATCCATGTTCTCCAGAGATGCTGCCTGACCCGCTGAGTTACTCCAGCACTTTGTGTCTATCTTTGTTTTCAACCAGCATCCGCAGTTCCTTTTTATTACATTGGGACCTTTATTATTTGTCGCATATATACGGTGGTGCAGCGGGTAGAGCTGCTGCCTTGCAGCGCCAGTGAACCAGGTTCAATCCTGACATCGGGTGCTGACTGCGAACGTTTTCCCTGTGACCCACGTTTTTCAACTTTCCTCCCATATCCCAAAGACATGCAGGTCATTGGGGACCTGAGGTGGAGGGTACTGCACCGAGATGTTCCCTGCAACCTGTTTCTCTTGTGGTTCACAGACTTGCCAGCCGCCTGCCACTGTTACCAACTGGAAGAGTCTGTGTACCACGTGTATATGGAGTGTGTGAGGCTGCAGCCACTGTTTGAATACCTAAAGGGGCTGCTCCTTGCCTTCTGGCTGCATTTGTCACCCACCATCCTTATCTTTGGACACCCTGTGCGTAGGGGAGAGGGTAGGGCTGAAGATGTCCTGGTTGGGTTGCTCCTGGGCCTGGCTAAACTGGCCATCCGCGAGTCACGGCGCCAGGCGGTGGAGGGCTTTGCCTGAGCCGGCTTCCTGCCCCTTTCCCAGGGTTACGTCCGCACCCGGGTGGGATTAGAAAGGGAATACGCCCTGTCCACGGGCACCCTGGGGAATTTCTGGGACCGCTGGGCACCGCGGGGGGTTGAATACATCCGCAGTAAGGATTGTAACATAGTTGTATAGTAGTTTATTTAGGATATTTGTTTGTATTGTATTATGATGGTGGGTTCTGGCTTGTTTTATTGTAGTGTAAATATTATTTTTTAATAATTGAATAAATGTTTTGATTAAATTTCTTAAAGGTCTGTAGGTTAATTGGCTGTCTGTAAATTGCCCCCTTGTGTGAACAACTGTGCATATCATGTTCATATGTTCTAGCAGCAGAATTAGGCCATTCGGCCCATTTAGTCTACTCCACCATTCTATCATGGCTGATCTAACTTTCTCGCTCAACCCCATTCTCCTGCCTTCCCCCCAGAACCCCATATCTTATAATAATTACAGTATACACTAACTCTGGGACCTTTGACATGAGTTTGACCCTTACTGAAGGTCAGTATATGAAGTAATTGTTGGTTTAATGAGAGGAGTTAATTGGAATTGTGCCATTACACACTTGTCCCCAAGTTTCAGGGAGATTCTTATCATTGATATACGGGGGCAAAGATGGCAATTAATCCTGCAAGAGGAAAATAATAGGTAAAGCGAAAGCCTATTTAAATAAAGTTTATAATCAAAATATTGCTGAATAGTGCTGAATCAAAGACAGACTTATAATTAACTGCTTTATGTCAGGAATAGCACAGAGAGAATTTGGTGATAAGATAATGAAAATTTAAAAATATGCTGATCCTACGAGTCCAATAGAAATTGTGCGTGTCAGAAAGGAAGTCAGCTTATTAACTGTAGACGTGATAAGCCTATGTTTTGATTAATTTCTAATTTTAAATTGTTTTTAAAGTAGTTTTGAAGTGACTGTAAACGGTAGAAATGTGCAATCAGCCAGATATTAGGTATAAAGTATGTGGCAAATTACAATGAGGATTTGGGTTTGAAGAATTATAAACACTGAATTCAGAAGTGCAATACATTTTATTTTTCATCCATTAGGTATCACTGTTGCAATCATTTGTAATTGTTTGCACAATTGCTATTGCATGCATTAAGTAATGTTTGGCCTGAACCATACTCAACTTGGCTTGCAGCTCCATATGGGAACTTGTGTTGGAGGTGGTGTGCAGTGGCAATGTCCTGTGTGTGTGTGTGTGTGTGTGTGTGTGCATGCATGCGTGTGTGTGTGTATGTGTCAGTGTGTGTGCCAGTCAGTGTGGGTGCCCGTGTGTTTGTGTCAGTGTGTGTGTGTGTTTGTATCAGTGTGTGTGTGTGTATTCGTGTACGCGTGCGTGTGTGTCAATGTGTGTACGTGTGTGTGCGCGCATGTACATGTGCATGTGCGCATGCGTGTGCGCGTGCGTGACTTTGTCTCTGACCTGCACCTGTCCATTTTCAATTTAGGGCGTCATGGTGGCACAGCAGTAGAGTTGCTGCCTCACAGCACCAGAGACCCAGTTTCATCCTGACCACGGGTGCTGTCTGTGTTAATCCTGGCCAAATTGGAGATGCTAGGACTTTAAAATGGGGTAAAAGCTTCAGGGCTGCTCGGCGATTTGGTCAATTTGGAATTGCTCTTTACAGAGCTGGGACAAGCTGTGGTAAGGTGCAAGAAAAAAATATGAACATCTGCAGACCCTGTCAATTAGGTGCAAAATGCATAGAATGGATTGGATGGCTGAAAACCAGACATGCACCTTGTAAATAATTGTAAATAATGTTGCAGAGTTCTATTTTGCCGAGTGTTGATTGGATGAGGTATTGAGCCTTGTCTGGGTTTTTTGCAGATCAGGGTAAATGTTTCTAAGTTGGCTTCCTTGAGAACTCATGTTTGAATACAATGTACTAAGCTGCTGTATTATTGGGTTAGGGAAATGTTGGTTATGTATGGGGTTAATCGATATCTGTAATTGGATTATTAAGAGTCCACCCCCATGTGGTTCGGCCCCTCGAGGTCTCAGGACCGATAAAAGTCCGTTGCCATGAGGTCCAGCGTCGATCTTCTGGGAGAGCGGTTGGGACTGCTTGAACTTCTGGAGTGTCTCTGTCTGAGCAAGGCCTAAAGGGCTTGGTCAGGCAGATACGAGGATCAACCCCGTGGTGCGATAGGTACAGCAGTTGAACTGTAATTGCACTTTGTTAAAATAAAGATTAGTTGTTCAAGTGCTTGATTCAGTGTTTTTACTGGAGCTAGACTGGGGAAAGCTTAGAACGAGCAATTTACATCTGTACGGAGTTTGCACGTTCTCCCCGTGACCGTGTGGGTTTTCTCCGGGTGCTCTTGCTGAAATCCTGCGCACCTCCTCCAACACTAGTGGGAATATATTGCTCTGCCCTAAATCAAAACCGTATTATTAATATCCAGTTATTGAACTGGCTTTTAAATTATGGAATTATTTGTGCATGTTTGGTAAAATTTATATTAGGGAAACATCTTTCACTTGTTTGATTATTCCACACAAAGCTGCAGAAATTGATTCATCCTTCCCAATTTTAATCCTTTACTCGTTTACACAGTGGAGTTGCTGTTTATTTTTGCATGAAAAATATGCGCAGGCTTATCATATTATTCACTGTGTTGTGTGTTATCCAGAGAGATGATCTGCAATGTAGAGGCTGCATTAATCCTAGCCGGGGAATGGGATCCATGTCTGTGGTGATTTACACTTCACAGCAGGCTGTGGAGATTTTCAGTGGCTTAGAACCCTGCACAATCCTATTGATTTAAGTTTAGATTTATTATTGTCATGTGCACTGAAGTACAGTGAATGGCTTTTATTTGCATTTATTTCTATGTGAGCACCTTATGAAACTAATGGTATCCAAATATGGAGTAACTCAGCAGGTCAGGCAGCATCTGTGGAGAACATAGATAGGTGACGTTTCACTGAGTGCTGGAGTAACTCAGCGGGTCAGGCAGCATCTGTGGAGGGAAATGGACAGAAGACATTTCGGGTTAGGGCCCTTCTTCAGTGACTAAGTTTCGTTCAGTCAACTCTTTAAGGCAGCATACTGCTGACTCACTGCAATTGTTAGTGGGTTAAATTTAGAAATTATTTTAATTAATGAATAATTTTTATATTTTGGTTTTTTTTTTGTTTTCGGAGGCACGGTGGCGCAGCGGTAGAGTTGCTGGCATTCAGCGGCAGAGACCAGGGTTCGATCCTGACTACGGGTGCTGTTTGTAGGTTCTCCCCGTGACCGAGTGGGTTTTCTCCGGGTGCTCCGGTTTCCTCCCACACTCCAAAGACGTGCGGGTTTGTACATTAATTAGCTTCGGTAAAGACTGTAAATTGTCCCTAGTATGTAGCATAGTGTTAGTATACGGGGATCACTGGTCGGCGCGGACTCGGTGGGCCGAAGGGCCTGTTTCCGTGCTGTATCTCTAAACTAAACTAAACTAGAGATACAGCATGGAAACAGGCCCTTCAGCTCACCGAGTCCATGCCGACCACCAATCACCCCTACACTAGTTCCACGTTAACCCAGTTTCGCATCATGCGCTGTTGGGGCAATTTACAGAAGCCAATTAACCTACAAACCTGCACGTATTTGGAATGTGGGAGGAAACCAGAGCACCCAGAGAAACATAGGGGGAGGGGGTGAGGGGGAGGGGTGGGGGTGAGGGGGAGTGGGAGTGGGGGGAGGGGAGGGGGAGGGGGAGGGGGGGGGGAGGGGAGGGGGGAAGGGGGAGAAGGAGTGGGGGGAGGGGAGGGGTGAAAGGGGGAGTTCCTTGTCAAGGGGCTCCACCTCAGTCTGCGATGCATCGTAGGTAGGTTGCTGGTGCAGTGACCACACGCTGCACATTCTGAAAAGAATTGGTCAAATAAGGACTCAGCAATTAGTAATTTAATAGCCTGACCTCTCTGTTGCAATGCAGAGAATTATTCTTTCATTCAGCCCTTTAAGATGATGCTGAGTAAAATAACCAGCTGACATCATTGTACAGATGAACTTCCTGTCCATTATTTCACAGTACACTAAGTCCTTGTTATTTACCAGGGATGAGTGCACAGACTTCCGTGCAAGATGCAGATACGAGGAAGGCCGTGAGCATTGACACTAAGGCTGCAATGATGAGCAGCGGTTAGTTAACCCCATGAATATCACAGCTTCTGTGTAAGTTGCAACTCGCCAGCCCTCTGGCCCTGATGCTGGCTACAACGACACACTGACTTGGCAGCACAAGACAGGCATCACGGTGGCGCAGCGCAGAGTTGCTGCCTCACAGCAATAGAAACCCAGGTTCCATCGTGACTACGGGTGCTGTCTGTACGGAGTTTGTACGCTCTCCCAATGACCGCCTAGGTTTTCTCTGGGTGCTCCGGTTTCCTCCCACATCCCAAAGACATAGAGGTTTGTAGTTTGATGGAGTAACTCAGCGGGACAGGCAGCATCTCTGGAGAGAAGGAATGCGTGACGTTTCGGCTCACAATTCAGATATGGTGTCCAAAATGAGGTCTTTAAAATGATGAAAGGGATAGACAGAGTTGACGTGGATACATTTTTCCCATTGAGGGTAGGGAAGATTCAAACAAGAGGGCATGACATGAGAATTAAGGGACAGAGGTTTCGGGGTAACGTGAGGGGGAACTTATTTACTCAGAGGGTGGTGGCTGTGTGGAATCAGCTTCCAGCAGAAGTGGTGGAGGCAGGATCGATTTTAACATTTAAGAGTAAAGTGGATAGGTATATGGACGTGAAGGGAATGGAGGGGTATGGTCTGAGTGCAGGTAGATGGGACTAGGGGAAAACAAATGGTCGGCACGGACTGGAAGGGCCGAGAGGGCCTGTTTCTGTGCTGTAATTGTTATATGGTTATATGGTTAATTGCTCATTATTTTGATTGACAATTTATTTTCTGGACTTTGTGCGGAACAGTAAGTCTGGATCGAGATCATCCACAATGTAAGACAGAGGAATACATGTCTAAAATGCTTCAGAGGTTCACAATGTCACCAAATTCACGGAAGATAGACACAAAATTACAGAGTAACTCAGCGGGACAGGCAGCATCTCTGGAGAGAAGGAATGGGTGACGTTTCAGGCCGAGACTCTTTTTCAGACCCGAAACGTCACCCATTACTTCGCTCCAGAGATGCAGCCCGTCCCGCTGAGTTACTCCAGTTTTTTGTGTCTATCTTCGGTTTAATCCAGCATCTGCAGTTCCTTCCTACACATTAGGTTTGTAGGTTAATTAGATTTGGTAAAGATTGTAAATTGTCCCTAGCGTGTGGGTAGGATATTGCTAGTGTCGGGGATCGCTGGTCGGTGCGGACTCAGTGGGCTCAAGGGCCTGTTTCTGCGCTGTATTTCTAAAGTTAACTAAACTCAATTGAAAGTAGATGTAGCCCATTTTGTGACTGACAGAATGCAGCAAACTCTGTAGCAAAGGCCTCTGGAGAAATGCTGGTGTTTACCAACAGTCCGACTCACACGTGGCTGGTCCTTTGTGCTTGTAGACTCGGGCTCTGTGACTCAGCAGTAGACAAGGACTCGAGCAGTTTTTCACCGCAAATCCCCAAAGACTGAATCACATTGTTAAAGAGATTCACTGGCTGATTGCTCACTTGTGGCCAATTAAAGTTGTGCTGCTGAGTTGGTTGAGCTTTAGGAACACAGAGTTGGTGTGAGGGAACAGTGAGATCCATTCACCCTTTACTTGTCCAGCGCTGGAGGATGAGGGCTGATCTTCTCCACGTGTATATCGGGCAAACGCAGAGTCTCTTGTCCAGAGTAGGGGAATAGAGAATCAGAGAACATGAGTGGGTTAAGATTAGGGGATAAAGATCTAATAGGAACCTGAGGGGAAGTCTATTTCAGACAAAGGGTGGTGGGTGTATAGAACGAGCTGCCGGAGGAGGTAGTTGAGGCAAGTACTATCCCAACATTTAAGAAACATTTGGTCATATACATGGATAGGAGGTTTAGAGGGATATGGGCCAAACGCAGGCAGGTGGGACTAGTGTAGATGGGGCATGTTGGCCGGTGTGGACAAGTTGGGCCGAAGGGTCAAGTGAAAATGAGGAAAATCAAAGTGGTTTTAGAAGTAAATAAATATAATGAGGGTAACTGAGGATAGCTTGGTGCCTCTGGTGAGCAAAGAGTTAATGGAAATGTAAGGGTTTGGTTCTAAAAGACACGTTTTATCTACGAGAGGGAGGAACAACAAATGCATTGTGGTTCCATCAGAGTAAGAAACATTAGTGGAGAAAGATATGAAAGGAGATATATTAAGAGGATAAGCATTTTTGGATGGATGAAATGTACACCAGGCTGCTGGGAGAATCGTCATCTGTGATCATCCTTTCCAAGTTCTCTCTTGCAGCAGATCAGAGGACCACGAGGACGATAATGAGATGTCGTTATTTAGTCAGAAACAAGCCAGGCTTTTCTCTCGTTTTAGTTTAGATTAGAGATATAGCTTGTTAACAGGCCCTTCGGCCCGCCGAGTCCGGGCTGACCAGCGATCGCCCCGTACGCTAGTTCTACCCTACACACTGGGGGAAATTTACAGAAGCCAATTAACCTACAAACTTGCATGTGTTTTAAATGAGGGAGGAAACCAGAGTGCCCGGAGAAAACCCACACAGATCACGGGGAGAAAGTATAAACTCCGTACAGACAGCACCCGTAGTCAGGGTCGAACCCGGGTCTCTGGCGCTGTGAGGCAGCAACTCTACCGCTGCGCCACCGTGCCGCCCCTGGTGTTATAAAGAAATAATCCTGGCAGAGAGGAGAAGATATATTTTATAAAGTGTGGATTTGTCAAGGAAAGATCAGCTTGAGTCATCTGAATATAACATTTAAAGAGTTAACAAAGAAGTTCCATGAGGATAGAATACTGGATAGAGTCACTCGGGCTTTCAGCCAAAGGTCTGGCAACATTGCATATGGCAGTCCAATCCCATGGGTTTCGATGAAAGACCAAAGTTAGCTCTGTGGTAGGAAACCAAGTGTAATAGTTGATGACGTTTCAGTGATGACAAGACTTGGCAGAAGAATTCTACAGGGTTTAAAACTAAATCCCTTTTTGTGGCACCAAAACCAACATAAGAAGTGGTTGCAGAGTGGACAAAATATGTCCTTGAGACCTCTGCCAATTGGCTGATCTTAGTGTAGTTTGGTTTTAGTTTTAGAGATACAGCGTGGAAACAGGCCCATCAAGTCCCTGACGACACCACACTAGTACACTAGTTCCATCCTATCCACTGGGGATCATTTTACAGAAGCCAATGAACCTGCAAACCTGCACGTCTCTGGAGTCTGGACGTAAACAGTTCTACCACCGCACCACAGTGTCACCCTATTCTGATCCTCCTCTCCACCCCACTTCCCTTTAATCTCTGATTCATCTATAATCAAACATTTGCACAAGATTAAGAAAAAAATAAGAAATTAAGATTTAATATAATTAAGGAATTTGCAGATTTTTTTAAAAAGCAATTTGTTCCACAGTGAGGGAAAACGCTGGAGTTGCAGGAAGGTAGAAAGGCACCGGTCTGGTCAATAGACAAGAGGTAACAAACAATGCAAGAGTGTTGAGGGCAGAGGAACTTGGAGTGCATGTCCATAATCCCCTAGAGTTAGCAGGATAGATGCAGAAGGAGAATAAGAAAGCCGACAGAATACTTGAGTTTATTTGCCAAGGCATTGAGTCGAGGGGTGAGAAGGACATGCTGGAACTATATAAACTCTTGTTAATATACAGCAAGAGGACTGTGAATAATTTGTATTCAATACATCATAGGCAGGATGTGCCTGCACTTGGGAGGATGCAGATGGGATTAATGGGACGTTGCCAGCACAGGAGAGTGTTAGGCTTGTGGAAACATTGGCTTAGTCTGTTTTTTATTTAGAACAGAGAGCTGACAGAAGACATGATGGAGGTGCATACATTGTACACTTCCTGCATCGAGTGAACAGGAAGTATCTAATTCCATTAGAAGATCAACGGGCAGAAAGAACAGATTTAAGGTAATTGCTAAAGTTTCAGTTTGAGTTGAGTTTATTGTCACGTGTACCGAGGTACAGTGAAAAGCTTTTGTTGCGTGCTATCCAGTCAGTGGAAAGACAATACATGATTACAATTGAGCCGTCCACATTGTGCAGATACAGGATAAAGGGAATAACATGGATAACGTTTATTGCAAGATAAAGGCCAGTAAAGTCCAATCAAAGATCGCACTATAGTTGTTGAAGCTGAATCATTCCAACTCCTGTTTGTTGGATTTCTTTAATCGCAGGTTTAGGTGTTTGGTTGGATGCGAGCGACAATCACAGTGAAATGCCTCACCGACAATCTGGTCAGTTGTGAAGAGAGAAGATGTTTTCTCTGTTGCCGTTATGTTTGTGACAGGCAACTCCATTCCAGAGATTGAATCAATCAAGACTCTAGTAAGTGAAGCCGTCCATCCTCACCATGTTTCTGCCACTCTTAGAGTTAAGAATTCACCTCCAACTTGGAAAAAAACATCTAAAGATCCAAACCATGGAGTTGCAATTCCTTTGTGAGAAAACAGGTGAACATTTAGTTGTTCATCCCTTACCTCCCTCTGGTAATGTTGACCCACAGAAAAGGAAGTTGGAAATAAAATCTACAATGGGAGTTCCCACCTGTTGAGTTTCTTGATTAATACAGGTGTACTTGATTAGTACAGGTATCAGGGCTTATGGGGAGAAGGCAGGAGAATGGGGTTAGGAGGGAGAGATAGATCAACCACGATTGAATGGTGGAGTAAACTTGATGGGCCGAATGGCCTAATTCTGCTCCTATCACTTATAAGCATATGATCTTATGATTAACAACAGAGAGATCCAGCAGGCCTTAGCGGACCGAGTATAATTATTTGGCAAAACGGTTTAGTTTAGAGATACAGTGTGAAAACAGGGCCTTCGTCCTACCAAGTCTGCGCTGACCAGTAATCCCCACGCACTAACATTATCCTACACACACCAGGGACAATTTACATTTATACCGTCAACTAACCTACATACCTATACATCTTTGGTGTGTGGGAGGAAACCAAAGATCTCGGACAAAAACACACGCACGTCACAGGGAGAACGTAAAACTCCGTACAGACTGCACCCGTAGTCAGGATCAAACCCGGGTCTCTGGTGCTGTGAGGCAGTAGCTCTACTGCTGCGCCACTGGGGCCCCCTTTATACATCAGGAACGGAGCACGTGCTGCAGATTTACAGGCCCATTAACGTTATCCATTACAACAGTAACAACACTTCAAAAGCACTGTTAACAGCTCATTGACTCGAATCATCAACTTGCTCCAAATCCTGCCTGACCTATTGAGTGTCTTTATTTCAGATTTTTATTTCTGTTTTCCAACCTCTTCTGTATTTTGTTTGCCCTTCAGTACAGCATTGCTTGCATTATTTTGCAGTATGAGGCAATAAACTCTTTAAAATGTTAAGTTTGTTGCAACAAGAAATATAACATTTTCGGAAAAGTATATAAATAAGCTTAAAAATTGTGACTATTATGGCAGGGCACGGTGGCGCAGTGGTAGAGGTGCTGCCTTACAGGAGCCTGAAACCTGCAACATCCAGGTACAGGAATATCTGCTTCCCCTCAGCCATCAGACTACTAAACTCAACTCAAACAAAAATCTGAAACTTAATAGCCTATTGCACTTAATATGCTTATTCATGTGTGTGTGTGTGTATGTGTATATATGTGTGTGTATATATATATTTTATATATATATATATATATTCAATGCTATATGCACACACTGATCTGTTCTGTATTATTTATGCCTACAGTATTCTGTTATGCTGAAGCAAAGCAAGAATTCCATTGTCCTATCTGGTACACATGACAATAAACTCTCTTGAACTTGAACTTACACTAATTACAGCGCCGAGATCCGGGTTCGATCCCGACTACAGGTGCTGTCTGTATGGAGTTTGTATGTTCTCCCCGTGAGTGTGGGTTTCCTCACAAACTCCAAAGATGTACAGGTGTGTAGGTTACTTGGCTTGGCATAAATGTAAATTGTACTTAGTGTGTGTAGGGTAGTGTTAATGTGCGGGGATCGCTGGTCGGTGCGGACTCGATGGGTCAAAGGGCCTGTATCCACACTGTATCTCTAAACTAAACTAAACTAAACTAAATTATTTTAATGTAAAACATCAATTAAAAGATTTAGCCACACGTGAATAAAATCTCTTATCGTATATTAAACATTTGTAAAATTTGCAATTCACATCTTGGATCTTAGATTGGGATGGGCGTTTTTTATTGATTAAATGAAAATGTGTCATGCATTGACAGCTACATTTGTGTCATTTAAGTAGAATTGGTGGGTTTCTACAACAGATAGTGCATGGAAAGAGCAAATGGAAATTTGAATGCAGTTAAACAGGACGGTCAGGCAGTAAATGGGAATGAAAACGTATGCAAGCTGTTACGGTGCATTGGCGAACAGCAGGACTCACCAATAAATAGAGGTAAGTAGAATGGGTTTACTGAGCTAGTGACATTTGGAATTGGACTTGGTAAAACGCTCGTAAATCCATACGTTAATAAGGGTTTTTCTCTTTCAGATAATAATTGGTGTTTGCCTGCGAGAAACAGAGCACTGTTCTGACCAATTTCCACAACGTCCATTAATATTGTTATTTTTTGTAACGCATTAACATTCTTCCTCTTTTGTTCCATTCATAAAAAAAAAAAAATTCTTGTTCCTAATCATCACGTACCCCAGTTTTCAAAACTATTTCTTGTGCTCTGAGATGTATTTGAGTTGAGTTGAGTAAACCGAGGTTTTGTTGCGTGCTATCAGTCAGCAGAAAGACAATACATGATTACTATCGAGCCATCCACAGTGTACAGGTACAGGATAAAGGGAATAGCGCAAATAATGTTTAGCGCAATATAAAGCCAGTAAATTCGATCAGAGATCGTTTGAGGGTCTCCTATGAGGTAGGTAGTTGCTCAGGACCCTCTCTGGCAGAATTGGATACATGGGAGGTAGTCTTGGAGGAGAGGGGGCTCCTCAAACTGCGGAGCATCTTGGACAATACAGCTCACCCCCTCCATGACACTCTGGTCAACCTGAGGAGCATCTTCAGCAACAGACTGGTTCCACCAAGATGCAGCACAGAACGCCACAGGAGATCCTTCTTCCCTGTGGCTATCAAACTGTACAACTCCCCTCCCCCCCTTCTGTCGTGGGGTAGACTCACCACAGGATAGTGGAGCACTCGGTAACGCTTTCAGGTAACGCATTACACCAAGGCTTGGTCTGCTCTCACACTGATATGAAGGATCCCGGTCTGTAGAAGGGTCCTGACCCAAAATGTCACCTATTTTCTTTCAGGCAGCATCTCTGGAGAAAAAAGATGGGTGACATTGGGGTCGGGACCCTTCCTCTGATTCTAAGGAACAATCAGAGGCTGAGGAAGGGTTCCGACCCGAAACATCATCAATCCCTTTTCTCCGGAGATGCTGCCTGACCCAGTGAGTTACTCCAGCACCTTGTGTCTATCTTCAGAAGTGGTGCTTTTTGCCACCTGTGACAGTTCTTTACTTGGGTTGGTTGCATGATGGCATCACAATTGCTGGTTCAGAGAGTCTATTGAACAGATGTGGAACCACAGAATCTGGCCCATTGTAACTGGATGTAATGTGCACTAGAATAACCAGAGCACTGTAGATATGTGCCAAGCTGTTTGACAGACCAGGATGGGATTAAACTGACAGCATACCAGGCAAGGACACAAAGTGCTGGAGTAACTCAACGGGTCAGACAGCATCGCTGATACTGTTACAACATTTAAAAAACATTTGGACAAGTACATGGATAGGATAGTTTTGGAAGGATATGGGCCAAACATGTGGAGAACATGAAAATGTAACGTTTCTTCAGATTGCATCCCACTGAAGACTTGACTGACATAGATCCAGGAACTTGGCCTGATGGTGCATCAAATCAAGTTAGGATTATTGATATCACAGGTACAATGAACATCCATTTCACAACATTGTAGACACAGAGATAGACAAATGCACAACTACAAATTATATAGAAACTGCCTAAATTGTAAGTTAAATTTCTCAACGAAAGAATACTGTGCAAAATAACAAGATATTGAAGAATATAAAGGAAGCAGGAAAGAACTTAAATAAAGAATGAGGTAGGATAAGATTGCTATGAAATGTCCTCAGCAAGTAGGATTAAGGAGAATCCAGAGGCATTTTAGGTCAAAAGGGACAAATATGACCAATGTCACCTTCATTCCACTGGCTATTTTTGTGTGGCGGAATTGTGAAGAAACTACCCACCAAAACACCAAGTTAGAGTTAGTCAGTCGTGGCTTAGACGCAGGCCCTTCGGTCCACTGACCATCTTCTGTCATCCCCTATATTGCCACACAAAGGTGACCCGATGGAATGAGGAGCATATGTCCAGTTCCTGGGACAGTTTCTTCACGGCTGTTATCAGGCAACTGGACCATCCTTCCACAACTGGACCATCCTTCCACAACTAGAGAGCGCTCCTGGGCTACTATCTACCTCATTGGAGATCCTCGTACTATCTTCGATCGGACTTTATCTCACAATAAACGTTATTTATGTTATTCCCTTTATCCTGTATCTCTACACTATGGACGGCTCGATTGTAATCATGTCTTATCTTTCTGCTGACTGGTTGGCACGCAACAAAAGCTGTTCGCTGTACCTCGATACACGTGACAATAAACGGAACTAAAGTAAAGAGGGTAGCAAGGGTTCATTCAAGGGCAGAGGAGGGGATTTATACATCAACCAGAGGAAGTGGGTGAGGTCCTTCATGAGTACATTGGTATTCAGCAGAGAGAGAGACATGAATGTTGGTGAGATTAAGAATGGTTATGATGGTGTATTAGGACACTAGGAAGAAGAAGGATTTGGCAGTCTTACACCAAAGATAGACACAAAATGGTGGAGTAACTCAGCGGGTCAGGCAGCAGCTCTGGAGAAAAGGAATAAGTGACAATTCGGTTTGAGACCCTTCTTCAGAGAGGGGAAAAGGAAGCTAGAGGTATGAAAAGGTGCAAAACAAATTGAAGCCAATATTGATGGCCAAAGAGCCCACAATGGTCCATTGTTGGCTGTGGAGGAGGTGATAACGAGGGCACGCGACCAGTAAAACTAGCAAGATGATTAGGGTGGGGGAGAGACGGAGAGAGAGAGAGGAACGGAAGATTAAGGTGGATCAGTCTCAAGGCCCTGATAGGATCGAACCCGGGGTATTGAGGGGAATAATTGCCGGGGCATTAACAAGAATCTCTGTATCCTCGTTAGCCACAACCAAGATGCCAGAATACTGGATTGGTGCCAGTGCTGTTCCTTTGTTTAAGAAAGGCCACAGGGCAAATCGGAATCTTACAGGTCAGTGAGACATACGTCAGTGGGAGGGGAATTATTGGAGAATATTCTTCGAGACAAAATTGACGTGTTTGGAGCAGCATGGATTTAGTCCAGATAGTCAGCATTGCTTTGTGCAGGGGAGGTCCTGTCTCATAAATTTGTTTTTTTTTAGGAGATGATCGATGAGGCTGGGGCATTGGGCAGTTGTGTAAAGCATTTTACACTCCAGAGATGCTGAGTTTTTAGATTTCTTTAGATGTTAGGGATACAGCGTGGGAACAGGCCCTTCGGCCCAGCATGTCCGAACCGACCAGCGATCACCCGTATGCTAGTTCTATCCCACACAATAGGGACAATTTACAGAAGCCAATTAACCCACAAACCTGCACGTTTTGGGAATGTGGGAGGAAACCGGAGCATCCAAAGAAAACCCACACGGTCACAGGGAGAACGTATAAACTCCGTACAGACAGCACCCGTAGTCAATATCAAACCTGGGTCTCTGTGGCTGTAAGGCAGCAACTCTACTACTGTGCTACCCAACCTAGTTACTCTAGCACTTAGTTCCTCAAGCTCCCTCATGGTAGGCTGGTGCAGAAGATTAGGTCGTATGGGATCCCTGGTGACTTGGTAAATTGTATCCAAAAGTGGGCTGGTCAGAGCAGATGCAGGGGTGATTCTGTGACCACTTGGTGTTGAGCAAGGAGCAGTGGAGTCCTCTGCTGTTGTAATTTATATTACTGATCTGGGTGACAGGACAGCAGACTGGTTAGTATGTTTGCAGATGACATAAACATGGAGATGTGGGAAGCGAGGGTGGTTTTCCACGGATACCGCAGTACAGGCATCGGTTGGAAATGTGGGGGGGGAAATGGCAGATGGTTCTAACTGGACAAGTGACAGATGTTGCATTTTAAGAGGTCAAACACAAGTGGAAGGTGTACAGAAAATAGCAGAAACTTTGGGAACATTGAGGTACAGAGGGCTCTCGAGGTTCAAGACGATAGCTCCCTCAAAGTGGATAGGGTTGTAAGTCAGCAGGTCAGATTGCAGCTGTATAACATTTTGGCAGGCCATATTTGGAGAATTGTGTGCAGTTCTGGTCACCACATTCACCAGGATGTTGTCTGGATTGGATTAGTTCCTGGTACTCACCACCCTCTGTGTAAAAAACTTGCCCCGCACATCTCCTTTAAACTTTGCCCCTCTCACCTTAAAGCTATGCCCTCTAGTCTTTGACTCTCCCACCCTGGAAAAACAGGTTCTGATAGTCTACCCCATCTAGTGCTCTCGTATTCATAGATTTTTATAAATTTCTATCAACCTCTGGCAATCTACAGAAAACAATCTAGGTTCGCCCAACCTGTCCATTTAACTAATACTCTAAATCAGGCAGCGTTCAGATAAACCACCTCTGCACCCTCTCTAAAGCCTGCACATCCTTGTCCAGGGACGACTGGAATTGCACAGAATACTCTGAATGCGCCCTAACCAAAGTTCTATAAACTCTTCTATTTTCACATTTTAAGTAACTTCTACTAACACTCACCCTCCCCTTCCCACTCGCCCCACTTCCTCCACCCCAGTCGTTAGTTTACAATGATGTATCCCTCTTGTGATCGCACCTTCCCAAGCCAACGATTGGCTGAAGGTTGCCCACCCTGATTTGTCCCAGTCTTTTGCCTGCAGTTCCTCCACCACCCTCCCCCCCCCCCCCCATTTCAGTGTGAAGAAAGGTCCTGACCTGAAACGTCACCTATCTATGTTCTCCACAGATGCTGCCTGACCCGCTGAGTTACTCCAGCACTCTGTGAAACGTCACCTATCCATGTTCTCCACAGGTGCTGCTTGACCCACTGAGTTACTCCAGCACTCTGTGAAACGTCACCTATCCATGTTCTCCACAGGTGCTGCCTGACCCGCTGAGTTACTCCAGCACTCTGTGTTTACCTTTCCTATGAAGCCCTGTTCCACCTTAGCAAACATCAAAGCCTTTATACTCCAATCAACTGTCAGTAAAGGGCAACACGACATTAGTTTCCTTTCAAGTGCCTGTTTTGTCACCATGGTTGGTTACTGTATCTCATGAGTGAACACCAGATCTTAAAAGACTTTGTTTCTCACCATTTAAATTGTATTCCATGTTTCTATTCTGGCCAAACTGAACATGCTTACGTTTTCCCACATTATCAGTTATTTATTGCCGATTTTGCTTCGCCAATCCACATCACTTTTCAGACTCTTTGCATGTACTTCATGGCTCATTTTACTGCTTAAAATGCAAAGTGAAAGTGGTCCCACCATGAATTACAGGGAAAGTGAAAGATAGTGCGGAATCTGAGAACAAAGCAGCACGTCTGACGGCTTGTTGGAAGTCAACAAACGATAACCAAGAAAGTTGATAAAGAGAACAGAGAATACTTGAATAAATCAGTGCAGAGGCCAAGATCTTGCAGGGGTGTTTACAATGAGAGAGGTCAGCAAGGCCAAAGGTGAGTCCATTGAAGACAAAGAGGGTTGAATTTGTAATAGTGAATAGGAAAATGGTGGCAGATTGAAGCACTTTGTGTCAGTCTTCATGAAACAAAACACAATCATTTTTCCAGAAATGCCAGGGTCCAGTGCAAATGAAGAAATACATTTAACTCCAGAAGTTAAAGAACATGAAAACTGATAAACCCCCAAGATATGTAGAAACAAAGAACTGCAGATGCTGGTTTATAGCAAAGATACACAGAGTGGAGTAAGTCAGCGGGTCAGGCAGCATCTGTGGAGATAAAGGATGGGTGACGTTTCGTGTCAGGAAAGCCAGACCCGCTGAGGTACTGTGGTAACTAATTGAAGACCAAGAACTGATCCACTGGGGACACCACTAGTTACACATTTCCATGTGGATTTTCTCCAAGATCTTTGGTTTCCTCCTACACTCCAAAGACGGCAGGTTTGTAGGTTAATTGGCTTAGTACAGATCTAAAATTATCCCTAGTGTGTGTAGGATAGTGTTAGTGCGAAAGGATTGCTGGCCGGTGCAGACTCGGTGAGCCAAAATACCTGTTTTCACACCATATCTAAACTAAACTAAACCTGAAAATGTATTCTGTCTCTCTATCTTCCATGTAGTAACCAGTCTTTAATACATGGCAACACACTTCTGCTAATATCAAGAGCTCTTAGCTCCTGCATCAGGCATGTATGTGGCACCTTGTTGAATGCCATCTGAATATCAAATCAGAGTTGTGTGCTTCTAACCTATTTGTTTTACAAATACCTTGTCCCTTTTGTTAAGTGTGTTGGGAAGGAATTGCTGATGCGGATTTACACAGATGATAGACACAAAGTGCTGGGGTAACTCAGCGGGTCAGGCAGCATCTATGGAGAACATGGATAGGTGACGTTTCGGGTTGAGACTCTCATAATCAAGACCGGAAAAAGGGTCTCGACCTGAAACGTCAACCATTTCTTCTCTCCAGAGATGCTGCCTGACCCACTGAGTTACTCCAGCGCTCTGTGAAACGTCACCTATCCATGTTCTCCACAGATGCTGCCTGACCCGCTGAGTTACTCCAGCATTTTGTGTTACTCCAACCTCTTGTTAAATGATTGGTACTGGGTCTATTGTGTTCTTTGAAGTTGCCTCATCAGAGGCAGGAGTCCAGAACCAGAGATCACAGTTTAAGAATAAGGAGATGGCCATTTAGGACTGAGATGAGGAAAAACCTCTTCACCCAGAGAGTTGTGAATCTGTGGAATTCTCTGCCACGGAAGGCAATGGAGGCCAATTCACTGGATGTTTTCAAGAGAGAGTTAGATTTAGCTCTTAGGGCTAAAGGAATCAAAGGATGTGGCGAGAAAGCAGGAACGGGGCACTGATTGTGGATGATCAGCATGATCATATTGAATGGTGGTGCTGGCTGGAAGGGCCGAATGGCCTACTCCTGCACCTATTTTCTATGTTTCTCTGATATCTTTGGGATATTTGCAATGCCTCCACCATGGAGACTGCTGCGTATAAATGTATCTGCCATTTCCATGGTTTTCATGATCAATTCTCCAGCCTTGCTCTCTGGGGATGCATACTTACCCTGGCTGCCTCTCTTTATATATCCACAGATTCTCTGACTATTTGTGTTGACGTTGTTTGCCAGTTTTCTCTCATAATCAATTTTCTCTCTCCTTATTAACTTTATAGTTTCTCATCCCACTGGTTCTTGTAAAATTCTCGGTCCACTTAACCTTGTCACTCTGCATGCACTAGCCTTTCATTTCATATTCAACTTGACTGCTGCTAACCATGGATGCTGCATCTTTCTCCTGGGATAGATGGGGAAGTGAGGTATTGGTGACGTCGTCCTTCTGTGAAGGTTACTGAAAGGCCACATGGTGGATTAGTCTTTCTTGCGACTACAAATGTAAGATTACTTTACTTCGTCAGTTCATAAGTCATAGGAGCAGAATTAAGCCATTCGGCCCATCGAGTCTATTCCACCATTCAATCATGGCTGATCTATCTTTCCTTCGCAACCCCATTCTCCTTCCTTCTTTCCGTAACCTTTGACTCCCTTACTAATCAAGTACCTGTCCATCTCCACTTTAAAAATACCCAATGACGTGGCCTCCACAGCCGTCTGTGGCAATGAATTCCACAGATTCACCACCCTCTGGCTAAAGAAATCCCTCCTCATCTCTGTTCTTAAGATACGCCCTTTTATTCTACAATTATATAGGGAGTTGGTGAGACTACTCCAGACAATTGTATAACTCTATAGACTCCTTACCTGAAGGGGGTCATAGGTCAAAAGGGATTGGGTTTTCTCCGGGAGCTCCGGTTTCCTCCCACACTCCAATGGCGTACAGGTTTGTAGGTTACATAGAAACATAGAAAATAGGCGCAGGAGTAGGCCATTCGGCCCTTCACCGCCATTCAATATGATCATGGCTAATCCACAGGTTAATTGGCTTTGGTAAAAATTGTATGATGTAGCAGACTGTGGGAAAAGCTTTATACTTTAGAAAGATTTTGATAATATTCTGGGCAAATGGAACTCAATTCAGAGAAGTTGTGTTTTTTGGAAAGTAAAGCAGGACCAGAGAATAAAAAATAACTGGCAGGATATTGAGTGGTGTGAGGGAACAGAGGGACCTATGTCTACAGATACTGAATGGTAGCTGACAATTAGGATAGTTTAAAAAGCATATGCAATGCTTTCCTTTATTAGCTGACACATGAAATATAAAAGTAGGGAGATTGTGTAGGACTTGTATAAACAATAGTTTGTCCACAGCCGTGTAATGTGCAAAATTCTGCTCACAACATTATGGGAAATGTGATATTACACTGGAGAGGATGCAGAGAAGATTTATGAAAATATTACCAGGTCTGGGAAATTGTTGGAATGAGGAGAGATTGGATCTGTCAAGGTTGTTTTCTTTGGAAAGGAAGAGAATGAGGGCATAGTTAATTTGGGGGTGGAAAATGGTGAGGGGTTAGATACATTAGATGGGAAAGGGGGGCTTCAAATGGTGCTGCAGTGTTGGTACAATGATGCAGCTGGTAGAGCTGCTGCTTCACAGCGCCAGAGAACCGGGTTCGATCCTGGCCTCAGGTGCTGTCTGTGTGGAGTTTGCACGTTCTCCCTGTGACCGCATGGGTTCCTTCAGGGTGCTCCGGTTTCCTCCAACATCCCAAAAAAGTGCAGGTTTGTAGGTTAATTGGCCCCAGTGTGTAGGGTGGAGGTGTGAAAGTTGGATAACATAGAACTCATGTGAACGGGTGACCAATGGTTGGCGTGGATTCGATGGGCTGAAGGGCCTGTTTTCATGCTGTATTTCTCAATTTAATCAAAAATCAAGGGGCATAAACTTAAAATAATTGGTAGAGGGATTCAAGGTGAGATAAAGAAAAATCCAGCAGAGGGTGAAGGGAACTTAGTGCTTGAAAAAAGTGATGGAAGTGATGGCAGTAGAACCGTGATCTGCCAGGCCATGGCCATACACCCAGTGCTGGACAGAGGGGTTGTGGACATGATGGGTCATGGCCGTACACCCAGTGCTGGACAGAGGGGTTGTGGACATGATGGGTCATGGCCGTACACCCAGTGCTGGACAGAGGGGTTGTGGACATGATGGGGCATGGCCATACACCCAGTGCTGGACAGAGGGGTTGTGGACATGATGGGGCATGGCCATACACCCAGTGCTGGACAGAGGGGTTGTGGACATGATGGGTCATGGCCGTACACCCAGTGCTGGACAGAGGGGTTGTGGACATGATGGGGCATGGCCATACACCCAGTGCTGGACAGTGAGGATAGGCCGGGAGCTCATTGTCCAGTGTTGTGGACATGATGGACCAAATGGACTCCTCTTCTGTTGTAACTATTTCTCATTCAAAAATCTTCTCCAGCATTAACAAACTTCCAAAATGAAAAAGAACCATTTCTTCCCTCTCTACGTTTGGAGATACAACGCAGAAACAGGCCCTTCGGCCCACTGAGTCTATCCCAACCATCGATCATCCGTACACTAGCTCTATCCTACACATTAGGAACAATTTACTGAAGCCAATTAACCCACAAACCTGCAGGCCTTTGGAATGTGGGAGGAAACCAGAGAACCCAGAGGAAAACCACGTGGTCACGGGACGAACGTACAAGCTCCATACAGACAGCACCCGAGGTCAGAATCAAACCTGGGTGTGTGGCGACTCCCAGCAACTCGACCGCTGCGCCAGCGTGCTGCCTGAGAGTTCCGTATCAACCATCTATCCATCCTTACACCTCCTTGCCCATGCCGGCCAAGTTACCTGCCTACGTTTGGCACATATCTCTCAGCCATGATTGAATGTCGGGGTAGTTCTGATGGACCGAATGGCCTAATTCTGTTCCAAGAATTTATGAACATGAATATGTTCTATCCATGTACCTGTCAACATGCCCTTTAAACACTATAATAGTACCACTTCCTGTAACCACACATTCCACAGACCCATCACCCATGTGTGTGTAAAATGTACCAGTTGCCCTCCTTTCTTTGTGCCTCCCATATCTAGGGAGTGATAGAGGTTCCCCAGTTTATTTATATAGGTTTCTACTTCACATATCCTTTGATGAACTTGGTGAGTTGCCAAAGATAGCTTTTCAGGCAATCCTTCAGTGAACGTACTGCAGTAATATCCAGCACTAACTTAATTAACTCCTCAGAGATTACTAGGTCATCCACAGATTCCACGTCTCCATCATGCTTGTTCCTCTGCTCTTGATGTATCTGGTATCCAAACAGAGAACCAGCTTTAGTAATAAATAATTTAATACACTCCATCGGGCATTGAGTTATTTAATCATTAAGGAGGATCGCACAGAGCCCATCCATGCTCATGCAGGGATTTTCATTCAGAGTCATTCTTTATTATTGTTATATTATGTTTGAAATAAGAATCTGCTAGAATTTTCCATTTCAACCATACCCAGGCAAACGACAATATGCTTAAGGGTTCTAATTTTCTCTTTCGAGTTTGCAGACTTTAGGGTACCCTAATAGCAAAAGATTACAGTGGCTTGATCACAATGTGAAGCTATTATCCTGACCAAAATAATAATTTCACAGACGCATGGACTGAAATTACAAATATGTCCTTGGCTGTTCGACTTAGGCACAGATTGAATCAGCAAAACCATGAATAGCTGAGCAGCGGACAGTCAGAGGGGAATAGGAAAGAAATATGATGCTTACTTTCTGATGGCTAACTGTAACAAATCATGATGAAATGTATTCTTTAATAAATAGCTACAGAGATGCTCGAGGATCCCATTTTCTAGCAGGACTGACACAGGGTGCTGGAGTAACTCAGCGGGTCAGGCAGCATCTGTGGAGAACATGGATAGGTGACGTTTCACAGAGTGCTGGAGTAACTCAGCGGGTCAGGCAGCATCTGTGGAGAACATGGATAGATGACGTTTCACAGAGTGCTGGAGTAACTCAGCGGGTCAGGCAGCATCTGTGGAGAACCTGTGGAGAACATGGATAGGTGATGTTCCAGGTTAGGATCCTTCTTCAGACCTGAAGATGCGAAGAAGGTCCCGACCTGAAACATCACCTATTCTTTTTCTCCAGAGATGCTGCCTGACCCGCTGAGTTACTCCAACATTGTGTCTCTTTTTCAGAAAAATTTGCATCTGCAGTTCCTTTACTCATTGACTGACCTTCCTTGGTGATTCAATCAAAGCATATGATTTTGTTCATGAGTGTGGTATCAATTAATTTTCAGCAGTTGTTACCTCACAGTGCCAGAGACCCAGGTTCGATCCTGGCCATAGGTGCTGTCTGTATGGAGTTTGTAGATTCTCCCCATACGCGCAGAATGCCATAGCGACACCTCTAAAACGGTTAATGTCATTGTTTAATTTCCTGGCCACGTGACACATATGTTTATTACAGGTTGACACAGCACCTTAATGTCCACAAAGACAGCACTGCCACACGGCAAAACAGAGCTTAGAATGGGAGCAATCGGAAATGTTTGGTGATCATCAAAGGAGCCCCAATGAGCGGATGGAACTTCTGGAGACCTGGTATTGTGCAAAGAGACAATTAAAGAAAATAATCAACCCATCTCATACCTTCCGTTCTTATCTCTGGCCTTTGTCCCAACTATCTGCCTGTTGACCCCCCCCCCCCGCCTATGTTGATGTTTTACCTCCCACACTTTGTCCTGTCTCTCCCCCTTTCCAGCTTCCTTCTCCCCTCTCCACAATTAATCTGAAGGGTTTCAACCCGAATCGTCACTTATCCATGTTCTCGAGGGATGCTGCCTGATCTGTTGAGTTACCCCAGCACTCTGTGTCCCTTTGTGTATTAACCAGCATCTGCAGTTCTTTGATTCTATAAAGTAAGTTAAGACCAATTGGTATTATGATTGTAATTTACAATCACTTTGACTGAGACTGCAGCAAGCAAGAATTTCATTGTCCTATCTGGGACACATGACAATAAAACTCTCTTGACTCTTGACTTGAAAGAAGACTGGCTCTATGAGTATTTTAAACTTAAATAGTCAAGTCAAGAGAGTTTATTGTCATGTGTCCCAGATAGGGCAATGAAATGCTTGCATTCTGCAGCACAAGAGGATATTGTAGTCATACATACAGATCAGAACAGTGTGGCCATAAACCATAGAATATATATATATACACACACACATGTAAACAATAAAGTGCAATGGGTTGTATAGTTCATAGTTTGTTTGAAGTTGTGTTTAATAGTCTGATGGCTGTGGGGAAGAAGCTGTTCCTGAACCTGGGTGTTGCAGATTTCAGCTCCTGTACCTTCTACCCGATGGCAGCGGAGAGATGAGTGTGTGGCCAGGATGGTGTGGGTCCTTGATGATGCTGCCAGCCTTTTTGAGGCAGCAACTGGATTAGATAGGGAGGTCAGAACCGATGATGGACTGGGCAGTGGTTATGACTTTTTGCAGCCTTTTCTGCTCTGGGATGCCCAGGTTGCCAAACCTGAAAATAAGGAAAATGTTGAAGGCATGACAGCAGAGCTAGCTAAATTTTACTGTGAAATTCATTTAACGGATCAGCTTTTCAAGTTGTGGTACAGAGGTACAGACATTCAGGAGATCTTTCTTCTTCTTGTTCTTCGTCTTCTTGCCTATTGCGTGCACAGCCTAAAGTTGCAGGACAACTTGTTCTATTTGATCTTATTTGATTGTGCACGCCAGGTTGATTGCATTCGTCGAAACAGGGTGGACCACGTGAAGGTTGCAATCTTCCACCCCAGGAGATCTTACACAATACGGAATAAATATGTTCCTTGGAGAAAGTTCTATGGGAAAGATCCAGCATCCCTGGTTTACGAAAATTGGTAAAAATCATATAAAACTTAAGGAAAAGGCAAATAGAAATGGAAAATGGAAAAGCAAAGCCAACACAATGAGCATCAGCTGTCTGGAAAATGTTTACGGAGAATTAATTACAGCAAACCAAAAGTTAACAGATAATTAAACAAGTGTTTTGCACCAGACTTCATGAAACAAGTGACATTCTAGAAATTAAGGAAATTGGGATATATGGTTGTAAATTCCTAAATTTCCCCAAATTCATGGAAAGTTCCATTATATTGCAAAATAGCAAATGTAACATCTTTGAGTTAAGAGAAACAGATAGAAAGCAGACAACCATTAGCTAAACATGCTTCTTTGAGAAACTATCTGGGCCAGTTATTAAGGGTATAATTTCAGGGCAATTTGAAACATTCAAGATAAGCAGGCAAAGTCAACGTGGTTTAGTGAAAAGAAAATGATGATTGGAGCTTTTTGACAAAGTAACACGTGCTCTGGATAAAGAGAATACAGTGAATGTAGCAGATTAGCAAAGCAACTGATGAGGAGCCACATGAAAGGTCATTGAGAACACGGAATGTTTTTGGCGTAGGAGGTAACAGCAAGGATGTGGGAAGATTGTCCGGTGTAACTGGCCTTTTTCTGGTTTGCTTGACATAATGAGTGGTGTCATTCAGGGATCTGAGAACCCTGCTAAAATATTGTCAATAATTGCTGCAATATTTTTCATGGGGCACATGCTAATGGGCCTGTAGTCTCCACTTGTTGTCATATGTTCACTCGTTCTAGGAGCAGAATTAGGCCATTCGGCCCATTCACTCTACTCCACCATTCAATCATGGCTAATCCATATTTCTCTCAACCCCATTCTTCTGCCTTCTCCCCATAACCTTTGACACCCGCACTAATCTAGAACCAGTCAATCAATCTCTGTCTTAAAGATAACCATTGACTTGGCCTCCACAGCCGTCTGTGGCAAAGAATTCCACAGATTCACGACCATGCTGTTTTGAATAAAGGAGTTATATTTGCTATTTTTAGTCAAATGGAAAATTAAAAGCAAGGCAGAGTTATGTTATCGGCCAATTCCTTTGAGACCTTTGGGTAGATTCTATTGGGATCCAGAGGCTTCTCAGCCTGCACTTCCAACCGTTATGCTGTAACTTTTCACTGGCCTTTGTGATTTTCTTTTTTACCGCTCTTCCTTCCAGAACGTTACATGGATAAAAATATCAAAGGCATGGTTGACCCAGACTTAGGTAGGAAAAGATTTGAAATTTTAACGCTATAGATTTTCATGAGCCAACGAGGGAGAAAAGGTGGATAAAGATGGAAAAGGTACAGAATAGATTTACGTGGATGTAGCAAGGACCCGGGGCCTGGGCTACAGGGAGAGGTTTAGCAGGCTAAGACTGTATTCCTTTGAGCGCAGGAGGGTGAGGGGCAATCACCTAGAGGTGTGGAAGATCGTGAGAGGGACAGGCTAAATGCAGAGTTTGTTTTACCAAGATTAGGGAATTTGAGAACCAGAGGACATAGGTTTAAGGTAAGGGGGTAAAGATTTAATAGGAACCTGAGGAGCAACCTTTTTACACAAAGGGTGGTGGGTGTACAGAATGAGCTGCCGGGAAAGGGAGTTGAGGCAGGAACTATCACAATAGATCTCACAACTATCACAACTATTTAATAGAGTCCCAGCCTACTCTCCCTTTAGCTCAGACCTTCGAGTCCTGACAACATCCTCGTAAATCTCTGGAGAAAAGGAACCTGGACATTGGGCCTGTGATTGTGATCAGCAGAAATGTAATGCTTGTGGGGAATCCGGGCATATTCAGAAGGACTGCACTGAAGTCAAGTGCTCTCGGTATGGAGCAGATTACCAGCCGTTTTTGTGAATATGATTTATATTCAATTGTTAATTCCTGTTTAGTCGTAGATGACCAATGGATAGGACAGGTTCAGAGGGATATTGGGCAAACACAGGCAGGTGGGACTAGTGTGGATGGGGCATGTTGGTCGGTGTGAGCAAGTTGGGCCGGAGGGCCTGTTTCCATGCTGTACACCATATAACACATAGAATAGTACAGCATGGCCCTTCAGCCCACGACGCCTGTGCTGAATCTGATGCCATGATATGCTAATCTCACCTGCCTGCACATGATCCAGATCCCAACTTCTCTCTGTCTTCTCTCTCTCTGAACTTCAGTCTGGAGAAGGCTCTCAACCCAAAACGTCACCTATTCCTTTTCTCCAGAGATGTTTCCTGTCCCGCTGAGTTACTCCAGCATTTTGTGTTTATCTTCGGTATAAACCAGCATCTGCAGTTCCTTCCTACACATTATTTCATCCATTTGCCTGAAATTATATAAATTGCTCCAAAAGTACATGGATTGTCAATGTCCACAGGCAACTCGATCGCCCAACCTGGATCCCAATGTTCAGTTACACTCAGTGCATGTCTCAACTCTCAGTTCATAATTCAAGGAAATATACTTTAAAAATGTCTGCATCAGCAAATTAGATTGGAACAAGCAAAGGGTGAAATGTGAGATCAGGGCTTGTTTTATGGGGCCATGGGGGAATTATCTGGTGTAGTGGGGATTTGATGGTGTGGGTGGATGATACAAGCCAGCGGCTCTCTGGCACTTCACACACACATTCCACCACAGACCGTTTATATAGAAATCATCTCTCAGACCAACCATAGTCTAACCCAAGCAGCAAAGTCTGAAGACGACTTTGGATCAAATATTGTTAATTTTCAGAATAAGTCATCTACGACTAAACAAGTTAACAATTGAATATGAAGCATATTCACAAAAACGGCTGGTAATCTACTCCATACCGAGAGCACTTGACTTCAGTGCAGTCCTTCTGAATATGCCCGAATTCCCCACAAGAGTAAAATGTCTGCTAATCAGCATGATCACAATCACAATCACAATCATGGGCCCAATGTCCAGGCTCCTTTACACCAGAGATTTGACGAGGATGTTGCCCGGACTAGAAGGTCTGAGCTACAGGGCGAGGTCGATTAGGCTGGGACTCCATTGGGAGCACAAGAGGATGAGGAGTGATCTTATAGAGGTGTATAAAAACTTGAGAGGCGAAGGGAGAAAGATGTCATAGGAATCTGAGGGGTAACTTTTTCATACAAAGGGTGGTGGGTGTATGGAACAAGCTGCCAGAGGAGGTCGTTGAGAATGGGACGATCCCCGCATTTAAGAAACAGTCAGGCAGGTACATGGATAGGACAGGTTTGGAGGGATATGGACCAAAGGCGGGCAGGTGGGACAAGTGTAGATGGAGCATGTTCCACGCTGTTTCACTCTATAACTCTATGAGATGCTGCCTGTCCCACTGAGTTACTCCAGCTTTTTTGTGTCTGTCTCCGGTGTAAACCAGCATCTGCAGTTCCTTCCGACACATTTTAAATGTACATTGAGAATCAGTCAGGGGCACTCTTAAAAATGCAGATTTGTGCGGGAATATTTCTGATATCATTGAAAGTTTCATGGTTTTCATGGCAATCTTCTTTTTCAAATACTGAAATCTGGTATTTTGTTTTAAGTTTTAAATCGTTTAACTGAACACATGAAGAACCGTGTAGGACACGGGGAGGGCATGAATAATTATGATTAACGAGACATAACTCCAACCAATAGCTAATGTCTGTTAAACGTGGCCCATGATATGCATGTTCGTATGCAATACCGAATGTTATTGACCGTCCGGGATAAATATGCCGCCGGTGTGTGTTTATGAACGAGCCACGGTGCTGGTAGACAAACTGCTGCCCAAAGATGGTCTTTGCTGCTGCCTTCAGCGCCGCGGACCTGGCGTGGCTCTCTCTTGTCTCGCCGATTCACATCGTAAATAAAGGCAGCGATCTAGACACAACATTTGTCCTCTAGAGAAAACCCCCGCGACTGTCTGCACTCCCGAGATGTAGGACTCGCAACACAAGGCGCGAACTGTTTACACATCGAACAGTGACAATGAAACGAACTGCAACATACATCCGCTTGTGAAGCATTAACGTCCCCTCTCGTCCAGACCGGGCCGATTCTAAAATACGTCCTCTCTTCTGCGGTAAACAACCCAGGGAAGTGGCAGCGACTGAGATCTCACATCTCTGGGATACAACTGGCAGGAGCCGGGGCGCGGCGCAATGTCCAAGGCTTGCGTGCTTTGACGGGAATGACACAAAGAACCTCTCAACTCGGGGGGGCTAAGGGCCGTTCAACGTATAAACACCGCCAGATCCGTTCAGAATACCGACGAGGACTTAGCTGGTAGACCGAGGGTAGTGTGTGATGGAAAGGAGGTGCTTGAAAGGGGTATTTGCGAGGAAATAATCCAAGATACTAACGCGGTCTCTTCGATCTAGACCAGCATCTGCAGTTCTTTCCTGCACATACTAACGCAGTGAACGTGTTACAGGGTGACTGTGGTTATGCTAACTAGACAGGCAGAGAGATAGCGACAAAGGGCTTGTCTTGAGGGGATTGGAGCAGTTTACATTAACATAAGCATTGTGGGGCAGCGCGGCCACTTTACAGAAATGTCTTTTGTGATCCATCTTCCCCGCGAGCCTCAGAATGGAAACTCGAGTATTGTGGCATTATGCGCTGTGAGTGGCTGTTACCAGTTTTAAACGCGGCGTTCTCCCCCGGCAGCTCAACATTCCCCTCATTGACATGTTTGTGTCGAAAACTCTCGCCTTTTCTATCAAATAACTCGGCACCCTGAGCGTTTGACCATGTTTCTATCGCGCAATTTTGGGGATCTGACGGTGCGTGGAATTATGTTTGTGTCCATATAAGTATGCACGAGGCGCCGCTAAAACACAATGTCTGCTTCTTCATTGAGTAACATTCGGTGAAACGTGAATTAAAACTAGGTATGTCAGCTAGTGAAGACCAAACACAGAGTGCTGGAGTAACTCAGCGCGTCAGGCAGCATCTGTGGAGAACATGGATAGGTGACGTTTCGGGTCGAGACCCTTCAGACTGAGAGTCAGGGGAGAGGGGAACGAGAGATATAGACGGTGATGTTGAACACAAATGAATGAAAGATATGCAAACGAAGTAACGATGATGAAGGGAAGGCGGAGCTCGCTCACAATGGTCCAGTTGATACTGAGGGCTGTGTTCTCTGGTATTGGAGTGTGTGTAAATAAAACAAATCGGGCCGGTTTCTTTCCCGCCTGCGGTTACCTCATTGATAAACCACTCCCGTAATCTCAGTGGTAATGCACATTTACAGATACCAGGAGCGCAAAGAAGAGGCGGCATGTAGATGTGTTTACCTGCGCCCTTCATCTGCGTTTGATTGTTTTTATTTGATACCAAGTGTCACTGTAGCCTGGTCCTCTTGGCCACGTGGGCTCGACCTTTCACCAGCAAGCAACAAACAAAGAATATTAACCTCGCCGTGACTCTAAGCCAACTGGCTCTTATATGGGATGACAGCATCCGAGTGATGTTAGCGGTAACATTGTAATATCAGTGTGTGTGTAACTAAATAGTCGAGTCTGTCATAGTTCTGTCCCATTGTTCAGGAATCTTATCGGCGCGGCGCAGCGGAATGTACAAAACGCACCGCAAAGTTCCACACCAACACAAACTGTCTTCATTGTCACTGGTGTGTTGTGGGGGAGGGAGATTTGAATTGTAATTAGCCAACACGCGGTGTTACCGCTGACGTAACTGCCGCTAGATTGCCTGCTTGACTTTATAATATAAGGCGACATTCTCTTCAATAAATGACCATTACGTTTTTTTTTAATGCATTTTATTTCTTTGATGGTTTAGCAGCCCCAGTTCTCGAATCACGAAAGATCGCCACCTCTCACCCACTATAAAAGCGCAGCTTCATCGCAGCACGCAATAACAATTGTAACAAAGACATGTTTTCGCCCGGGATTCGGGGCTGGAGCCACGGACATGAGTTAGGCGGGGAAGAAATATATCCTGCCTTCCAATTAGCATCGTTCAAGTTTCTCAAAAAGAAATACATTCAGAGCAATAAATCGGTCATTAAATAATCGCAAAACGCCCAGTAAAATGATAAGACCCATTGTTCGCCATAGTCCATCGCATGATGTGTGGCTGGTTCATTAATGTCAACCTTAATTTGTCTGCACCCCGGATGGGACGGGCTGCTCTTCAATCGACTACTTGGGAGACCAGAGATCACACTGATAGTAACATTTTATCTTGCTTGGATGTTGAGCTATCGTTACATACACTGGGGGAGAGAGGCATTTATTGCCCTCGCAGTTCTCGATGAGACTGGTTGTGATTTCTTAATGCGAATATCCTGACCACTGCTGAGAGAGGACCTAGATTTGGGGAGAAAGGCTCGATTCTTGGAGCCGAATCCTTTCAGATTGTGTGTTTTTTTAAGTATATTCCCAGCGACTGCATGAAAATAAACGAGTCCATGCTGCAGGTCGCATTGTTTCATTGTTCTCGAGTATTAGATGGGAGCAGGGAGGAGGGGGTGGTGGTAGCGAGAGTGAAGGAGGGTCCCGTTCACCCGCCGCAGCCTCCTCCTCCCTCGCCGCCCCGGGCCAATGAGGCGGCGAGCCGATAACCTCTGGCCGCCGACCTTGCCGTGTGTGCCTGATGTCATGGGGCCGCACTGCTCGGCAACGTTGCCGGGGCTCGGGCTGCAGCGAGGCGCGGTGAGACGGTGCTGAAGGCAGGCGGGCGGGCGGGCGAGCCGGCCCCTGCACACACACACACACACACACACGGAGAGAGAGGGAGGGAGGGAGGCAGCCGGGCGGAGCCGAGCCGCGCTGCCGGGGAAGGGGAGGGGGGGAGGGTTGTTTGGGGCTTCTGCTACAAATCTGCACAAAGAAAAGCCCGGCCGCCTCCACAAACCGGCTGCGGGTCCCCGACCGCGCTGCGATCGCTGTCTGCCCGCACTCCCGGCTCCTCCTCCTCCTCCCTCCCGCTCGCCCCGCCGAGCCACAACACAAAGGAAGTGGGAGGGGAGCGGCGGCCGCGGCTCCCGGCGACACACCGGGACCCAGGAGCCGGCCACGGCTCGGCCTCGCTCACGGCCGGCTCTGCCCCCATCGCACTCCAGCTCCTGCTCCGTCTCTCTCCTTGCCTTCCCCCCCCCCCCCCCCCCCCTTTCTCTCTCTCCCCCTCTACACACTCCCCTCCCGTTTGCTTTTGTCTGATTCCTTCCTGCTTTCTCTCGGGCTCAGCCTTTCTCTCTCTCTCTCTCTCTCTCTCCCCCCTTTAATAAAAGATGCCGAGTTCGCTTTTCGCCGACATGGAGCGGAACCCCAACAACAACAACAACGGCGGAGAGACGCTAGATGACCAGAGAGCGCTGCAGATCGCCCTGGACCAGCTCTCGCTGCTGGGGCTGGATAACGACGAGGGCTCCATTTATGACAACGAGCCGAGGAAGAAGAGCGTCAACATGACCGAGTGTGTGCCGGTGCCGAGCTCGGAGCACGTCGCGGAGATCGTGGGCCGACAAGGTGAGGATTATCCACGACTCGCTTCTCGCCTGCCCGGGGCTGGACTCACAATGTTGCAGTTTGGCGCTGCCGACCGACACATTGTGTCTTTATGCTGCGCGCGTGCAACAGTGTAGCTTTGTGTGGCATCGATACAATCTATCAGTCCTGTGTCTAAATGTATCCGCACCCTGTGACAATGTATCTATTTACCCCGCATCTTCCAGCTCGCATCCCGCCTATAGAGCGCAGTGCATCCTAATTATTAGCAGCCTGTTCTATACTGTACCACCGGGCATTGTCCTCTGCAAAACCTTGCAGGCGGGAGGGTGCGTGTCTTTTCTCTCGTGTCCGTGGGTCTTTGCATTCGGGTGGGTGGATGGGGACTCGCGTTGAGAGTTGTGCTGGACTCCAGAGCGAGAGAGTATTTGTAGCGGAATTCTCGCACGGTGATTTCGGACTGTTGGCTCCAGCTCTCTCCCCCACCCCCTTTCCTGGAGTAAGTGATGACAAAGAGGAGTGTACATATGCGAGGCGCTGTGCGAGAGAGGCGAGTCAGGCCGGGTTGTGCCAGGGTCACTTTCTCTCTGCGTTTGCGACTAAACGATGAGATTTGTTTTGTCTGTTTTTTTCTCCAAAGGTTGCAAAATCAAAGCGTTGCGGGCGAAGACCAACACGTACATCAAGACGCCGGTGCGGGGGGAGGAGCCGGTGTTCGTAGTGACCGGTCGCAAGGAGGATGTGGCGATGGCGCGGCGGGAAATCATCTCAGCCGCCGAGCATTTCTCCATGATCCGCGCGTCCCGCAACAAGAACACGGCGCTGAACGGCGCGGCGCCCGGCCCGCCCAACCTGCCCGGACAGACCACCATCCAGGTGCGGGTGCCCTACCGGGTGGTGGGGCTAGTCGTGGGGCCGAAGGGCGCCACCATCAAACGCATCCAGCAGCAGACCCACACCTACATCGTCACCCCCAGCCGCGACAAGGAGCCCGTGTTCGAGGTGACGGGCATGCCCGAGAACGTGGACCGCGCCCGGGAGGAGATCGAGGCGCACATCGCCATGAGGACGGGCGGCCTGATCGAGTTGACGGATGACAACGACTTCCACGCCAACGGCACGGACGTGGGCTTCGAGCTGAATGGAGCGGGCGGCCTGTGGAGCAAGCCCACCCCCGGCCGCAAACCCTTCTGCAACTACCGCAACGACAGCGCCAGCTCGCTGGGCAGCGCCTCCACCGACTCCTACTTCGGCACCACCCGCCTGGCCGACTACAGCCCGCCCGCCGCGCACTTCAGCGCCAACGGCGGCCCTGCCAACGGCTTCGCGTACGGGGGCGACGCGCTGCCCGCCGACGGCGAGCGGGACCTGGGCTTCGAGTCGCCCAGCTTCGACCCCGCGCCCGCCCCGCCCGCCTCCGCCCTTCTGTGGTCACAGTACGAGCGGCCCGGCCCGCCCCCCGCCCCGACTAACGGCGTCTACCCGCCCGCCACCGCCAACGGGGGCCCCGCCAGCCAGCAGCAACGGCGAGCCGGCCCTCCCCGCCTCTCCCCCCCGCCACCGCCTCCCCCTCCACCGCCGCCTCCACCCCCTCTCCAGCCCGGCGGCGGCTCCGACCATCACCCGCTGGCCCGCCGGGTCCGCAGCGACCCTCTGTGTGGAGTGGGCTCGCCGCTCGGCCTGGCTCCGTTCCCGGGCAGCGCGGTGGGGGCGGCGCTGCTGTCCGGAGCTCATCTCCCGACCGGGCCGCTGACGGAGGCCGGCGGCTCCCGTTCCTCGTCCTCATCCTCATCCTCGTCGTCGTCCTCGTCATGTAGCATGCGGAGGAAGGGCAGCCGCGACTGCCTGATGTGTCTGGAGAGCGAGGTGATCGCCGCCCTCGTCCCGTGTGGACACAACCTGTTCTGCATGGACTGTGCGACCCGCATCTGTGAGAAGCTGCAGCCCGAGTGCCCAGTCTGCCGCAAGGCCGTCACTCAGGCCATACGTATATTTTCTTAAAAGGCGAACAAACAAACAAACAAACAAACTCCTTTGAAATACCGCATCCTGAAAAGTTAGCAAAAAAAACATCATCAAACATATCGCGTTTATTATGTGAAATCCGCAGGTTTAAGAGAATTCTAAAGCAGAATTGCATTACAGATTGAAGTATTTTATTCTTTTTTGACTTGAAAAATTATATTTCGTATGGCAGATGTTTACAAGTATTTTAATTTAATTTCAGTGAAACTTTTTTGTAGCTGGGTTAAAAACTTTTTTTATTTTCGGATGGCCTTTTAACTAGGGCGCCACGAACACTGTATGGTTTTGTTAGTGCTCACACAATACTGTTGCCTGACTGAGACCGCGCCAAGCAGTTTTCGGGTGGGAAGGATGGGGGATCAGCAAAAAAAAAAGTGAAAGAGGCTTTTAAAGAAACAAAAAAAACCGCTTCACCCAGCATATTTTCTAGTCAATGATATAAAAAACATATTTTATTCTATATTATTACGAAATGAAATTATAAAAGTAGCAAGAATCAATGAAAGTAAACAGTTAAGCTTTCTAACATTTATATAAGTAGAATCAAGTGAAAATTTACAGATTCTGTTGCACCACTATAGTTTTTAGTATTTCTATTTTAATACATTTGTTTACCACTCGTTTATGTATATGTAGGTGAAGTTACTTGATCGTAAATGTACTTTATTGAGCAAAGTTTAAAAACGAAATATATTTTATTTTATGATAAAGGGCCTTTAACCTCATGGTCAAATACTAATATTATATTTGCTGAGACAAGAATTGAAATTGTATCAAGAGTTTTATTTTTCTGACATTTAAAGTTCTACATAATAAAGGTAAAACTTAAGTAATGGTGCTACTTCATGTTTTTTTAAGTATTTCTATATAAATAAAATTGGTACATGGAATCAATAATTCTCGAAGCATCTGTTGGTCTTATATACTGCACACACTTGTGAGCCAAGTGCCACTGAGAAAGCAACACAACCTCTTAAGTAAGAAATTTGTGAATGGGTTAATGCTATGACAACGTGAGATGATATTTGCATCAGTACAAAGTATCTGATTATGTATGCTCACTATAGATCTATTTAAGAAACTGTATTATAGTTGTGCTAAGAACCTGTGAATACATAGTGTACATGCATTAATAGTTGCTGCATGTGCTGTTTGGCTTGTAGTTCCGACCGTTAATTTGCAATAAATGCCAATTGAATTATTTTTAAATGATTGTGGATTTTTCAAAGTAATCGGCTAGAGGAGTTACCATTAACATTTTTCCCCCTCTTTAACCCTTGTTCATTCGTAACAGCTCTGTGAATGATGGTTCCCATGTTAATGCGACCGCTTGGTTTGGCTCTGAAATGGCTTTGGGTGTGTGGGTACCTGCTCATCACAGGCGTACAGGCCAGCTGTCGGGACAATAACGGACCGTAGCAGTCTTGGCCTTATGTAGCTTCTGATTTAATGAATTGGAAACGTTTCCCTTTCACTAGCCTCGCATGACCTATGTCTTCTGTTACAGTGAAATTTTTCAGTTGGACCCTTTCCAGATACCATGAAGCTGCAGCTGCTTTTGTGAAGCCAATTGCTATTAGGTGTGGTTTGAGTTGGAGGCTCAGACGGGAAAAGTTTCTGAAACAGTTATGCAGATGTTCTTTGGGGGAGAACTTTTAAAACAAAACACTTTTTTACTGTCGACTGAACTGACAAGAACAGGATTGTGCCACATGTGCAGATATTTCTGGATTTCAAAGTGCTGACTTAAGGTAAGGGACAGATGACTGCAGGGGAACTACCCGCTTAGCTTTCATGGGGAGGGGGGAGCAGTGGGATTGTGTACTGAGTCCATATTAACTGTTTTCATGCACTTCGCGGTTTGCTGGTTCTGTGAAACTGGATCCATGAACTAACATCAGCGATGTAATGGATAACATATTAATTTACAACAGATGGATATTTCCATGGAGAAAATCCAAATTATTACATTTGCTTCACAAACCTTAAAAACTGGAATTAAGAGGGTTTTGGGTTTGCTCATCTCTGCCGGGTTTTCCTCTCGCTTTAAGTCGGCGCACTGTGCAGCAATCGAGCTGTGTGGATTTTTAAACATAATTCATTTGTCTTGGTCCTATTGCACATGTAAACGGTCTTTCTACGCTTGTGATGTCCAATGCTCAGGGTGATGGCAAGGAAGGCAGGAGTGAATGAAATCGAACTTACAATATTCCGTTCTGTTTAGTGTAGTTTATTGTCACGTGTTCCGAGGTACAGTGAAAAGCTGTTGTTGCGTGCTGAGCAGTCAGCAGAAAGACTATACATGATTACAATCAAGCTATTTACAGTTTTGTCTAAGATAAAGACCGATCAAGGATAGTCCAAGGGTCTTATTGCAGAAATGTATTGTCATATATTCAAGCTTATTTTCCTGAATGGATGCATCAAGTATTGGCTAAATGTTTCACTTCCTATTATCTGCCACGCTTTTGCCTCCTCTTCATCTCCAGCCTTTGTCCAGCCATCTGCCGATCAAACCCCCTCCCCTCACCTGTATCCACCTATCACTTGCCTGGCTTTGTCCTGCCCCTCCTCCCTTCCAGCTTACACCCCTCCCCACCCCCTAACCCCACACAATAATCACTGAACAAGGATACCGACCCAAGAGTTGCCCGTCCATTCCTTCCAATGACACTGCCCGACCTGCTGAGTTACTGCAGCACAGTGTGTTGACATCGCATTGTGATTCCAGCACCTGCTAAGTAGGTCATAAGTAGAAGAGTTAATATCTCTACATCAGTTGTGGAGCCCATTCTAAGATATCTTAGCTTGACAGGAATTGTGAAACCTGCAAAACCCCATGAACCCTCCCACAGACAGCACCTTTGTGTGGCTTTTCTCCGGGTCCTTCCGTTTCCCACCACACCCACAGTTACACCTGTTGGTAGATTAATTGTTCACTTTAAACCTCCACCAGTGTGTGGGTTAGTTGGGGGATCTGTGGGGTTGGGGGGGGGGGGGGGTAATGATACTGTGGCGATATGGGTTTGATGGAGAATTAGTGCAAATGGGTAGATGACATTCAGTGTGGACACAGATAAACAGGCCATTCCCAAGTTGTGTCTCTGACCCCACGGGTCATCATTGAGTGGGTTATGTGCCTGGTCATTATCAGTTATGTACGTGTGTGTGTATGGGCGTGTGGCGTGCATGTGTGCGTGCTTTTGTGTGTGTGTGATGTGGTTGTGTGAATGTGTGCATATGTGGTTGTGTGTATGTGTTGCATGTGTGTGTGTGTGTGCACGTGTATGGCGTGTGTGTATGTGAGATAGATATTTACATCTCCCGCTTCCATCAGCCCTTCCAGGTGAGACTGAGGTCTCCTCCAACTTTGTCCATTTCATTCGGTGCCTCTGATGTGACTATTTACATCGGCCAGGCTGAGCATAGACAGTAGCATAGAATACTTGCACTCGGTCTGCCAAGGCCAATGTGATCTCCCGGTTACTAACCGTTTTCATTCTTCCCATTCCCACACTGACCTTTCTGTCCTGAGGCCACATACAAACTGGATGAACAGCAGCTCATATCCCCCCTCTTTCCTTGCCCCCACCACCCATATTCCTCATCTTCCCCAGCCTTATATTCCACTCTTCTCTTCTTATCTAACTCCCTTTTGTCTCCTTTCCACTCCCAGCCTTTGTCACTTACTCCACCCACCTGGCCTTCACCTGTATCCGCCTATTGCTTGTCAGGCCCTGCCCCACCCTCACCCCCCTTTCCAATTTTCTCCCACCTACTACATCGGTCTCAAGAAAGCACCGATCCAAAACGTCATCTGCCATTCCCTTCACAGATGCTGCCTGGCCCGCTGAGTTCCTCCAGAACTTTGCTTTTCTCCTGAGATTCCATCATCTGCAGTTTTTTGGGTCTCCAGTGAATGAAGGGGGTTGAGGAAGAGAATCTCAGAGAGTTTATGCTGGGCAGCTCGAGGTAAGGACTGAATGGGCTGGGAGAACTTTAATTTTATTGGTGAAAGGCCTGGATAGAGTGGATGTGGTGAGGATGTTCCCACTAGTGGGAGAGTCCAGGACCAGAGAGCACAGCCTCAGAATTAAAGGACGTTCTTTTAGTTAGTGGGGTGGTGAATTGTGGAATTCATTGTCACAAGATGACTGTGGAGGCCAAGTCATTGATTGCTTTTACAGCAGAGATGGGCAGGTTCTTGATCAGTGCGGGTGTCGGGGTTATGGGGAGAAGGCAGGATAATGGGGTTGAGAGGGAGAGATAGATCAGCTATGATTGGATGTTGGAATAGACTTGATGGGCCGAATGGCCTAATTCTGATCTAATGGTATAAACATGACTTTGCCTTTTGAATCGAGGGCATGGATTTAGGATGTTCTCTGTTGTTTGTTATAATTGATATAGATGGATGGCCATTGGTCAATGTGGATATGCTGGGTCAGATGGCCTGTGTTCGTGCTGTACACCTGCGACTGTACCTGTGCCGTTAGGGGCTCATCCCCTTCGACCCAGCTCCCGAGGCCATAGGTAACCCTGAGGAATAACCTTTAGAATGAGCATAAACCAGCTGCCAAACGGTGCCAAAGACAGTTATCCCCAGTGCTACATGGAACTCTTGCAGCGTCCACGGTAAACGTGTTTACATTAATGGGCTCGTTTCTTCTGTCAGGAGGCAACAAAACGAGGAATTTCTCGAGTGCATGGGCACTGGTCATTCCTCGTGTGCCTCTGACACAGAGGTGACTGGGCCGGCTGGCTGCTGGTGTCAGTGTGCTGATGATGGGTAAAGCACTGCTTCATGGCGAGTAGGAATGGGTAATGTTTCAGAATGAAGAAGGGTCTCGACCCGAAACGTCGCCCATTCCTTCTCCCCAGAGATGCTGCCCGTCCCGCTGTTACTCCAGCATTTTGTGTCTATCTTGGGTTTAAACCAGTGTCTGCTCATCGTGGCGAGTTACAGACAAAGGCGGGTTGTGTTGGGGCAGGCAGCGCGTTCATAAAATTGTGCCCGGGTTGGGGCTGTGATGTGCGGCGGGGACTCATTCATCTGTCGCTCGGTTGATTTGCAGCCACCTTCCCCTGCTCGTGTAGTATCGGTGTGTCTTGGAACATAGGTTGTGACTTCTTGGCTCTGTAGTTCCCACCCATGACCTAGATGAGATTAAACTTGCTCCTGAGTCCTAGGAAAAAGGCGACGTTTCGGGCCGAAACCCTAGGGGTTTCATAGGTCCACAGGCGCTGCCTCACCCGCTGAGTCTCTCCAGCACTTTTTGTCTACCTTCGATTTTCCAGCACCTGCAGTTCCTTCCTACAAACTTGCTGCTGCTGGTTGAGGCTGGAGAGGCCAGCGTGTAAACATGTCGAGTATTTAACAGTCCCAGGGCTGCCGGGGGCACCGTCTTTGTGTCAACAATAACAACACGTGATAATTATAGTGCCGAGAAATGATTTGTGGCATTGAGCGTCTAACAGCTAAATGCGAACGCTTATTGTGCAGAATGTAAAGACCCGCAAATGTGCTCCTAATATGCGCGGTAATTTAAGGAGAAAGCCGGATGTGAATGTGACGTGGGACTGGGCTGTGATCCAGATGTGGAGTGTGAGACTGGCAACACAGTTCCCTTGGCATGCGACCGAGAGAGAGAGGTCGGCCTTGCAGCCAGAGACACAGGAGGACGTTGGCTGGAGTTGCCGCACTGATCACACTTCACTAATCCCTGCTGGCCGGTGTATATACAGCAGTGGTGAAGATAATGCAGCTCTCTGCTCTCGCCTGCCCCTGCTTCAGCTGTTTGTCAGTGATCTTGGAAAGGCTCGAACAAGATAGAGCGTTGTGAAATTGATTGATGCTGAATTACATTTTGTGTTTTAATATGCAGGAAGGCAAAATAAAGACGCTGTCTTGTCCTATTCAGCTGCCGAGCTCAGAATGTTCTTTGCAAGACGGTTAATGCAGGATGCGTACTCAAGGAACCCCCGATGCGGGTTTAAAACGAAGATAGACACAAAAAGCCGGAGAAACTCAGCGGGACAGGCAGCATCTCCGGAGAAGGGTCTCGACCCGAAACGTCAGCTATCCCTTTTCTCCAGAGATACTGTCTGACCCGCTTTGTTAACGTTTGATGCTGGTTGAGTTTGATCCCGACTACGGGCGCTGTCTGTACGAAGTCTGCACGTTCTCCCCGTGAACTGCGTGGGTTTTCTCCGGGTGCTCCGGTTTCCTCCCACATCCCAAACACTTGCAGGTTTGTAGATTCTGTAAATTGTCCCTGGTGGGTAGGATTGAACTAGCGTACGGGGTGATCGCTGGTCGTCACGGACTCCTTGGGCCGAAGAGCCTGTTTCCTCGCTGTAGCTCTAACCTAAACTCAGCAAAGTCGCACTTACATTCTGAATGTGTCGGCAGAATCTACAAGTCCAAGAAAACTCTCAATATTGCACCAAGATCTGCCCACTCCCTGGACAATCCTGATGGAGACACAATAGACAATAGGTGCAGGAGTAGGCCATTCGGCCCTTCGAGCCAGCACCCCCATTCAATGTGATCATGGCTGATCATCCCCAATCAGTGCCCCGTTCCTGCCTTCTCCCCATATCCCCTGCCACCGCTATCTTTAAGAGCCCTCACTCAGACATCCATGGCAAGTGGCCAGTGATCATATCAGCCTAATTATTTTAGTGTCGTTTATTATTGTGACATGTACCGACGTACAACAAAATGTTTGTTTATATGTGTGTGAGTGTGTGTGTGTGAGAGAGAGAGAGTGTTTGTGAGAGTGTGTATGTGAGTGTGTGTGTGAGAGAGAGTGTTTGTGAGAGTGTGTGAGTGTGTGTGTGTGTATGTGAGTGTGTGTGAGAGTGTGTGTGTGAGTGTGTGTGAGAGTGTGTGTGAGTGTGTGTGTGTGTGTGAGAGAGAGAGTGTTTGTGAGAGTGTGTGTGTGTGTGTGAGAGAGAGTGTTTGTGAGAGAGTGTGTGTGTGTGTGTGTGTGTGAGTGTGTGTGAGTGTGTGTGAGTGTGTGTGTGTGTATGTGAGAGTGTGTGTGTGTGTGTGAGTTTGTGTGTGAGTTTGTGTGTGAGTGTGTGTGTATGTGTGTGAGTGTGTGTGTGTGTGTGTGTGTGTGAGTGATTGTGTGTGTGAGTGTGTGTGTGAGAGAGAGAGTGTGTTTGTGTGTGTGTGTGTGAGTATGTGTGTTTGTGTGCCCTATCCAGCTAAAGACAATCCTATACATGAACACAAGTCAGAGAGGCCACAAATTGTTTGGATCTATTAACATCTATGGTCTTGGGCCAAGACTATGGATAATTAAATAATTGCATTTTGTAAAGGAATTTATACTATTCAAAGAAAATAACTCAACTGGAACAAAAACACATGGCAGAATATATTTGATTTTTGACAGACTTTATCTTTATTTTTTGTAGTTTGTCTTGTAATCGTAACAAATAATTTGAAATCTTATTGATTAGTATAGGCAGTGTCAGGTAAACCAGTCCCAGGCTATGTGAAGCATGAAATATTTAGAGCTAGTCTAATTGTAGTGTGGAGAGAATAGTTGCAGGCAGATTTTGTTCATTCACTGACATGGCCATCATGCCAATGCTGTCACTATTGTCCACCTCCATACATCTCTGGATGGATTAGTCTGTCATAGAGTAAAACAGTGTGAAACAGGCCCTTCGGCCCAACTCGCCCACACAGGCCAACAACGTCCCAACTACCCTAGTCCCACCTGCCTGCGCTTGGTCCATATCCCTCCAAACCTGCCCTGTCCATGTACCTGTCTAACTGTTTCTTAAACGTTGGGATAGTCCCTGCCTCAACTACCTCCTCTGGCAGCTTGTTCCATACACCCATCACCCTTTGTATGAAAAAGTTACCCTTCGGATTCTCATTAAATCTTTTCCCCTTCATCTTAAACCTATGTCCTCTGGTCCACGATTCCCCAACTCTGGGCAAAGGACTCTACTCGATCTATTCTTCTCATGGTTTTGTACACCTCTATAAGATCATCCTCCATGGAATAGAGACCCCGCCTACTCAACCTCTCCCTGTAGCTCACGCCCTCTAGTCCTGGCGACATTCTCGTAAATCTTTTCTGAATCCATTGGGTTTGGAAAGATATTTAAACAAAGTTGTGGAAGAAAGACTGCCACAAAATGCTGGAGTAACTCAGCAGGACAGGCAGCAGCTCTGGATAGAAGGAATGGCTGACGTTTCGGGTCAAGACCCTTTAGACTGTTTGAAGAAGGGTCTCGACCCAGAATGTCACCTATTCCTTCTCTCCAGAGATGCTGCCTGTTCCTTGAGTTCCTCCAGCATTTTGTGTCTATCTTCAGTGTAAACCAGCATCTGCAGTTCCTCCCTACACATTGGGCAAGGAGGAGTGGTTGACTTCTCCAATAGACTTCAGTGAACAACACAGCAGGTTTCACATTAATTGAGACTAACTCTTAATTCTTATGTTTAAGCTGGAAAGGGTGCAGAATAGATTTACAATGCTGATTCTAGGACTCGGGTCTGAGTTATAGGGAGATGTTGAGCGGGCTAGGACTCTATTCCTTGGATCGTAACGGTGATCTTACAAGATGATGAGAGGAATAGATTGATTAAATGCACAGAGTAGGGGATTCAAGAACCAGGGAATATGGGTTTAAGGTGAGGGGGAACGGATTTAATAGAATCCTGAGAGGCAACTTCTTTACACAAAGGGTGGTGGGTGAATGAATCGAGCTGCCAGAGGAGATAGTTGAGGTGGGTGGTATCGCAACATTTAAGAAACATTTAGACAGGTATATAGATAGAAACATAGAAACACAGAAAATAGGTGCAGGAGTAGGCCATTCAGCCCTTCGAGCCTGCACCGCCATTCAATATGATCATGGCTGATCATCCAACTCTGTATCCTGTACCTGCCTTCTCTCCATACCCCCTGATCCCTTTAGCCACAAGGGCCACATCTAACTCCCTCTTAAATATAGCCAATGAACTGGCCTCAACTACCTTCTGTGGCAGAGTATTCCACAGATTCACCACTCTCTGTGTTAAAAATGATTTTCTCATCTCGGTCCTAAAAGACTTCCCTCTTATCCTTAAACTGTGACCCCTTGGTCTGGACTTCCCCAACATCGGGAGTAGGTAATACAAGCAGGTGGGACTAGTGTAGATGGCGCATGTTGGTCAGTGTGGGCAGGTTCTCTCTCTCTCCCTCTCTGTCGCTATATTTTCATTCACAGTTGTAAATTTTCTGATTGGGATAACGTATCTCTCTCTCTCTTTTTTCTCAGTATTAACAGAACAAGGAGTTCTGACCAACAGCCAATGGCGACAGATCCTGGGCACATATCCGGGTGGTGCTGTGAATTTGGCACGGTTTTGCTGCAGAGTCAGGCTCATTGCTGAAGAAATGAACTGCAGGAAAAAGGCTTGAGATGCTGAGGAATTGAAAAGGCCTGTACACATTTGAAATCTTTCTTGCTGGTCAAGAAACTTTCTCTCCTAAGATAAGCTGGACGGCTCCCTACTTGAGTGAACATACGAGTTATCTGCTCATTATCTTCAACAATGAGCAGGGGATTTGTACTCAGTGTCCCAACCAACACACAAAGCAGATTCTCTGATTATTGTCACACTTGTTACGGAGTTGCTATGCATTGTTGAGTTTGCAACAGCGACCGCATTTCCAAAGAGCATCAATGATTACCCCATCTTTAATTTAGTTTTAAAGATAAAGTGTGGAAACAGGCCCTTCGGCCCACCGAGTCTGTGCCGGCCAGTTAACACGATCCTACACGCAGTAGGGACAATTTCCATTTATACCAAGCCAATTAACACAAACCTGCATGTCTTCGGAGTGTGGGAGGAAACCGAAGATCTTGGAGAAAACCCACGCGGTCACGCGGAGAATGTACAAACTCCGTACAGACAGCACCCGTAGCCGGGTCTAACCTGGGTCTCTGGCGCTGTGAGGCAGCAACTCTACCGCTGCACCAGTGTGCATCCCCTCTATAGGGATGTTCTCATGTAACGTGGGTCTATCTTTAACGCTCCTATTTCTATTTGAACGTCAGTAATATTGACTGGTCCAGGCTCTCATCAGGGTGACGGTGCGAGTGTCATTCAGCTATTGAACATCTTAGAAAATCAAGGAAGAGTCTTCACGCTCAAGTTAATTTAGTTTAGGTTATTATTGTCACGTGTACCGAGGTACAGTGAAAAGCTGTTGTTTGTGTGCTATCCAGTCAATTAAAAGACTATACATGATTACAATCGAGCCGTCCACACTGCACAGATAAAGGCTAGTCAAGAGTCAAGTCAAGAGTGTTTTATTGTCAGATGTCCCGGATGGGACAATGAAATTCTTACTTGCTGCAGCACAACAGAATACGTGAATATGTAAACATAGTGCATAACAGGTGAAGAGAAAAGATTGTCAATAAATAACAAATATAGTGCAATAATAACATAGTCTTTTGCAGTTTAGAGCTCAGAGCTTATTCGATGTTGTGTTTAATAGCCTGATGGCTGTCGGGAAGATGCTGTTCCTGAACCTGGACGTTACAGTTTTCAGGCTCCTGTATCTTCTTCCTGACATTTAGTGCAAAATAAAGTTTGATTAAAGATAGTTCAAATGTCTCCAATGAGGTAGATGGGAGATCAAGACCGCTCTCTAGCAGGCGAGAGGATGGTTCAGTTGCCTGGTTACAGCTGAGATCAAACTGTCCCAAAGTAGATTTTTTTTTTAATTGCTAGGAAGATTTTAAATGAAGGAATGGGGCCTAGTAGGACTGAAGTAAAAACCACTCCACATATCCCACAGAAAGACAGGCGTAGGTTTCGTCCGTATTTTGTCCATTGGTTTAGGGCAGCACGGTGGTAGAGTCGCTGCCTCACAGCGCCAGGGACTTGGTTTTGATCCTGACCACGGGTTGTCCTGTACGTTCACGTGGGTTTCCTCCGGGTGCTCCGGTTTCCTCCCACACTTGTAGGTTAATTGGCTTGATATTGCAACTTGTCCCTAGTTTGTGTAGGGGTGATCGCTGGTCGGCAGGGACTCAGTTGACCTGTTTCCACGCTGTATCTCTAAATATACTAAATAAGCTAAATAGCAGTGCCCATAACTACACCTTTGATCTGGAGAAAATGAGTGCAGTTGACACAGCTGCAGATTTACCCATAATCTAACTTGCTCAATTGTGTCTAACCCAGTGTTCGGCAGTGTTAGCAATGTGTGATGGCACAGTTTCATTTAACTTTCACTACATCAGTTTAGTGACCTACATGGTCTAATAAATATTGATCAGGACATCAGGGATAAATCTCCTAGAAATTGTACCATGGGGTACGAAATGAAACTGAAGTCCTGTATAAATGATGGAGATTTGAAATGAAATAGCAGATGCTGGGTCTTGTCAGCAGGTCAGGCGGCTTCTATGGAGTGAGAAAAAGAGATGTTTCAGGTCAATGGGCTTTCATCAGAATCGTGGAAAACTTGGAGATGAAGCATGTTCTAATTTGTGGACACAGAGCGAGGGGCAGGTGTGAAGTAGGAAGTCCCCAGGTTATGGCAAGGATTTGTTCCTGACAATTACTCATAACCTGAGTAATTGTTCCTAAGTCGGAAATGAACAAACCCAGTGCATGGGAGAGGATTACGGGAACAGCAGTAACTGGAGCGCCAGTGAGAGCAGGAAGAGTGGCATCAGGCAGCCTTACTGACTCAGTGAGTCTGAAGAAGGGTCCCGATCCGAAACGTCACCTATCCATGTTCTCCACAGATGCTGCTTGACCCACTGAGGTACTCCAGCACTCTGTAAAACGTCACCTATCCATGTTCTCCACAGATGCTGCCTGACCCGCTGAGTTACTCCAGCACTCTGTAAAACGTCACCTATCCATGTTCTCCACAGATGCTGCCTGACCCACTGAGTTACTCCAGCACTTTGTGTCCATTAGAGTGAGCCAGTCTGCTCACACACCCAGCTCTGCTCGACTCTGCCTCGCCCACATTTACAGTGGGGGGGGGGGGGGGGGGGGGGGGGGCTTGAAACAGCCCTTCTGTGCCAACAGTGAATACCTCAAGCTAATGACACCATCAGCCATTCACAGAGGAAGGTCCCAAATTTGAAAGTACTAATGAGGGAGTTCCCAGCCAGAGGAACCTGCCAGAGCTGCAGGGGTGGTAAGGTTTAGCTGATACATTTTTTATTTTGTCATTTGAATTCATTTGCTGAGTTATGGTCTTATAACTCCTTCCTCAGCAGCTGTTAGTCGCTATTTATTGGAAGACTGGTTTTAATGTTTATGAGTAATAAACATGTTCATTCTTTTATGAAGTGCCACATGATGCAGCAGTATATTGGTGCTAAAGGAAGTCGCCCTAATCATTGCTGTCAGTGCTTGTTCCAGGGTGATGTTTAAATTTTATTTAATTATATAGAATTGGCCAGTGGGGACAATAGTAACCGTGCAGGATGGAGGTGCTGGAGTTTGGTCAGATTGTTAACACAGGAGTAGACCACTCAGCCCATCAAGGCTGCTCTGCTACATAATAAAATCAAGGGGCGGCAGTGTGGCGCAGCGGTGGAGTTGCTGCCTCACAGCGCCAGAGACCCGGGTTCGATCCTGACTACATAGAAACATAGAAACATAGAAATTAGGTGCAGGAGTAGGCCATTCAGCCCTTCGAGCCTGCACCGCCATTCAATATGATCATGGCTGATCATCCAACTCAGTATCCCGTACCTGCCTTCTCTCCATACCCTCTGATCCCCTTAGCCACAAGGGCCACATCCAACTCACTCTTAAATATAGCCAATGAACTGGCCTCAACTACCCTCTGTGGCAGAGAGTTCCAGAGACTCACCACTCTCTGTGTGAAAAAAGTCTTTCTCATCTCGGTCTTAAAGGATTTCCCCCTTATCCTTAAGCTGTGACCCCTTGTCCTGGACTTCCCCAACATCGGGAACAATCTTCCTGCATCTAGCCTGTCCAACCCCTTAAGAATTTTGTAAGTTTCTATAAGATCCCCTCTCAATCTCCTAAATTCCAGAGAGTATAAACCGAGTCTATCCAGTCTTTCTTCATAAGACAGTCCTGACATCCCAGGAATCAGTCTGGTGAACCTTCTCTGCACTCCCTCTATGGCAATAATGTCCTTCCTCAGATTTGGAGACCAAAACTGTACGCAATACTCCAGGTTTGGTCTCACCAAGACCCTGTACAACTGAAGTAGAACCTCCCTGCTCCTGTACTCAAATCCTTTTGCTATGAAAGCTAACATACCATTCGCTTTTTCACTGCCTGCTGCACCTGCATGCCTACTTTCAATGACTGGTGTACCATGACACCCAGGTCTCACTGCATCTCCCCTTTTCCTAATCGGCCACCATTTAAATAATAGTCTGCTTTCCTGTTTTTTGCCACCAAAGTGGATAACCTCACATTTATCCACATTATACTGCATCTGCCAAACATTTGCCCACTCACCCAGCCTATCCAAGTCACCTTGCAGTCTCCTAGCATCCTCCTCACAGCTAACACTGCCCCCCAGCTTAGTGTCATCCGCAAACTTGGAGATATTGCCTTCAATTCCCTCATCCAGATCATTAATATATATTGTAAATAGCTGGGGTCCCAGCACTGAGCCCTGCGGTACCCCACTAGTCACTGCCTGCCATTGTGAAAAGGACCCGTTTACTCCTACTCTTTGCTTCCTGTTTGCCAGCCAGTTCTCTATCCACATCAATACTGAACCCTAATACCGTATGCTTTAAGTTTGTATACTAATCTCTTATGTGGGACCTTGTCGAAAGCCTTCTGGAAGTCCAGATATACCACATCCACTGGTTCTCCCTTATCCAACACCACTTCCCGACTGACCTGGATTTCACTCAATTCCTCCTTTGACCCACAGTCCCCTGCTATTTCCGGCAGATTATTTATGTCTTCCTTAGTGAAGACGGAACCAAAGTAGTTATTCAATTGGTCCGCCATATCCTTGTTCCCCATGATCAACTCACCTGTTTCTGACTGCAAGGGACCTACATTTATTTTAACTAACCTCTTTCTCTTCACATATCTATAAAAACTTTTGCAGTCAGTTTTTATGTTCCCTGCCAGTTTTCTTTCATAATCTATTTTTCCTTTCCTAATTAAGCCCTTTGTCCTCCTCTGCTGGTCTCTGAATTTCTCCCAGTCCTCTGGTATGCTGCTTTTTCTGGCTACTTTGTACGCATCATCCTTTGCTTTGATACTATCCCTGATTTCCCTTGTTATCCACGGATGCACTACCTTCCCCGATTTATTCTTTTGCCAAACTGGGATGAACAATTTTTGTAGTTCATCCATGCAGTCTTTAAATGTCTTCCATTGTATATCCACCGTCAACCCTTTTAGAATTAATTGCCAGTCAATCTTGGCCAATTCACGTCTCATACCCTCAAAGTTACCTTTCTTTAAGTTCAGAACCATTGTTTCTGAATTAACAATGTCACTCTCCATCCTAATGAAGAACTCAACCATATTATGGTCACTCTTGCCCAAGGGGGCACGTACAACAAGACGGCTAACTACCGCTTCCTCATTACTCAAAACCCAGTCTAAAATAGCCTGCTCTCTCGTTGGTTCCTCTACATGTTGATTTAGATAACTATCCCGCATACATTCCAAAAAATCCTCTTCCTCAGCACCCCTGCCAATTTGATTAACCCAATCTATATGTAGATTGAAGTCACCCATTATAACTGTTTTGCCCTTGTCGCACGCATTTCTAATTTCCTGTTTGATACCATCCCCAACTTCTCTGCTACTGTTAGGTGGCCTGTACACTGTACACAACACCCACCAGCGTTTTCTGCCCCTTAGTGTTTTGTAGCTCTACCCATACCGATTCCACATCCTCCAAGCTAATGTCCTTCCTTTCCATTGCGTTAATCTCCTCTCTAACCAGCAACGCTACCCCACCTCCTTTTCCTTTCTCTCTATCCCTCCTGAATATTGAATATGAGGGATTAGTGACTACGGGTGCTGTCTGCATGGAGTTTGTACGTTCTCCCCATGACCTGCGTGGGTTTTCTCTGGGATCTTCGGTTACCTCGCACATTCCAAAGATGTACAGGTTTGTAGGTTAAATGCCTTTAGCAAGAAAGTAAATTGTCCCCAGAGTGTGTGTAGGATCGCGCAGGTGTGCGGGGATGACTAGTTGGCAAGGACTCGGTGGGCTGAAGGGCCTGTTTCCATGCAGTATCTCTAAAGTAAACTAAACTTATAGCATAATTGCTTGATCTTACTATTATAGTTGGAGGCCATTTGGCCCATCAGGTCCATGCCAGGTCCAGAAGAGCAACTCCATCCATCCCAATCCTTATTGCTCTGTAGACCTGCAACATATCTATTCTGCATCAAATCCCCCTGACTCTCTCTTGCCACTTACTTGCAGCAAGGGGTGGTTTACGGCAGTGAGTGACATGTTGGCTCACCTTGGGGATGTGGGAGGAAACTGGAGCACCTGGAGGAAACGCACCCAGCCTGGGGACTGAGGAAACTCTGCATGGACTCCGTCAAAGCAGCAATGGTTTTCACAATTTTGACAAGTATTTTCATGATACCTGTGATTACTCACTAACTCTTAATTTTACTTCGGAGTCATGTGAGTGACTACGTGAAGAGCCCGCCTGGCGCTGGCAAACGGCATTACGTCGACACTGACGGCGGAAGGAGGAGCTGCAGTAAGGAGCAGCTCCTCGCAGCGGTCGGAACGGACCCGCAGGTAAGTGGGGCAAAGTCGGGAAGTTCGTTAGAGTACGCTGGGTGGGTCCAGCAGTAAAAGTAAAGTAAAATAAAAGTCAGAGTCACGTTAAAGTGCTGTTTAGCACAGATTAATGAAAAAAAAAAAATGGAGAAATCGGCAAAGAAAATTCGCGGGGAAAAAAGCTTCCCGGGGTGAAAATAAAAATACGGGAAAAAAGCTAGTGCGGATCCGGTTCCGATACCGGTGGCCACTGATATACCCGTTAGCGAGTTCTAGATTCTCCAGAAGTATAACCACGGAGAGAAATGCTCCTAAAAATGTAAAAGAAATCTGAGAGGCCCGTGGTTCTGATGACTCTGATACTGAAAGTCCTCCAGATAATTAAACTATGTGGAACTAATAATGGAGCATATGGAGAAAGTTCTCCAAAAAATTATGAGACTAGGGTCACAGTACCCAGAAGGTTCCCAAAAAAGCCCTGAGGGGTTTAATTATTCTGAATATGGCTGTGGGCCTAATTGGGAGTTGGAACTCCGGACCCAGGATTTGGGCCGAAGGAAGTCTCATGGGATGAAATCCCAATTGATTTAGGGCTGCAGAAGGCAGACCCTGCTGATGGTGATTTGCATTTGAAAGCACACCACAAAATAAAAGAAAGGCCAAATGTGCCTGGGATAGCAAAAGAATTTGCTATATATGAAGGAAGTGGTGAGGCTATGGAAGAAAACCTAGCTGCCAACATTAATATATGGTATCTCACCAACTTCATGATTCTGTGATGATTGAAACATCAGAATTATAAACGCACAGGAAATTGTGCCTCATTGGAAGTGCCTACGGTTTATCCGTTGATATGGGCATCCATGACCCCAAATATGAGAGCTCAAGAAGTGAGGTTCAAAAATCCTCACAAATTATTCTGCTGCCATTATGGCTTTTGGGGAGATGGATAAGTTTAAAAAAGAGGGCCTATTGTGCAATTCTTTCTATGAAATTATTGTATGAGGAAAATGGCTATTCGGCCCATATTTCACCCAAGGTTTGCAAGCCTGTGTCGAGCAAGTGGTGTTCAAGCTCCTGGTTATCTGTTTGGAGTAAATCTGCCTAAATTATTAAAAATTGGATGAAGAAGCTAAAAATTTTAGCTGCATGAAACCTTCGTCTTAGGACAAAAAAGGTATTTTTCGCCCAGAAGGGGATTTGATTTTGGAAATAGAGGCAGAAATATGTCAAGGAAATATTATCGTCCTGCACAGCCCAATACTTACCCGTATTCGGGGAGAAGGAGACCACCACGCTCATATGGAGAGGTATTAAAGACTTGTTCTATCCTTAAAGAAACTGCGGATAAATCTCCAGTTGGAGGGAGATTACAAAAGTTTATAAAGACTGGCTTACTATTACTTCTGATCGGTTTGTTTTACAAGCAGTTTCAGGAGCCACTATTACATTTAAAGAAGGGGTTAATCCTCCAGTACAGATAAACCTGCCTATGCTTTCGTGTTTACTGCAATTGGAAAAGCAGAGATTAATGTGGAAATTGACAAATTATCTGAAAAGGGGTTATTGAAAAACTTATGAACACGAGCATCAATTGTGTCTAATATTTTTCAAAAGACATAAAAAAGATGGTGGTTGCAGAATTATTCTGGACCTTACAGATCTAAATAAGTGGTAGATTACAAACATTTTTAAATGGAAACATTTAATACTGCAAGATATTTAATATCAGCAGGTTGTTATATGGCTACGATTGATTTGAAAAACGCCTATTATTCTGTACCAATACATCAGTTTCTGGAGGTACTTAAAAATTTAATTGGCTGGGGCAATTATGGCAGTTTAAAGCTTTGCCAAATGGATTGAGTTCAGCTCCCAGGCTCTTTACTAAACTGTTGAAACCAGTTTTAGCCCAATTAAGAGTAACAAAAACACATCGTTATGGCTTATCTCGATGACATTCTAATCATTAATGGCAATCAAGAGTCAGCTGAGAATTTAGTTTCAGTACAAAAGCTTTGGTAAAAGCTAGGGTTCTTGATTCATCCAATTAAATCCCAGCTGCAGCCAGCACAATCAATTAACTATTTGGGGTTTGTAATTAACTCAGAGACTATGTTAATAACTTTACCAACAAAGATAAAGTTGATGATTTTTTGGTGACTTGTAATAATCTCATTCACAAACTTATCCTTCCATCCGAGAAGTAGCGAAAACTATTGGTAAACTAGTAGCAGCATTTCCTGCAGTAGAATTTGGTCCATTACATTATCAAAATCTTCAAAGGGACAAAATAAGAGCTCTCAAAGAGAGGGCAGGCCACTTTGATAGGCCTATGCAATTAACAAAGAAGCTTTGTTGGAATTACAATGGTGGGTTAAAAATGTCCCACAAGCTGCTAAAAACATTCTGATTAAACAGCCTGAAATGGTTTTACAAACAGATGCTAGTGCTCTCGGATGGGGGGTAACAGATTCATCCTCCAGTTGTGGAGGTAGATGGAAAGTCCAAGAAGAAACGTTTCTTCAAACTTATGGTATTAACTATTTAGAGTTATTGGGTGCTTTCTATGGTCTAAAAGCATATTGTTGTTCAAAAAAGGGTCTACATGTATTAATACAGTTAGACAATAAAACGGCTGTTGCATATATTAATCACATGGGGGGAGTCAGATCAGTATCATGTGATTGTCTGGTCAATGAAATATGGCAATGGTGTATTGATCGCCAAATTTGGATTTCAGTAAACTACATTCCAGGTAAAGACAATGTGGTGGCAGATAAAAGATCAAGGATATTTAAAGATAACACAGAATGGATGCTTAATCCAGCAATATTTAAGAATATTGTAACTCAATTTGGTTTACCAGAAATTGATTTGTTTGCATCAAGGCTTAATCATCAATTGCCTAAATATGTGTCTTGGGAACACGATCCAGATGCATTAGCAGTAGATGCTTTTTCATTGAACTGGGGGAATATGTTCTTTTATGCTTTTCCACCATTTGCTTTGGTTCAGCAATGTCTGGAGAAAATAGAACAAGTTCTGCCACGGGATTGTTGGTAGTTCCAAATTGGCCAACACAACCTTGGTTCCCATTAATGCTGAATATGATTAAAGAACCATATATGTCAATTCCTAACTGTAGTGATATTTTGATTAATCCAGTAACCAAAGAAATTTATCCTTTATATGCATATATGAATTTATTAATCTGCAGGTTTTGACCAGACCACTACAGGAGCTGGGATTGTCGGACAAAACTATGGAAGTTATAGTCGCATCATGGCGAGATAACACACAAAAACTATATATGACACATATTAAGAAATGGGAAGAATTTTGCACACAGTCAAATATTTCTTATGATACTGTGAATATTGCAAATGTATTGGAGTTCCTTGCTAAATTGCATTTTGAGCAACATTTAAGTTACAGTGCCATTAACACTGCACGCAGTGCCTTATCATCTTATTTAGGGCTAATGTCTGACCAGAAATCAATTGGATCACATCCACTAATATCTAGATTCATGAAAGGAATCTTTAACATTTATCCACCCAAACCGAGATACACAGAGATTTGGGATGTGAGCATTGTACTTACCTTACTTAGACAATGGACTCCAATTGAAGGATTGTCATTGGAAAGATTAACATTCAAATTAATAATGTTAATGTCATTGGTTTCAGCTCAAAGAGTGCAAACTTTACAAATGTTGCGTTTAGACTGTATGCATGTGACTGCAGATAACATTGTGTTCTATGTTTACGATCTGATCAAATAAAGCAGACCAGGAAGAACTGGAGCAAAGGTAACCTTTCAAGCTTATCCTATTGATCCTACTTTGTGTGTGGTTAGACATTTGAACCAATATATAAAAGTTACCAAAACTCTTCGAGGAAATGAAAAAAAAAAACGTTAATGATTACGCATAAAAAACCACACACTAAAGCTTCAGTTCAAACTATCTCAAAGTGGTTGAAACAGGTGTTACTGTTAGCAGGAGTAGACACTGATGTGTTCAAATCTCACTCCACCAGGGCTGCAGCTACGTCCGCGGCGAAGGTGCGGGACGTACCGCTCGAGCATATTTTAAAAATCGCAGGGTGGAGTAAAGAAGAAACTTTTTCAAAGTTCTACAATAAACCTGTTCACACTATGACAAGCTTTGGCCACGCGGTGTTGGGATCACTATAGTCACCTGCTTTGTTTACTATTGATTGCTATAATCAGTTATGTAGTCACTTATATCTTTTATCACTTGTAATGATTCTCTCGGATATAAGGAGGGTTATTATGATGTTCTTTAGACCATTAAAAAATTAATTATGGAAAGAACTAAAATTAGTCTGGTTTCTCATGTATGTATTTACTTAGCCGGACTGTCGTATTGATTAATTCTACGACATAAAAAACACAGAAAGCTTTAAAATCTTCACGTAGTCACTCACGTGACTCCGAAGTAAAATAGTAAGATTAAACGAGAACTTACCAGTTCGAAGTTTGATCGTTATTTTATGAGGAGTTACGATGAGGGATTACGTGCCCTCCACTCCCACCCTCATAAAATAAATGATCATCTGGTAGTTCTAAGTCTATTATGAGCCTTACTATGTTACTTCGGCTATTTGGTGTTCTGTGTTTTTCATGCCGCTGCTTTGAAGTATGCCGTTTGCCAGCGCCAGGCGGGCTCTTCACGTAATCCCTCATCGTAACTCCTCATAAAATAACGATCAAACTTCGAACTGGTAAGTTCTCGTTTAATCTTACTATTAAAATATTCCAATAGTCTGAGACTTTCAAGGGCTCTTTAGTTTAAATTCTAATTTGGTCAGGGTTGTTGTACTAGAGGGTCATATATTAGAAAGGTAAGCGGCACGGTGGCGCAGCAGTAGAGTTGCTGCCTCACAGCGCCATAGCCATGGGTTCGAACCTGACTACGGGTGCTGTCTGTACGGAGTTTGCACGTTCTCCCTGTGACCACGTGGGTTTTCTCTGGGTGCTCTGGTTTCCTCCCACATTCCAAAGATGTGCAGATCTAGAGGCTTTTGTCAATTGTTCCTTGTGTGTAGGATAGTGCAAATGTACAGGTGATCAGTGGTCTGCACTGACTCAGTGGGCCATAGGGCTTGTTTCCACAGTGTATCTCCAAACCAAACTAAACTAAATTAAATAATCCAGATTAACAAGGAAAACAGTTTGATCTCCGTCAAAACATCTTCTAATGTTTCATCTCCATGAAATGTAATCAATAATGCAAACTTTGCAGTTCTTTTCCCAGAAACGTCCGAGTGTGTGTTGCTTTTCTCCAGAGTCAGGGAGCATGTTTCAGAAGCAATTAAGTTAACACTTGTCACTTTACTCGAGAGAATGGAAAGTTTGCACCATAAATGAAGAGAGTGTGACAGGACCAGGGGAGGAATTGGCTTCTTGGAGGAGATCCAGAATATTTCTTTCAATTCCGTTCTCCAGAGGTGACTGGGCTGATAACTAACCCGGAGGGTGAACTGAGCTGCCCTTTATATGCAACAGTCTTGTGTCATGTGTGGGAAAGAACTGCAGATGCTGGTTCTTCCGGACCAACACCTTTGACCACATGTCCATTGGGCAGTGGTCAGCACAGAATGTCCTGCAGGCACTGCAGGGAAAGGACTCTGTGGACCCGGTGGCGTGGTTCCCTGAGCAGACTGCCCAGCTTGTCTGGCAAAATGCCTCATCGCCAGAAATCACCAACAAGCACCAAGACCTGGCTTGGCTGGCGGTGAGGGGAGCCCTCCCAGTCAGATCCTTCCTGCACCGTCGGAACCTCACTGCCAGCGCACACTGCCCTCGGGACGGCTGCTATGGAGAGGAGACGGTTGCCCACCTCTTCACAGAGTGTGGGTTTGCTAAAAGAGTCTAGAGAAAAATGCAAGGGTCCCTGGTACGCTTTATCCCGAACAGCTCCGTCACAGAGGACTCTGTGATTTACGGACTGTTCCCAGGGACACATTCAGAGGCTGACATCAAGTGCTGCTGGAGGGTCATCAACTCGGTAAAAGACGCCCTTTGGTCTGCCCGAGCATTGTTCACCACCCAGCAGAGCGAGATGTCCATCAGGGAATGTTGCCGACTGGCCCGCTGCAGACTGCAGGGGTACGTGCTGAGGGACGCACTGAAGCTCGGTGCAGCCAACGCCAAGGCTCGGTGGGGGAGGGCCACAGTCTAGGGCCCTTCTGCTGCTGGACATGGGGGGTACGGTATGGTGGAGACGCCCCTCAATATAAGGGAAGGTATCCCACGCCATGAGTGGCACGAGTGGGGGACTGATTTGTGGAAATTTGGGGGAAAGAAATGTCTAAACTGTATTCATCAATTTGTACAGCCCCCGAAAATGTCGGATGGATTTTCCGCAAGGTTAATGTATTGTATATATTTATCATTTGAATAAAGTATATTTTCAAATTAAAAAAAAAAAAAAAAAGATGCTGGTTTAAACCGAAGATAGATGCAAAAAGCTGGAGTAACTCAGCGGGACATGCAGTATCTCTGGAGAGAAGGAATGGGTGACGTTTCAGGTTGAGATCCTTCTTCAGACTGGTTAGGGAGTCTCGTGTGATGTTTATCTCCGTCATGTGAAACCATTCTAACCTATCACTCCTCAACATTGATGTATTTATTAGGAAAAATAAAGTTATAATTACCTGAAAATCAGGTTCATTTATTAAATTATTAATTATTGATGATGCAGCTTTCACAATGTCAGCATGTCCTGAAGTGCTTTCTTGGCAAAACGAGGACTAATGGTCTGTGGATTGCCCCTGGAGTGTATAGGGAGGTGGGATAGAGTCCCAGAGAAAGTCAAGAGATTCAAGATTCAAGATTCAAGATTCAAGAGAGTTTATTGTCGTGTGTCCCTGATAGGACAATGAAATTCTTGCTTTGCTTCAGCACGACAGAACATAGTAGGCATTGACTACAGAACAGATCAGTGTGTCCATTTACCATTATATATAAATATATACACATATGAATAAATTAACTGATAAAGTGCAAATAACAGATAATGGGCTATTAATGTTCAGAGTTTTGTATGAGTTGAGTTTAAGAGCCTGATGGCTGTGGGGTAGTAACTATTCCTGAACCTGGTCGTTGCGACTGCGATAGATCCCCTCGATGGAAGGGAGGTCAGAGCAGATGATGGACTGGGCAGTGTTTACTACTTTTTGTTGTCTTTTCTTCTCCAGGGCGCTCAAGTTGTCGAACCAAGCCACGATGCAACCGGTCAGCATGCTCTCTACTGTGCACCTGTAGAAGTTAGAGAGAGTCCTCCTTGACAAACCGACTCTCCGTAATCTTCTCAGGAAGTAGAGGCACTGATGTGCTTTCTTAATAATTGCATTAGTGTTCTTGGACCAGGAACGATCTTCAGAGATGTGCACGCCCAGGAATTTGAAGCTCTTGACCGTTTCAACCATCGACCCGTTGATATAAACGGGACTGTGGGTCCCCATCCTACTCCTTCCAAAGTCCGCAATCAGTTCCTTGGTTTTGCTGGTGTTGAGGGGCAGGTTATTGTGCTGGCACCATATGGCCAGTCGCTCGATCTCTCTTCTGTACTCCAACTCATCCCCATCAGTGATACGTCCCACAACAGTGGTGTCGTCAGCGAACTTGATGATGGAGTTCGCACTGTGACCGGCTACGCAGTCATGAGTATAGAGTGAGTACAGCAGGGGGCTGAGCACGCAGCCTTGAGGTGCTCCCGTGCTGATTGTTATCAAGTCTGACACATTTCCACCAATATGAACAGATTGTGGTCTGTGAATGAGGAAGTCGAGGGTCATAGAGTGATACAGCGTGGAAACAGTCACTATGGCCCAACATGCTGACACCGGCCAACGTTTCCCAGCTACCCTAGTCCCACCTGCCCTCATTTGGCCCATTCCCTTCTAAACCTATCCTATCCAAATATGGTTTACACAACTATCAGGTTGTGAAAGTACCTTCATCAACTACTGCCTCAATAGCATAGAACTAGTATGGACGGGAGATTAATTGTCAGTATGGATTATTGTATTGTATATCTTTATTATCATTTTTCTGAGTACTTACATACCCAGAGGAAAACGAAAAACGTTTCTCAACCAGTGTCCATTCAGTGTGCGGTAAAAAATAAATAGAAATAAAGAATAAAAGTACATATATCACGAGTTCCGATCGGCAGTGGCACGACAATGGCTCTGCTGCAGTGTGTCCAGGTTGGTGTTTGGAGCGCGATACTTTGGCAGGGGGCAGAAAGTGGGCTGACTGTTGCATGCAAAATCTCTAAACTAAACTAAACTGAAGTAAAACATTAAAATGCTGCCAACGCCTTCGACGTGAATGTTGATGTTTTCCTCTTCCTGTCTTCCTGCTGAAGTAACATCTTTCTTACTCTTTCCACATATGCTGCCTGACTTGCTGAGTGTTTCCAGCAGTTTCTGTTTTTGTATTTCAGATTTCAAGCACCTGTGACTCTTAGATTATCAAGTACTCTAGAACCACCATTGTAATGGTTTAGGTTTAAGTTTATTATTATCATGTGTATTGAGCTTTGCCTTGTCAGCTATTGAAACAGATCAGATACACTATATATAAATGATCAGATCAGATACACTATATATAAATACAATTAGGTCAAACCCAAGTACAATCTTATAGAAACATATAAAATTCTTAAATGGTTGGACAGGCTAGATGCAGGAAAAATGTTTCCAATGTTGGGGGAGTCCAGAACCAGGGGTCACAGTTTAAGATTAAATGCATAAATATGTAAAACCAAGGTATATGTAATGTGTCCAAATTAATGTGGAGCCCCACAGAAACAAGCCATTTGTCCAAAGACCTCTACTGAGGCCAGTGCTTTCCTCCACATCAGTGGTTACCAGCGCAGCGCAGCGGTAGAGTTGCTGCCTCACAACGCCAGAGACCCGAATTCGATCCCGACCACGGGTGCTGTCTGTACGGAGTTTGTATGTAAGTTTTCAAGAGAGGTTAGATTTATTTCTTCGGGCTAAGGGAATCAAGGGATATAGGAAAAAAGCCGGAACGGGGTATGATTTTGGATGATCAGCCATGATCATATTGAATGGCGGTGCTGGCTCAAAGGGCCAAATGGCCTGCTCCTGCACCTATTTTCTATGCCCTCCCCATGACCGCATGGGTTTTCTCTGAGATTTTCAGGTTTCTCCCACAGTCCAAAGACGTACAGGTTTGTAGGTTAATTGGCTTGGTGTAAATGTAACTTGCCCCTAGTGTGCGCAGGATAGTGTTAATATGCAAGGATCACTGGTCGGTGCGGGCTCAGTGGGCAGAAGGGCCTGTTTCCGTGCTGTGTCACTAAACTAAACGAATCTAAAAATCTCTCATCCACCATTCAACCACAAAGCTAACTGCTGTCCCCTCCCACACTACACGGACGTTTGTCTGCACATTAACCACACCAATAGTCTTCACCTCAACTCCGCCGTGTGACAGATTCCACTCTTTCATCACACTTTGTGTCCCTTCCAAATTCCTTCTTTGGTTTCTCGCTGGTTATCATGATTTTTGATTTTTCCACATTCCTGCCTGTGTTCTCATCATTAAAAACTTTCAGAATTTAAAGGACCGTCTTCTTCTTGCGTTGGCGTGCACAGCCTAACGTTGTAAGACAACTTGTTCTGTTTGATCTTCTGGTTGTGCACGCCAGGTTGATTGCATTCGTCGAAACAGGGTGGACCACGTGAAGGTTGCAATCTTCACTAGATCATCTCTCAGCTTTTCCTTTTTGCCAGAATAATGACCCAGTCTCTGAATCTTTTCCTGACAGACATAACCGCATGCTTCTTCTTTCATTCCCATCGAAACCCAACCTAAGGCTCGGTATCAGTTCAGTAATCGAGGGCAGTTCACTCTACATCAAACATGGTCCAATCAAGATTCAAAACAAGTTTATTATAGTTTGTTTTAAAATTAATTTCTATCTCTCCATAATAATTCTTTGTTAATGTATTTTAAGGTCTTATTAACCTGTGTAACTTCTCTTAGACTTGTGTATATGTAGAGCATGACACATTTTTCCATTTATCTTCATTGAACTCCTTCTTTCCTTCTTTATTTTTCTTGCCAAAAAGCAATCAAAGGCTGAGGCATTTATCTCCTGCAATTCATTGGCCAATTATATGGCCAATGTAAGTTTATTAATATATTTTTGTATGCTATGGTAGTCCTCCTTAATACTGACCATCAATCACATGTGTCTTTTTTATCTTCATTGTTTCATTTGTCTTAAGCTTGTTCTTGTTCATTTAGCAGAATGTTTTATCCAAGATGAGAGAGAGAGAGAGAGAGAGAGAGAGTGAGCGGGTAGAGCTGCTGACTTACAGCGCCAGGGACCCGGGGTCGATACTGACCACGTGTTCTGTCTGTGTGGAGTTTGCACATTCCTCCTGTGACCACGTGGGTTTTCTCCAGGTGCTCCGGTTTCCTCTCACATCCCAAAGACGTGCGGGTTTGTTGGCTAATTGGCTTCTGTAAATCACTGCGAAGGTGCAGAGAGTGGATGAGAAAGTGGGATAAATCAGAAGTGAATGGGTGATTATTGGTCCATGGGGAATCTGGGCCGAAGGGCCTGTTTCCATGCTATATCTCCTAAACTAAAGGAAAACGTAACTAATAATAACTTTAACTAAATAAACTAAACCAAACATTATGGTTAGATAAAGAAGGTGGAAGACGTTTGTATTGAACGCGACCAGTGGCCCAGACTAGATCAGTGAATGGCCAGTTTCTACAATATTTAATTGTGTTTTGTATGTAGCTAAAAAATACCTCATTTACTGAGAATTGTTATTTAAAGCTCAGTCGAGGGTGAGAAAGAGCATACTGTTTCTCTGGAGAAATGCCACACTTGCTTAAACCCTTCCCCCATCCATATTTCAACACTTTTTCAAGTATGGCTGTGGTTTTACCACTCATTAAAAGCCTTAAAATATCACTCAAGTACATTTCCCAGAGAGGAAAAGGAAACTGTGAATAAGATGTAACCATGGTCAGGCCATTATTTACTGCAGTGAGAGTATTCAGAGCAGGTCAGTGGGAACAATGGTGCAGAGACGAACATCCACGAGGCATGTCTTTCTCAAGCTACAGTCCCCAGACATGGAAATCGCTATCAAAACATGTGGGGGACACAATTTCTTGCCGGCTGCGCGAGCGCATGCGCACACACGCGAGACTTCGGCCGTGGGCCCTGTGGACGGTGACATCGGGAGCTGACCTGGTTGGTGACCGACTCCGAACTCCAGCAACAGCAGCTTCGTCCGCCCCGAATCGTGGGGCTTGAATCGGGCGGCGGGGGCTTCAACATCGGGAGCCTCGATCGCCTCGATGCAGCAGTTTGATTTTAAGCCGCGCCGGGCGCTGAAAGGCCCCGCAAACGGGCCGATTCAGACCTTAGAAAGCGGCTGATAAAGTCCGGATTACAGAACATGGGGGGGGGGGAGAAATTGTCCCCCACCTCTCAAAGCAGGGGGGTGGGGGGCATGTCCCCTCTGTCTCCCCCCCAGGATTTCCGCCCATGGAAGTCCCGATGGGTAGGATGGATTGAAGGTGATGTTTTGAGTCGTGGGTGGGGATTATTAGTCCATGGAGAATCTGGGCTGAAGGGCCTGTTTCCATGCTATATCTCCTTAACTAAAGGAAAACTTAACTTATACTAACCTTAACTAAATAATTAAACTAAACGTTAAACAAAGCAGAAGACAGACACAGAGTGCTGGAGTAACTCGGAGGGTCAGTCAGCATCTCTGGACAATGGAATAAGTGATGTTTTAGATCAAGACCCTTTTCCAGTTTCAGTTTAGTTTATTGTCACGTGTACAGAGGTACAGCGAATAGTTTTGTTGCGTGCTAACCAGTCAGCAGAAAGACAATACATGATTACAATGAAGCCATTTACAGTGCATAGATACATGATAAGGGAATAAAGTATAGTGCAAGGTAAAGCCAGCAAAGTCCTATCAAGGATAGTCCGAGCGTCACCAATCAGGTAGATAGTCGTTCAGTACTGCTCTCTGGTTCTGGTAAGATGATTCAGTTGCCTGATAACAGCTCTTCAGGTCAAAGCAGATGGACCAACAGCCAATCTGAAAGCACGATGGATGGAATCCCTGATATAGAAGACTGACCCACTCAGATGTAAGTTGATGATTACAAGTATATTGCAACTGCCAACTAACCACATGTGATTTGTGCACAAGGATACCTAGATCCCTCTGTATCTGCCATCTATAAGACATAGGAGCACAGTGGTCCAATGGTACAGTTGGTGTCTTACAGCACCAGAGACCCAGGTTTGATCCTGGCTAAACCTGTTGTTTTAACAGAGTTTCTACATTCTCCCTGTGGCCGTGTGGGTTTTCCCTCCATCTTTGCCAGAATCATCTTTGCCTCGTTTCTTGAACATGATCATGTAGATGTCACCGTTATCCTACACACCAGCCTGGGAGATGAGGCAGTTCATTTATTTCTGAGTTATTTTGCTGCCATGTTTAACTTCAGAAGGGACAGTGTGTAAACTGACACTGTTCCTTTGGCTGCAACTCGTGCCCACCTTGCAACTCTCTGGGACATGAACTCATCCACCATCTACATTGGCGCTGACTGGCAATGCTTCCATGTTTCAGCATCATTCACGTATTCAAACCCCTCTCTTGCTTTGTATTTCTATTTTTATGGAACCTCCTCCAGCCCACAGCATCACCATGTGTTGGTATTGCTATTGGTTGACATTTGTCACGTGTACTGAGGTACAGTGCAAAGCAGTTGTTTGTGTGATGTTCAATTCAATCTGAAAATACTGTCATAGAGTCAGAGAATAATAGATTAATACAGCATGGAAACAGGCCCTTCAGCCCAACTCATCCATAATGACCAAGATGCCCAACTAAACTAATCCCACTTGCCAGTGTTTGGCCCATATCTCTCTAAACTTTCCTATTGATATACCTGTCCAAATAGTGTCGGAGATGCCTCAAGCACTTTCTCTGACAGATCAAAGTCATCTATGACCCCCTCCTCTGCTGTCCAGAACCAAGAATGGAGGTGGAGGAATGAAGGATAAAGAGACAGTTACTGGCCACCAGGAGGAGCAATTGGAAGGCCTTTAGACTTTAGAAATGCATCGTGGAAACACTCTCGTCGTCCCACCAAGTCACGCCGAGCAGCCATCATCCCGGACCCTCGCACTGTCCTACACACTTGGGGCAATTTACTATTTTTTTACCAAAGCCAAATAATCTACAAACCTGCACATCTTTGGAATGTAGGAGGAAGCCACTGTCCAAGATTGGATCCTGTCTGTATGGAGTTTGTATCTTCTCCCTGTGACCGCGTGGTTTTCTCTGGGTGCTCCGGTTTCCTCCTATATTCCCAAGTCATACAGGCTTGTAGGCTAATTGGCTTCTGTAAATTGCCCCTAGTGACTAGGATAGAACTAGTGTACGGGGTGATCGTTGGTTGGTGTGGACTCAATGGGCCGAAGGGCCTGTTTCAATGCTGCATCTCCAAGCTAAACTAAACTAAACTTGTGTGCTGGAATCTTACTGCTCTGCGATTTGCTGCTTGGTTTTCCAACTATTCAGGGTATCCACTAATAACCCGCTGTGATACTGGTGCCACACTCTGTGAATAAATGAATACATTCCATTAGATCGGCACATTTATGGAAAGCGGTGCAAACTCTCCCGAAAGGCTAATTTTCCTCTGGCAACCTGCTTGATGAAAAGTTAATAAACCACAAATTTACGACTCCTGTGTGAAGCCATGTCTGGACCCGTGCCTAGTCAGTCTCTTATATAATCTTTGTTGTTAGTCAAAACCTCCCAGTTATTTTCTATTTTTGGGGTGACATAGTCTCATGTGGCCAGACAACGCCTGCTGTTTACAAAGGTTGTCCACTGTATCTCGTAACTTCCTTATCTGCAGCCTTCACAGAGCCAACAAAACCATTCTCCAACTCTGTAGACTAGAGGTACAGCATGAAAACCGGCCCTTCGGCCCACCAAGTCCATACCGACCAGCGATCACCTTGTACACTCGCACAATCCTACACACGAGGGAAATTTACAAATTACAGAAGCCAATTCACCTACAAACCTGCATCTTCTGCCTGGGACCGTGTGGGTTTTCTCCGGGTGCTCCGGTTTCCTCCCACATTCCAAAGCCGTGCAGGTTTGTAGGTGAATTGGCTTCTGTAAATTTCCCCCAGTGTGTAGGGTAGAACCAGTGTACGGGGTGATCACTGGTCGGCACACACTCAATGGGCCAAAAGACCTGTTTCCATGCTGTAACTCGACGCTAAGCTAACTTAAACCTGTTCCTTCTTTAGTCTCCTCTTTCTCTAACTGCCTGTCAATATTTTAACTAGAAATAGCTACCATTGAAATCACTTCAACGACCCTTCTCTCTTCATCTGACCCATCCTCCACCACAGTGTCTGCGTCTTAAAAACCAACGGTCACCAACTTAAAACATTAAGTCTGAAGAAGGCTCTCAACCCGAAACGTCACCTATTCCTTCGCTCCATAGATGCTGCCTCATCTGCTGAGTTACTCCAGCAGTTTATCTACCTTCGATTTCTCCAGCATCTGCAGTTCCTTCTTAAACTTAAAACATTAACTCTTTCCCCAGATACTATCTGACATGATGAGTGTTTCCTACATTTAAACTTTTATTTCAATGGAGAGGGCATTGGAGAACAAAAGTCTTCTTTATTTAATTGTCTACTAAAGCCTTCAAGTGAGTTTAGTCTACATCTTTAAACTCCTCCACTTTATATTGCGGAGAAGTTCATTTCCGTAGCCCTGAAACTTACTTTCTCAAGTAAAAACCCTGCCCGTGAAATCTTTGGTGCTTAGAAATGATACAGACACGGAGAGGATGCGATGGAGATTTACTCGAGTGGTAAATCTCCAGTTGTAAGATTCAGTTACGCTGCGGCACTGAGGAAATTGGGATTGTTCTTCTCAGAGGAAATTTAACAGGTTTAATATTTTGTGGCATATTTTAGTTGAATTTATTGTCACTGGTATTGAGGTACAGCGAAAAGTTATTTTGTTGTGTGTTGCCAGTCAGAGGAAAGACTATACATACTTACAACAAGAGGCCCACAGTGTACAGACACAGGATTAAGAGAGCTGTAAGAAGTGCTGTTTTTGGAGTAGAGGTTTTAAAGAGTGGAGCGATTGTAAGGAATAATTGCAGATCCGGATACAGAGGAAACCGGAGCACCAGGAGAAAACCCACGCATGTCACAGGGAGAACAGACAAACTCCGTACAGGCAGCATCCTTAGTCAGGATCGAACCCGGGTCTCTGGCGCTGTGAGGCAGCAACTCTACCGCTGCGCCACCACGCAGATCTTAGAGGTGCCCTCATGCAGAACTCCATTTCTCTTTACAGAGAAAGTTCTCTTTACACAGAGTGGTGGTGAATTATATTTATTCTCACTAGAGGGAATTATGTAGCGATTGATATTAGCACCTTTGCTTTTCTTCTTAAATATAAATGAGCTGGAGTGTAGTGTAAGGAGTACGAGACTGCAGATGTTACAGCACTTGGGGGAAGATGCGGAATAATAAGCAGGGGAGTTCTGACCTTTGGGAGAGCACAGACTGTGAAATGGACGTGGACGATACATTTTAATTCACTCCAGATGTAGCTGCAGAAGGACGGAGCACGATATATATAGTCCAATTTTGAGGGGATGCAGTCTGTGGGCACATTTTCATGAAATCCGCAATGATTTGAAGGATAATCTAGTAAGCTTATTAAAAAAATATTGGTGCCTTCAAAGGTCAGGCATGGGGACTATTTTGCACGACACGAGTCAGTTTCAATAAAAAATAAAACATAAAAATATATTGGTGATTTACAGTCAGTTGCACAGGTCTGCAATTTTTCTTCTAGGTTCTCTGCATCCGACATGTTAAATGGTAATTGGACGTACATTTGAGAGAATAATCGCACGTGTGTGGGAAAGGAGCAGTGAAATGGAACAGAAGGGATTGCTTTACGTGGAGCTGGTCCTGGGCCGATGGTCTGACCAATCTCCTTGAAGGTTTTATGATCGTTTAGATTAGTTTAGAGATACAGCGTGGAAACTGGCCCTTTGGCCCACTGTGTCCGCACCGACCAGCGATCCCCGCACATTAACACAAGCCTACACACCAAGTATACAAGCTAAAGCCAATTAACCTACAAACCTGTACGTCTTTAGAGTGTGGGAGGAAACTAGTGGTTACGGGGAGAACGTACAAACTCCGTACAGACAGCACCCGTAGTCGGTATTGAACCCGGGTCTCTGGCGTTGCAAGCGCTGTAAGGCGGCAACTCTACCGCTGCGCCACCGTGCCGTGTATGGAAGAAAGATGGCCAAACATTCCAGTTGCAGGATATGCTCAGGGAACAGGGAGGCACGGTGGCGCAGCAGTAGGGTTGCTGCCTCGCAATGCCAGAGATCCAGGTTCAATCCTCACTAAAGGTGCTGCCTGTACAGAGTTTGTATTTTCTGCGGTCTTTATTCTTTGGAGCGCAGAAGGTTAAGGGGGGACTTGATTGAGGTCTTTAAAATGATGAAAGGGATAGACAGAGTTGACGTGGATAAGCTTTTCCCATTGAGGGTAGGGAAGATTCAAACAAGAGGGCATGACATGAGAATTAAGGGACAGAAGTTTAGGGGTAACGTGAGGGGGAACTTCTTTACTCAGAGGGTTGGTGGCTGTGTGGAATGAGCTTCCAGTAGAAGTGGTGGAGGCAGGATCGATTTTAACATTTAAAAGTAAAGTGGATAGGTATATGGACATGAAGGGAATGGAGGGGTATGGTCTGAGTGCAGGTAGATGGGACTAGGGGAAAACAAATGGTCGGCACGGACTGGAAGGGCCGAGAGGGCCTGTTTCCGTGCTGTAATTGTTATATGGTTATTGGTTATATGGTTCTCCCCGTGGCCGCGTGGATTTTCTCCGGGACTCTGGTTTCCTCCTACACTCCAAAGACGTTCAGGTTTGTAGGTTAATTGTTATTAGTAAAAATTGTAAATTGTCCCTATTGAGTTTGATAGTGCTAATGTACGGTGATCGCTGGTTGAATGGCCTGTTTCTGTGCTGAATCTCCAATGTAAACCAAAGTATACAGTTCATGCCCAGCGATTATGCTTTAGTTTCATCAATGGCCTTCCTTCCATCATAAGGACAGAAGTGGGGACATCCACTGATGATCACAATGTTCTTTTTTTTAAATTATGATTTTTATTAGAAGCAATTGTACAAGAATAAAACATTCGGCATGTAAAATTATACAATATTGAAGCTGATGATCACAGCGTTCATCTCTACTATAGTCTTTTCTTTAGTGATAAAGCATGGAAACAGGCCCTTCGGCCCACCAAGTCCCTGCCGAACCAGCTCTCAAAGTCCTTCCTGGCCCTTCATGTTATTTTCTTCCCTTAATCACAGCCAACCGCTGCTGCCTCTTGGTAATCTATACACCATGCCATCTCCTTATCTGGTGAGATCTGGGCTGATTCACTCTGTTTCATAGAACATAGAACAGTACAACACAGGAACGGGCCCTTCAACCCACAATGTTTGTGCCAAATATTATGTCGTTAACCTGATCTTATCTGCCAGTAATAATTATCATAAGTTATAGGAACAGAATTAGGCTATTTGGCCCATTGAGTCTACTCCGCCATTCAATCATGGCTGATCTATCTTTCTGTCTCCACCCCATTCTCCTGCCTTCTCCCCGTAACCACTGACACCTGTACTAATCAATACTGTCAATCTCCGCATTAAAAGTACCCATTGACTTGGCCACCACAGCCTTCTGTGGCAATGGATTCCACAGATTCACCGCCCATGACTAAAGATATTCATCCTCAGCTCCATTCTAGCGGTATGTCCTTTTATTATGAATATGGATTAGTCAAAAGTTTAATTATTTTCTTGTGCGGCTAATGGAGAGCTGAGGGCCATTGCATCGAGGGTCTCAAGTTGATTTGGTTTAACCTCTCATGCCTCCTCTGTCGCTGATCCATGCATGTGTGCAGTGCCCTGACCCTCTGCTCCACTGGGAGAGGTGTATAGGAGATGGTGTGAAGGAAGGCAGCATGAGCAAGCTGTCTCTGTCAGACTGAGCCGAGATCCATGAAGGGGGGAAGGGATTAACGTAATAATAACAACAGGATGTCGGGCTTCCTGTTTGAGGCCTTGGCTTTTCACCAGCCAACCAGTTCTTGAAATGACTACAAGTTGACAGGTTTACTACTCTGACTAGTGAACTGAAAAGTATCTGCTGAATCCTCCAATATATAGATATTACACTGCTAACCGACGTCCTCATTCAGCTCATCTCCTTTCATGATGAGTACACATTCAGTCAGCAAAGCCTCAGCGATGATTCCAGAGGTTTTCTACATTGGCCCGTCGATGTTCCCGCTTTGAAGAGATGCGTTTCCGGACAACATTCCTCAACTGCTCCCATCTTGGGTTTTGCACGTTGCAGCGGTGGACTGGGTTAACCAGTTTCATTGATATTTGCCCGTTTGTACAGAATGAATCATTTGTAACTGGACGTCCTCTACATAGCAACTCTGCATACCTTGTGCGAGGGACACAAAACAATTCATCTCACTGTGACATGTCACACGCAATGATAGAGGATCAATCAATCATCTCCTCAATTAGCTTGAAAATAGGTCATTTTAACTGGTCGCCAGTGTGGTTGTATAAATTGGCCACATTCCATTGGAATTGATGGATTCAGGTGGTAACAAGAGTACAGAAGATAGCTGGCAGCAGCATTTAGCACCATTCTCCAAGGCTGGGCTAACTGATTTAGTTCAGGAAAGAACTGCAGATGCTGGTTTTAAACCAAAGATAGGCACAAAATGCTGGAGTAACTCAGCAGGACAGGCGCCAAGATCCTTCTTCAGACTGATGTCAGGGGAGAGGGAGATACATAAATAAGGAAGTGTAAGGTTTAGTTTGGTTGTAGTTTAGAGATACAGTGAGGAGGACATTGGCTCAGAATCTCTCCTCTGGGTGTAGGAGGGTGTCGAGTATAATTGGGCAGGAGGAAAATATATAACGATTGCACAAATGTATGGAATAAACAGTGATCATTAGGGCTTAGGGCCATTGTGATAGCAAAAATGATGTGAGCAGCTGATATTAATTTTTAATGAACAGTAAAGTATTACTGATGACACAGTGGCATCCTCATCCACACGAAGACAGGATGAATGGGTCCCAGAACACTCATTCCACCAGGTTCCCCTTGTGTTTGCTGTGGATGCAGGAGCTCATTCACTAATGGAAACCACATTTACCTACACTTACAGGGGTGTTGGATCTCTTCCAAATGATCTTATTTAAATGAATGGAATAGTGGGATTAACCAAACATTATCTTCACAAACTCTCAGCACTGCTCAACGCTACGACATTGTCAAAGAAACCAGTTTATTTTTAGTCTGAAAAATGCAGCCCCATTCGATGTGTAAAAGAATGAGTGAGTGTGTGATTAGTGAGTGGCCGGCATGTGCACAATCTAAGAGTGTTATTCGCGGCCAGCTATGAATGGGGATGGTGCTGTTGTGTTACATATAGTGCATCGCATTCAGTAGCTGATGACAGGTGAATAGTGAGCAAATGTGCTGTAAAGGCAGCCGTTAATTAAGACCCTGTACTTGTGATTTACTGCAGAGCAGCAGAATAATTTGCGCCCAATAATGATGAGGCATAAAAATATTAGATGTGAGGCGGATCAGACCCCAACTAGCACAGACTGAGCTGTGAGTTTCATGTGTTCTTGGGGGAGTGGCTTCAGACGTAGAGGTCAGTGTTAGCAACTGAAGCTGATCTCGGTGAGTTTGGTATTGTTTGTGGTGTCCAGCATTTACAGGACAGGTAAAGTTGCCCTGAATATTAATGATGCTTAACTCTATGCACTAGGTTGTATCTTCAAACACATGGCTTGACACGGTGGAGCTGCTGTCTCACAGCGCCAGGAACCCAGGTTCAATCCTGACTACTGGTGTTGTCAGTACAGAGTTTGTATATTCTCCTCGTGACCTGCGTGGGTTTTCTCCAAGATGTTCAGTTTCCTCCCACACTCCAAAGACATACAAGTTTGCAGGTTAATTGGCTTGGTATAAGATGTAAAATGGTCCCTAGTGGGTGTAGAATGGTGTTAATGTGCGGGGATCGCTGTTCGGAGTGGATCTAGCGGGCCACAGGGCCTGTTTCCGTGCTGTCCCTCTAAACCAAACATTATGAGAAGCTAAGGTAGACAAAAATGCTGGAGAAACTCAGCGGGTGAGGCAGCATCTATGGAGCAACGGAATACGTGACGTTTTGGGTCGAGACCCGTCTTCTAGGTATGTTACAAAACTTACCTTCAGCGACGCTGCAGTTCTGCCACTGCCCATGTGCGCAACTTTGGCGCCTTTGAGAGGGGGGCGGGTTTAAAATGCCGTTTTCCCCAGACCATTCAAATCGATTAATCTCAGAGGGTTTAGTTGCTGAAGAGAAATCGCTCTTGACATTTGTTTTATGAAGTTATTTTTAAACTACGCTGGATAATGTATTAGCATGAGTAAATTAAAAATCTACTTCTAAAGCCGTGAACGCCAACAACGGGACGGATCTCACGTAGAGGACAAAACAAGGTACACCGTTTATTTTTACATAAAACCTTGCTTCTTAGGAAGCTTTAATCAAAATTTCATGTTGCGATAAGGTGACGTAACAAATATACGAACCGGCAGTATTTTCCCTGCCGATATGGGGTTTAAATTCACCGCATCCGCAACGTTTCAAATGATCGCGTTCCACAAAATCTCACTCGCAAGATGATTTAAATGGCCATTAATTTACGGGAATTAAACACTAAATTCCTTCAATTTAGCCTATAAATTCATGACAATATCATTTAAAAATCATGTTATATTGTGAATTATTGTGTGAATGTTATTTGGACACTTAGGCTTTTTAAAAATGTTAACCTTTTCTTAAGAAATGGATAGATGTTTAGATCTAGTAATTTAATTTTGTAATTAGCTACAATTAGGTAACTGACTAATTATATGCTTTAATTTCAGGTCATCCAAGTAAGATTGTTTCATATTTGTTTCAGAATGCTTCAAATTATAATAACTGAAATTTTCATTCAGTTCTCTTAATTTTTAAGAAAGTTATGGGCTTTTGACTGTCCTTAATCACAGCTTTTGTGCTAAGTCAATGGAAAAGCAATCGGGAACAAGATGCCAATTTCCGAGTATGAAAATGACCATAACTTTTTTAATACTGGAGATATGAAAGTGAATTAGGTGTCAAATTAAACTTCTTTTTATGCTTTATCTGAGGGGATAAATTCCAGACTTGATTTTTAAAATCTCAAAATTTTGTAACATTGCTACTTCTTCAGACTTCTTCAACATATTGAAAATTTAGCGACGACCAGAAAGACGCTACGACTTTTTGCGCGACTGAGGAGACGACTCCCGGCGACCACCGGCGAACATGTGGCGACAAACTGGGCCTCTGCAGCAGCTGAAAGCAGAAACCTTGATCGTTGGTGGATCAGAGTGGGAAGTGGACGGCCCATAGTACAAGCAAGGTCGCGATCTCAGCAGGTTGTAGAGTGGAGGGGTCACAGGCAAGAGGGGAGACATGGTGTGGAGGGATTTGAAGAAGAGGCTTTGTTTAACTGTGCGTCAGGGTGGGTGAAGAGTGGAGGAGTGAGGGGGGAGTGGGACAATGACAACTTCATCAGGCGACCTTGACCGTGTTTGGTAGAACAAGGTTCATAAGTCATAGGAGCAGAATCAGGCCATTTGGCCCATCGTCTACTCCTCCATTCAATCATGCCTGATCTATCTTTCCCTCTCAACCCCATTCTCCTGCCTTCTCCCCGTAACCCCTGACACCCGCACCTAGCCAGGTCGTAGGGTTGGCCAGGCCAGAAGTGAATGGCAATAATCGGATGAGGAATGTGGAGCGATGGTTTCAGCAGCAACTGGGTGGGGCAGGGGAGGGCAGGGGAGGGCAGGGGAGGGCAGGGGAGGGCAGGGGAGGGCGGGGGAGGGCGGGGGAGGGCGGGGGAGGGCGGGGGAGGGCGGGGGAGGGCGGGGGCAGGGGAGGGCAGGGGAGGGCAGGGGAGGGCAGGGGGGGGCAGGGGAGGGCGGGGGAGGGCAGGGGAGGGCAGGGCCGGGCTGACGTCAAAGACTTGGTCACAGGGAGGTTTAGCTCTGACAATGGATACACATGGCAGAAGACTGATGCAGTAATGAAAGCTCCGGTTTATAACAGATGGTATCTATTGGCAGAAACATTAAACAAGGTACAGTCCACCCTCACAGCTGGGTGTAAGCAACACCATGGGGCTAATCAATAAACAGCATGGAATTCTACCATTTGTCCCTCATCTCCCAGTAGACGACAGCTAATCTGATCAGTGCCATTGGCAACTGCTTGTTGCGTGCACATTAGCTTGTGATTTCCTCCTTCTTACCGTTCTAAAGTGTAATATACATTGAGGTGTTCTGAGCAAAGGGACACGGCAACAGTAATGGACCTTTTGTTTTCACAAAGAGATGGGAAAAAAGCCTGTAAACCAAGAATAATTTGTATAATAAAGATAATTGCTGCGTTAATGGGTCAGATGTAACTGCAGATGCTAGTTTACACTGCAGATAGACACAAAATGCTGGAGTAACTCAGCAGGTCATAAGTGATATGAGTAGAATGAGGCCATTCGGCCCATCAAGTCTACTCCGCCAATCAGTCATGGCTGATCTATCTCTCCCTCCTAACCTCATTCTCCTGCCTTCTCCCCTTAACCTCTGGCACCCGTAATAATCAAGAATCCATCTATCTCTGCCATAAAAATATCCACTGACTTAACCTCAACAGCCTTCTATGGCAATGAATTCCACAGATTCTCCACCCTCTGACAAAATAAATTTCTCCTCATCTCCTTCCTAAAAGGACGGCAGCATCTCTGGAGAAAGGAATAGGTGATGTTTCGGGTCTGATGAAGTGTCTCAACCCGAAACGTCACGTATTCACTTTCTCTGTCGGTACACTCATGTTATGTTTGGCTGGCTGCTGCTGATTACATTATAACGTTACAACAGAAGTACAACATTGTCACCGTCAGTAAACATAATCCAGCTCAAACCTCACTCCTGGGTTTCCCATTCCTGGAGAGAGTTTGCTCTTGAGCATGAACCAGAAGATAAATAATCCCAGGCCTGATTGTCCTGTCTGTCATAAAAGTGGACCCTAAAGGGAGCAGTCATTTCACATCTGTCTTTGAAACCAGATATAATAAACTGAGATAATTGTTTTGCAATCATGGGATTTGTCAAATTTATTGGGATTTGTAACATGAATGAATAGTGATTAAATTGCCAATTCCATTTCATCTGTGCCGCTTAAAAAATTACCTGAGAAATATTTACTATACGGACAGCACCCGTAGTCAGGATGGAACCCGGGTCTCTGGTGCTGTATTGGAGTGAATAAACTCTGAGGTGATCAGAGTATATATTTTAGACAGCCATAGAGATCAGAAGAAATTAGAGAATTAAGTTTAATATTTTCAATTATTTATCTAAGTATCATTAATTATTTATTAATAGCTTTTAAAAATGGACAGATTATTTTGCAAAGCCCTGATTATTTTGACAGCTGGTCGAGAGTATTGTCTGTCAGAGTGTCAAGACGTGAGGTTGTTCTGGTCCATCTGTGCCACCCATTACATCATCTGAACATGAGTGCCACTGGGAGCATCTGTCAGACTGCAATTGGCCTTCAGATGAGGATAAGGTAAGACTGGAGAAGACGGGTGAAGTTAATCGTGATGAGTTCATGTCCGAAAAACCCAGGTCGTGGATATTTATCCATTACAGAGCAGAACAAGGCTGCTTTGGCCATTAATGAAACGCATTCTGGCTCATCTGTCTGTCTGTTATCCCACTTATACTGGAGTCCCACTGAGATCAAATTTACTTCAACTTTAGATATTCTGGTGTGAAGGTGATTCTCCGAGTCTGTACAAACAATTCCCTTTGTGTAACAGGAATGTACTTGAACGATTCTATATGGACGTCCTGCAGTGAACCATTCATCTCCAACGTCATATTTAACCGATTGGAGAATCTTACATTCACATTTATATCCGGTAATTTTGTTGTCCAAACATTGATATTTGGTTCACATGTCACTGCTGTTCCACTATAACCTTGATTGCTGAACTACTGGGTGGAAGGAATTTTAACATCGCTGCTTTGTCCTAGGAGTGAGTGTCACCTGAATTAGGAAAAATGTTCCCGATGTTGGGGGAATCCAGAAACAGGGGGTCACAGTTTAAGTATAAGGGGTAGGCCATTTAGGACTGAGATGATGAAAAACATTTTCAACCAGAGAGTTGAGAATCTGTGGAATTCTCTGCCACAGACTTTAACATCATGAAGCCGCGGTCTGCGGAGCTTCTAGCGGCGGGCGTGGTGTGGACTTACCATTCCGGATCCATGGATCCCTTGGCGGTGATGGCTGGAGAAGAGCTCCGACCGCTGGCCTGCCTGCGGCCTATAACATCGAGAAGCCGCGGTCTCCACTAAGGAAGTGGCCGATTCGGGCACTCCAAGCCGTGAAGCGGGTTCCATCCGTCCCGACGTCGGAGCTTCGATCATCCCGACGAGGGCTCCTGTACATCGGGCCGTCCATAGCAGCGACTGCGGAGGGTCCAAGGCCCCAAACACGGGCGAACAAAAGGAGGAAGACTGACTGAACTTTATTGCCTTCCATCAAAGTGATCACTGTGGGGGATGTTTATGTTAAGTTCTATCGTTCTTTTAATTGTGCTGTGTTCTTTTAATTGTATAATTGCATGGTAACTCAAATATCACTGTACCTTAATTGGTGCATGTGACAATACATGTGAATCTGAATCTGAATTCACTGGATGTTTTCAAGAGAGAGTTGGATTTAGTTCTTAGGGCTAACGGAATCAAAGGATATGGGAAAAAGCAGGAACGGGGTACTGATTTTAGATGATCAACCATGATCATATTGAATGGTGGTGCTGGCTCGAAAAGCCGAATGGCCTACTCCTGCACCTATTTTCTATGTTTCTATGTTTCTAGACAGGACTTTCACATATAAATGTAAAATGAGGCCTATTATATCAAAAGAGAAATGTAATGTTGTGACTGAAACCTTCTTTCAAGTCATTAGTTTAGTTTAGAGATACAGCATGGAAACACCGAGTCCCTGCCGACCAGCGATCACCCATTCACACTGGTTCTATGTTAACCCTGTTTCCCATCCACTCCGTACAAACTGGGGCCTTTTTTTTACAGTGTCAATTAACCTACAAACCCGCACATCTTTGGGTTGTGGGAGGAAACCGGAGCACCCAGAGGAAGCCCACATGGTCAAAGGGAGAACACACAAACTCCACACAGGCAGCACCCGTAGTCAGGATCAAACCCAGGTCTCTGGCGCAGTGAGGCAGCAGCTCTACCAGCCGTGTCATTGTGCCAACCTATTATGGTAATGCAATGGCTTTAGACGTGGCCTATACAATGTAAAATCTAGGTTCATATCTCACACAGACTCCAGTTCTAGCGCATGGAAGTTCCTTGCATCCCTCTATCGATAAGTTCAGTTGTAAATTTTGCAGTGACAACCTTCAGGATTATAATCATGACAGGAGATTCTGTGGAGTGTGTGCTTACTCTTCTGGACAGTATTTTACATTCAGCTTCCAATATAATGGAGCCCTGCCACATAAACAGTCTCTTGCCCCATCATAACAGTAGCCAGAAACTAGGCTGATATCCTCAGAATGTCCACATAATAACTGGTACAGGAAATGGCAGATTGGGGGTTGGAGCAGGACATATCTGTAGAATTCTCTGCCGCAGAAGGTAGCTGAGGCCAGTTCATTGGCTATATTTAAGAGGGAGTTAGATGTGGCCCTTGTGGCTAAAGGGATCAGGGGGTGTGGAGAGAAGGCAGGTACAGGATAGTGAGTTGGATGATCAGCCATGATCATATTGAATGGCGGTGCAGGCTCGAAGGGCTGAATTGCCGACTCCTGCACTTATTTTCTATGTTTCTACATACAACCGAAAATGGAGATAAAATATGCTGCGGTAGACAAAAGTGCTGGAGAAATTCAGTGGGTGAGGCAGCATCTATGGAGCGAAGGAAATAGGCAACGTTTCTTCTTCAGAAGAAGGGTTTTGACCCGAAACCTTGCCTATTTCCTTCGCTACATTGATGCTGCCTCATCCGCTGACTTTCTCCAGCACTTTTGTCTACCTTCGATTTTCCAGCATCTGCAGTTCCTTCTTGAACATATAATATTTGCAATAGAGCAGAGGGACCCTCCATCTGGTCAAGGCATACTTGGCCCACTTGGAACGTTCATAAGGGACAGGAGTAGAATTAGGCTAAGTCTAAGTCCTATCACTGAACCTTCCTATCACCAACCTGAGAGTGGTGCTGACCGCCCATTCCTTTGACTATTTGGCAGAGAGAGAAGGGAGAAAGAAATGAGGGAAGTCCGTCTCCTTCTAGTGTACTGTCACTGGGTTATGGAGCTCGCTGCTACCTGGGCCATTGCCCATGGCTATGTCAGCTACAAGTTGAAATATGTGCATTCCTTTCCTGGATGTGCTCTGATTGGTTCGAGAAGGATTTTCTGATATCAAGCGGACACTTAATCAAGAGTCAAGTCAAGAGAATTTTATTGTCATGTGTCCCAGATAGGACAATGAAATTCTTGCTTTGCTTCAGCACTACAGGACGGGAGATATGAGCGCAGTGTGTCTAGCGACCATAGACCATATATACACAATAAATAAACAGATAAAGTGCAATAGTAATAATAGACTGTTATTGTTCAGAACTTATTTGATGTCGTGTTTAATAGCCTGAGAGAAGGAATAGGTCTGAAGAAGGGTCTCCACCCGAAACGCCACCCATCCCTTCTCTCCAGAGATGCTGCCTGTCCCGCTGAGTTACTCCAGCTTTTTGTGTCTGTCTTCGGTTTAAACCAGCGTCTGCAGTTCCTTCCTGCACACTTCATTTACCTCTTGTGCTGCAACTGCAGTATGCTTCAGTTATCAGACAAAGGAAGTATTGTTATTTGTGAGGAGCAGTCTGCTATGTTACTTGTTGGCAGTTTGACTGTTTTGAATAGAGCCATTATGGTTTCCTTGGCTATTGAAATAGACTCAATTTCATTTACAGAGATTATGGGAATGAGATGCAATCCAATGTTACAAGTTAGCTTTTCAGTTCCATATATCTTGTGCTAAAGTGTGGCTTTAAAAACAGAATGATAAACCCTCAATGGGTGAGGCTGAGAAAAATAATTTAATATTTTGCCTTTGTGCAGAATCTCGTTCTTATGTTTATCTTTTGTAATTGAAAACTAATCACATTAAAAATCTGGGTTAGATTCAACTCCAGAATAAAAATAGCAATTATCCCCCCAAAAATATGTAAATAATAACGTGTCTGCTGTAATTGTGAGGTGGGATGTGTGATCGTGGGAGATGCACTAGGAATCCTCACACTTAGTGCCGGAGTTGTCCATGTTAGTGCTCTCTGTAATTGGGGAACATATGGCTTGCTGAGCGCATTCTTGTCCAGAGAACACAACCGTATGTGCATAAGGTCATAAGGTCATAAGGAATAGGAGTAGAATTAGGCCATTCGGCCCATCGAGTCTATTCCGCCATTCAGTCATGGCTAATCTACCTCTAACGATCCCCATTCTCTTGCCTTCTCCCCATACAACGTGGAAGCAGGCCCTTCGGCCCACCGAGTCCGCGCCGACCAACAATCACCCTGACATGTTCTATCCTACACACGAGGGACAATTTACAGAAGCCAATTAACCTACAAACCTGCACGTCTTTGGAATGTGGGAGGAGACCGTAACACCTGGAGAAAACCCACACTGTCACTGGGAGCCCGTACAAACTGCTGTACAGGCAGCACCCGAGTCAGGATGGAGCCTGGGTCTCTGGCACTGTGAGGCAGCAACTCTACCGAGAGTACATGTCACACAGAGAACTGAACAAGGCATGGCCTTTTGGAAATCTGCTTATCTCAGGGTATTGGGGTGAATATTACTGAGCCCAAGACAATACTTTGAAGAGCAGAACATTTTTCCAGATATCCTGGTCCCAAAGAATGGGTCGACTGGGCTTATATTCACTGGAATTTAACAGGATGAGAGGGGATCTTATAGAAATATATAGAATTCTTAAGTGATTGAACAGGCTAGAAGCAGGAAACATGTTCCCAATGTTGGGGGAGTCGAGAACCAGGAGTCACAGTTTAAGAATAAGGGGTAGGCCATTTAGGACTGAGATGAGGAAAATCTTTTTCACCCAGAGAGTTGTGAATCTGTGGAATTCTCTGTCACAGAAGGCAGTGGACGCTAATTCACTGGATGTTTTCAAGGGAGAGTTAGATTTAGCTCTTAGGGCTAACGGAATCAAGGGATATGGGGAGAAGGCAGGAACGGGGTACTGATTCTGGATGATCAGCCATGATCATATTGAATGGCGGTGCTGGTTCAAATTGCCGAATGGCCTACTCCTGCACCTATTATCTATGTTTCTATGGTCAAAATGCATCTGTCACCCACCACATCCAAAACAGATTATCAGGTCATTATCACATTGCTGCCTCCGAAACGTGATGTGCAAAAAATTGTCCGCTGGACAACCATAGTGACTTCTGGAGAAAACTGGGGAATCAATGAAAGGTGGGTACACAAAAAGCTGGAGAAACTCAGCGGGTGCAGCAGCATCTAAGGAGCGAAGGAGATAGGCGACGTTTCGGGTCGAGACCCTTCTTCAGACTAAATCAATGAAAGGTGGTGCCTTTGATGTGGTCAGCATGGATGTTAGCCACCACTTGGTGAAGTTCCATTGCCGACTGATCTCAAAATTAAACATCCACAATGATGATACCTCACTGGTTGTAAATGTACTTTTGGACATCCTGACATTGTCTCTGTTCTGTGGATTGTAATTTTGCCAGTTATATTTGTTAATATGTGACTCCTACTGGAAAAGGCATCTAATTTATCCCTGATGGTGAAATGACATAATTGTGTCAAACCCTAATGTTTGAAGTGTCAGAAAAGTCTTGAAAGAATAAAGATCGATTAACAGATTCTGATAACGTTTTAGCAAGCAATTCACAACACATTTCTACAATTGCCAGCACGCAACAAAAGCTTTTCACTGTACATTTTATACGTGACAATAAACTAAACTAATATAATGGAAACCCCTCCTTGCTCACGAAATCTTGTCAATATTAAATAAGTACAATCAAAACAGAAGAATATTACATAGAAGGGTCTCGACCCGAAACGTCACCCATTCCTTCACTCCAGAGATGCTGCCTGTCCCGCTGAGTTACTCCAGCATTTTGTGTCTATCTTCAATGTAAACCAGAAGCTGCATTTCTTTCCTACACATGAAGAATATTACATGGCCATTGCAGAAACTCATCCCCATTTACAAACAGCTAAGGCCATTTAGCAGCGAGGACTGGCTGACAGTAAATAATGCGATGTCTCCAGTGAATAAAGTGTGGCACTTATTGTATATATCTGTACATGCATCCCCCACTCTCAAAGACCAGCTAGTGCTTTCAGAAATGAGGTCATACAATGCGTTACAGATCAATGTGAATACAGAGACAACACTGTGATAGTATTTACAGACTGGCTGGGCTGTAACATTCTGTTGAAATGCTGAAACAAAATTAAAATATTTTTCTGAGTTAAAAATGCACTTGGTGAAAACATTAAGTTGCGGCAGAATTCCCGAGGATGAGGCAGTACTGGTTCTGAGTCGACATGCGTTGGTGCTGAAGTCAGTTGTAGTCTGATGGGCTGTAAAGACAATTGGTAGCACAAGGCTGCTGTGCTCCAATGGACGGATGCCTTCACCTTTGACCCCAACCATCCCCTACACGCTTTACAATCTGGGCCTCAGTGAACCATCGAGAAAGGGAAAAGGGCAGAGTGCTGGAGTAACTCAGCGGGTCAGGCAACACCTGTGGAGAACATGGATAGGTGACGTTTCACAGAGTGCTGGAGTAACTCAGCGGGTCAGGCAACACCTGTGGAGAACATGGATAGGTGACGTTTCACAGAGTGCTGGAGTAACTCAGCGGGTCAGGCAGCATCTCTGGAAACATGGATAGGTGACGCTATCCAATATAAACTGGGGTTGCCAATTATTACTGGGTAATACATATATGTATACACGTACACACATGTGTGTGTGTGTGTGTGTATATATATATATATATATATATGTGTGCGTGTGCGTGTGTGTATACACATATATGTATATGTGTGTGTGTGTATGTGTGTGTATATATATATTTCTGATGTTCATTGTGGTGTTTACAGAGTACCTATCTATTGTGCCTCTGCAAGTGAGAATTTCATTGTTTTTCAGGAGATGTGACGATAAAACATTTGACGTGGAGCAGTTGTGGGCTTTCCGTATCTTAGTGTCACTCACCTACTCATCAAGCTGCTTGGATTTCCAACCTAGCTGCTGTGCTGAAGCTGAGAGAAATGGGATGATGTTGCACTTATTTATTGCCTCATCTGTCACTTCACTAGCTTGGAGACTCTCAGGGGCGGAAATCGCTATCAAAACATGGGGGGGACATAATTTTTTGATGCACGCACACACACAAGCGAGGCTTCGGCCGTGGGCCCTATGGACGATAACATCGGGAGCTGGCCTGTTTGGTGACCGACTCCGAACTCCAGCAACAGCAGCTTCTTCCGCCCCAATTCGTGGGGCTTCAATCGGCCCGTTCGCGGGGCCTTTCATCGGCCGGCGGGGCTTCAACATCGGGAGCCTCCATCACCTCGATGCAGCAATTTGACCGCGGGGTGGTGGAAGATCCCGCGCCGATTTTTAAGCCACGCCGGGCCGGGCGATGAAAAGCCCCGCGAACGGGCCGATTCAAGCTCCACTCTATGATCTTTGCTCCACCAGGCCGTCTCCCTCCTCCAATCATCGCGCTGAATCATCATGGTCCCCCACCCCCCCATTGCCTGCTGACCGACATCTCTCTTGTCCGATCAGCGCCCTCGACCAACAGTCCCACCCCCCTTGCCTCGCGGAAAGCGGAGATTTTTAATGGATTTGTTTTCCACCAAATTTCAAAATCCGGATTACAAAACATGGGGGGGATTGGCCCCCACCTCTCAGAACATGGAGGGGACATGTCCCCCTGTCCCCCCCGGGATTTCCACCTGTGGAGGCACTTCACTAACTTTTAACTAACCATCTAATTCTTTCAGGTTTTCTTTGAAAATGGGTTTGTTTTGAATCATCTACGCATCTTGATTGTGACAATTTGTCAACTTAACTGCAGCCAGATCTCTCCAAAAGCATTGTGCCAACTTACACCATTGGCACATGTTGGCTACGTCCTCAAATCCCATGCAACATTCACACGCTCGGTGCCTTTACTTTAGTTTAGCTTAAAGATACAACATGGAAACAGACCCTTCGGCAAATCGAGTCCACACCGACCAGCGATCACCCATTCACTATCCTACACACTAGGGACAATTGACTAACCTACAAACTTGTACGTCTTTGGAATATGAGAGCACCCGGAGAAAACCCACGCGGTCACAAGGAGAACGTACAAACTCCGTACAGACAGCACCCGTAGTCAAGATGGAACCCATGGCGCCATGGAGAGAGGGAATTCAGGAGTCTCAGCCTTGACCACCGATGGTGCAGCAATTAAAGTCAGTGATGACCCAAAGATCACAATTGGAGGAGCTCAGAGTTCTGGGGGAATTCAAGTTTGGAAATGAATGACAGAGGCGGCTGTGAATGGGGAGGAATGCTTGCATAAGCACACTAGAATGATATTTTAAAATCTCAATAATATACTTTAATCATAAAATTATACACAGGAAATAGCATACAATCAATGCATGTTTGGCTCTACATCCATTGTGCTAAATCAATACTTACATTGCCACAGTATATCAATGCCATTTGTCCTTGTTTCATCCTTGAACTGGTGTTAGTTGCTGGAAAGAGGCATTAGATCATTCCCCTGTTGGTATTTGCACTGGTTTATTATTGTGCACCAAGGCAGGATTGTGTGGTCACCTGTCAAATCACACTGTACATGAGTAAGATCACATTATACACGTACAACAGTGCAAAGAGAAAAATACCCGTGTTTTATCAGAGCAACATGGAAGGAAGAATTGGGTGATGGTGGAAAGTTGATGACGGAATGGAGCGGGAATGTTTAGAGGAAATTGGGCCAAATGCGGGCAGGTGGCACGAATGGAGATGGAACATTTTGGTTGGCATGGGCGAGTTGGGCTGAAGGGCCTGTTTCCATGTTATATAGCTCTGTGACTATACCAGAACATCAACAAAGCAGACCAATTGGCGGTCCAGATTAGGCATAAAAACTATTACGCCTATTTAAGAGCATTGAAACTTTTTTGAACCAGAATTATAGTTTTAAAATCAACTGTGAACTGATACAATCAGTTTGAACAAGCCTGGCGGGTGCACGGGACATGGGTGGACAGACTATTGCGGGTATGTAATGATCAGATCATCCGTTTAATCCATCGCTAGAAAACCAGATGTTGGCGAGGACACTGGGGAGAACATTCTGGAATATCTCCAGGGTACCTGTGATCATTTGGGCAGCGCAGTGGCACAGCGGTAGAGTTGCTGCCTTACAGCGCCAGTGACCCCAGTCCGATTTTGACTACGACTGCTGTCTGTACAGAGTTTATGCATTCTCCCCATGACCTGCATAGGCTTTCTTGGAGTGTGGTTTCCTCCCACACTCCAAACACGTACAATTTTGTCGGTTAATTGGCTTGGTATAAGTGTAATTTGTCCCTAGTGTGTGTAGGATAGTGTTAGTGTGTTGGGATCGCTGGTCGGTGCGGACCCGGTGGGCCAAAGGGCCTGTTTCCGCGCTGTATCTCCAAACTAAACTAAAATTTCCGTCCACCTCAAAGAATATTTAGATCTGTTGATAATAGTTTGATTGATTAGCAGCAAACCATTCTCGTGGTTATTTATCTGCACCCACTGAACACCCATGGAAGGCCAGCGCCAGTGAGAACAAAACAGGTTCCATGTCAGTCAGGAGCATCACCTCATCACCTCAGTCCAGGCTGATCAATACCATTACAGTCCCAGCTACAATCACCTCGTTTCTGCATGAGCAACCTTCCAAAGCAGAGCTTTTAAGCAGAGTGAGGCTAATAAATGTACAGCCAAAGGTTCCTAATTATAATTTTAAAACAGGAAGTCACTGCAGATTGAAAATGATTTAGTCAGACCAAGCCATATATCTCAGATGTTCACAGCAAGTGAACAAACAGCACCAGCTCAGATACAAACTACACCGGCTTATTAATTGGACAAACTGGACAAGGGATCAGAATTTGGAAAAACACTCGGAGGTGCAACATAATATTTTAGATCATTATCTTGCTTCGTCAGCAAGCCCTGCTGTGTTCTGTCTCTCACTGCCCCCACATTATGTCGTTATACCAATCCACGAGATTTTCAATTTTGGTGCTGCTGAACACTTAGTGATAATTTCTGATATAAATCTTTGAGAGATTGAATCCTCTCATGGCATTATGACTTGATTTACATGTGGAAATAAGGATGATTAATTGTGACAACGAGAACACTTCCCAGTAGTGTTTCTTGTTGCGGCAAATGTTAAAATGACATCTTTCGTTAAAGGTCGACAAAAATGTTGGAGAAACTCAGCGGGTGAGGCAGCATCTATGGAGTGAAGGAAATAGGTGACTTTTCGGGTCGAGACCCTACTTCAGTTAAAGGTCACTCCCTCTTGCCAGAAATGTAAGAAAATCTGCATTACATTTTAGACCGTGGACAATTCCCCTAGTGACCCATTGATGGCTGTGGCATTGAAAGATTCTTCAGGTTTGCTCTGCTCAAATCCTTTTAGAAACGAAATATAAATCTTGAAACATACATTTGGTATATTAACTAGAGATGCTGAAAGGAAAATTTCATCAAAAATATGTAAAAAGTGACCTTGCTTGGAAGGTGCTACATTTAATATGTGCTTCTACTACAGGAGCTGCCTCAGACTGACAGCTCCAAATGCAATCTCACAGACCCATGTTGTGCAGATGATCGCTCCTCACGGTAATCAACAGTTTATTGTGTTGATATACATTTGTGCAAGAGTACAAATACCAGAGTAACTCAGCGGGTCAGGCAGCATCTGTGGAGAACATGGATAGGTGACGTTTCACAGAGTGCTGGAGTAACTCAGCGGGTCAGGCAGCATCTCTGGAGAACATGGATAGGTGATGTTTCTGGTCAGGACCCTTCTTCAAACAGCCTGAAGATGGATCTTGACCCATGTTCTCCACAGATGCTGCCTGACCCGCTGAGTTACTCCAGCATCTGTGTCTTTTGGTGCATTAACCAGCATCTCATTTGCAGGTCCTCGTTTGTACTGCGTGGAAGCAGATCCTACAGCTGACCATGTCACTGTTGGCCATCAAGTATCTAATCCATCCTGATCTAATTGTCCAGCATTCTACCTAAGGTCTTCTATCTCTCAGCATTTTAAGTGTTTCTTCATAGATGCTGCCTGACCCATTGAGTTAGAGCCATGGAGTCGTAGAGTGATACAGTGTGGACACAGACCCTTCAGCCCAACCTGCCCACACCGGCCAACATATCCCAGCTACACTAGTCCCACTTGCCTGCGCTTGGTCCATATCCCTCCAAACCTGTTCTATCCATGTACCTGTTTAACTGTTTCTTAAACGTTGGGATAGTCCCAACCTCAACTACCTCCCCTGGCAGTTTGTTCCATACACCCTCCACCCACTGTGTGAAAAAGGTACTCCTCAGATTCCTATGAAATCTTTTCCCCTTTACCTTAAACCTTGCCCTCGATTGACCTACTCTGGGCAAGAGACTCTTACTCCAGCACACCCCAGCGTTTTACTATAAACAACATAATCTATGTGATATATTTCTAATGCTGTCGCTCTGCATTCTGCCAAGTGACTGCGCCGCCCCTGGGTTCAGGGGCAATGGTTTCCACAGTGATTAAAAATATCAGAATGGATAAAGTAAATGAACTAATTTGCATATTTCCTTTTTATCAAATTCCTTGGCTGAATTGTGCAGTCAATTAAATTTAGGCTTTCAGGCTCCTTGAAAATAATATTCCTCGGAAGAATAGGACATACCTTTAGAAAGGAGATGAGAAGGAATTTCTTTAGTCAGAGGGTGGTGGATCTGTGAAGTTCATTGCCACAGATGGTGGTGGAGGCCAAGTCAGTGGTATTTTAAACGGGAGATTGATAAATTCTTGATTAGTACGGGTTCTGGAGTGATAGGGAGAAGGCAGGAGAATGGGGTTGAGAGGGAAAGATAGATCAGCCATGATTGAATAACGGAGTAGACTTGATGGGTCGAATGGCCTAATTCTGCTCCTAAGACTTATGAACGTGAAAATGTCAATGTCCAGACCTTGCCATCCTTTCATATGTGGGAAGGAACTGCAGATGCCGGCTTACACTGAAGATAGACAGAAAATGTAGGAGTAACTCAGTGGGACAGGGTCTCTGGATAGAAGGAATGGATGATGTTTCGGGTCATGATCCTTCTTCAGTGAGAGTCAGGGGAGAGGGAGGCACAGAGATAAGGAAGTTAAAGGGCTTGTCCCACTGACGCGACATTTCAGCGACTGTCTTTGACCTTCAAGCTCGAGGCACTCGCCTGAAAAACCTCGAGCTGGATCGACTGTCTGCACGCGCGCACACACACACACACACACACACACACACACACACACACACACACACACACACACACACACACAGACACACACACACACACACACACACACACACACACACACACACACACACACACACACACACACACACACACACACACACAGACACACACACACACACACACACACACACACACACACACACACACACACACACACACACACACACACACACACACACACACACACACACACACACACACACAGACACACACACACACACACACACACACACACACACACACAGACACACACACACACACACACACACACACACACACACACACACACACACACACACACACACACACACACACACACACACAGACACACACACACACACACACACACACACACACACACACACACACACACACACACACACACACACACACACACACACACACACACACACACACAGTCATCAAATCTGAGAACACACACACAAGACTTTCACATAGAGGGGGTACAGAGAAGGTTCACCAGACTGATTCCTGGGATGTCAGGAATATGAGGAAAGACTGGACAGACTTGGCTTGTACTCGCTAGAATTTAGAAGACTGAGGGGGGGATCTTATAGAAACTTACAAAATTCTTAAGGGTTGGATAGGCTAGATGAGGTAGAGATGTTGGGGAGGTCCAGAACAAGGGGTCACAGTCTAAGGATAAGGGGGAATTCCTTTAGGACCGAGATGAGGAAAACATTTTTCACACACAGAGTGGTGAGTCTCTGGAACTCTCTACCACAGAAGGTAGTTGAGGCCAGTTCATTGGCTATATTTAAGAGGGTTAGATGTGGCCCTTGTGGCTAAAAGGGGTCAGGGGGGTATGGAGAGAAGGCAGGACAGGATACTAAGTTGGATGATCAGCCATGATCATATTGAATGGCGGTGCAGGCTCGAAGGGTCGAATGGCCTACTCCTGCACCTATTTTCTATGCTTCTATGCTTCTAAGAAGCCAGACAACGTTTAATAAAGTTTAATAACATTACTGGTCGGTTTACTTACCTTTTTTTCTCAACGAGCTTTACCTTTGATTATTTTTGATTGACTGACTACCTACAAATAAGCATTATGACCTACTAGGACCTACCTCGACTAAACCCACGAGTAAAAAAATTTCGATTTTTTCCATGGCGACCTTTTTTTACTCGCGGGCAATTTTCAGCATGTTGAAAAATACGCCGCGACCTAGCTGAGGCCTCGAGTACGCGGGGACTACTCTTGAACATGAAGGAGAGTTACAAAGACCTCCTAGGACCTCGTGTCGACCATGCTGCGAGTATGAGTCGAGGGCTGCCGCAGTGGGACAGCCCCTTTAGTGTGAAAATAAGACACCCTGCTATCCTTTCCACTGTGAGTGCGCTTGTTCCAAGGAGCGCTTGTTGAAAGAGCTGCAACATTTTCCATCACTCTGGGTGTCGTTGTATTGCCTGATATCCAGACTGATTGTAATTTATTTTCAGCAAAACCTTCTGAAAGAACATTTTGTTACTGGAGTCCGTGTATTTGTTAAAAAAATAAGTTAATGAAAAAAACGAAACCAGGTGAAAATAAAGATTAGAAATTCTGTTAAAATGTTATCTCAAACTGTGTTACTGGAGCATAAAATTGATTTAAATATCTTTAACAACAGCATATTAAAATGATTAGCGTATCGAGGGCAGAAATTGCTTTTGCTAACAACACTTTATGCTACTCGAATATTCCAAAGCAAGAACAAAGCCTTTTGCAGCCAGCTGAATAATAAGTAGTCTAATGCAAGTGGACAGCAGCATGAGTGAGCTAAATGTTTATAACACTGATGCTGTTATAACAGTAACATGGTTCATTTCAAAATATAATGCAAATCCCATAATCTCCCCATAGCAGCAAGCGTCTGTTATGGAGGCACTACAGCGGTAGTTCAGCTGGCAGATAGATACCAGGGTTAAATAAACATGCCTGCTCTCATTTTGCTGATAGTTGGTGTGGGCTTCAGGCTGCTAGCAATGAGGGTCCAGGTGTACCCAGTACAACATGTCCTGCCTACTTGTGAGAGTGTGGGATCAGTGTTGTGATTACAATGCCGCCATTTCAACGGCTTGCAGTGTGCCAAATGGCCTACTCCTGCACCTATTGTCTATTGTCTATTGTCTATTGTGCCCTGTCTCCTTCTGTGGCATTTCCTTATAACATCAGACCATGTTTGCAAATGTTGCTGGACATGCAGACCAGTGGGAACGGGCTGTTGAAGTATTTGTCACAGACACAAAAAGCTGGAGTTACTCAGCGGGACAGGCAGCATCTCTGGAGCAAAGGAATGGGTGATGTTTCAGGTCGAGACCCTCATCAGACTTCAGGCCAACCAGGGAAAGATCACTAAACCTGTTGAAACAAAGAAGTGCAGATGCCGGTGAATATACAACAGGACACAAAGTGTCAGAGTAATTCAACGGGTAGCATCTCTGGAGAACAAGACTAGACGTCATTTTTAGTCAAGACCCTTCTTCAGACTGATGTTGCAGGGTCGATAGGGAAGACATAAATTGTTATGGACGCCGCCATTCTGTCAGGGACATTAATTCCTTACTGCCCAAAGTGGTGGAAATAGTGCTGAGAACTAACTCTGTTCTGAGCAGTTTGACAGAACAATGTCAGAGACATCCAGGAACAGTGAGGTAGGTGGGACATGTTGGCCGGGGTGGGCAAGTTGGGCCGAAGGGCCTGTTTCATAAAGTGATAATGGAGACACTGTATCACTCTATGACTCTATGACTCTGGGAGTCTATGAGTCTAGTTGTAGGTTAGAGATCACTAGAAGTTGATTGATACTCGATCCTCCTCATATGTGCTTGATCCAGTTCTCAGGAACGCTCAGCCCGCCTGAACCAACCTGATCTCCCGGTTGCTGGACACTTTAATTCTCCTTCCCATTCCCACACTGACCTTTCTGTCCTCAGTCTCCTCCATTGTCAGAGTGAGGCTAAACATAAATTGGAGGAACAGCATCTCATATTTTGCTTGGGCAGCTTACAGCCCAGTGGTATGAATATTGATTTTTCTCTCTTCAGGCAGCCACAGCATTCCCTCTCTCTCTATCCCTCCTTCACCCAAGTCACACTAGCTCTCATTTTCACCCTACAAACAGCCAACAATGGCCTGTTTCCTTTATCATCATTACTTTTTTGCATATCTTTCATTCATTGTTCCTTATCTCTCCACATCACCGTCTATATCTCTCGTTTCTCTTATCCCTAACCAGTCTGAAGAAGGGTCTCGACCCGAAACGTCACCCATTCCTACTCTCCAGAGGTGCTGCCTGTCCCGCTGAGTTGCTCCAGCATTTTGTGTCACTCTCAGATCTGATGAACTGTTTATCATCGTTGGTCTGATGTGCAATTGGTGGGAATGAATATGTTTCCTGTCTGGCTAGCTGTGGTTTGAAAGGAAAAAAGAATGATTTCATATCAGAAATATATTTTTTCTTTGTAGTCATTATGTTAAATGTGGGGAGTTGGAAAACTCCCAGAGTGGTGGAAACAAGAATCGCCACAAGATGGTTATATCCAATTTCTCAGCACCCATCCCAGTTGTAGGACCACCTGCAGACTAAATCACTGCCAAACAAATGATGCAATTCTGGTCTGGACAGAAATATTCATCCGATTGAACTCATCAGATTAAACGCATTCATCAGACCATTGAATCATTGATAAACGACCATTCAACTCATTCTGAGGGACAGGATGAAGTTGCACGGTGGTGCAGAGGTTGAGTTGCTGCCTCACAGAGCCAGAGACCCGGGTTCGATCCTGACTATGGGTGCTGTCTGTACTGAGTTTGTACGTTCTCCCCGTGGGCTTTCTCTGGGAGCTCCGGTTTCCTCTCACTCTCCAAAGACATACATGTTTGTAGGTTACTTGGCTTTGGTAAAATTGTAAATTGTCCCTAGTGTGTGTGTGGGGTGGGCTAGTGTACGGGGATCGCTGGTCAGCACGGACTCGGTGGGCCGAAGGGTCTGTTTCCATGTTGCATCTAAACTAAACTATGCTGAAGATTCCACATAGAGTAGCTAATGAAACAATTAGATAACAACCATGTTCTAGGTATTCAGAAGTATATTTAGACTTCAATTTAGACATTGTATTAGAGGAGGTGCCTGGTGAACTCACTGTGGTGGATGTTAAATATGTGTTTATTGTGTGTTTTGTTTTTTTATTATATGTTATGACTGCATGGTAACAATTTCATCCAGACCAAAAGGTCTGAATGACAATAAAGGAATCTAATCTAATCTAATCTAATCTAGTATTGTTTTACCGTTATTGCTGCTGCACAACATTTCCAATTTATTTGATGGACCGAATTATGCAGTGAATCTACTTTATGTTTCATAAGTCATAGGAGTAGAATTAGAGGCCATTCAGCCCATTGGGTCTACTTCGCCATTCAGTCATGGCTGATCTATCTTTCCCTCTCAACCCCATTCCATCTGCCTTCTCCACATAACTCCTGACACCATTTCTAATCAAGAACCCATCAATCTCCTCTTTAAAAATACCAAATGGCCTCCACAGCCGTCTGTGATTCACCACAGACTCACCACCATTCAGGCTAAAGAGATTCCTCCTCATCTTCTCTCTAAAGGTACGTATGAGGGATTTTAATGAAAACAAAATTATAAGATAGTAAATTTGCAGGTTAAAGAAAATGAAAACATAAAATGTTCATGATTTTTGCATGTTGCTGCATGGGGAAAGGCTTCCAAAAGCTGGGGTCATGCCTTCAGTTTCGGCAGTTGGTTGTTGTTGCTTGGGTCAATCCTCCCAGCTCAGGTCATTGGTGCAGGATATCTTCAGGGTAACGCCGTCAGGTATTTACCTGCACCACTTCATCAATCATTGTGTTCCAAGCCCCTTGCTATCTTGTTATGAACATGTAATCCCCTCTCCTTCATTGCCGTTAGCCCTAATCCTTGAAACTGCTGACCAGACAGGAAAGGGGGTGCCACCATGACGGGGACTGTGTTAGTTCATGGCTACGGAGCGACGCTGCCTTTCCCATGACATTCATAACTCCATGATTTGATCAGTACTGGTGTCAGGGATTATGGGGAGAAGGCATGAGAATGGGATTAGGAGGGATAGATAGATCAGCCATGATTGAATGGCACAGTAGACCTGATGGGCCGAATGGCCTCATTCTGCTCCTACAACTTATGAACTTATTCAGGAGTGAAATAAAAAAACCTCAGTGCATTTTACAATCTCAGGACCTAAAGCACCTCTGGCCTATGGAGCTTGTTAAAATGCCATAACTGCTTCAAGACCCTGGAGGCCAGGACAGGAATGGTCAACGGCAACAATAATACACTCCCCAATCCAACCGCAGAAGCTGTGGGAGGGTCTGCTTGTCAAGGGTGGGCCTAGTCAACCACTGCAGGAGATGCAACCACCGGTGAAACGTTCCCATCTCCATGCAGGACGATGTCAAGGACCCACCAGCATCTATTCTGGCCGAATTCTCTGTCACAGAAGGCAGTGGAGGCCAAGTCACTGGATGTTTTCAAGAGAGAGTTATAGCTCTTAGGGCTAATGGAATCAAGGGATATGGGGAGAAAGCAGGAACGGGGTACTGATTTTGGATGATCAGCCATGATCACATTGAATGGCGGTGCTGGCTCGGAGGGCCAAATGGCCTACTCCTGCACCTATTTTCTATGTTTCTATGTTTCTATGTTCCAATTGCAGATAGACAGATGCTAACCCACTGCTGCGATAGAGAAAGCATGGCAGCTACGTTGGTGCATATCTGATCAACTTTAAATTTGTAACATGAAATCTGTTACATCTTCCTGACAGAGTACACTGGACCCCGATCTATGGAACTAGTTCAACAAAAGCCCCTTTGTTAATGCAACCGCCCTGCCGTGCTGCACTACAGATTGAAACTAGACTGTTGATGTCATGCATGAACCTACATTATCCAGGATCAGGAGCCAGAGTGCTCGCAAATGAGAAGGCACCGCACCCGACAGAAAAAATGATCGCATGCAATTTAATCCTGAAAACACAATTATCTCCACAGCATTTCTTCCAAAAACACCGAGTACCAGAATCTTCAATTGCTGCAAGTGATTCCTCTCCACATGTCCACAAGGTGAATCCTATTGATCTTGTGGTGTGATGAGGAACAGAATACACAACTACTGCTCAATTGTTCCCTTGTCTTTGAATTCCATGCTGGGACAATGGACGGAGTAGCGTCCTGCCCCACTGATCAAAGCCACCCACCTTTGATAATTCTCAGAGTGCCAAGGCAGAATGCAACTCAGATGTGAATGCCTTGCACAAGTACACCCTGGCCAAACAGGATTGGACTTAATTCCAACCGGATCTTCCTGGGAGGAGGGCCAGCAGTGAGAATGACTGTAGTAGCAAGCTCACACACAGTGTTGAAAACAACCACACCATTTTGTCCTGACAAGGAGCTAGTTGCATGCAATTACTGCAGCCAGCAGAGTCACTGCATTCAGGATTTGCATATTTTTCCTCCTCACTTTCACACAAAGCTCTTCTTGTGTGTGGCGGGCACAGCATAGTTGTCAGACAACTTGTTCTATTTGATCTTATTTGATTGTGCACGCCAGGTTGATTGCATTCGTCGAAACAGGGTGGACCACGTGAAGGTTGCAATCTCCCGCCCCACACAAAGCTAGGTCGACACAAACTCAGGTAAAGTAAAACCTGGGCTGTTTTTCAGCCACTGAATCCTACTGTTATAACACGGCTGTTGTGGGTGTGCTGGCGATCCAGTGTTTGGGCAGCGGCACAGATGGTCTTCCTCAGATGTGTAGCAATAGTCTGTAGCACTGTTCACTTACAGTTTGTAGTTACAGTTTTGTTTATCATTACTCGTACTGAGGTACAGTGAAAAGCGTTTGTTGCCTGCTAACCAGTCAGCGGAAAGACAATACATGGTTGCAAATGATACATTTACAGTGTATAGATACATGATAAGCCAATAAAGTTTTGTGCAAGGTAAAGCCAGCTAAGTTTGATCAAGGATAGTCTGAGCGTCACCAATGAGGTAGATAGTAGTTCAGGACTGGACTCTGGTTGTGGTAGGATGGTTCAGTTGTCTGGTATGTTCTGATCATGACCTCCAGCTCACTCCTACCCTGGGTGTCTCCGGTCCAGAGAGGTAGAGGTACAGAACGAGACTGGTGGCCTCGTCAGTCTCACCCATCTGTTTCTGTGCTTCTGCGCATCTCTGGAGAACATGGATAGGTGACATTTCACAGAGTGCTGGAGTAACTCAGTGGGTCAGACAGCTTCTCTGGAGAACATGGATAGGTGACGTTCCACCTATCACTTGCCTGCTTTGACCCACCCCGACCTTTCTTGCAGATTTCTCCTCCCCTCCCTACAATCTGACTGAAGAAGAGTCCCAACCCAAAATGTCACCTATCCATGTTCTCCACAGATGCTGCCTGACCCGCTGAGTTACTCCAGCACTCTGTGAAACGTCACCTGTCCATGTTCTCCACAGATGCTGCCTGACCCGCTGAGTTACTCCAGCACTCTGTGAAACGTCACCTATCCATGTTCTCCACAGATGCTGCCTGACCCGCTGAGTTACTCCAGCACTCTGTGAAACGTCACCTATCCATGTTCTCCACAGATGCTGCCTGACCCGCTGAGTTACTCCAGCACTTTTGTGTAAACCAGCATCTTCAGTTTGTTGTTTCAACGGGTTATTTACTTTGCTGTACAATCTGGACTATCACTCAATATTGTAGCAATGTTGGAGAAATGTCCCCCACTACAGAAGTCTCTCATGTTAGGAGCAGCACAGTGGCGCAGCGGTAGAGTTGCTGGGTCACAGCGCCAGAGACCCGGGTTTGATCCTGTCTACGGGTGTTGTCTGTGCGGAGTTTGTGTGCTCTCCCTGTAAAGCAGCATTGAACCATCGATGGTACACAAAAGGCTGGAGAATCTCAGCGGGTGCAGCAGCATCTAAGGAGCGAAGGAGATTGGCGACGTTTCAGGTCGAGACCCTTCTTCAGACCCATCGATGCCAGGAGCGACAATACTAGGTCACGACAGCAGAGAGCAGTGGTTGTGATGGATGCTGGAAATTTTGGAAGGTATGATCGTCATTTCAAAGGCTGCCCCGTCATTATCGTTTTTCTGCTGACTGGTTAGCACGCAACAAAAGCTTTGCACTGTACCTCAGTACATGTGGCCACAAACTAAACTGAACTGGTCTTGCACTGATATGGTCCGGTTATGTAATTGACAATGTCTGCCTTTATTGTTTATTGTATCTTTATTTGTTGTGTGTAGGAAGGAACTGCAGATGCTGGTCTCAGCGGGTCAGGCAGCAACTCTGGGAAAATAAGGATGGATAAGGTTTCAGATTGGGACCTTTCTTCAGACTGGCGTCTTTTTCAGAGAAAATCTTTTCCTCCAGAGTTGCTGCCTGACCACGTCGAGTTACTCCAGCATTGTGTATCTATTTGTTGTATGTGCTGTTGCATAAATGTAAGAATGTCATTGTTCCATTTCCTGTTCTAATGACGATTAAACACTCTTGACTATTGACTGAGGAGCATTTGTCAGCACTGGGCCCGGACGCACTGGAGTTTAGAAGGATGTGCGGGGACCTCATTGAGACTTACCGAATAGTGAACCGAATAGTGAACGGCCTGGATGGAGTGGATGTGGAGAGGATGTTTCCATTAATGGGAGAGACTAGGACCAGAGAGTATTGTGTCAGAATAAAAGGATGCTCCTTTACAAGGGAGATGAGGAGGAATATCTTGAGTCAAAGGGCGGTGAATCTGTGGAATTCATTGCCACAGACGGCTGTGGAGGCTGTCCTTGGGTATTTTCATAGCATTGATTAGTAAAGGCGTCCGCAAAGGTTATGTGGAGAAGGCAGGAGAATGGAAAGGGAAAAATAGATCAGCCATGACAGCATGGCCGAGTAGACTTGATGGGCCAAATGGCCTAATCCTACTTCTATGTCATATAAGGTTCCGAATAACCTGGATATAATCACCTGGGCAATGTTACACAGGTAAGCTTTTTTCACGCTGGATTTGTGTATTCCGTGCCGGTGCTAACGGGTCCAACCGCGCGCTATGTGTGTTTAAACCAGACAGTTCTTTAATGAGTTTCTGCCTTTAGCCCTTGTAGTTGGAACGTTGATGGGAATCTGTGTGCCACTGTGGAGCGCACAGTGCTAAAGAAGGCACGTGTGTTTTACACTCCACTCCCTGCTGGCTCACACTAATTATCTAGTTGTGGTTCCTGCCAGTACCATGTAATTAAACTGTTGGAAATGCCAAGTCAATTGCGACTGCTTTTTCTGCAAGACATATTGTTGTGACAGAACTCTTCCTTTATCCGGTAAATGGGTTGTATCACACTAATTATTTCTCAGAGTGCACTATTTAAAGTATGCTGCAAAGATTGTGGTTACTGTACACTGTGGGTTCACTAGAGCAAACAGCAGCCACCGTCTCTGATCAAACTCCACGCTCTATAATCACCTGGGTATATTGTTGGTTCACATGCTTGATCAATGGTGTTTTATTATTAATGTTTCATTATTATTAATGTTTAGTGTTTTCTGAGTCATTCGCAACTGTCACTGGATGTCATGTTGTTACTTGTGGGCGGTGCACCAAGGCAAATTCCTTGTATGTGAATACTTGGCCAATACACTTACTTACTTACTTACTTACTTAACCACTGCAGCATTGTCAGCAAGGTCGGAATAATTATAGTTTCATTTAGTTGGCTGTTAATTAAGACAAGAAACAAGGGAACCCATTTTTTATGTACTTGTACAAACCGTACAAAATAAGTGAATGGATGTTGTTTTGTTTATTATTGTCACGTGCACCAAGGTGCAGTGTTTAGGCCTGTCAAAGGAGGGCTCCGACCATAACATTCACCTATTTCTATAGAGCAGAGATGCTGCCTGACCCGTTGCGTTACTCCAGCATTTTGTGTCTATCTTCGGTATAAACAAGCATCCGTAGTTCCTTCCTACATAAAAAGACAATATATGATTACAATCACGCTGTCCCACAGTGTATGGATAAAGGGTATAACATATAATGCAAGGTAAAGTACAAATAAAGTTTAGTTAAAGATAGCTCAGAGGTCTTCAATGAGGTAGATGGGAGGTCAGGACCGCTCTCTAGTTAGTGATAGGACGGTTCAGTTGCCTGATAACAGCTGGGAAGAAACTGTCCCTGAATCTGGAGGTGTGCGTTTTCACACTTCTGTACATCTTGCCTGATGGAGTAACTCAGCGGGTCAGGCAGCATCTGTGGAGAACATGGATAGGTGACGTTTCACAGAGTGCTGGAGTAACTCAGCGGGTCAGGCAGCATCTGTGGAGAACATGGATAGGTGACGTTTCACAGAGTGCTGGAGTAACTCAGCGGGCCAGGCAGCATCTCTGGAGATAATGGATAGGTGACGTTTCACAGAGTGCTGGAGTAACTCAGCGGGCCAGGCAGCATCTCTGGAGATAATGGATAGGTGGCGTTTCTGGTCGGGTCCTATGCTGAAAGTGATGTCTCGTTGGAACTATCTGACCGGTCTGAAGAAGGGTTTCGGCCCAAAACATCATAGTAATGCAATGTGGAAACAGGCCCTTCGGCCCAACTTCTGCCCATATTTGCCCGATATCCCTGCAAACCTGTCAGCCATTCTTTTTCTCCAGCGAGGGTGCCTGACCCGCTGAGTTACTTCAGCATTTTGTGTCCATTGTGAAAACTCGCCGCCCACTTTGTCCATCCATGTAATGGCTGTTGGGAGAGCGTGTCTAAGCGCTCTGCTCCACCTTCCCATCACTTCTGACTCATTTCCACCATCAGGGTCAGTCTCAGCATCAGACTGGGGCTAATGGCCATATTATCCACTAACAATGCACACTTAACCTTGCTAAAGCATTGCAATGATTTCCTGTTTGCAACATCTATTTTTAATTATTGCAATTTAGTGCAGTCCTCAATAACTGCACAGCCTATGAATAATACGCAGGCATCGACACCAGGCAATTAGTGTGAATTGATTCCATCACAATCAGAGGCTGTTACAAAAGCATAGCTCACAACGTATTGAGAGTACTGACAATGCCAGGTAATTCAATAAATGTTTCGCACCAAGCTGAAGTCCAATAACCGTAATTATTTATTCCATTTATTTGAAAACCTCAGTTCCTTTCAGTAAAGTGAAATTTATTTTTAAACACCCCACTGATTGCGGTGTAGGCACATAGGAACCTGGTCTGAATGTTGAGTGGGGTTGGAAATTGCTCCTGGTTTATAAGAGTTGGGATGTGCTGCCTGGCCCCAGTCTCCTCGTTACCCACTCAATGTGATTGAACTTTTGGTCTTTGATGCTGTTTGGGCCCAGGTGATACTGAGTGACCAGCAGCTAATCTGACACTTTGTAATTCTGCTGTCTAGCACAACTCTCATTAACATCCTCTTGGCCATGGTATGTGATGCAGAGTGTAACTGTGGCAACTTCCTGTGGTGGCTTTCATGTCCTCGGGACATACTAAATGTTTCTCGGTTAATGAAGTGCTTTTGAAATGTAGTCACTACACTGTAGTATGAGTCACAGCAGTAAATTCATGTACAACTGAATGCTGGGAATAGCATGGGGATAATTGGCCTTAATGGCAATGTTCCTGTCTTATCATTCGGTAACTAAGCATTGACTGGACCTCCTGGGGAACTCACCGCTCTTCAAATAATACCATGAGATTTAAAACAAAGAAATTTCAAGCAAATATTTTGCTTGTTTAGAGATCCAGCGTGGAAACAGGCCCTTCGTCCCATTGAGCCCGTGCTGACCAGCGATCACCCATACACTAGTTATATCTTACATACTAGGGACAATTTACAACTTTACTGAAGCCAATTCACTACAAACATGCACGCCTTTGGAGTGTGGGAGGAAGCTGGAGCACCCAGAGTAGACCCACACAGTCACGGGGACAGGTACATGGACAGGATAGGTTTAGAGCAATAGTGGGCAATTGCGGGCAGGTGGGATTTGTGTAGACGGGGCACCTTGGTCGACATGGACAAGTTGGGCTGAAGGGTTTGTTTCCACGCTGAAGGACTCTGACTGTGACTATAATGGGTGAATTCTGTAAGAGCAAATATCCGCTGCCCAAACAGCTGTAATATGTGTGTGTGTGGGGAGGGGGGGGGGGGGCAGCTGCAGAGAGTTTTAATACAACTGGTTTATGCTCTACGATGAATCATGCAACTGGAAAAGTAAGGTTAGCTCTAAATAGAACTGATCTAAACACCTCAAAATTTGCAAAATGACACTTGGAAACTCGGGAGAATACATAAGATTATGTAAAAAAAGGAAGTTGAAAATTGATCTGTGGTCAATCGATTAGAATATTTGAGTGCATTCCCACAGGGAATATAGTGTGTTGGAGTGTGCAGGGAACAATGTTACAAACTGTAGAGATATTGTAAAGCAAGGCTCTGTAAATTCCCATTTGGAAAATCAAAACTCATAATCTTGACATTAATCATCCAAGATTGTTTTAACAGACCCTATTTCTGAATACTTTCAATGCAAAACCTGACCTACAGATTCCTTCCCACATCACCTAAGAAAATGGTGCTAGACATTTGAAAATCATCTTAACTGGGGCGAGGTATTGCACCAAAACCAGGCCTCTTTGCACCCAATGGGAGATGCAACCTTTAGCTGCACAGGGATGTCTGTTCACAGTGGAAATAGTTTTCCTCCATGAGACCTCAAACGACATCCACAGTAATTCAATACCAACAACTCACCTTCTACACAAACTTCAACCGGTCTGCAGAATACATTTCTTAGGGGTGGCACAGTGGCGCAGCAGTAGAATAGCTGCCTCTCAGCGCCAGAGACCCTGGTTCGATCCTTACTATGGGTACTGTCTGTACGGAGTTTCTACATTCTCCCTGTGACCACGCGGGCTTTTTTACCAGGTGCTACACTCTAAAGATGTACATTTGTCGATTAATTAGCTTTGGTAAATTGCAAATTGCCCCTAGTGTGTAGGATAGTGCTAGTGTATGGGTGGATCACTGGTCAGCTCAGACTTGGTGGGCCGAAGGGCCTGTTTCCGTGCTGTACCTCTAAAGTCTAGAGTCTAAATTAACAACATGACATGTAGCTTCTAAATGAATAACAAGATGGATAAACTACGGTACAATGAGTGTCTCTTGGTTCCACTTCAAACAAGCCCCTTCCTCTCCAAAGTGGCTTAGGTGTGACAGAGGTACCACACATGCGTCTGAGACAGCAGTGCCTGCCTTTAGCCACAACCCCAGACACCGTTCCCAGTGCAGTACTAAATCAGGAAAGACACCTTTGGAGTGTATTTAAAAAAAGACACAGAGTGCTGGAGTAACTCAGCGGGTCAGGCAGCATCTGTGGAGAACATGGATAGGTGACGTTTTGGGGGAGAGGGGGCGAGACAGTTCAATGGGTTAATGGTTAATGGTGCTTCATGATCACATGGGCAAAGTACAAACACACAGTGAAATTCTTTTCTTACAAGCAGTCCAGTATATTCTCACCATACCGTCCCCGATTAGCAGCTGTACAGAAATAGTCCAGTCATCCGCAATCAAGAGGCACCCTAATTTTCCAAGTCCAGTCCGAGCTCTAGTTGTTGTGAGCGGTGCCCGATCCAGGCAAGCCCCAGAATGCTGTGGGGTCTCCAGCCGTCGCCTTCCTTGGTCGACCAACGAATCCACGTCCTCTCCTTGCCTGATCACCTCTGTTGTCCCCTTCTTCCTGCAACCTGTCAGCTGTGTTTGCCAGCCCGCTCACATTCCAGCTCCTGACATAGACTTTCTGCCCAGGATTCCTGCGACGTCACGGTCGGTCCTGGCCTGATTTCCATTGGACAGCAGCCAAGTATTCCCAGCTGTTATCAGGCAGCTGAACCATCCCACCACAAATAGACAGCAGTCCGGAACCACTATCCTCCCCGGTAGAGACCCTCAGACTATCTTTGATCGGACTTTACTTGCACTAAACATTATTCCCTTTATCATTTATCTGTACACTGTGGATGGCTGGATTGTAACCATGCGTTGTTTTTCCACTGACTGGTTAGCACGCAACAGAGGCTTTTCACTGTACCTCGATACACGTGACAATAAACTAATCTGAAAGTCAGGATGGGTTTGATAACCAATGAAGCACTTTGAACTAATCACATTGGCAATGTAGGAGGGAGAGAGGAAACCAGAGCACTGATGGGGTCACAGGGAGAAGCAGAGGTCAGGATTGAACCCAGTTCACTGGCGATGTAATGTAGAAACTCTAACCAGATGCTCCATCGTGCTGCCACACACCATCACAGAGTCCACGCACAGGATTGTTGTAAACCAGGCTTCACACTAATCACATGTGACTCCTGTCCCACCAGCCGTTTGAGTTTTAAGTGGGTCAGCATTCAGGGACAGCCGTGCCAGTTTAGAGATGCAGCGCGGAAACAAACCTTACCGCCCACTGAGTCCATGCCGACCAATGATCACCCTACACTAGTTCCATCCTACATTCTTGGGGCAATTTACAGAAGCCAATTAACGTACAAACCTGCACACCTTTGGAATGTGGGAGGAAGCCAGAGCACCTGGAGAAAACCCACGCAGTCACATGGAGAACGTACACACTCGTACAGACTGCACCCGTAGTCAGGGTCAAACCTGGGTCTCTGCTGCTGTGAGGCAGCAAGTCTACCGCCGTGCCACCCAGCTGCCACCAACATCCAGATCCCGATGAAAATTAATACGTTTTTAAAAAACTTTGGAAATAAACTTAAAAGTTGGCTGAAATTCAGTTGGTTGTGAGTCAGTCAATGCTGGAACAAATGGAATGAGCGTATTGCCTGTGTTGTTGTGCTGTCACCAGCATCTGGAAGCAGTGTAACTGTGAGTACTGTCAGACACACGGTTCTGGCATCCACTGCTGCCCCCTCTACATATAGAAGTAAGTAAGTAAATAAATCAACTTCCCTTCCCAGAAACTTGAATCAAAGTCCTGCTTCCTCCATGCAGCATTTAAACTGTATCAAAACAAAGTGGGTTATATTGGATACACGGCACAGTGAAAGGCCATTCAGCCCATCTAGCCAATGCTAGCAATTGTGCTCCACCAGAATCCCTTCTGTTTTTTTTTGTTTGAATCTTTCAGCGTGAATCTCTATTCCCTTCCCTCTGCCGGCTTCCTCTGTCTCTGCCTGTTGGTCCTATTGTTATCTGCCACAGCCACAGCCTGCACTAGTGAAGCCCACACTGTTATCATTCTTCCAGTGAAGACTTTTTCTATTGGATTCAAATAAACTTCCTATTGGATTTCTTAGTGACTCAGCGGGATGACACGGTGGTGCAGCGGCAGAGTTGCCGCCTCACAGTGTCAGAGGCCCGGGTTCAATTCTGACTATGGGAGCAGTCCTGACCTCCCATCTACCTCATTCCGGGACCGTTGGACTCCTCGGAGGACGGAAAACGGATAATCCAGAAAGGGTGCAGGAAAATTACTGGTGGAGCTGTACACTTCCGTCGCTGGTTTGGTATCAAACGTGGTTTGCTAAGTCTCCTGAACCTTATGATTAAAGATTACATCAAAATACAAACAGTCATTGTCGTGTCAACAATTCCTGGTTGATTTGACCATCTGCCAAGAATCCATTTCTAATTTTCCTATCTACCACTTCTGTGGAGCAACAAGGAGAGGATGCCACTAGAAATGAGCAGAAGGTTAAAATGGCTGTTTTTCTGCCATTTTAATGTCAACATCTAAATGTCATTGTAGGTAATTTATGAGAAAATATAACTTCCTAAATAAAACCAGCCAATCGTGATGTGCCTGTTGTGTAGCTCGTTTCATGCTTTACAAGTCACTAACGGAGCATTTAACTGGAGTAAGTGATGAATGGTGGCCTTCACCCTGCTAAAGTGAGGAGGGCTTCTCTCATTCACTGGGATAAGGACTTTCCGGTAAACACAGATATGGTGATCGGGAGCGTATTTAGAAAGCAAATAGACCTGCTGTGCATTTGCCCATGGATCAGAGACTATATATGACAGGACACAGTGACTAAACTGTCCCTGTTGTTCTGCAGAATATTTGAGGCTTGGGGAAGTGTTTGAAAAACACCAGGCTGATCACGTTATGCTTGTGATTTTGTTTTACAAAAATAAACTTTATTCCGTATAATTAAAAAATATACAAAAAATGCAAAAAGCTCTGACATTTTCAGCATTGATACATTGATTAGTTTTGTTCAGTAGAGTTTACAAATGATCCTTATAGCAGACGCCCTCACCACTTGGGATGATATCCCTTCCCTGGTTTGAGGGCCGTCTCCACCACCTCTGTCCACTAATGTTCCACGTGGAAGGTCCCTAGACTGTGGTCCTCCCCCGCAGAGCCTTGGTGTTGGCTGCACCGAGCTTCAGTGAACCCCCTCAGCACACACTCCTACAGTCTGGAGCAGGCCAGTCGGGAACATTCCCCCACAGACATCTCCCTCTACCAGGAAATCGACACGTTTGGCCAAAGAGACCAAAGGGAGACTCTGCCCATGATTGGTTTATTGCTTCCTGCTTGTGGCTGGGAGTGAATGTTGCAAGTTGCTGAGAGGGAATGTTGCCGCTCCAAGATGAGTGGAACAAAAGCCCTGGAAATGAGGAGGTGTTTTATAGGGATTGTGATTCTACAATGGCCTTACAACTGGCCGCATACCATCACTGCTCCCCCCATCCAAACAGGCCTTGGTCTCAGGTTAGTCCTGGATCTCTAATCCAACAGCGCTTTCCCATGCATCTCTAAACCCTGCTTGCAGAGAGTCTGTGCAGATATCACAGCTCTTCGTGCGATTTAAAGAATGTCAAGTCAAGTCACTTTTATTTCTATAGCACATTTAAAAAACAACTCTCGTTGGCCAAAGAGCTTTACATTGGTGGAGGTATTAACATTATACAACATTGGTTCATAGATTAAGGACATACGTAAATACAAACATATAGCCCTCCCTCAGAGGACGTCAAGAAAGGCTTGAGAGTAAAGTTTTAAGTCTCGACTTAAAGGAGTCGATGGAGGGAAGAGGGATGCTGTTCCACAGTCTAGGAGCTGCAACCGCAAAGGTCTTTTAGTCTTTTATGTTGTGGGTGGGGGGAGGGGAAGGGGGAAACTTTATTTCCTGGTCCCTACCTGGTCGGAGAGGCAGCTTCTTCGCCCCCCTCCTTGCGGCCTACCATCGGTTGGGAGCGGCCTTTCCTGTCGGGACCAGCAGGGACTGCAGCTTCGGCGGAGGGCCAGCGCTGGGACACCAACACGGAGCGGGCGATGCCTCACCGGCTCGCCGTGCGGTAAGCTCCGGCGTGCTTTGACCGTCGACTCCATCATCGAGGAGCTGTGGTTGCGGGCGTACAGCCGTGGCCGGCGCTGGATTTAAAAGCACCGTGGGGCCTGGGATTCACGATCGCCAGAGTCGGAGCTCCAACAGCGTAGAGGGAGTTGCAGCAATCGAGGCGGGAGGAGATAAATGTGTGGATGATCTTTTAGAGGTCATCAAACTGGAGGAATTGTTTTATTTTAGCTATCGTCCAAAACTGGAAGAAGCTAGCTTTTACCACGGCATTGACTTGTTTGTCAAGGAAGGAACATATTTTGTATAGGATGGAACTGCAGATGCTGGTTTAAACCGAAGATAGACACAAAATGCTGGAGTAACTCAGCGGGACAGGCAACATCTCTGGAGAGAAGGCATGGGTGACGTTTCGTGTCGAGACCCTTCTTCAGACTGAAATCACGGGAGAGGGAGGCATGTTCTGTTTGCTCCCACTAAGGCCAGGCAGTACTCTGAGTCTGCAGACAAACTTTTAAAGAACAAATAACAAAGTGTTGGGGTAACTCTACGGGTCAGGCTGCATCTCTGGAGGGGATGGACGGGCAGCTTTTCACTTCGAAACCCATCTTCAGAACCTTCAGGTTTTAAAAACGGTCCCAACCTGAAACATTGTCTGTCCATTCCCTCCACAGATGCTGCCTGATCCACTGAGTACCTCCAGCATTATAGTTTTTTTCTCAGGATTCCAGCATCTGCAGTTTCTTGTGCCTGCTTTTGAAGAATAATCCAGTTCATCCCATTAACAAAACATGCCCCCATTTCCCTGGTATATTTCTACTTTCACCTCCCTTCTAATTTCCTTCCAAGGTTTCCACAGAATCTGTATCTACATCTTATCAGGCAGCGCATTCCAAACTCTATGCACTCATTGCAAAATAAAATGTTTTTCTTTACATTTCCCCTTGTTCTTTTGCTGCTTATGTTGAGTTTGTGTCCTTTTGTTATTGGCCATTGTAAATAATTCCCTGTCATTTATGCTAAACTGTTTGTGACTTAAAACACATTCCTCATCTCTCATCTCACTTTCCTTGCTCTTTGGGGGAATCCCGACATTCTCCAGTCTCTTTGTGTTGCTACAACCTACCCTCCCTGGAATCATTCTGGTAAATATTTTCCACCCCCTCTGAAGCCTCCTTTCTTCTTTTTCCTAGAGGTCTTTACCCCAAGCTGCAGAACATAGCACAGCTGGAGTGCATTAGTTGTGATATAGGTTCAGCAATTTGTGAAATTTTGTGAAATGCATTTGATTACGTCGCTGCAGTCAGGCAGTGATCCAAATATCTTGCCTCTGAGTTACAAGGTTGTACGTCCAAGGCCCACGCTGGAGATTTCAGCAGCTACTTTTTTTTGTTGCTTAAGGGTAACAAGGAATATGGGGCAAAGGTGGGAAAATTGAACTGAGGAAAAAATCTTCCATGATCTCATGGCAAAGGAGACCTGGAGGAGGGGGAGGTGGGGGTGGAGGGGGAGGGGGGAGGGGGAGATGGGGGTGGGGGGGGTGGGGGGTGGGGGTGGGGGGGGAGGTGGGGTGGAGGGGGAGGGGGAGGTGGAGGTGGGGGTGGTGGGGAGGTGGGGTGGAGGGGGGAGGAGGAAGTGGGGTGGAGGGGGAGGGGGAGGTGGGGGTGGAGGTGGGGGTGGAGGGGGAGGGGGAGGTGGGAGTGAAGGTGGGATGGTGGGGGAGGGGGAGGTGGGGTGGAGGGGGAGGGGGTGGAGGGGCGGGGAGGGGGAAGGGGAGGGGAGATGGGGTTGGTGGGGGAGGGGGAGGTGGGGTGGAGGGGGAGGGGGTGGAGGGGCGGGGAGGGGGAAAGGGGAGAGGAGATGGGGTTGGTGGGGGGAGGGGCAAGACTTCTAGCATCAGTAAAAAGGCATGCACTGAAGAAAGATAACTGAAGTAGAGGGTACACAAAAGGGTAACTGAGTAGACTTTATTCTCAGTTCCACACAAACAGAAACCTTTGTTGTTTTGTGAAGCTTTGAGGGCATATTTCAGAAGAGGAGATTCTGGTGACAGCTAGGATTTAATCATTTTACATTCCTCCACAGTCCACATTTAGCCGAGACAACTATGTAGTTGAAAGTTTATTATTTTATTTATGTTGCAAGTGAATACTTCTACAAATTAATCCTCTGTATTTACATATTGTTCTGCATATATCCTTGTTTACCATGTCATAGAGTTATATGGATCTTACAGCATGGAAACAGGCTCTTCAGCCCGACTTGCCCACACTGGCCAACACGTCCCATCTAAGACAGACACAAAAAGCTGGAGTAACTCAGCGGGATAGTCAACATCTCTGGAGAAAAGGAATGGGTGATGAGGATACAGGAGACAGGCCATTGTTAGCTGTTTATAGGTTGAAAATGAGAAGCTAGTGCGACTTGGGGGGGGGAGGGGGGGAGGAATGCTGTATATCTAAACTAATCTAAACTATTTATCCCACAATCAATATGATAAAGATTAATTATCTTGCCATAATTACACTGCTGTTGCTACTATTCTCTGGGCATAAGGTCACACTAGTTCTATGTTATCCCACTTTCTCATCCACTCCCTACACACTAGGGGTCATTTACAGAGGCCTTGTGTCATCTTTGAATTTGGGCTCAAATAGGTTTTTCCCAAAGGATGAATTATTGCCAGCTGAATGATGACAATGAACCGTGAAACTAGACAGAAGAGGCACAACATTCTGGAATAACTGAGCAGCATCTCTGGAGAGAAGAAATGGGTGAAGTTTCAGGTTGAGACCCTTCTTCAGACTGAGAGTCAGGGGACAGGGAAACTAGAGATATGGAAGGGTACAAATAACATGTATTGTGTGAAAAGAACAGATCAAAACACGATGTTCAAGGAAATGTAAATGGTTCATTGTTGGTTGAGGGGAAGGTGACAACGAGGCATTCAAACAGGTAAATTAATTAGGATGACAGTGAACTTTCTGAAACTGGTTGTGCCGCATTGGAACAAATTGCTGGAGTAACTCAGCGGCTCAGGCAGCATCTGTGGAGAACTCCAACAACACCGCTTATTACACCGTTCAAGAGCAAATCAGGATTCTTTTCAAAGCTTTCTGGAAGATCTTTTTAATAGTATTTTGCCATTAAAGTGGAAGCGTATTAATTACTCCTCAGCCTCTCCTGGCAGAAGTCCGGATGCCTTGTCTGGCCCAGGTTAAATGTAATTAGTGGCTCTCGCGTCCAAAGTGCAGGATAGAGAACCAGCGGGCAGAGAGAGGTGGGCGGCATTGGTGTGAGGGGGGGCAGTTGGTCGCAGTGCACTGGTGTTAGATTTAACTCCCGAGTCGGATGTCTGAAGAAGGGTCTCGACCCGCACCATCACCCATTCCTTCTCTGCAGAGATGCTGCCTGACCCGCTGAGTTACTCCAGTTTTTTGTGTCTATCTTCGGTTTAACCCCGCATCTACAGTTCCTTCCTACACATTAGATTTAACTCTTCCCTGCAATAAATACTGGCCGATTCAAGAACAAAAACTCAGCAATCAATAAAATGGGAAAAGGCAAGAAGGGCCGGCTTCCCTGTGGAGTTGCTGCCTGCCTGTCCGTCCGCTGGTGTGACACGGCTGAGCAGAGAGAGAGAGCGGGGCTTCACGTTGCCGCAGTTGTGGGCCGGCACAGTCAGGGTCCCGAGCTGTCCCGCACCTGGAACTTGTTACAACTGTTAGCTCCAGTGTGTGGAAGCTGCCTGCACACCCCCCACCCTCCCCACAGCCCCCACCCCCATCTCCACACCCCACCGGCCCCTCATCCACCCACCCACCCCTCTCCCCGCCCTCGCCACAGCCCGTAAACACCTCCCCCACCCTCTCTATATAGTCCCCACCCGTCCCCAGAGCTCCTTACCCCCCGCCCCCGGCTACAAGCGCGCACGGCATCATTCTGCGGGGTATCGGCGATTAACCGGTCACTTTACGAGTCACGTCTCCCGCAGCTGCCCCATCTCCACGGCGCACACACTTGCTACGTTTCATCAATCTTTTGTCTCTGTAAAACGCTGCGATTAAACATACGTAACACGATGCGCTGGGAATAGACGGGACAACCTGGCATCTTGTCTCCAGTTGCAACACCGCACAATGCGGGGCCAGGCGGCGCACACATCTCAGAGCAGGCAAGGGGAGTGGGTGGAGACACTGGGAACTACAGACAGACACTAAGTGCTGGAGCAGCTCAGCGGGACAAGCAGCATCTCTGGAGACAAGGGATGGGTGACGTTCCGGGTCGAGACCTTCCTTCAGACAGAGAGAGCATCTAGGGTTACACAAAAAGCTGGAGAAACTCAGCGGGTGCAGCAGCATCTAAGGAGCGAAGGAGATAGGCGACGTTTCGGGTCGAGACCCTTCTTCAGACGTAGAGAGAGCATCTGTCTCGGCTCCCCCAGGCCAGCGCCCCAATCTGAAGAAGGGTCTCGACCCATTCCTTCTCAACAGATGCTGCCTGACCCACTGGGTTACTCTGGCGTTTTGTTACATTCCTGCCGCTCATTTGAATGCCTCCGGAGCTCCGGTTTCCTCCCACATCCCAAAGACGTGCGGAGTTGTAGGTTAATTGGTTCTCTGTGAATCGCCGCTGGTGTGTAGGAAGTGGGTGTAAAAGTGGGATAACATAGACCTGGTGTGAACGGGTGATCGATGGTCGGCCTGGACTCGGTGGGCCGAAGGGCCTGTTTTCATGCTGTATCTCTGAACAAAACCCGTTGTCGTCAAACGTTTAAGATCAGTCTGACGAAGGGTTCCTATCTGAAATGTCACTCATTTTTCTCCAGAGATGCTGCCTGACCCGCGGGGTTACTGCAGCAATTACGTGTCTGTCTTCGTGTAAACCAGCACCTGCAGTCCCTTCCCACACAACGTCTGGGACTGGTGTGTGTGTGTGTGTCTGTGTGTGTGTATGTGTGTACATATGTGTGTGTGTGTGTGTATATACATATACGTGTGTGTGTGTGTGTATATATATATATATATATGTGTGTGTGTGTGTGTGTGTGTGTGTGTGTGTGTGTCTGTGTGTGTGTCTGTGTGTGTATATATATATATATATATGTGTGTGTGTGTGAGTGTGTATGTGTCTGTGTGTGTATATATGTGTCTGTGTGTATATATATACATGTGTGTGTGTGTGTGTAGGTGTCTGTGTGTGTGTGTGTGTATGTGTCTGTGTGTATATGTGTATATATGTGTCTGTGTGTATATATATGTGTGTGTGTGTCTGTGTATATGTGTGTGTGTGTATATACGTGTCTGTGTGTGTATATATATGTGTGAGTGTGTGTGCATACATGTGTCTCTGTGTGTGTGTGTGCGTGTGTGTATGTGTGTGGGTATGTATATATATGTGTGTGTGTGTATACATGTGTCTGTGTGTGTATATATGTGTGTGTATATGTGTGTGTATGTATACATATATATGTGTGAGTGTGTGTATATGTGTGTGTGTGTGTGTGTGTGTGTGTATATATGTGTGTAGATATATATTTGTGTATGTGTGTGTATATGTGTGTGTGTATATATGTGTTTAGATATATATTTGTGTGTATATGTGTGTAAATATGTGTGTGTGTGTGTGTGTGTGTGTATGTGTGTGTGTGTGTGTGTGTGTGTGTGTGTGTGTGTGTGTGAGTATATGTGTGTGTGTGTGTGTGTGTGTATATGTGTGTATATGTGTGTAGATATATGTGTGTGTGTGTGATTCTCCGGGTGTACATCCATGTTCGCGCCGCTGTGTTCGCTCTGTGGGAGAGAGGGCATGCAGCGCCGTGTTCCAGGGTCGCTCTGGGAGGGTGGTGGGGGGGGGGGGGGGGTACAGGGGGGTCCTCAGTGAGGGGGGGTACAGGGGGTCCTCAGTGAGGGGGGGGGGGGTACGGGGGGGTACTCTACTCCACTACACCATACACACACACACACACACACACACACACACACACACACACACACTACTGTCCAGACAAGAGTCGCCAGTTTGCATATCAATGCGTGAAGTCATCTGTCCTGTAATTTATAAACACTGGCAGAACCCATCCCGGGGTCTTGAATGAAATACTCCAGCGTAAATCTCCCTAAGCTGCCTCTAAATAACTGTTGTGCAGCTGGGCGCCTTCACTGAGAAGGCTTTCTCCCCTGTTGGGGTGAAAAAAAACACTATTGTGTTTGCCGCTCTGCAAACAATGTGAGTGAGTGGCAGAGACCGCGGTTGGCTGTGGGTTCAGTGCCCGCTGAGAGGTGTCCAAGTCCCCACGGGAATTCACTCCCACACACCCTCCATGGCCCCGCTCGCACAGGGGGGGTCTTTACATTCCATTATTCAGGAGGGCTTAGTGCCTTTTTAAATTTTTATAAAGTCCATTCAAAGATAAAACGTAATTGGCAGCAGAGTTAAACTGGTTAGCTTAGAGGAGAAGATGCATTCTGACCGCCTCAATAGACAATAGACAATAGGTGGAGGAGCAGGCCATTCGGCCCATCGAGTTTAGTTTAGTTTACTTTATTGTAACGTGTACCGAGGTACAGTGAAAAGATTTTTTGTAGCGTGTTTACCAGCCAGTAGATTACAATCGAGCCGCCCATAGTGGACAGATACAGGACAAAGGGAATGACATTTAGTGCAAGTTAAGTCCAGTAAAGGCCGATTAAAGAGAGTCCGAGGGTCTCCAATGAGATAGATGGGAGGTCAGGACCGCTCTCTAATTGTTGGAAGCTTGGTTCAGTTGCCTGGTAACAGCTGGGGAGAAACTGTTTTAACATGTGTAGGAAGGAACTGCAGATGCTGGTTTAAACCAAAGATAGACCCCAAAAGCTGGAGTAATTCAGTAACTGGGGCAGGCAGCATCTCTGGAGAAAAGGAATGGGTGACATTTCGAGTAGAGGTCTGAAAAAGGGCCTTGACCGGAAACGTCACCCATTCCTTCTCTCCAGAGATGCTGCCTGTCCCGCTGAGTTACTCCAGTTTCTTTGCGTCTATCAATAATGCATTGGAGGCTCTGCCTGATACTCCAGCACAGGCCAAGGAAACATTCTCATCCATTACAACCTGCCACTCATCGCCAGCTTGTAAAGATAGCGGGCAGAGGCCTGTCTTGCCAGCAACACATAGGTCCAACGATTGAACAGCACAATGTAGACTAACACAGAGTGCTGGAATAACTATTGCTGAAGATTGTTCCAATTTTGTAGCACTCTTGGCTTTATTAATAACGGAAAAGATGACAAAACAAAAGTGCTTCACTAAACTTTTATTAAACACTGGAATGTCCTCAGCTGTAAATATTCTTCCAATTCTGGGCACTTTAATTTCAGAGCAATGGCAAGGTTTGAGAGAGAGGTTCTGAAGGAATCTAGCAGGTTGGGATGTCTCTGTTTTGTGGCAAAACTGGGAAGCCGGAGTATTGTTACTTAAAGCAGGAGAGGACAGGAGCAACTCAAACTAGTTTGTGATCATTAATGATTTTGATTGAGTTAGGAAAGGGAAGATGGTTCCATTGACAGGTGCACCAACAACTAGATTTGAAGAATCAATGGCAATCTGTTCTTTACACATCCAATTGCTATGAGTGGTAATGCCTGCTCAGGCAATGTGAACACATTAAAATCATTTTTGAAGGTGAATTGCATAAATAGCTGAAGGGGAAAAACAATTATGGAGTGAGTGGATGGGAGCAGGGAAATGGGACAACTGAGATATCTCAGTCAGGCAGCTGGTACAAGCTTCTTCTGTTATCTTTGATTCAATCATGGTGAACCACTCTGATCCAGCAACTGTGACAGTAACTCCACAACAGCAGGTCACATCAGCGCAAGATCAGATGAATCATGAAAGTTACATCTGACTGATAAATGAAACTGTAAAACAGCTCCAAACAAAACATCACATAGGTAATGAATGTTTTCTGAACACCTCTCATTGTGTGAAGTATGGAGTCCACAGATTGCAGCAATTTACTGCAAAGGGACATAAAGTGCTGGAGTAGCTCGTTGGGTCAGGCAGCATCTCTGGAGAACATTATAGAAACATAGAAAGTTGAAAATAAAACACTCTTGACTCTCTTGAAGTGCGGCTCCTCTTTTCAACATGTCCTCAATGTTGTCCTTGCTTCAACTCCATGATGAGAATTCTAGACTGATTTTATTAGGAGAGGGTTAGATAGGAAATGGGCTGATGACAGTTTTATTTCTGAACCCTCTAAAACAAGATCTCTTGAATGTTTCAGTAAGTGACTTGTACAAGAGCTGTATGGTTCTGGTCACCACCACCGGTTGTTATTGGAAAAGCACAAACAAAAGTTCAATCGCAGGCTTCATTTTTAATTGCGCACAGGATAGGAACATTATTGGGAATGCAGGTATGGTTCATTCACAAACCGAGGAGGCACTTATATGTCAACACATTGATAGTCCTGGAGGAGATAGACCAAGAGAGGAAGCTGATTGTTTCACAAAGGGAATTGTAAAACCAGACAGCTTTTATGACGATCCAGCAGTTTTATTTTTAGGGTCACTGAGAGTAGCTTTTTATTTTAATACCAGATTGATTTAATGATTTCAATTCTTACCACGGTGCATTTAAAACTATAATCTGTGGATCAGCGATTCAGAAATCTGCTCACTGGCCCACTAACTGAATGACCAATCTGCAAATGTTCATCAACACAGCGAGGGATGGATGGCGCTGAGATGGAAAAATAGATCAGCCATGATCGAATGACGGCGTAGACTCGATGGGCCGAATGACCCAATTCTGCTCCTATGTCTTATGGCCTCATGGGGGTGGACTGTACCCTGTTTAATGTGACTAGGTTATAATCTTCATTATGAGGTACACTGAGGAAGTTCAGTAGTTAGTACAGTTCCACAGATATCGAAACCAACATGATATTATAGATCGGTCATTGGTCAGAAAGCTGTTATACTCTCTCCACTGTTGTTTATGACCTGGTGGTTCAAGTATTTCCAGCATTCGTTGGTTGTGCCTCAGATTTCCAGCATCTTGTTCTGTTTGTTTTTCCAATACAGACACAGTATCATCCTCTGCTCATTTCAAGGCACCAATGTGCCTCAGGGCCAACCAATAACTTGCACCTGACATTGGCTTGTATGTCCTTAGAGTACCAGTGAGGGTGGTACAGCTGGCACGCGTGTGCAAGGTGCCATCAGTACTGCATGTCCTTCATTCATTTGTTCTATATCTGTATCTCTCCTTTCCCTTTCCCCTGACTCTCAGTCTGAAGAACAGTCTTGACCCGATATAGACGGAATGGGTGACATTTCAGATCGAGACCCTTCTTCAGACAGGGTCTGAAAGGTTCACAAGGTTCAGGCAAACGACTCTCCACCCGAAACATCACCCATTCCTTCTCTCCAGCGATGCTGCCTGCCCAGCTGGGTTACTCCAGCTTTTTGTGTCTACCTGCAGTGTGACTGACATGCACGGATTAGTTTGGCAAACAGTGATCCATTAACGAGCACATCACTCAGAGTTTGGTTGCTGGGTGAGTGATGAGTGTTGACCAGGACAGCAGGGCTCCATGTCCATGTGTTATGGAGTTGTTTACATCTTCCCTGGAGAACAAACAAACCCCCAGGTTAAAATCTCATCAACACCAGAATATGACAGTGGAGTGGCAGTGTAGACTGTGTACCATACACGATTATGTACCACACTGGAGTGTCAGGGTAGACTGTGTATCATATACAATGGTCCAATGGTCTTTATTACATAGAAACATAGATACATAGAAAATAGGTGCAGGAGGAGGCCATTCGGCCCTTCGAGCCAGCACCACCATTCATTGTGATCATGGCTGATCGTCTGCTATCAATAACCCGTGCCTGCCTTCTCCCCATATCCCTTGACTCCACTAGCCCCTAGAGCTCTATCCAACTCTCTCTTAAATCCATCCAGTGATTTGGCCTCCACTGCCCTCTGTGGCAGAGAATTCCATAAATTCACAACTCTCTGGGTAAAAAAGTTTTTTCTCACCTCAGTCTTAAATGACCTCCCCTTTATTCTAAGGCTGTGTCCCCTGGTTCTGGACTCACCCAACATTAGGAACATTTTTCCTGCATCTAGCTTGTCCAGTCCTTTTATAATTTTATATGTTTCTATAAGATCCCCCTCACCCTTCTAAACTCCAGTGAATACAAGCCTAGTCTTTTCAATCTTTCCTCAGATGACAGTCCCGCCATCCAGGGATCAATCTCGTGAACCTATGCTGTACTGCCTCAATCACAAGGATGTCCTTCCTCAAATTAGGAGACCAAAACTGTACACAATACTCCAGATGTGGTCTCACCAGAGCCCTATATAACTGCAGAAGAACCTCTTTACTCCTGTACTGAAATCCTCTTGTTATGAAGGCCAACATTCTATTAGCTTTCTTCACTGCCTGCTGTACCTGCACGCCAACTTTCAGTGACCGGTGTACAAGGACACCCAGGTCTCGCTGTACCTCCCCCTTACCTAACCTAACCCCATTGAGATAATAATCTGCCCCCTTGTTTTTGCCACCAAAGTGGATAACCTCACATTTATCTATATTATACTGCATTTGTGTCATCCCCAAACTTGCTAGTGTTGCTCCTAATTCCCTCTTCCAAATCATTAATATACATGGTAAACAGTTGCGGCCCCAACACCAAGCCTTGCGGCACTCTACTCGCCACTGTCTGCCATTCTGAAAAGGTCCCGTTCACTCCTACTCTTTGCTTCTGGTCTACCAACCAATTTTCTATCCATGTCAACACCCGACCCCCAGTACCATGTGCTCTAATTTTAGTCACCAGTCTCCCGTGCGGGACCTTATCAAAGTATTTCTGAAAGTCTAGATACACTACATCCACTGGCACCCCTTCATCCATTTTACTTGTCACATCCTCAAAAAATTCCAGAAGATTGGTCAAGCATGACTTCCCTTTCATAAATCCATGTTGACTTGGACTAATCCTATTACTGCTATCCAAATGCTCCATTATTACCTCTTTAATAATTGACTCCAGCATCTTTCCCACCACCGGTCAGGCTAACTGGTCTGTAATTCCCCGTTTTCTCTCTCGCTCCTTTCTTGAAAAGTGGGATAACATTAGCTATCCTCCAATCCACAGGAACTGATCGTGAATCTATTGAACATTGGAGAATGATCACCAATGCGTCCACTATTTCTAGAGACACCTCCCTGAAGACCCTGGGATGCAAACCATCAGGCCCAGGGGATTTATCATCCTTCAGTCCTGTTAGCCTACCCAATACTATTTCTCGCCTAATGAAAATTTCTTTCAGTTCCTCTACCCCCTTAGATCTTCTGTCTCCTGTCCTATTATTACATGTACAGACATAGTTCAGTACAACACACAGTTGAGTAAAGTACTGCCACAATCCCCGATAGTACAAAGAGCATAGAATCGTCCACTGAGATTTCGTGCAAGAGTCGCCAGGTTTAGACCATTTTTTAACTCCAAGGTCGGGACCTTCTCTGAGACAATGCTGCTTGGTTTGTGTGGGGATGTTGAAGGTGGGGGGAGGGGTAGCACAGAATCCACAACTCAACCTCTCTCTCTATGGTTCTCTCTCTCGCTCTCAGGCGGCGAGAGCTAGGTGACAGCAAAAGGCGCTGTGTGGAAGGGCCGCCGTCTAACCGACATTGAAGGTCTGGATTTTTTTTTTTTAAAGAAGGAACTGCAGATGCTGGAGAATCGAGGGTACACAAAAAGCTGGAGAAACTCAGCGGGTGCAGCAGCATCTAAGGAGCGAAGGAGATAGGCGACGTTTCGGGTCGAGACCCTTTTAGATTTAGCTCTTAGGGCTAAGGGAATCCAGGGATATGGGGAAAAAGCCGGAACGGGGTACTGTTTTGTTCAGGATCCCAGCCTCTGCAGTTCTCTGTGGCACCGGCTCCTTTCTGCCGCGGAACTCTTCGCTCTGTTGCCTGGTGCCGCCTTGCTGTAAGATTCAGTCACTCGGCTCAGCGTGGAGCTCTGGGGAATAAACCCGTGGCCGGGAAATGGAAACATTCTTTATTTTACCTCGAGTCCCAACCACTCAGGAGCGCACTGAGGGAGCGGCGTGGCGTGGCCTAACATGAACTGTCCCCGGGCTTGTGTGTGAGAGTGGGTCAGTGTGTGTGTGTGTGTGTGTGTGTGTGTGTGTGTGTGTGAGAGTGGGTCAGTGTTTGTGTGGGTCAGTGTGTGTGTGTGTGTGTGAGAGTGGGTCAGTGTTTGTGTGTGTGTGTGTGAGAGTGGGTCAGTGTTTGTGTGGGTCAGTGTTTGTGTGTGTGTGTGTGTGTGTGTGTGTGTGTGTGTGAGTGGGTCAGTGTTTGTGTGTGTGTGTGTGTGTGTGTGTGTGAGAGTGGGTCAGTGTTTGTGTGTGTGTGTGTGTGTGTGTGTGTGTGAGAGTGGGTCAGTGTTTGTGTGTGTGTGTGTGTGTGTGTGAGAGAGTGGGTCAGTGTTTGTGTGTGTGTGTGTGTGTGTGTGTGTGTGTGTGTGTGTGTGTGTGTGTGTGTGTGTGTGTGTGTGTGTGAGAGTGGGTCAGTGTTTGTGTGTGTGTGTGTGTGAGAGTGGGTCAGTGTTTGTGTGTGTGTGTGTGAGAGAGAGTGGGTCAGTGTTTGTGTGGGTTAGTGTTTTTGTGGGTCAGTGTGTGTGTGTGTGTGTGAATGTGAGTGGGTCAGTGTGTGTTTGTGTTTGTGTGTGTGTGTGTGTGTGTGTGTGTGTGTGTGTGTGAGTGGGTCAGTGTTTGTGTGTGAATGTGTGTGGGTCAGTATGTGTGTGTGTGTGTGTATGTGTGGGGATCAGTGTGTGAGTGGGTCAGTGTGTGTTTGTATGTGTGTGAATGTGTGGGTCAGTGTGTGTGTGGGTCAGTGTGTGGGTCAGTGTGCGTGCGTGTGTGTGTGTGTGTGAGAGTGGGTCAGTGTTTGTGTGTGAATGTGTGTGGGTCAGTGTGTGAGTGGGTCAGTGTCCTGTGGGCCGGGGGCGGTCCACTGGCGGCTACAGCTCAGACCTGGCCCCAGACAGCCGCAGCTCAGACCCGGGCCGGGCAGGGAGCGGAGAGAGGCGGCTACAGCTCAGACCGGCCAGGCCTCCCTCCCTCCCCTCGCCTTCCTGAGCTCACACTGCGGGTAATGTCCATGTGAATTAAATATGGTAAAACAAACTTCAGCGCCGCCGCTCTCCACAGAAATAACAGCCATTTATTTAAACCCCTGCTCTGAAACATACAAATATCTCATGTTACTTCTGGGCTAAATATGGTGAACGTCCTGGTATAAAAGATGCGTGTGTGTGCGATCTATGTACAGCGTTGGTGACCGCCTTTGGTCACAGTTTATTTGCACTGATGTTGGATTATTTATCTTTAGTTTATTATCTATTATCTGTGGTTTTCACGGTTGGTTCGCTCATCATGGAAGTTGTCGCTACATGTGACAATTCTACAAACCCCTTTCAGCAGAGGATGAAAGATGATTCTGAAGAAGGGTCTCGACCCGAAACGTCGCCCATTCCTTCTCTCCAGAGATGTTGTCTGACTCACTGAGCTACTCCAGCATGTTGTGTCTATCTTCGGTGTAAACCAGCATCTGCAGTTTTTTTTCCTAGAAAGATGATTCGGAGTAGGGGTAGACTCGACGGGCCGAATGGTCTACCTCTGCTCCTATGATTTATGAACGTATGAGTCTGAAGAAGGTTCCAGACCCGAAGCGTTCCCTACACAGATGCCGCTGAGTTCCTCCAGCATTTTGTGTTTTGTTCCAGATACCAGCACCTGCAGTTCCCGCTCTCTCTCTCTCTCTCTGGTGGGAGTTTAGATTGCACTGACCAGGGGAGCCGATAGACGCGGTCCTGTCACAGAGACAGACAGACAGACAGATGGACAGACAGAGACACAGACACACACAGACAGACAGAGACACAGACACACACAGACAGACAGAGACACAGACAGAGACACAGACACACACAGACAGACAGAGACACAGACACACACAGACAGACAGAGACACAGACACACACAGACAGACAGAGACACAGACACACACAGACAGACAGAGACACAGACACACACAGACAGACAGAGACAGAGACACAGACACAGACAGCCAGAGACACAGACAGAGACACGGACAGAGACACAGACAGAGACACAGACAGAGACACAGACACACACAGACAGACAGAGACACAGACACACACAGACAGACAGAGACACAGACACACACAGACAGACAGAGACACAGACACACACAGACAGACAGAGACAGAGACACAGACACAGACAGCCAGAGACACAGACAGAGACACGGACAGAGACACAGACAGAGCCACAGACAGAGACACAGACACAGTCACTGACACAGACACAGATAGTCAGCCAGACACCGGCCCTGAGATGCGGGCAGGACGCTACAGGAATAACAGCAACTTATTAAAAATCCGTGCTCTCAAAAATCCAAATCTCTTATGTTCCCTCGAGGCTAACTAGGTTTAACGTCATTGTATGTGAGACGCGTGTCTGCGAGCTGTCAAATATAGACGATAGACACAGAGTGCTGGAGTAGCTCAGTGGGTCAGGCAGCATCTGTGGAGAACGTGGATGGATACGTGACGTTTTGGGTCGGGACGCTTTTATGACATGTTTGTGTGTGCGTGACAGTATGTGTGTGTGTGTGAGAGAGTGAATGTGTGCGTGTGTGTGTGAGAGAGAGAGAGAATGTGAGAGAGAGACAGAATGTGTGTGTGTGAGAAAGTGTGTGTGTGTGAGAGAGAGTGTGTGTGTGTGCGCGAGAGAGTGTGTGAGAGAGTGTGTGAGTGAGAGTGTGTGAGAGAGAGACAGTGTGTGAGAGAGAGTGTGTGTGTGTGAGAGAGATAGTGTGTGTGTGTGAGAGAGAGAGAGTGTGTGTGTGTGTGAGAGAGAGAGAGTGTGTGTGTGTGTGTGTGTGAGAGAGAGAGAGAGAGAGACAGACAGAGAGAGTGTGTGTGTGAGAGAGAGAGACAGACAGACAGACAGACAGGTAGACAGACAGACAGACAGACAGACAGACAGACAGACAGACAGACAGACAGACAGACAGAGTGTGTGTGTGTGTGTGTGTGAGTGAGAGAGACAGACAGAGAGTGTGTGTGAGAGAGAGAGAGACAGACAGACAGACAGACAGACAGACAGACAGACAGACAGACAGACAGACAGAGTGTGTGTGTGAGAGAGAGAGAGAGGGAGGGAGCGAGGGAGGGAGGGAGGGAGGACATTCTGCAGCGGGCTGATCTCTCTCCCAACATCCCCGCGACTCATCAGACGCTGCTGTGAACAAGCGTATTTAAATATCGTCTAAGCAGCCATGGCGATTTTTAACTATTTAGGGTCAAAGTGAATCGCTGTGTCTGGTTATTTGATGGATCTCTGGAGCCTCGCCTTTAATGGCGCGCCAATGAAAACTCGTATCTTTACTTCGGCGACTCCTTCTGCGTTCAGAGGGTCGCGTCAAACGCCGTTGCTGGCAGCAACGTCGCGGCGAACTTCCTCTCGTCCTCGGACGATGCTAAACGCTCGGATACATCGGCCTGACATCAAACACCGAAAGGTAGAAGCAAGGAACTGCAGATGCTGCCAAAGAAAGTCATGAAGTGCTGGAGTAACTCAGGGGTCAGGCGGCATCTCTGGTGGAAAGGAAGGGTCTCCGCCCGAAACATCACCTATTCCTTCTCTCCACAGACGCTGCCTGAGCCGCTGAGTTACTCGAGCATTCTGTGTCTGTCCGTCTGTAGTTCTTTGTTTCCACGGGAGGGTTATCCGAGGTTGGCGCGCGTTGGTCCGCCTCACTGGCGCTGTACACCGACTGTGTGTGTGTGTGTGTGTGTGTGTGTGTGTGTGTGTGTGTGTGTGTGTGTGTGTGTGTGTGTGTGTGTGTGTGTGTGTGTCTTTGTGTGTGTGTGTGTGTGTGTGTGTGTGTGTGTGTGTCTATGTGTGTGTGTGTGTGTGTGTGTGTGTGTGTGTGTGTGTGTGTGTGTGTTGTCTATGTGTGTGTGTGTGTGTGTGTGTGTGTGTGTGTGTCTTTGTGTGTGTGTGTGTGTGTGTGTGTGTGTGTCTGTGTGTGTGTGTGTGTCTTTGTGTGTGTGTGTGTGTGTGTGTGTGTGTGTGTGTGTGTGTGTGTGTGTGTGTGTCTATATGTGTGTGTGTGTGTGTGTGTGTGTGTGTGTGTGTGTGTGTGTGTGTGTGTGTGTCTACATGTGTGTGTGTGTGTGTGTGTGTGTGTGTGTGTGTGTGTGTGTCTATATGTGTGTGTGTGTGTGTGTGGTGTCTATGTGTGTGTGTGTGTGTGTGTGTTGTGTGTGTCTATATGTGTGTGTGTGTCTACATGTGTGTGTGTGTGTGTGTGTGTGTGTGTGTCTATATGTGTGTGTGTGTGTCTACATGTGTGTGTGTGTGTGTGTGTGTCTATATG